>JARQOD010000005.1:470701789-470990017 GCA_033576555.1 Oophaga sylvatica
GGGTGATTCTCGCAAAGGACTCTTGGGACCGGAAGTTGCCGGGAGCGTCGCTGAAGGCGGGAAGGCTGCGGGGGCCGCGGGAAGGCTGCGGGGGCCGCCGGAAGGTGAAATATCATTATTTTTTTATTTTAATTATTGTTTTACCAGGGATATGGTACCCAGGGCCTGGAGGAGAGTCTCCTCTCCTCCAGACCCTGGGTACCACCGCACATGAACCGCTTACATTCCGCAAAATTAATGAACATGTTGCTATTTTTTCCGCAAAGCTTTTTTTCGCGGAAAAAAACGCAACATGTGGCCAAAACATGCGGAATCAATTAACATGTATAGGATGCTTAATGCTTGCGTTTTTATCGCTTTTTACCGCGGAAAACCGCGGAAAAACCGCGAAAAAAACGCAATTATTCCTGATCGTGTGCACTTAGCCTAAAAGAGCTTATGTTGACGAAACCTCCTCTTCAGATGAGGATAAAATAGGGTTGCACAAAGTTTGCCATCATCACTTAATAACATCAATAGGAACACATCTGGCAAACTGGAAGAACTTGAAACTAATAACCCATTTAATGGGAACCTGTCACCCCCGGGACGTATATGACCTGTTAAAATGGGCATACAGGTAATAGAAATGTTACTAGTCCTACCTGTATGCCTTGTATTAGCGGTCTTGTTGTTGAAAAATATATTCTTTCCTTATGCTAATGATTTCTTCCAGGCTTCGGGGCGTACGGTGCTTGGAAGAAATCCCAGCCTCCTGTCTTCATTATTATTCTATCACCCTCCCATGCACATCCGTTCTGCCACCAGAATCCCTTGCCTGCACTCCCTCTACAATATGTACCTTTTTCTGCCTTCTATGGCCTCTGCATTCAGGGATCTTTTGCACAGGCGCCATTGACTTCCACTCCAGTGGTCTACGGTGTGAGCGACGATAAGCTTCTCTCCGCAATTCCTCCCTGCATAGTCATCACTAGGAACCATGTGTACATAGCGATGACTGCAGGGAGGAAGTGGGGGGAGCACCTTATCGTCGCATATGCCAAAGGTCACTGAAGTGGAAGTAGGCGGTGCCTGCACAGAAGATCCTTGAATGCAGTGGCCATAGAAGGGAGCTTGGAAGAACTCATTAGCATAAACAAGATCTATCTTCAGGAGACTGGCACAGCTATGGGAAGTAAAATGGCTCCACAGTATGCAAATCTTTTCATGGCCAAGCTTGAAAGCGACTTTTTGTCCTCATGTCCCATCAGGCCTCGGGCCTACTACCGCTACATTGATGACATTTTAATCGTCTGGACGGAGTCTGAACAACAGCTAAAGACGTTCCATGAACAGTTCAACCAATTTCATCCAACCATCAACTTAACACTCAACTACTCCAGCACTGAAATTAACTTTTTAGACACCACCATTAAGCTAAAGAACAATGAAATAGAGACATCCCTGTATCAGAAGCCAATCGACCGTCCAACATACCTTAAATGGGACAGTTTCCATCCAAAACACATAAAAAACTCTATAGTCTACAGCCAAGCCATCAGATACAACCGTATATGTTCCAACCCCATGGATAGAGATGAACACCTTGGTCGCCTCAGAAAGACTTTTTTGAACCAGGGCTACCATCCAAGAACAATTGAAAACCAAATTACAAGAGCCACCAGAATATCAAGGAATCACCTGCTACATTACAAAACTAAAGAAGAAAATAACCGGGTGCCTCTAGTGGTCACCTACAATCCAAATCTGGAGATGCTAAGGGGAGCTGCACGGAAACTACAACCTTTACTACAAAAAGATGCCCGATTACAATCCATATTTCCAGACCCCCCACTACTATGTTTTAGGCAGCCCCCAAATCTAAGAAGCATCATTGTCAGAAGCTCCCTGTCCTCCCCAACAGCTGCAGGAACCTTTCCTTGCAAACAGAAGAAGTGTAAAACATGTGCATCTATAATGACCACGGACAAGATAAAGATACCCAACTCCCATCAGGACTACAAGATCCCAGGTACTTTCAGCTGCATCACATCTAATGTGGTGTACCTAATTATATGTACTAAATGTCCAACTGGGGGGCTGTATGTGGGGGAGACCGGGCAAAAACTGAGAACAAGGATGAATTCTCATCGCCACACGATAAGAGAAAAAAGAATGGATTTACCTGTGGCAAAACACTTTTGTATGCCCGGTCATAGCATAATGGATATGGAATTACTGGTATTAAAATCTAACTTCAAATCTGAGAAAGATAGAAAGGTTTGGGAATACAAACTTATGATGACCTTTGACACTCTTAGTGCTGGAATGAACGTGTCACATGGATTCATGTCATTCTATATCAATTAAGGAATCTGCGTCTCTGACCTTCTAGGGGCAACAAAACACAACACCAGACCCCAATCAGAGGGTAATAAAACTCTCTCCTTATCTATGATCTGTTCCAATATTTATGTTCATTCCTCTGCCACAATGACAGTTCTGCTTCACGTCACTTGTCTTACCTATTGCACTATTCCTGTGTCCTCTTGTGTATATATATATATATATATATGTGATTCTTCAGTTTTTGTTTTAGTCTTTGCCTGATGAAGAGACCGGAGTAGTCTCGAAAGCTTGCAATTTGTTACCATCTTTTCAGTTAGCCATTAAAAGGTATCAACCACTGAGGACTCTCAAGTCTAAATATTTTTCTAGCATAAGGAAAGAATACAAGATTTCTTAACAACCAGACCATTAATATGAGGAATACAGGTAGGACTAGTTTAACAGTTCTATTACCTGTATGCCCATATTAACAGGTTATATACGTCACAGGGGGTAACAGATACCCTTTAAAGATATACCTGCTACTAATGTACAAGCTTCCAATGCATACTTCAGGAGGTTATTTAATACATTTTTTGTATTCTTTCATTATCTACCAATGGCCAATGATATAGACCCAGAAAGTACCAATACGACAAAGAATAGAATTCCATTAATCCATCCCACAACAACATAGAGCGGAACAATATAAATAGAAACGGGTCGCTTAACAACCCAATTTTAGAGCTGTCTCATAAAGGCATAATTAGTGAAATGCGGCTGTCTTTTCAAATTATTGACATCCCATCATCTTTTCTAAACACCTATACAAAATTGGACAAAACTGAAACAGAATTGGCTAATGTAGTTTGAAACCAAAATTATATGTTTGATTCTGTTAATGCTTTACAAAAAGTATTGCAGACTTTGAGGATAACTCAAGGAAAAATAATTTAAAGATTACGGGAGTGTCTGAAACTGTGACCTTCTCTCAGCTGCTGAACTATGTCTTGAAAATGACAATTTGGCCCGTTTCAGATTTACCTGATGAAATTATATTCAATGCATATAGAATTCCGAAACCTCATCATCTATCTGATAAAGTACCAAGGGACATCATCGTCCTCTTTAAATCCCTTGATGTAAGGAGCAAATTAATTGCCATGAACAAAGGCGCAAAAAAGTTACAAGCTCCTTACAACTCCATTCTCTTCTTTAAGGACCTTTCTAAAGCAACTTTTTCAAGCCAGAAGAACATTCCAAAGCACAACCAAAGCACTCCTAAATGCTGAAATTAAATACCAGTGGATACAATCAGCAACCCTCACAGTCTACCAAAGAAGAATATTCACGATTATGTCTCCCGAAGAAGGATTGGTATTAATAATAATAATCTTTTATTTTTTTATATAGCGCTAACATATTCCTCAGCACTTTACAATTTTTGCACACATTATCATCACTGTCCCCGATGGAGCAATATAAATTTCCTATCAGTATGTCTTTGGAATGTGGGGGGAAACCGGAGAACCCGGAGGAAACCCACGCAAACACTGGGAGAACATACAACTCCTTGCAGATAATGTCCTTGGTGGGATTTGAACCCAAGACCCCAGCGCTGAAAGGCTGCAGTGCTAACCACTGAGCCACCGTGCTGCAATATTACTACAACAGTTAAATTTCCATCTAGATACAGACCATGTTTCCTTTTGTATTCTGAATTACAAATCTTTCTTTTCATTTGAAAAATATCGTAACGCTCCTTTCACTCAACCGGATTACAAATATTTATCTATCATTATTAACATCAGTTCATCAGACAAAGGACTGTTCCTCCTAAGACCAAGCCTGGACTACAAACTGGACAATAAAGCAGCACTGTAATACAGATTACAACAAACTTTTTTTTTTTCTTACAATAGGCTGAGTTTCCATTTATTTTCTTTGATTATTACAAGAATATCCACTCTAAGGCTAATGGAAATATTAAACCGAACTTCCCCTCCCAGGGTCGCGGAATAGTTCCATACCTTGGCAAGTGTACATGTTGCAACTTACTAAACTCGTTTTTGGGTTTTGTTACTAATCTTTTTCCTTTCTTTTCTAGCTCTTATATTTATCTAAGCTTAAATACCCTAATGCTAACTGTTACATGCTACAAATAATAGGCAAAGGTTGGTACTGCATAATTTGCACCTGTCATTTCACTTTCCTTGCATCTCCTTTCCTTCCCCCCTTTTCTCACCCAATAAAACTTGGTTTACTTTCCTTCTTTCCTCCACATCTCTTTCCCCCTCTTTACCCTCCCCAGTTTATATTGTGTATTTGTCTGTTTAATAACTAAAAAATATTCAATAAAAATATTTGAACTTTTTTTGTTCCCGAAATTTTGGATTTAGTTCATTTTGCCTCCCAAAAATCAGTATAGAAAACAATCAAAAAATGTTATGTTCTCTAAAATACACTGTGTTCCAAATTATTATGCAAAAATTGTTTAGGAGTGATAAGGTAAAAATGTCTTTGTCAGTTAAACTCATTGATGGTGATGTGTGTCAGGGCTCTTTATATCACTGTAAGCAATTGCAGACACCTGTGCTAATTTGGCAGGTGTGTCCAATGAAAGGCAAGACTACTTAAGAAGGCTGTCCCACATTATTAAGCAGCCTACATTTTCTGCCAAAATGGGAAAGAAAAAGGATGTGTCGGCTGCTGAGAAACAACAAATTGTGGAGTGTTTAGCTCAAGGCATGACTACAATCAACATTGCCAAGACACTTCATCGTGATCATCGCACAATCAAGAAGTATGTAGCTGATTCACAGTACACACGTGTGTTTGCTGCTAAGGGAAAATTGAGGACGCTTATCTACAGGCAATTACGTCAGGTTAAAAGAGCAGCGGCAAAAAAGCCTTGTCATAGCAGCAGACAAGTTTTGAAGCTGCTGGTGCCTCCAACGTCCCCCGAACAACAAGATGCAGGGTCCTTCAGAGGTTTGCAGCTGTGCGTAAGCCATCCTGTCGACCTCCTCTATCCACTGCACACAAGCAGAAACGGCTCCAGTGGGCCAAACAATACATGAAGACTGACTTCAAAACTGTTTTGTTCACCGATGAGTGCCGTGCAATGCTCGATGGTCCAGATGGATGGATTGGAGGATGGCTGGTTGATGGACACCCCATGCAAACACGGCTACGGCGCCAACAAGGAGGAGGTGGAGTAATGTTTTGGGCTGGAATCATGGGGAGAGAGATTGTCGGCCCCTTTAGGATCCCTGAAGGGGTAAAGATGAACTCCATAGTGTATGTTGAGTTTCTCAAACAGCACTTCCTGCCATGGTTCAAGAAGAAGAACCGTGCATTCCGCAGCAAGATCATTTTCATGCATGATAATGCACCGTCTCATGCTGCACATAACACATCTGCATCTCTGGCTGCTATGGGCATAAAAGGGGACAAACTTATGGTGTGGCCTCCATGCTTCCCTGACCTCAACCCCATTGAGAACCGCTGGAGCATCATCAAAAGGAGTGTCTATGATGGCGGGAGGCAGTTCACATCTAAGCAACAGCTCTGGGAGGGTATTCTGTCCTCATGCAAAACAATTGAAGCAGAAACCATCCAAAACCCGACAAATTCAATGGGCAAGAGAGTTCTTTTCGAACAAGGGGTCCTATGTGCAAATGTAACATCACCTAGAATAAAGTTTTGAGTTGAAAACTGTTTGATTTCAGTTTGTAATAACCTTTTAATGCTTATAATTTCAAAAATGACCATTTTTTTGTTCTTTATTAAAATGAACAGGTTGAAAACTCTGCTGTGCATAATAATTTGGAACATGCATTTTGAGTGCAGTTTGAGTGTTTTATTTTTTAAAATATATACTGTTATCATAGCAGTTTGTACAAAAACCTTTCAATTGTACTCTAATAGTTATTTGGCTGGAAAATTACAATGACTGCAATTCATATAGGTAATTTGTGAAAATCTGAGAAAATATTATTTGCATAATAATTTGGAACACAGTGTAGTACCGATAAAAATGTAAACTAGTCCTGTCAAAAACAAGCCATTACATGACTCTGTCAGCAGAAATACAGAAAAGCTATCAAAATATGGTGATGGAAAAACTTTTTTTTGCAATAAAAAGTGTTTTTCAGTGTGTGATAGCAGCCAAACATAAAAAAGATATATAAATCTGGTATCACTGTAATCGCACTGACCCGAAGAAAAAAGTCAACTAATCACTTATAACGCACGAGGAACAGTGTAAAAGAAAATAAATGGAATCAATTCTTGCCCTGTTAGGTTCATTCTGCCTCCCAGAGATCGTAGTCGTTTCTAAAATACGTGATTCAGACAGGCCCCCCCATTTCTTCCCAGGCAGAAGATTCCTTATGTTGAGGCAGATGGACATTTTTTCTGTTTGATGATTCGGCAGTGCATAAAAGCATGTAAGCGTACATAAAAGCGCGTTCAGCCACAGTTTTGTGCACCTCTGAAAAGGATACCGCTGAACAGAGGCCAGACTGAGTCAAGAGAAACACTGCTACCTCATTATAGTGAATGGATCCCTCGAGATTTTTATATGAATCATGTCATTGGGAGAGTTAGATGGAAACCTCCATGTAAGTGCTCAGCGTAGAGCGCAGGATAAATGTGTTCCGTGATGTTATGTAAAATGTTCCCAAGAAAAGCTTAAACTAAATCCACAAAAAAAAGCAATCCCCAGTGGAAATATAGGAGGCTTCCAATTTATTAGTAGCACAAAGACTGAGGAAAAGCTCTATGGTCCCTCGCCAAAAGAAATACAGCAAATTCTGGGCTTCCAAATCCTAATGCCCCCCCGTTTCCCTCCCTTTGCACAGTGTGCCTAAATTACATTTAGTGTCCACTTTTTTGGCATATCTGTAGCGATGAGAGCCCTCCTACTTTATGGGGTCCATATCTCCAGAAGCATGAGCTGGGCACAATGTATAGGAAATACAATGTACGTGCACTACAGTGGTAGATTTGCAATTTTCATTTGGCAACATCCAATACTGCTTGTTTCTGAAAAACACTTAGGCTAAGTGCACACGTTCAGGAATGTGTGCAGAATTTTCCTGAGCAAAACCGGACCTTTTTCGCGGTAAAAACGCATGGTTTTTGCACGGATTTTGCGCATTTTTACTGCGATTTTTCCCTGAACTTTCTAGGTCAATAATATAGCGGGAAAAAACGCTAGAATTACGCGAAATTAATGAACATGTTGCTTCTTTTTCCACTATGCGTTTTTTCCGCGAAAATGTGCACAAAAATTGCGGAATTCAATCTAAATAATAGGATGCTTTATTCATGCGTTTTTAATGCGTTTTTTGCCGCGAAAAAACGCAAATAATCCTGAACGTGTGCACTTAGCCTTATGGAGTCAAAATCGTCACTACATCTGTAGGTAATTTTCCAGAAGGCTTTAATTAACATAATGGAGTATCTTGAAGAGAAATTCTACTCTTCTGTCACCTAGGGGCTATGTATATGGCGTCTGCAAACTATTCTGCAATAACTTGTTCTCCAAGAGTCAAATAGTACTCTGTCCCTCTCAAGTCTTGCCCTGGGGCTAAAGCCTCTTTCACACATCCGTTTTGCGCCTGACGGCGCCACCGGCGTTTTGCCGGATCGCCGCATCCAGCAACTAGTATGTAAAACCGGATGAGACGCATCCGGTTTTTCGCCGGATCCGTCTCGGGCATCCGAACAAAAACCGGATCTGTCTCATCCGGTGTATCCGGTTTTTTATCCGTTTATCGACGGATTACGCCGGATCCGGTTTTTAAAAACGCCCTTTTTTGGGGTTCCAAACATCATTGGCTACTGTAATCCTATATATACACTGTTCCTACAGCCCATCTTTGACAGGTTGTAGAGGAGCAAGTGCAGGTTGGAGAGAAGAGCAAGTAGCAAGTGACTGGCGAACATGGATGTTATTATTGGCAATATCTTCAAGAATCTGCTGGATTTTACAGCGGAGGCGAATCGCTTGAAGATTATCGTTATGGAGAATGAGAGAAAGATCGAGCAGCGCATTATGCGTCAGCGCCAACGACGACGCTGTATGTGGATCCACCCCATCACAGCACAGAGACTAACCCGTGGTGTGTATAGTACACTAAACATGGAGCTGAGAAAACCCTGAGAAATTTTTTGCCTATCTTCGGATGAAGAAAGAGAATTTTGACTGTTTGCTGGAGCGTGTTGGAGAACAAATCCGAAGATCCGACACCTATTGTCGCTACTCGATATCTCTGGCGGAGCGTCTCATGGTCACTATAAGGTAAGCTATATGTATTGGATCTGCTTGCTTGAGCACACTTGTACAGTCATGGCCAAAAGTTTTGAGAATGACACAAATATTATATTTTCACATGATCTGCTGCCCTCTGGTTGTTATGTGTGTTTGACAGATGTTTTCATCACAGACAGAAATATAATAATTGCAAACATATGAGTAACAAAAGCTTATATTGACAGAATGAGTTAATGCAGCAAGTCAATATTTGCAGTGTTGACCCTTCTTCTTCAGGACCTCTGCAATTCTCCCTGGCATGCTCTCAATCAACTTTTGGACCAAATCCTGACTGATAGCAGTCCATTCTTGCACAATCAATGCTTATATTTTGTCAGAATTTTTAGGTTTTTGTTTGTCCACCCACCTATTGATGATTGACCACAAGTTCTCAATGGGATTAAGATCTGGGGAGTTTCCAGGCCATGGACACAAAATCTCTATGTTTTGTTCCCTGAGCCATTTAGTTATCACCTTTGCTTTATGGCAAGGTGCTCCATCATGCTGGAAAAGGCATTGTTGATCGCCAAACTGCTTTTGGAGGGTTGGGAGAAGTTGCTCTTGGAGGACATTCTGGTACCATTCTTTATTCATGGCTGTGTTTTTAGGCAAGACTGTGAGAGAGCCGATTCCCTTGGCTGAGAAGCAACCCCACACATGAATGGTTTCAGGATGCTTAACAGTTGGCATGAGACAAGACTGGTGGAAGCGCTCACCTTGTCTTCTCCGAATGAGGCGTTTTCCTGATGTCCCAAACAATCGAAAAGGGGATTCATCAGAGAAAATAACTTTACCCCAGTCCTCAGCAGTCCACTGCCTGTACCTTTTTCAGAATATCAGTCTGTCCATGATGTTTTTTCTGGAGAGAAGTGGCTTCTTTGCTGCCCTCCTTGAGACCAGGCCTTGCTCCAAGAGTCTCCGCCTCACAGTGCGTGCAGATGCACTCACACCTGCCTGCTGCCATTCCTGAGCAAGCTCTGCACTGCTGGTAGCCCAATCCCGCAGCTGAAACACTTTTAAGAGACGGTCCTGGCGCTTGCTGGTCTTTCTTGGGCGCCCTGGAGCCTTTTTGGCAACAATGGAACCTCTCTCCGTGAAGTTCTTGATGATGCGATAGATTGTTGACTGAAGTGCAATCTTTCTAGCTGCGATACTCTTCCCTGTTAGGCCATTTTTGTGCATTGCAATGATGACTGCACGTGTTTCTTTAGAGATAACCATGGTTAACAGAAGAGAAACAATGATGCCAAGCACCAGCCTCCTTTTAAAGTGTCCAGTGGTGTCATTCTTACTTAATCATGACAGATTGATCTCCAGCCATGTCCTCATCAACACCCACACCTGTGTTAATGGAGCAATCACTGAAAAGAGGTTAGCTGGTCCTTTTAAGGCAGTGCTGCAAATGATGTTGAAATGTGTTTTGGGGGATAAAGTTCATTTTCTAGCCAAATATTGACTTTGCAAGTAATTGCTGTTAAGCTGATCACTCTTTATAACATTCTGGAGTATATGCAAATTGCCATTAGAAAAGGTGAAGCAGCAGACTTTGTAAAAATTAATATTTGTGTCATTCTCAAAACTTTTGGCCATGACTGTATTGTTGTTCTAATTTTTTTAACATCACAGGACAACAAAGGAACCATATCAGTACAATAAAACATGGTCAAAAACAGTGTGTTTTTCCTTTATTTTTTTATTTTTGGTATCTCCAATAGTTATAGCTGAGTTCTGCTATGTAATGCTGTGATTGTGAACTAATTGATTTTTTCTATTTTGTTTACAGATTTCTGGCAACTGGAGAAACGCTGTCATTGCTCCATTTCCAGTATTGCCTTGGAATTTCTACGCTATCAGGTATCATCAAGTACACTTGTCGTGCTCTGTGGGACTGTTTGGTTTGAGAATTTCTTCCAGAGTCAACTACAGACCGGTGCCTTGAAATAGCGGACCAGTTTCTCCGTATCTGCCAGTTTCCAAATTGCCTGGGCGCTGTTGATGGCAAACACATCCGCATTCAAAAGCCTGCAGGAACCGGATCAGAATTCTTTAACTACAAGAAATATTTTTCGGTCGTCCTGATGGCTATTGCTGATGCGGAGTACAAATTTATTGCTGTGGACATTGGGTCTTATGGATGGTCCAATAACTCTCAAGTGTTTAAACTTTCTGCTATGGGGCGGAGACTGTACGGAAACACTTTTCAGTTTCCACCCCCTAGGCCACTGCCTCAAACCTCTGGCCCACCTATGCCTTTCGTGTGTGTAGGTGATGAGGCATTCCAGCTGTCCGAACACCTTTTCAAGCCGTACGCCAGCAGAGGATTGACCCATACAAAGAGAATTTTCAACTACCGCCTCACAAGAACCAGACGGATGGTGGAGTGTGCGTTTGGGATTATGACAGCCAAATGGCGTGTCCTTTTGACTGCGATAAACTTGAAGACAGAGACTGTGGATGATGTTGTTAAAGCGTGTGTGGTCCTACATAATTTTGTGATCACCAAGGAACCGATTTCTATTGAGGACCACAATCAAGAAACATCCTTGCACGACTACAGCAACATTACCACTCGGAGTACACTGGCGGTTTCAAGAATGAGGGACCATTTTGCCC
The DNA here is from genome assembly GCA_033576555.1 of Oophaga sylvatica. NCBI lineage: Eukaryota > Metazoa > Chordata > Amphibia > Anura > Dendrobatidae > Oophaga > Oophaga sylvatica. The sequence continues at coordinate 470,713,032 of JARQOD010000005.1, forward strand.
AATACTTTGTGTCACCAGAAGGTAGAGTAGACTGGCAGGATGACAGAGTGTGATCAATTGATTATTTCTTTTAAAAAATTTCTGTACCCACAATAAGGAAAGTTTTCTACCTTCTTGTGTATTTTGTACTGTATGTTACCTTTTGGCCATAGTTGTATCCCTGTCTTTTTTTTTTTTAAATAAACCACAGTATTTCACCTTTTTACAAAAAATGTGTACCTGCTAGGGGATAACCTCATAAAGTACACAAGTTTTGGAAAAAGGTCAGATACTTTCTATACTCCACAACCCGGGACAAAATTGTGGCAAAAAGGTAACATTTATGTTCCTCAAAGTTATGTAGATATTTTTGACATATTACCCTAACAGATGTTGGTGTTTGTGTACCCACATGTTTACCTGGTGTAATACATTTGTTACTTAACATCCTATAAAGAAATGACAGACAACATTTGTAAACCACTTTAACTTGTATTAAAAAATATATTTTTTAATATAATTTGTTGTAAATGTGACCTTTTTGCCAACTGTTGAAATTTGAATAAACTTTATTTTTTTATTAAAATATAATTTTTTATTTAAGGGTACAAAAGAAAACACATATTTAGAGTTGTGTGTATTGTGGGGTGGAAATAGTGCTGGAGGGGCTGCGGGACACTTCGACCGTGGGAGTGTGGAGGGACGACCGGCATGGTGGTGGTGAAGGAACAGAAAGAGGTGAAGGGGTGGAAAGAGTGAGAGAATAGGAAGACAAGTTAGAGGCAGAACAGTGGGTGGTGGAGTGGAGGGTTGGGCAGGAGGAGCAGGTGACATGGTAGGGAATTGGAAGGGGGAAGGAGATCGGTAAGAGGTAGGAGTGTGGTACGGGGTAGGTGGCTGGTAGTGGGGAGGTTGCTGGTACTGGGGAGGTAACTGCAGTTGGTGAAGTGGCTGGATTTGGGGAGGTGGCTGGTACTGGGGAAGTTGCTGGAATTGGGTAGGTGGTTGGTACTGGGGAGGTTGCTGGAGCTGGGGAGGTGGCTGGTATTGAATAAGAGGGGAGGAGGGACGGCGGCTGGAGGGGTAGAGGTGGAGGAACTACTGGGGTGGATGGAGGAGGATGGGAGATAGCCTGCACTAGAGCAGCGTAGCACGTATGCATTACATACACCTGCTGGTCAGCAGAGAGCGTATCTATGCGCTCCACCACAGACCTAAAAAAGCTGTGATTAGGAGATGCTCTTGCTTCCGACTGCATGGTTTGCAGAAGTGTCTTTACCTCCAAAATGGCGGAGGTTATCTGATTAATGCCTGCGGCAAGTTCTTCAGATAATACTTTAAGACAGTTCTGGAAAGATGCATTCAAATGCAAGAACTCGGGCGCATAGCCCCTTTCCTGAACCCTCTGCCGCTGCCGCCCAGTACCCGCAGCTGTACTAGAGGTGGCAGTGGCAGAAGGGTGGGGTAAAGGGAATGCTATCTCCTCAACAGCAGCTGCATGTAATGCAGGCGGCCACGATGCTCCAGCGCTGGTGGATGGGACTGCAGGATCGAATGTGTGGGAAGGTGCAGATGTACCGGGGCGGTCGAAGTGTCCCTCGGTGTCGGTCTCCTGAGGGATCGCCCCAGAAGGCGCCAACTCTGCGGGCGCCGAGTGCTGGTCACCGTGCTGTGGAATAAAGAGAAAACATACAATTAATATACAGATGTGGAATGGCCCTGGCTGCAAAAAAACATTGGATAGATGTTAACATTTTATGGTAATATTTACCTTCGGGTGACCATAGTTTCCCGCAGGAACGCCAGGGCTTGTGCGTACTTGTACTTGCTCTGGCGTCCTGCAGATCCACTCGGGGCCCGCATCTCCTTGTTGAACTCCTTCTTGAAACGATCCCTCACAGACCGCCACCGCTTCACAATTCTCTCCCCTGAAACGAGAAACCACAAATTGGTTACTATACAACATCAGTGTTTCCCAAACTTCAGTCCTCGTGTCCCCCAGAGGTAATGTTTTCAGTATTTCCATAGTGTTTCACAAAAGGCAAGCCTGAAAACATGAACCGTGTGGGACACGAGAACTGAAGTTTGGGAAACACAGCTTTACAGTCAGCAACCTGAACTATACTTACGGTGTTTAGTTTGGGACCGAACATCGAGGTCCGCCCAGCGGTCCCCCATTGCCGATGCCACTTCCTCCCAGAGCCGTCGGGTCACTACTTGATCAGAATGGCGGCGGTCCCCCATGTTCCACAGCGGCTCCCTTTCTCTGACCAGATCAATGAGGAGTTCGACGTCTATCCCCTCCTCACCATCAGAATCGGGAGCATGCTGTGAAGCCTGTGAAATAAAAACAGAAAAAACAATACATTAGCCTCCACACTAGCAAGTGAAAAAGAGAAAAAGGAAAAATGTTTAACAAAATCCAATTAAAAAAATATATATATATACCAAAATTAAAATATTTAGAAAAAAGACAAAAAATATTTAAAAAATAATGTAAAAAGACTAAAAAAGTTTAAATCAAACCAAAAAATTTGAAATTAAAAATGTAAAACAAAATAAAAGGATTATAAAAAACCCCAAAAATGCTTATTTTTTACCTAAAAATTAAATTGGAAGAAAAAAAAAAAAAAAAACTTACACGGTGGTAACCTCCGCCGCTTTCACGACGATGACTCTGGGAGGCGCTGTGAGGACCCCTTTGTTGGCTACCAGATCCGAGAGACTAAAAAGAAAAAATAAAAGTTTGTGATATAGGCATGTGTTGCCCGCTGTGTGAAGTATGTACTAAATGGTTTTCTATGTGTTGTGTGTAGTGTGATGTTGTGTTTCTGCGATTGATGCAGGATACTTACGAATTGTGAGCCCACTCCGGGTATCTCTCCACCCCGTCCTTCTTCCTCTGGGAGCTCCTCTTCATCTTGCGATTCCTGTTATTAAAAAAAGACAATCAATACATATATCTCACAGATTGATTGTGGAGAAAAAAGAAATGATATATTTTTACCGCCAAATGTTAACGATGGGAAGGAGGGCTCCCAGAAGAAGATGTCTCCAACTCCTGCTGCAGCTCCACTGTCTCGGGTTCAGGTGGAGCCGCAGTTTCAGCGGCTAAAGCCGCAAGTGCAGCTGCTACCGTCGCTGTTTGCCGGTCTATGCTGTGGAAGAAAGACACAAAAAGGGCCAGTGAATATATGTATATTCCTTGGTCCTGGCTGAAAATGCAAAAATTTTAATTTTTTTTTTGGAATGTGGGATGTCATATTTACTTTCTGCTGGCTGTCCTACTCTCTTCCACTACATCCTCTCTTGTTGCTGCTGCTGCTGCCGCCTCTCTTGCCACCTCTCTTTCTAGTCTTCTGCTGTTGAGTAAGGACACAAAAATGGTCAGTGAATATATGTATATTCCTTGGCCCTGGCTGAAAGAGAAAAACAAAGATTAAATTTTTAGGGAAATGGGGGATGTCATATTTACTTTCTGCTGGCTGTTCTCCTCTCTGCAACTAGCTGCTCCTCTCCCCTTGCTGCTGCTGCTTCCGCCTCTCTTTCTAGTCTTCGGCTGTGGAATAAGGAGACAAAAAGGGCCCGTGAATATATGTATATTCCTTGGCCCTGGCTGAAAAAATAAAAGCCAAACATGGACTATAGTGAGCTTTATGGTGTACGGAATACAACATCCCGTCATGAATTGGACACATAAACAGTACCAGGGGGACCCACCCTATCACTGGAAAAAAATGCACACTTGATATAGTACCAGGGGGACCAACCCCATCACAGCAAAAAAAAATAAAAATTTTACAGTACCAGGAGATCCACATTATCAATTGAAAACATGCACATATTAAACATTACCAGGGGATCCACTTCATCACAGTCAAAACATGCACATTTGATACAGTACCAGGGGGACCAACTTCATCACAGGGAAACCATGGTGACGCACATTATCACTTGCAAAACATGCACATTTTAAACATTACCAGGGGATCCACTTCATCACAGTGAAAACATGCACATTTGATACAGTACCAGGGGGAGCAACACCATCACAGCAAAAAAAACACATTCTACAGTACCAGGAGATCCACATTATAAATTGAAAACATGCACATTATACAGTAGCAGGAGATACACATTATCACTTGAAAAAATGCACATTATAAAGTAGCAGGGGATCCACATTATCAATTGAAAACATGCACATTATACAGTAGCAGGGGATACACATTATCACTTCAAAACCATGCACATTTGAAACAGTACCAGGGGGACCCACCCCATCACTGGAAAACCATGAACATTTCATACAGTACCAGGGGGACCAACCCCATCACAGCAAAAACATGATTTTGAAACTGTACCAGGGTGCAAAGACACCGCACTGCACTAGCTCAGGCAGCAGTGGTGACAGATGCGTGGTAAAATTTGGGCTGGGGGCTGTGATATTTACCATCTGCTGTCCGGGCACTCCATTGCCGTATCTGCTGCTGCAAAACCTTCATCTGGTGATTGTTCTGCAGGTGGTGCTGTTGATGGTCCTCGTGCTGGTGATAGTCCTCGTGTTCTTGCTTTTTTTGGCTGAATGCATGGTAATGTCTGAGTGTCCCACTGCATGCTTTTTTATATGTTTGCTGGGGGCTGGTATATCAATTGAAAAACTGGATCCGGCCACCGAATCCGACCTCTACTGGATCCGCCACATTGCGGCGCTCATAGACTTTCATTGTGACAAAAGCCGGCGCTTCCGGCTTTTTCGTCGGAGACAAAAAACGTTACAGTAGCCGTTTTTTCCAGACGCCGGACTGCGACTAGACACCGGATCTGGCAAAAACCGGACGCACCGCAGGAACATGCGGCGTGATCCGGCCATAATGTTACTCAATGGAAAAAAAATTGGATCCGGCATTACATTTCACCGGATGCGGTTTGACAAAAAAAGGCCGGAGCGCGCTGTCAGGCGCAAAACGGATGTGTGAAAGAGGCCTAAGCAGTACTGTACAGCCACATATGGGGTATGGCCACATTTGGCAGAAATTGTGTGACACATTTTTCTGCCAGTTTTACCCATTTCCCCATGTGAAATTTTAAAATTTGAGGCTAAAACTAAATTTTTGTGGTAAAAATTTTATCATTTTTCTTCACTGCCCAATGGTATAAACTTATGGAGAGGTTCTGCTGTTCTTGCTCCTCAGGGGCTGTGCCAATGTGACATGGCACGTGTTTCGCCACCAGCTTCTTTGGTTTCGCCCCCGGAAGAAGCTGGTGGCTAAACGCGCATCGGGGTGAGGGGATGCTTGGGCATCGTACTTGGCAGCACTTCAGGTAATCATTATGGCTATGCATTTACATAATGGCTATATATATGTCTGACTAAACAGGATTAGCTATTGGTTATTACCGCGTTTACCCATATTTACCAAAGTATATGTCAGTTCATTGTGGTTATCATTACTTCTTGATATTATCTGGCCTGCTTTTAGGGTTATTATCTGGGCACTGAGTTTGACTTATAAGGAAAGGATTGACCTACCATTAAATATTTTCATATGTCAGATCCTATGATATCCTTTTTACAGTCTTCTCTTAGACATATTTTTTCATTCGTTATTGCCCACCTTTGTTTGCCCAAAGTTCCCTACGGTTAAGACTGCTTTATAGCGTGCTTTTTTAACTTGTATGTTTTTATAATTTATCTTTAATAAAATGTAATTTTTTAATATTACTAGTGGATCTCTTCGTTTCTCACATATCAGTATTTATATGGGTATTTGTTGTTATACTGGTCAGGAAGATGAAAACAGGCTGAGGGATGTGGGGTGAAGGGGTTAAGCCTCATCCCTTTCCAGAAAAGTTATTCCCTTGTCTAAAGGCCCCTTTACACTAAGCGAGATCGCTGAAACGTCACCGATTTTGTGACGTAGCAGCGACCTAGCCAGCGATCTCGCTTAGGCTGCTTTCACACATCAGTTTTTTTGTGTCAGGCATAATCTGTCGAATACCTGATAGGACGGATCCGGCGCTGAAATGAAAAAACTGATGCAACGGATCAGTTTTTTTGCTGAATCCGACCGGAACTTTTGAACCCGGAAAATGCAGGTATGCATGTCTGGACCGAGGAGAGTAGTAGTAGTAGTCGTCCTTGATTTCCAGAATTCGGATCAGTCTTTTGACGGATTGCACAAAAGACTGGTCCAGTTCCATAGACTTCTATTATTTCCGGACGCCTGATGCGCTGCTTCAGGCACTATCAGGCGGGTCCGGGAAAAAAAAAAACGTTGCAGTGACCGTTTTGTCCGGCCGCCGTTGCAACGCAACGACATCAGGCGCGATCCGGTGCTAATGAAAGTCAATTACAAAAAAAGCATCCAGTACCGGATCCGGTTTTTTAAAAACACGCCGGATCGCGCCCGACGTCAAAAAACTGATATGTGAAAGTAGCCTTAGTGTGACACTCAGCGACGATCAGCCCCCTGCTGGGTGTCGCTGATCGTCGCTGAATGTCCTGGACCATTTTTTGATCGCTGGCCAGCGCGCATCACAGCGTGTGACAGGTGGGAGACCAGCGATCTGCCAGCCGGAGCTGGTAACCCGATGTGTACCTCAGTTACCAGCGCGCTGATGCAGGGGAACTGGTAACCAAGGTACACAGCGGGTTTGTAAGCGCCGAGCGGTGCCTAGATGTCACGCTGTCTAGCAGATATATATATAAATAATGTCAGTAATCTATCAAGTGGGACAACATTCTATATAACATATAAATAGATAACATTAACATGTATATATAGCATAGTATTACCTGACATAATATCCTGTGGGTCAATACTGAATCCTTTTCACGCTGTCTCTGGCTAGAGGTGGACCGGGGTCTATGCTGACCCTAAACTGGGGTCCTGACTAGTCCCTCTACCTGGAGGTACTGTTAAAGGTACAGAGGTCCATGCCGCCAGCGTAAACCCTGTCTCCTATAAATCCCTGACCACTGTAATCTAGTCCTTAGAAGGACCCTGATTACCACCATAGGGAATGGACAGGTAAAGGTTAACCAACAGTAAAGACAAACGAGACAGACAGGGGATAAAGTAAATACTGTCTTGCATACAACATATAAACACAGAGGGAACACCAAAGGTCTAGGAGATAAACTATAAGCAAGGTGAGGAGAAACAACAAAGGAAGTCTTAGCTTAAGTCTTCTCAGAACCGATCCTATCTGCAGTCTGTATGAATGCTTTCACCGGCATCTAACCAGCAGACTGGTAGCTATATAAAGGAAGCTAATTAGAACATAATCAAAAGCAGCCGGGCGAGGCTGGACCTAGTCTTAGCAAAGAGCTAGGTAAAATTAACTCCCTCATTACCAAACAAAGAAACAGCAACTCAGCTGCGAGAAGTCAGAATGTGCAATCGCGACAATCTTCGTGGCGATGCACCCATGACAGTACCCCCCCTTCTACGAGGGGCCTCCGGACCCTCAGGGCCAGGTCTGTCCGGGTAAGTCGTGTGGAAGGTCCGAACCAATCGATCTGCGTTTATCTCAGACGCAGAGACCCACGTCCTCTCCTCAGGACCATATCCTTCCAATGAACCAAATACTGAAGGGACCGGCGCCACGTACCTCTTAAGCAACGATTTGTGGAATACATTATGGATTTTAAACGTAGGAGGGAGGTCCAGACGAAATGCCACAGGATTAATTATAGAACTGATCCTGTATGGACCGATGAACCTGGGACCCATTTTCCAGGAGGGAACTTTGCGTTTTATATTCTTGGTAGACAACCACACCAGATCGTTCACACCTAGGTCCGGACCAGACACTCTCCTCCTATCAGACCTCCGCTTGAAACAGTTCCCCCTAGCACTCAGACCATTCAGCACTCCTCTCCAAACTGAAGCAAGTGACGACGAGAATCGTTCCTCCTCAGGAACCCCAGATGGACGGGTATGTGGGGTCTTAGAGCGAGCACAAACTCCACAGGACGCGACAAAAGTTATTACCTCTTTATTTAATTTAGGCCACCAAAACCGGCGAGAAAGGAGATCCACAGTTGCTTTACTCCCTGGATGTCCTGCTAAAGCAGAACTATGATGTGCCTCGATAACTTTTTGTCTTAACTGATTAGGAACAAACAGTTTCCCTGGAGGTCCTACAGGGGCGTCCTCCTGAGCCTCCAACACCTCCTCCTCAAGCTCAGAGCACACAGCCGACACCACCACTCCTTCCTGAAGGATAGAAACCGGGTCATCCGTCTTTCCGGCCCCTGGGAAACTACGAGATAAGGCATCAGGAAGCAATTTTATTGAGCAGTCATACGTGCGATGAGAAGGTAACTTTTGACACCCTCCTCTGAGAACATCTCCCAAAGTCCTCCAGAAAAGGAGGCAAAGTCCTAGGCACGACCGCACCGATGACCGTGTTCATGCAGTTATTCTTGCAAAATTCACCCCACTGGCTTATCTTTCTGGATTGCCAATCAATCACCGTGTAAGGTTCTATGTATATATTCCTGAAACTCAGTTTGTTCGTCAGCCATTTTACTTTCTGTCTTGCTGCAGCTATCTTGCCCTCAGTCAAAATGGAGTTTCCAGCTTGCATGTTCCCGCCCTGATTCTCTCCTTTGCTTCTTAAGCAGCCACAGCTGAGCAATCAGTGCTTCAGAATCTAGCCTGCAGTGAACCTGTGACTTGACTCCTGTAAGCCTTGGACCTTGTACTCCAGCTATTCCTACTGAGGAACTCTGAAGCACTTGTGGACTCTGAACCCTGCTCTTTGAAAGACCCACGTTTGCATGGACTTACGGTAACAGAGAAGAAGATCCTGAATCTGTATTGGAGAGTGATTGCTGAGCTTGGATTACTCTGGCCTGCTGTGTCTCCTGTTTCTGTGTCTGCAAACTGTGTGACTATTTCTGCCAACTTGTATGAAGTAATACAGGACTTTTCTATATCAAACCTGTGACTCCTGTGTTTTCATCGCACCCAAGCACAAGACGCTATATGAACTGTACTACATACATTACAAGATTCTGAAGCCAAAACGTTAGTGTCTGCTGGGTCTGGAAGGCTGTGTCTGCTGTACTGTGGATATCAGACGTCCGGTTGTACTTTCTGTGATGACAGTGGTTGTGACTTCTCACAACCATTCCAGGTGAGCAATTCCCTTAAGTTTTTTCTTTTTGCAGTGTTACCACAGGTAAACACTATTGTTTTTTTTTTTTTTTTCCTTTCTTTTCTCTTTTTTGTCTGCTGTAACTCTGGATATCAGATGTCTGGTTGAAACTTTCTGTGATGATAGTGGTTGTGACTTCTCACAACCATTCCAGGTGAGCAGTTCCCTTAATTTTTTTTTCTCTCTGCAGTGTTGCCACAGGTCACTATTGTTTTTTTTTTTCTCTCCTCTTCTTCCAGTAATCCTGTCTTAAAAGATCTGGAAAATGGAGGCCCGCATAAAGGAACTTTGCGGAGTGACTGATAATATCCTTGCAGATTTGCAGAATATAAAGACCCGTTTTACAAATCTACAGGACCTCAATAATCACAATTTGCAAGTGGTTGGACAGACTACCCAGGATTTGCGAGCCAGGATTGAGGTTCTAGAGGGGCGAGTCCAGGCTCCTGCCGTAGCCCCGAGTGCTGGGATTCCCAAGTTGCCCCCTTTTCGTTTTGGCGGTGAACGTGAGAAATTCAGGGGATTTATTAATCAATGCAATCTTTTTTTTTTCTGCACATGCTTCACAATTTCCCACTGAACGATCTAAGGTGCTTACTATAATTATGTTGCTTACCAACAAGGCTTTAATGTGGGCAAACCCTCTGATTGAGACTGAGGATGATTGTTTGAATCACCTTGATGATTTTATTTCAGCCATGGGGCAGGTGTTTGATGACCCCAATCGAGGTGCAACAGCTGAAGCAGTCATGTTAGCTTTGCGCCAAGGTAAGCACTCGGTAGCTGAATATGCCTTGGATTTCAGGAGATGGGCCCTTGATACCACCTGGGACAGTTCCGCCAAAAAATCTATTTTTCGAAAGGGGTTATCTCCACTGATTAAGGATGACCTTGCTCGTGCCGACCCTCCCACTGCGTTAGGTGACTTTATTAACTACTGCATCCGTATTGATACTCGTCTGACTGAACGCAGGCAAGAGAGATGGTTCGAAAGCAATCGTACTAACCTTTTCCTACCTTCCTCTCCAGCTAAGGAACCTTTGAGTAGGATTACACGGGAACCTGAACCTGAACCCATGCAGGTAGACTCTTTACAACGACGGGTTAGTGATGCACGCAAGGAACATCGTTTTAAGGAGAATCTATGTTTCTATTGTGGTAAGTCAGGGCACTTCATTATAAACTGCCCCAGCCGTTCTCGTAAGACTACTGCAGCACTCATTCATTGTGAGTGTTGCGAGAGGGGATCTGTCAGGTCCGAGCCTCAGGCTCCAGAGAGATCTGCAGCAACAGATCCTGATTTCTCGGACTTAAACTCCGTTACCTCTGAGGACGTTGACTGTGTAAACGCTTTTTCAAGTTTCCTCAGCGGTGTCCCAGCTGAGTTGTAAGAAAAACAATTCTCATTGCTTTCTTTCCATCAAACTCTGGGTTGACTCAGCTTGGGTGTCTAGCTCTGCTATGATCGACTCAGGGGCAAGTGGAAATTTTATGGATGTCTCCTTTGCTCTGAAACAGGGAATACGTTCAGTGAAGAAGGCTACTCCAGTACAGATGGAAACTGTGGATGGCTCCCTGCTGACCTCTGGACCAGTGGATCAGGAAACAGAGCCTTTGAGGGTTCTTATGGGTAAAGATCATCAAGAGAAACTGTCCTTTATGCTTATCTCTTCTCCCCACTTTCCCATTATTCTAGGGCTACCATGGCTGCAGGCTCAGAATCCTACCATTAACTGGGAGACCAAGGAATTACACTTTCCAGAGAAACAGATGAGTCCAAAAGTTTCAGCTTGCTCTGTTCCTAAAGGAATCATGTCAGTCCCTGAACTACCAGCTGTATACCAGGACTATGTGGATTTATGTGACAAGAAGAACGCTGACCAGCTTCCTCCTCACCGTCCATATGATTGTCCAATTGAATTATTGCCTGGAGCAGAGATACCTTTTGGTAAGATCTACCCCCTGGCGGGGCCCGAGCTAAAGGCTTTAAAGGATTACATAGATGAAAATCTAGCCAAGGGCTTCATACGCCCCTCTTCATCTCCTGCAGGTGCACCCATCTTCTTTGTAAAGAAGAAAGATGGATCTCTGAGACCATGCGTAGACTATAGGGAACTCAATAAGGTTACTATTAGAAACCGTTATCCATTGCCTTTAATCCCTGAGTTATTGGAGAGAGTGCGACATGCCAAAATTTTTTCTAAACTAGATCTTCGTGGGGCCTATAACTTAGTCCGTATTAGACCTGGGGATGAATGGAAGACTGCATTCAGGTCACGCTATGGACACTTTGAATATCTAGTTATGCCTTTTGGTCTGAGTACCGCCCCAGCCACTTTCCAACACTTGGTGAATGACATCTTCAGGGATCTCCTAGATACATTTGTGGTAATTTATTTGGATGATATTCTAATTTTTTCTAACTCCACAGAGGAACATCATGGACATGTGAGAATGGTCTTGGAACATCTAAGACAAAATCATCTTTACATCAAACTTGAAAAGTGTGAATTCCATAGGACCGAAATTCAATTTCTGGGGTATGTACTGTCTACACAAGGAATTAGTATGGATGGAAGCAAAACCCAAGCCATCAAGGATTGGCCAAGTCCTAGAAATGTGAAGGAGGTACAGCGCTTCATCGGGTTTGCCAACTTCTATAGACGTTTCATTAGAAATTTCTCTGAGGTAGTGTCACCTATCACTCAACTTACCCGGAAAGAGTCTAGGTTTTCCTGGACTCCCCAAGCCCAGGAAGCATTTTCCCGTCTAAAAGATAAATTTACCACTGCACCTATCCTAGTACATCCCAACCCCGAGCTTGCCTTCATAATAGAGGTGGATGCTTCAGACTGTGCCGTTGGAGCTATACTCTCTCAGAGAACAGGTGAGAAGAATGTCTTGCATCCCTGTGCCTTCTTTTTCCAGCAGTTGTCTTCGGCTGAGAGGAACTACGATGTGGGCAATAGAGAGTTGTTGGCCATTATTGCCGCCTTCAAAGAATGGAGACACCTTCTTCAGGGAGCTGCACAGCAAATAGTCGTCCTGACAGACCATCGTAACCTTGAGTTTATCAGGTCGGCTAAGTGCCTGACTCCTCGCCAGGCTCGCTGGAATCTTTTCTTAAACCAATTTAATTTTATCATCTCTTATAGACCAGGATCGCGCAATGGAAAGGCTGATGCACTCTCTAGGATTTACTCAGCAGAGACACGTCCAATTACTCCTCCTAAGACTATTCTTCCTGACTCTAGATTCCTAGGAGTAATTCATAATCAAGACCTACTTAAGGACATCAAGGAAGCATACCATGCGGATTCCTTTTTGGCACAACCCCCAAGGGACGTAAGTCTTGTCTTTAAGAATGGTGTGTGGATTCAGGAACAACGTCTGTATATTCCTGAAACAGTCAGATTAAGAGTATTGCAACTCATTCACGATTCCAAGATAGCTGGGCATAGAGGAATTCTAAAGACACAGGAATTTCTTTCTCGTTTCTTTTGGTGGCCCACTTGTAGGAAGGATGTTTTGAATTATGTCACTTCATGTGAGGTCTGTGCAAGATGCAAAACACCTCGCTCCTCACCAACTGGTCTGTTACAGCCTCTTCCCACCCCGTCCCGCCCGTGGGGATCCATTTCTATGGACTTCATTGTGGAGTTACCAACCTCTCAGGGGAAGAACACCATTCTAGTGGTGGTTGACCGTCTAACAAAGGCAGCTCATTTTATCCCTTGTGTCGGCTTACCCACTGCAAAACAGACATCAGATTTGATGATTAAAGATGTGTTTCGCTTACATGGAGTACCGGATGAGGTTATTTCGGATCGAGGGGTGCAATTCACTTCTAGGTTTTGGCAAAATTTCTGTGCAGCATTGGACATTAAAGTAAACCTTTCTTCTGCTTTTCATCCCCAGACTAATGGACAGACCGAACGAACCAATCAAACCCTGGAGCAGTATCTCCGCTGCTTTATCTGCCACCTACAGGATGATTGGGTGGATCTACTTCCATTAGCTGAGTTCTCGTATAACAACTCTCAGAGTGCCTCCACTAAACAGTCTCCTTTTTACTCTAATCTAGGTTATCATCCTAACATTCTACCACGATTTCCCATAGAAACGCCTTTACCAGCAGTGGCTGAAAGAATCACGTCTTTACAGAAGAATATGGATCTTCTAAAGGAAAATCTGGAATCGGCTCAAGAAAGGTACAAGAAAGCAGCAGATAAATTTCGTAAACCTGCACCAGCTTTCAAGGTAGGAGACTTGGTCTGGCTGTCAACCAGAAATCTTAAGTTAAGGATTCCATCGTCTAAGTTGGGACATAAGTACATTGGACCCTATAAAATCAGTAAAATTATAAGTGCCGTTGCTTGTCGTCTTCAACTGCCCAGAACTATGAGAATCCACCCTGTCTTTCATGTATCCCTACTAAAGGCTGCGACACCCAATACGTTTCCTGGACGTTCCTCTCCTTGCCCTGACCCAGTGCTAGTCGATGGTCAGGAAGAATTTGTGGTGGAAAGGATTTTAGATTCCAGGTTGTATAGAAATCAGTTACAATATCTGATTAAATGGCAGGGCTACCCAGTGGAGGACAACTCATGGGAACCGGTCAATAACGTTAATGCTCCTCGCTTGCTCCGTCAGTTTCATCAGAGGTACCCACACAAGCCTGGTCTGAGGTCATCTGGAGGTTGTCCTTAAGGGGGGAGTAATGTAAGGTTCTATGTATATATTCCTGAAACTCAGTTTGTTCGTCAGCCATTTTACTTTCTGTCTTGCTGCAGCTATCTTGCCCTCAGTCAAAATGGAGTTTCCAGCTTGCATGTTCCCGCCCTGATTCTCTCCTTTGCTTCTTAAGCAGCCACAGCTGAGCAATCAGTGCTTCAGAATCTAGCCTGCAGTGAACCTGTGACTTGACTCCTGTAAGCCTTGGACCTTGTACTCCAGCTATTCCTACTGAGGAACTCTGAAGCACTTGTGGACTCTGAACCCTGCTCTTTGAAAGACCCACGTTTGCATGGACTTACGGTAACAGAGAAGAAGATCCTGAATCTGTATTGGAGAGTGATTGCTGAGCTTGGATTACTCTGGCCTGCTGTGTCTCCTGTTTCTGTGTCTGCAAACTGTGTGACTATTTCTGCCAACTTGTATGAAGTAATACAGGACTTTTCTATATCAAACCTGTGACTCCTGTGTTTTCATCGCACCCAAGCACAAGACGCTATATGAACTGTACTACATACATTACACACTGGGTTATGTTTAGCCAACCAGGGAAGTCCCAACACAATAGGAGTAGGAAGACCCTCCAACACATAACAAGACAACTGTTCTTTATGTATTGCCCCTACTCGAAGGTCTATGTTATGAACAGCTTGTACAAAGCTACCTTGACCGAGAGGTCTGGCGTCAATAGAAAGTATAGGGATCGGTTTGGCCAATACACTCAGTTGCATACCTTGCACCTGGGCAAACCGAGCGTCCACCATATTAGCCCCAGACCCACTATCAAGAAGAACAGAAATCCTCTCAACTCTCGCACCAACCACCACCTCCGCAGGCACGAGAAATTGAGACGGACCTGGGGACGAAATACCTACTCCCAGGTTGTCGTCCACCACACAACCTGGGATTAACAGTTTTTCGGTGACTTTTTTGCTCAATGAGGCACAGGAGGGACACCCCCCAACAAAATGTCCCTCTCTCCCGCAGAAGAAACACCTTCTTGTCTTGCGGCGCACCGCCGATTCCCTCCTACAAAATGATGTTCCTCCCAACTGCATAGGTTCCTCAGAACAGGCCAGGGGAACCTCAATATAAGGGACTTTAGTAGTGGGTGGAGTCATAACAGGGGGCGGAGTTACCTCGCACCTTCCCCAAAGCCGTCTATCAATACGAATAGCAAGGGCCATAGCAGCCTCCAGTGACGGAGGAGAATCATACTGAGCCAAAACATCTTTTAATTTGTCAGACAACCCTTGACAAAACTGGCTCCTAAGAGCTGGGTCATTCCACTGAGTATCTGTGGCCCATCTACGGAACTCGGAAGAAAATTCCTCTGCCGGACGATCTCCCTGCTGTATCCTACGTAACTTCGTTTCAGCAAGGGAGACCCGATCCGGGTCATCATACACCAGACCAAGGGCAGCAAAAAATCGATCTACTGACTGGAGGGCCGGGGAACCCGGGGGAAGAGAGAACGCCCAGGATTGAGGGTCCCTTGTAAGAGCGAGATGACAATTCCCACCCTCTGCTCTTCACTCCCCGATGACCGAGGCCGCAGCCGAAAGTATAATTTACATGCCTCCCGGAAGGTAAAAAATTTGTCCCGCCCACCAGTGAACCTGTCTGGGAGAGCAACCTTAGGTTCAGACCTGGTTTGCTCCGGGGGGGACAAAACCTTGGACTTAATGTCCGCAAGCTCCAAGGACAACTTCTGCAACTGCAGGGCAATCTGGGCCACTGGATCCATGGTAGCTGGGGAGAATCTTTAGTATGGCCGGTGAAAATGTCACACTGTCTAGCAGATATATATATAAATAATGTCAGTAATCTATCAAGTGGGACAACATTCTATATAACATATAAATAGATAACATTAACATGTATATATAGCATAGTATTACCTGACATAATATCCTGTGGGTCAATACTGAATCCTTTTCACGCTGTCTCTGGCTAGAGGTGGACCGGGGTCTATGCTGACCCTAAACTGGGGTCCTGACTAGTCCCTCTACCTGGAGGTACTGTTAAAGGTACAGAGGTCCAGGCCGCCAGCGTAAACCCTGTCTCCTATAAATCCCTGACCACTGTAATCTAGTCCTTAGAAGGACCCTGATTACCACCATAGGGAATGGACAGGTAAAGGTTAACCAACAGTAAAGACAAACGAGACAGACAGGGGATAAAGTAAATACTGTCTTGCATACAACATATAAACACAGAGGGAACACCAAAGGTCTAGGAGATAAACTATAAGCAAGGTGAGGAGAAACAACAAAGGAAGTCTTAGCTTAAGTCTTCTCAGAATCGATCCTATCTGCAGTCTGTATGAATGCTTTCACCGGCATCTAACCAGCAGACTGGCAGCTATATAAAGGAAGCTAATTAGAACATAATCAAAAGCAGCCGGGCGAGGCTGGACCTAGTCTTAGCAAAGAGCTAGGTAAAATTAACTCCCTCATTACCAAACACAAAGAAACAGCAACTCAGCTGCGAGAAGTCAGAATGTGCAATCGCGACAATCTTCGTGCCGATGCACCCATGACACTAGAAACCCGATGTGTACCTTGGTTACCAGCTCCCTTCAGTAGCGCGCTGGTTTCTAAGGTATGAAAAAATAACCGTGTGCACAACCAAGAAGGTGCCAGAGTAGGTTCCCAAACCGTATCTAATAGAAAATGAACTCGGCACTCAACTTTAGTATAGTGAGAATAAAGATTTTTATTCACAGTAGTAACACGAAACGTTTCGGTCCTATATCATGGACCTTCATCAGTCACTACATTTATAAAAACAGAAGAAAAAATTATATTAACAAAATAAAGTATGTACAATCAAAATTTTGGTCAATAGTAAAGGTAGAGAGTAGTTGTATACAATGCTTCAGGAGATTTAGGGAGCAATCATAGGTCAGAGTTGTATCAGAGGTATCACAAAGGCAGAAAGAATATATATGGTGAGGACATACCAGATACTACTGGGAAGGGGGTTGATCCACATAGGGAAGAAAGAAAGGGCTGGATATAGCTGTAGGTGAAAATAAGATAAACGTAAGTGCCGATATACTTTTATGTATAAGTAGATTTTGTGCCTATGCCTGTAGATGTGACATACCCTGTGTTGGTGGGGTGAGATGAGGAAGAGGACAATGCCTCTATTGCACTAGTAACCTGTAGAAACAGCGCAAAACATAGATACCATAAATATCACAACTATCAATGTGATGGTGAAGCGGTGGAGCCGCTATACTTGTCTGTGACTGACCTGTTGTAAGGAGTCCGGTAGTGAGGATAGGTCTCTGCATTGGACGCGGTGTCCACCGCTAGTCTGAGGCAGAGAAAGCTAGAAAGCAGCATGTATATGAGAGGAAGAGGCGGGACTATAGTGTCAGTCAAACAGAGCATTAGACAGGAAGTGAGGTGGCAGGAAGTTAATGGACATGTGTTCCAAGTGAATACTAGGTAACCAGAGGCCGTCCTACAGGTGGGAGGAGTAAAGGAGCAGCGTGCTGATGGAGATGTGCCCAACAGGATGACGTGGCAGCATTATGTATTTAATACAAGCGGCTCTAAAGTGAATGAAAGAGAGGCATGTTAGTACAAGCATAAAGGAGTTTACAGCAATAAACATTGCGATCTTATACATTAGCTTAAAGCGATAGGAATACATAACAGGCTTGCAGCATCAGTATGCGATCAAAAGGGGCATAACAGTAATATGAGTACTGATTTAGTACATTATCATAAGACAGTATGGAAGACAAATCTGCAGGCAACAAGGAATAATTAATAACACCTAACAGAGATCAAAGCAGCATGTGGTAAATGACAGGTGATGTGTAAACATCTGTATGCATCATTTATAAAGTAAAAGGGTGTCACAGCAAAATTCATATTGGTATAGTGCGTTATCAGAAGACAGTATGGGAAAATGGGAGCACGGATTATTAAATAAATAAACACCTGGCTGAGATCAACATATCATGTGGTATATGGCAAGTGATGTATAAAAAAGGGGGGGTGGGGGAATTATAGCCTCAGTGGTCATATGCAGAATTACATGAAGGAGAGTAAATCGTATTCACGATTAAGACCCTTAGGTGATAGAGTGTCTAGGGTGTGTATCCAATACGCCTCTCTCCTTTTCAATTGACGTATGCGGTCGCCTCCTCGTCGTGAATGTGGTATTTGTTCCAAAACTTGGTATTTTAATTGGGCTATGGTATGTCCCATTGTGATGAAGTGGTGTGGGATGGGGAGTAAGGTATTCTTACATCTTATGGTTGATTTGTGTTTTGAAATGCGTTGTTTTACAGGTTGACTAGTTTCCCCAACATATAATAACCCACAAGGACACTTAATCACGTATATCACGAAGGCCGTGTCGCAAGTAAAGAAACCACGGACTCTAAATGTTTTTCCCGTATATGGGTGATGGATGGTTTCTCCTCTGAGTACGTTATTACATTGAGTGCATCCCAGACATGGGAAAGTGCCCGTTCTTGGTTTTTTCAGGAATTGTTGTGTAGTTCCTGATTTTTTAGGGCCTAAGTCAGCTCTGATCAATGCATCCCTTAGGTTGGGTGCACGGCGGAAGCATGGGAGAAAAGGTCTAGAGAATTCTTTAATGTCCGGGTGCGCAGTCTGGAGGAGCGGCCAATGTTGGCGAATGGATTTGTGCAATATATACGCATAGGGGTGGTAATGGTGTACGAAAGCAATTCTGCCCCCCATATCTTGTTTATTGCGAGTGACCGTAGTTCTGGAACGATCCAGGACCCCTTGTGGATAGCCCCTCTCTCTAAATTTTGAATTCATTTCTGAGAGGCGGGTTTCCTGAGTGGTATGATCGGAGACGATCTTTTTGACCCGATAGAATTGGGATGTCGGAATGGATTTCTTCATGGCGACTGGATGGAAGCTATTAAAATGAAGTAAGCTGTTACGATCTGTCGGTTTGACATATAGATCAGTGGATAAACAGCCACTGGAATCCTTTATAATCACAGTGTCTAGGAAATTGATCCTGGAGTGGTCATGTGAGATGGTAAAGCTACGCATTTCAAAACACAAATCAACCATAAGATGTAAGAATACCTTACTCCCCATCCCACACCACTTCATCACAATGGGACATACCATAGCCCAATTAAAATACCAAGTTTTGGAACAAATACCACATTCACGACGAGGAGGCGACCGCATACGTCAATTGAAAAGGAGAGAGGCGTATTGGATACACACCCTAGACACTCTATCACCTAAGGGTCTTAATCGTGAATACGATTTACTCTCCTTCATGTAATTCTGCATATGACCACTGAGGCTATAATTCCCCCACCCCCCCTTTTTTATACATCACTTGCCATATACCACATGATATGTTGATCTCAGCCAGGTGTTTATTTATTTAATAATCCGTGCTCCCATTTTCCCATACTGTCTTCTGATAACGCACTATACCAATATGAATTTTGCTGTGACACCCTTTTACTTTATAAATGATGCATACAGATGTTTACACATCACCTGTCATTTACCACATGCTGCTTTGATCTCTGTTAGGTGGTTATTAATTATTCCTTGTTGCCTGCAGATTTGTCTTCCATACTGTCTTATGATAATGTACTAAATCAGTACTCATATTACTGTTATGCCCCTTTTGATGCATACTGATGCTGCAAGCCTGTTATGTATTCCTATCGCTTTAAGCTAATGTATAAGATCGCAATTTTATTGCTGTAAACTCCTTTATGCTTGTACTAACATGCCTCTCTTTCATTCACTTTAGAGCTGCTTGTATTAAATACTATAATGCTGCCACGTCATCCTGTTGGGCACATCTCCATCAGCACGCGCTCCTTTACTCCTCCCACCTGTAGGACGGCCTCTGGTTACCTAGTATTCACTTGGAACACATGTCCATTAACTTCCTGCCACCTCACTTCCTGTCTAATGCTCTGTTTGACTGACACTATAGTCCCGCCTCTTCCTCTCATATACATGCTGCTTTCTAGCTTTCTCTGCGCTCAGACTAGCGGTGGACACCGCGTCCAATGCAGAGACCTATCCTCACTACCGGACTCCTTGACAACAGGTCAGTCACAGACAAGTATAGCGGCTTCACCATCACATTGATAGTTGTGATATTTATGGTATCTATGTTTTGCGCTGTTTCTACAGGTTACTAGTGCAATAGAGGCATTGTCCTCTTCCTCATCTCACCCCACCAATACAGGGTATGTCACATCTACAGGCATAGGCACAAAATCTACTTATACATAAAAGTATATCGGCACTTACGTTTATCTTATTTTCACCTACAGCTATATCCAGCCCTTTCTTTCTTCCCTATGTGGATCAACCCCTTCCCAGTAGTATCTGGTATGTCCTCACCATATATATTCTTTCTGCCTTTGTGATACCTCTGATACAACTCTGACCTATGATTGCTCCCTAAATCTCCTGAAGCATTGTATACAACTACTCTCTACCTTTACTATTGACCAAAATTTTGATTGTACATACTTTATTTTGTTAATATAATTTTTTCTTCTGTTTTTATAAATGTAGTGACTGATGAAGGTCCATAATATAGGACCGAAACGTTTCGTGTTACTACTGTGAATAAAAATCTTTATTCTCACTATACTAAAGTTGAGTGCCGAGTTCATTTTCTATTAGGTATCTAAGGTACACTGCTGGTAATTAAGCGACATGCATCGCTTGTTACCGGCATAGTCGCTGTCCTGATCGCTGCCTGTTTGGCAGCTCAGCAGCGATCATGTAGCGACTCACCAGCGATCCTGAGAAGTGCATATGGTTGTCGGGATCGCTGGTGAGTCGTTATGTGTAACGGGACCCTAACAAGGCACAGAAAGTGCCTACAACATATAATACATGTAGGGGTGTTTTTGGTACAAATTTTGCCAGAATTCTTACTCATTTAGCTTAGGAAATCTATCTAGACTCTTAAAATTAACACTTTCAGTCCAGATAGATGACCTGTAGGAAACTACTATACACTAATAGGGAATTTATCAAATAGATACAGATTGCTAATGTGATTTCATACATTGGACTGATTTGTGTCACTGCAGGTCTCTGGAGGCTTTGCAGCACTCAGAACTGATTTAGGAATTTTTGAGACTGCATTTATTAAATTGGAGCATCTGTATTCAGCGGTATAATGTGCTAGTGAGAGAGTAACTAACCACATAACATTTTTTTTCTTCATATTTCATGCTTATTAGGTTTATAGTATACATTTTGTAAGCTTCTGTGTCTGCTCAATATGCTTATGTTGGTTACTTAACAACTTTTCTGTTTGGCAGGCTTACAGAAATCATTGACGTTCAGCGATGACTTTGGACCTTTAAAAAGTGAGATGTGTTTCATAGAACTAGGACTCGTGGTCATTCTGCGACCATTGCATTCTTGATGGCAACCTTCACTAGGAGAACGTTATCATAGAAATTTGTATAATAAATCTAGCAAAGGAAGAATGTAGCCTTCTACGTATTGAACTTTGTAACTCTTTGCTGATCAGTCATTGCAAAAAATCTCGGCATTGTTAGTTTAGCTCTTGCTGTGCTAACATGAGTAATATCATTCAATCCGAGCAAAAGAGCTTGCTTTTGGGCATCCTTACAGGAGCTGCAGGCGTTGGCATTGCCTTCTTGTGTTGGAGAAGATATGGGAAACACGGCTATTTCCTCAGCTTGCCCGAGAGCTGGTCATCTGCTACTAACCAGAATCCGGACAACCAAGGAGCTGTCGTGGTCCTTCAAGGTCGTCAACTGCAAATCTTGGAGAAACTGGGAAGCCTGCTGAAAAGCGTTGAGGATCTCAGGGAGGAAGTGAAATTTCTGAAGGAAACCATTCCTAAATTAGAAGAACAAATTAAGGATGAGCTAAGAGGCAAGAATGATGGGAAGAAAGTCAGTCCTCAGCACAGGAGTCTAAAAAGGAAGAAAAGTGAGATCACAAAAGCTTCGGGTGATTATCCTAGTTCAGAAGAAGCAGAAAGTGAAGGGGGGTAAGTGTCAAGAATATGTACTCTATCTATATAGATTATTGCAGTGCTGGCCAGTTCCTGTGCTTTTTATTCCATACTAATACCAGATTTCTTATTATTTGTCTGCCAAGGGATCGTATGCATAACAGTTCTGGTTGTGTGCATCCTTATGCTGCCTCAGCCATTTACCATCAATTCTCTGAAGTTTGACGATGTCGCACTCTGGCTACATTGTCCATTATGAAGCTTTGGCCCAAACATATATTTTACTTTATCAAAGAAACCATTACTATACTCTCACGTTATCCCAGTATTACGAAGATCAGAAAACAACGTGTTGGTAGCTGAATGTGCCAGGTTTCCTTACAGACCTAAGAATTGTATATATGCAAACACTCCATGTGTAATCTCCTTACTCCTGAGCTGAGATTAGTAATAAAGAGCTTATTCTACCTACCAGATTTATTATGCAGAGTGCTGAAGTCTTTGAATTTCAGACGCCCACTTTTAAGTTGTTTTTTATTCATACTCTCTCAGATAAGCATGACCCAAAAGTCAGACACCTTTAAAGGGAATGTAAAATCACAGTTCTCTTTATATAAATCAAGGTATTAAAAGGTTTACTCTCGTCATGATAAATTGGAAAAATTGCAAAGCGCTAGTACAAAGAAGCAATTATCTTGTTATTAAAAACTGCTATTTGTTCTTAAAAACAGAAGGATTATTACGGTAACTTTATAGTTAACTGCTAATTGTTTAAGTTACTGACCACTTCTGCAGTCTTATCATCGGTAGCTGGCCTCAGGCAAGGAGCGCTGTGCTTACAATTACTAGCAAATTGCTCTCTAACTTCTATAGCAGCCACCTTCATTGTCTCTGCGCTTGTCCGATGCTACAGAGGTAAAGCTGCCTCTTCTTGCAGCATCAGAGCGTGCATAATTGAGGGCAGCTCCAGCAGGAGCACACTGTCTCTCCAGGCACAAAACCTGGAGGCTGGAGAGAGATGTGCTCCTGAAAAATAATTTTGAGAACCACCATTTAAAGTGGACATGTCACGAGGTCAAAAATGTCCAGATTATTGCTGCTAGGTTATTCCTGCATGCTATGATTATGGATAGTGCCATGTCCAAAAGATCCCCTTTATAAGTGCCATAGAAATTAGCACTAAAGGCTCATATCTCTTCAACAGATTGGCAACAAAAAGCTACATACTTGGGAACAGTTGGAATAAAATAAGAGCAATAACTGGCCAATCTTGGTCTTCTTTATCTTCTTACCAACTAATGATGTAATGGTACGTCATATATTGCTGCTTTCATGCGAGCTCAGCGTCTTTTTCAATAGATGATGTAACGGGTCTGGGAGGCGGAACCTCTGAGCTACTATACAAGGGGGCGGTCCTTGTAAGGGAGCGGGTGGCGACCAGGGTAGACGGGCAGACAGTCACAGCAGGTAACCGAGGAAGTCTCTGGATGAACGGCAGGCGGTCACGGCAAGTGACTGGGGCAGTCTCTGGATGAGCGGGCAGGAGATCACGGCAAGTGACCGGGGCAGTCTCTGGATGAGCGGGCAGGAGATCACGGCAAGTGACCGGGGCAGTCTCTGGATGAGGTAGGTACGACCTGCGATGGCTGAACCTCCCGGTAGGCTAGCAGGCAGTTGGCAGATGAGCGCTCCCAGGTGAGCGGGCGAGAGTCTCTGGAATAGTAGGCGGTCACGGCACGTGACGGCAGAACCTCCAGGTAGGCTAGCAGGCAGGTAACAGATGAGCGCTCCCAGGTGAGCGGGCGAGAGTCTCTGGAATAGCAGGCGGTCACGGCACGTGACGGCAGAACCTCCAGGTAGGCTAGCAGGCAGGTAACAGGTGAGCGCTCCCAGGTGAGCGGGCTGTCAGGCAGGAACAGATGGCACACTGGCAGGAAACTGGCAAGTAACTGGCAATGGAACCTGAGGGCTGAAGCAGAGTAGTGAACAGTGCAACAACATTGCTCGGGCACCTCCATTTTTGGAGGAAGTGCCTTATAAAGGTGAAGTCCTCCGGCCATTGGCCGGGGACTCCTTAGGACGGCGCGCGCGGCCCCTTTAAGAGGGGGGGTAGCGCGCGCGCGCCCTAAGCACAGTGGCCGGGAAGGAGCGCGCGCTGCCAGCAGAGCGGGAGGAGGACGCCGGGCTCGGAGCAGAGGGGTGAGGGGAACAGCGTCCCTGCCTGACAGAGGGCAGGGACGCCGGCGCTACAGTACCCCCCCTTTTGGCCCCCCCTTTTTTAGGCCAGAGAGAAATTTAGCTAGGATGAGAGGGGCATGGATGTTCTCCCGAGGCTCCCACGTTCTCTCCTCAGGACCAAACCCCTTCCAATCCACCAAAAAATAGGTCTTCCCTCTTACCCTTTTTGTGGCCAGAATATTCTCTACCTCAAATTCGTTTTCAGCTGAAACCGGAGCAGGAGGCGTACCTGTGGACTTGGAAAAAGAGTTAAGTACCACCGGTTTGAGGAGAGATACATGGAAGGAGTTAGGGATCCGCAAGTTGGCCGGGAGTTTCAATTTATAGGCCACCGGGTTGATCTGACTGATGACCTCCAGAGGACCGATGAACCGAGGCCCTAACTTATAGGAAGGAATCTTGAGCCGGACATACTTGGACGAGAGCCAGACCTTATCCCCCGGACGGAATTGAGGAGGATCCAGACGTTTTTTGTCAGCATGTCTTTTCATACGCTCGGATGACAGAAGAAGTGCGGATCGGGTACTCTCCCATATGGAGGAAAATTTGTTAACAAGAGATTCCGCAGCCGGATTGTCCACTGAGGTGGGGACGGGAAATGGGATCCGAGGATGCTGACCGAAGACTACAAAAAACGGGGATTTGGAGGAAGATTCGCTCTCGTGATTGTTGTAAGAAAATTCGGCCCATGGCAGGAGATCCACCCAGTCAGAATGGTGGGCATTAACGAAGTGCCGGAGGTAACTGGTCAGAATCTGATTGATCCGTTCCACTTGACCACTGGACTGTGGGTGGTAAGCGGAGGAGAAGTCCAGGGTGACATCTAACAATTTACAAGTGGCTCTCCAGAAACGTGAGGTGAACTGTACCCCTCGATCCGACACGATGTGACGGGGCAGGCCATGAAGACGGAAGATGTGGCGGATAAAGTCCTTAGCCAGCTCGGGTGCAGACGGGAGGCCTGGCAGAGGAATAAAGTGAGCCATCTTGGAAAAGCGGTCCGCGACCACCCAAATGACCGTACAACCAGCAGAGACGGGGAGGTCAGTTATGAAGTCCATGGCTATATGCTGCCAGGGGGCAGCGGTACAGGAAGCGGAAGAAGGCGACCGGCAGGGAAGTGTCTCGGAAGTTTGTTGCGGCCACAGGAGGCACAGGCAGCCACAAAGTCTATTACGTCCTTGTGCAGGGTAGGCCACCAGTAATGCCGGGAAATAAGCTGGAGGGTCTTTCTCTGACCGGCGTGGCCAGCCAGTTTAGACGAATGACCCCAGTGTAGGATCCTCTCCCGATCGGGTACCGATACGAACGTCTTACCGGGAGGAAGACGGTTTAGGCTCACGGGAGCCACCTGCATGACTCTGGCGGGATCGATGATATGTTTAGGTTCTTCCTCGAGATCCGACACCAGGAAGGATCGAGACAAGGCGTCCGCCTTGATGTTCTTGTCCGCCGGGCGAAAATGTAGAATAAAATAAAAGCGAGCAAAAAACAAGGACCCACCGGGCTTGGCGCGGGTTAAGTCTCTGGGCATGCTGGAGGTAAGCCAAGTTTTTGTGGTCAGTGTAAATAATTACCGGATGAAGAGCCCCCTCGAGTAGGTAACGCCACTCCTCCAATGCCAGCTTGATGGCCAATAACTCTCGGTCTCCTATGGAATAATTGCGCTCAGAAGAGGAGAAGAGTTTGGAGAAGAAGCCGCAAGTTACCATCCTCCCGGACGATGATTTCTGAGTAAGTACCGCTCCGGCTCCAGAGGAGGAAGCGTCAACCTCCAGGAAGAACTGCTTGTTGCCGTCCGGGCGATGCAGCACTGAGGCGGAAGAGAAGGCCTGTTTTAAGGAAAGAAAGGCCTCCTCTGCTTCGGGCGTCCACTCTTTGGGGTTAGTGCCCTTACGGGTGAGTGCGGAAATTTGGGCAGTCCGGGAAGAGAAGTGCGGTATGAAGAGGCGGTAATAGTTAGCGAGGCCCAGAAACCGCTGAATGGCCTTCAATCCCTCCGGTCGGGGCCATTTCTCAATGGCAGACAGTTTCTCTGGGTCCATTCGTAGGCCGGTCTGAGAAATAATGTAGCCCAAAAACGGAAGCGAGGTCTGCTCAAAGAGGCACTTCTCATATTTAGCGAAGAGGTGATTCTGCCTGAGCCTGAGCAGAACCTGACGAACGTCCCTCCGGTGAGTCTGGAGATCCGGAGAGAAGACCAAGATGTCGTCCAGGTACACCACTACGCAGGAGTAGAGAAGGTCCCGGAAGATGTCATTGACCAACTCTTGAAAGACAGCGGGAGCATTACAGAGGCCAAAGGGCATCACTAGATATTCGTAGTGGCCGTCACGGGTGTTGAAGGCAGTCTTCCATTCATCCCCTTGACGGATACGGACCAGGTTGTACGCCCCACGGGGGTCCAGTTTGGTGAAGATTCTAGCCCCCCGCAGACGATCGAATAATTCTGGAATGAGCGGAAGGGGATACTTATTCTTCACCGTGATCTGGTTAAGGCCTCTATAGTCTATACAGGGACGGAGAGAGCCGTCCTTCTTTTTTACGAAAAAGAAGCCTGCTCCCGCCGGGAGGTAGATTTCCGGATGAATCCCCTGGCCAAATTCTCCTCGATATATTCGGACATCGACCGGTCTCAGCAGCGGACAATGGGTAAATACGCCCACGGGGAGGCGTAGTACCGGGTAACAGGTCGATAGGACAGTCGTATGGTCTGTGAGGAGGTAATGTCTCTGCCTCCTTTTTATTAAAGACATCAGCAAATGACCAATAGGGAACCGGAAGTCCAGGTAGATTAGTTGGGGTAGGAGAAGGATGGACGGGATGAACAGGAACCAAACACATCTTATGACAATCCTGTCCCCAGCGAAGAACTTCTCCGGTCTGCCAGTCGAGCACGGGTGCATGTCTGAAGCCAAGGTAGACCTAGTAAGAGGGCGTGAGAGAGTCCAGGCAGAACATGAAGAGAGATGCTCTCAGAATGCAGCATTCCCACCTGCAGAGTTATGGATTCGGTGATGAGTTGGATGGGACGAGGTAAGAGACCCCCATCCACAGCAGCAACAGATAATGGTACAGCCAGAGGTTTGGTGGGAATGCGGTATTTTTGTACCAGGGACTGTGAAATAAGATTCCCGGCTGCACCAGAGTCAAGTTGGGCTAGTTCGAAATAGCGGTTCTCCCCGCAGAGAATTGAGACTGACAGCAGCAGAGATGGAGAGGATTTATCCTTGTCTAGGTCGACCTCTCTGAGCGAACCTAGACACAGGCGTTTCCCGACCTCTCCGGGCAGGTACGGATCCGGTGCTCCTTACTGCCACAGTAGAAGCAACTCCCCTCGGCACGGCGTAAGTCCTGACGGGTTTTGACCATCTTGGTCTGGTCGACCTGCATAGGCTCAGGAGAAGGTACTTGGGGAGAAACGGAGGGAGTGACGGGTCTCTGAAACGTAGGAGCTAGACGTGGAAACCTCCTCTCACGGGTGACCTCTTTGGCCCGCTCCTGGAACGGTAGGTCAATCCGGGTGGCAAGAGTTATTAGGTCATCGAGAGTGGTAGGAATGTCCCGACCGGCAAGTTCATCTTTAATACGACCGGACAGACCCTCCCAGAAGACAGATACCAGAGCGTCGTTATCCCAGGCCAGCTCCGAGGCAAGGGTACGGAACCGTATGGCATATTGGCCCACGGTGAGACTTCCCTGACGGAGGCGTAGCAGAGATGATGCGGATGAGGTCTTCCGTCCGGGTTCGTCGAAGACTTTCCAGGAAAGCCACGAGAAAGGCAGACATGTCGGACACCAGGGGGTCTCCTCTCTCCCAAAGAGGATTTAGCCAGGCCAGGGCCTCCCCGGTGAGATGGGACATGATGAAGGCAATTTTGGCCCGGTCGGAATTAAACTGGTGGGGCAGGAGTTCAAAGTGCAGGGTGCACTGATTAATGAAGCCCCGAGCCTGAGCGGGGTCGCCTCCGAAGCGAGGAGGTGCAGAGAGCCGGGGTCCGGGACAGGAAACCATGGTATTGGGAAGCAGCGGAGCTGCCGGATTGCGAGTCATGGCACCAGCGGTGGTTGCCGGTGGAGCAGTCAGAGTGTCCAGGCGGGAATTGACATTCCGCAGGTGACCCAGTATGGACTCCTGTTGGGACCTCTGACGGGACAGTTCATGACACAGGTCCGAGATCGAGGGAGCTTGGGTGCCACCGGGTTCCATGGCCCGAGCAAACTGTAACGGGTCTGGGAGGCGGAACCTCTGAGCTACTATACAAGGGGGCGGTCCTTGTAAGGGAGCGGGTGGCGACCAGGGTAGACGGGCAGACAGTCACAGCAGGTAACCGGGGAAGTCTCTGGATGAACGGGCAGGCGGTCACGGCAAGTGACTGGGGCAGTCTCTGGATGAGCGGGCAGGAGATCACGGCAAGTGACTGGGGCAGTCTCTGGATGAGCGGGCAGGAGATCACGGCAAGTGACCGGGGCAGTCTCTGGATGAGGTAGGTACGACCTGCGATGGCTGAACCTCCCGGTAGGCTAGCAGGCAGTTGGCAGATGAGCGATCCCAGGTGAGCGGGCGAGAGTCTCTGGAATAGCAGGCGGTCACGGCACGTGACGGCAGAACCTCCAGGTAGGCTAGCAGGCAGGTAACAGGTGAGCGCTCCCAGGTGAGCGGGCTGTCAGGCAGGAACAGATGGCACACTGGCAGGAAACTGGCAAGTAACTGGCAATGGAACCTGAGGGCTGAAGCAGAGTAGTGAACAGTGCAACAACATTGCTCGGGCACCTCCATTTTGGAGGAAGTGCCTTATAAAGGTGAAGTCCTCCGGCCATTGGCCGGGGACTCCTTAGGACGGCGCGCGCGGCCCCTTTAAGAGGGGGGTAGCGCGCGCGCGCCCTAAGCACAGTGGCCGGGAAGGAGCGCGCGCTGCCAGCAGAGCGGGAGGAGGACGCCGGGCTCGGAGCAGAGGGGTGAGGGGAACAGCGTCCCTGCCTGGCAGAGGGCAGGGACGCTGGCGCTACAGATGATGGCTGTGTTATTCAGCCATCATCTGCCTCTAACAGCCGCAAGGGGAGTGGAGCTCCATCTGCGGCTTTTAAATTGTTAAATGTCAATCTCTAGTTTTAACCAGTTAGTGACCGGGCCAAATTTTTCAAATCTGACCTGTCACTTTATGTGGCAATAGCTCTGGAATTTTTCAACATATCTCAGTGATTTTGAGGTTCTTTTTTGCAACACATTATATTTTATGATGATGGGAAATTTAGGTCGATATGTTTTGCGTTTATTTATAAAAATATCCGAAATTTGACAAGTTTCTAAAAATTTGCATTTTTCAAACTTTGAATGATTATCCCTTTAATCCAGATAGTCCTACCGCACAAAATAGTTAATAACATTTCCCTCCTATCTGCTTTACACAGAGATGTATCTAGGCTTTCTGGCACCCGGGGCAAGAATTCGGTTCGGCGCCCCCTCCCCCAAGCACACATGCGATTTGCACACTTAGTCATGTACCGACGAGCTGCTCTCCCTAATGCTCTCAATGTTCAGTGAAAAACTGAGAGAAGCAGGAAGAGAAGCTCGTTGTCACAGGACCATAAGTATGAGAGTCACATATGAGTGAAGTGTCCATGTGATGACTGCTGGAACCTGCAGAGCTGAATCCTGACTTTGCAGCTTCTGAATCCTCACAACTGATGCACTGCACACTTTAGGGTTCTCACTTACCGATGGCAAGAGTACACGGTCATGTACTTCTGGCCAGATTCCGACAAGACGTGCCCGGCCTCGCTCTGTTCCTTTTCATTGAGTGAGGCCACACATGTCTAGTCAGCATGTGACTGCATGTATGTAAATCGCCGGCACGAGAGAATCCTAAGAGTGTGCAGTGAGCACTGTGAGAATTCAGAAGTCTGCAGTCACATAGAATGTCTGCATACTCAGCACAGACCTGGATAACCCCTTTAATGCTCCTAACATAAATAAAAGCATGAGAATTATTCAATTTCACAAATAACATTTACATCCAGGTACCTTATAGATGACGTCGTCTCCTTCTTTTCTTCTTCTCGTCCAGACCCCATGATGAGTTTTCTCATCCAGAGCCGTCTCTACAGACTCCATCTTCTCTGGTCTTCTGCAGCAAATTTCCACACGATGCCCTTAAAGATAGAGTCATTATAATGCTCCTAAATAAAAATATCTGCAATATACTGTCGCCTCACACTATTCCCCTCCCTCCTCATACTGTCTCCTCTCACATCCCCCCTGTTCACCATACTGTCTCCTCATATATTTACCCCCTCACTCTCTACATGGTCTGCTCACACATACCGCTGACTCCCCATACTGTGTCTGCACACAACTCATCACCCTCACTCCCCATACTGTGTCAACCGTTCGCTCCCCATACTGTCTGCTCCCATCCCCCCACTCACCATACTGTGTCTGCACCCACCCCCATACTGTTTCCTCATACATGCCCTCATACATACTCTTCAGTGTCCTCAAATCTCCCACACAAATTAAATCCCCACTCCAAATCCCCCCATCCCCACTCCAAATCCCCCACACATTAAGTATCCCCCATTCCCACTCCAAATCCCCCCACATAAAATAACCCCCCATCCCCGCTCCAAATCCCCCCCACATAAAGTACCCCCATCCCCATTCCAAATCCCCCACATAAAGTACCCCATCCCCATTCCAAATCCCCCCACATAAAGTTTCCCCATCCCTATTCCAAATCCCCCGCACACATAAAGAACCCCCCCATCCCCACTCCAAATCCCCCAACACATAAAGTACCCCCATCCCCACTCCAAATCCCCCCCAAACATAAAGAACCCCGTTTATCTATAGTGGTTTCTTCAGCTCCACAGTGGAGCACACTTACTACCAGTGTTCCCCCTTCTTGCCGCTGCCGGTGAGTGACGTCAGCAGCGTGATCACATGACTTGATCACGCTGCTGGCGTGTCGGTCAGAGCTTCAATGGTACTGGCGTCTGTATAGACTCCAGTACAAGTGATCCCTGGGAGTGATCCCTGGGAGCCGGCATGCAGCAGCTTCTCTGCGCCGGCTGTCAGCTTGACAGCCGGCACAGGGAACCGCCGACTCCCAGGCCACCGCCGACTCCCAGGCCGGGGGCGGCAGAATGCCGCCGCGGGGAAGACGCTGCATTCTGCCGCATTATGCGGCCCGACTGCACCCCCCTGCCGGCTGTGCCCAGGGTACGTGCCCTGGCTGCCCCCCCCCTGGATACGCCTCTGGCTTTACATCAGCACCATCTGTAAAATGTTTTTATTTTGGGAGGAAGTTAGATGGTTTTAAATTGTAGCAGTAATATTTAATTTTTTCAAGGAAATTTACAAAAAAATTTATTTTTTAGTCACCTACATTCAGTTTTGAAGAGACTTTGGGGGACATATATATTGAAAAACTCGCAAAAGTTATACTATTTTAAAAACTGCACCCCTCAACATATACAAAACTGCTGCCAGGTAGTTTATTAACTCTTCAGGTGCTGTTCAGGAATTAATACAAAGTGGCATGACAGGAAAGAAAAATGTTATTTTTACCACCTAAATGTTGGTAACATCTGAACAGGTCACTATAGCTGGCAGACTCGAAGGCCATTATTTGGCAGTGAATTGACATGGCAGACATCAGGACCACACAACCATGATCTCAGGGTGCTGCAGGGGGTCAAGATGCCATAGTCACCATAGACAGCAGTATCTCAATTGTTAAACCTCCAAGGTTCGCTGTCACCACTATTAGTGACTGATGTAGCAGGGTGTCAGTCATAGTGTACAGCTGACAGCTGCTGCATTTTGACCTGTCGAAGGATGCTAGTCTCTTATATCGCGAATCAGTATAAAGGCATATTGGTGGTCACTAAGGGGTTCAAAATTACTTTTACTGTATAATGAATGCCATACATACAAAACCCAAAAAACCATGGTGGATTTTCTTCCCTGCTTTCCAGTATGTTACATAATAAAATGGATGGTGTCCTTCAAAAGTACAACTTGTCCAGCAAAGGAAAGTAAGCATACGGTTATGTCAATGGAAAAATAAATTCTTAGAAGAATGCAAGGGCAAAAACCAAAGCGCAAAAAATGATAATCTGCATAATGTCTGGTACTTTCCTCGTCACCATGTATATAAAAATAAAATCATAAAATAATGCAGATTTTTCATTAGTGACACTATGCTTAACCTCTTCACGACCTATGACGTATAAATACGTCATAGGTGGTGTCCCTGCATTCCACGCGGGCTTCGGCATTGAGCCTGCATGTTTTCTGGCACATGTTAGCTGGTTTAATCAGTTGACATTTGCCCCTAACAGCCTAGGGTGGAATCGCGATCCACCTGAGGCTGTTAAAAACGCTGCGCTGTAATCACATCACTATTACCACCCATCGGTGCCCTTGTCACATAACTGCGAGGCACTGATGGGTTAGCATGAGGACAAGGGGTTGCAGGAGCCCTGTGGCTGGCGCTCACACCAGATTGTCATTTTAGCTGCACATAACAGGACTGAAGCCCTGCTGTGTGTAGCATCGATGATCGGAGTATCGCAGCTTCTAGTCTCCTATAGAGACTATTGAATTAAGTAAAAAAAAAGTTTTTAATAAAAATAAAGTTCAAATCCACCCCCCTTTCGCCTCATTCAAAATAAAACAAGAAAAAAAATATCAAAAATACATATATTTGCTATCGCCGCGTTCAGTAACTTCCGATCTATCATAATACAAAAAGAATTAAATGGATCGGTAAATAGCTTAATGAGAAAAAAAAATCAAAATGCCAGAATTATTTTTTTTTTTTTATCGCAACATTGCAATAGAATGCAATAACAGGTGATCAAAACACTTTATGTACCCCAAAATGGTACCAATAAAAATGTCAGTTTGTGCGCAAAAATAAGCCATCACCCAGCCCTAGATGCCGAAAAATGGAGACACTACAGGGTCTCAAAAAATGGCGCTTTTTTTTTTTTTTTTAAATTTTGGATTTTATTTTCACCACTTAAATGAAAAAGAACTTACACATGTTTGATATCTGTGAACTCATAATGATCTGGAGTATCATAATGGCAGGTCAGTTTTAGCTTTCAGTGAACATGGTAAAAAAAAAAAGAAAACACAAAAAACTATTGTGGCATTGCACTTTTTTTTGCAATTTCACCGCACAAATTTTTCCCCGTTTTCCAGTACACAAAATGGCAAAACCCAATGATGAAGTTTAAAAGTACAACTCGTCCTGCAAAACCAAGCCCTCACACGGCCATATTGACTGAAGAATAAAAAAGTTATGGCTCTGTGAAGTTGGGGAGCAAAAAAATGGAAAACCTCAAGGTTGTGAAAGTGTTAAAGGGGTTGTCCACTACCTTTACAGACCTAATCATCGCTGTCCCCATTGGTGCTCAGAGTCTAAATTCCCTATAGGGTATGCCACACTAAGCGAGATCGCTAACGAGATCGCTAACGACATCACTAAAAAGTCACTATTTAGCGATCTCGTTAGCGACGTCGTTGTGTGTGGCATGTAGCAACGATGTGGCCCCTGCTGTGATGTCGCTGATCGTTCACTAGCGTTCTGGACCGTTTTTTGATCGTTGGCGTCCCGCTGGTGAGCCTATATCGCTGTTTGGCACCTTTTGCGAACGACGAGCGACCTCGTTTGTGACGCATATGACAGCGGCGCAGGCGGGACTAGGGTTTTTTAGCGTCACGGAGTGGATCGCAATATCTGTAGAAGCAGGCAGGTGGGACTAGGTTCTCTTTTGCGTCACAGAGAGGATCGCAGAAGTTGCAAAGCAGGCTAGTAGGACGCAGAGAGCAGGAGCGATGCTGGAAATTCCTATGAATGAGAAGCGCTCGAGAACAATGAAAGGGAGCGCTATACGCCGTCTTTCATGACGCGGTCAAAACATAAATTATTGCACATATATAGCATATATCTGTGCTGAGGGGCGTGGAAAAGGTTGCGCTCAGTACATGCTAATGACAGATCCTAACGACCGCCAAAGTCGTTAAAGAGATCGCTGACCGCTGATGTGTCGTTTATGAGATCTCCTGTTTGGCAGCTACTAGCGACTAGGGTTGAGCGATACTTTCCGATATCCAAAAGTATCGGAATCGGAATGGTATCGCCGATACCATTAAAATATCGGCGATACCCGATACCGATACCAGAAGTCCCATGTAAGTCTATGGGAACAAAATATCGGAATTAAAAAAACCCCATTCTTGCCTTGTTGGTTAATTGTACATGAAGGAAAACAACAAAGAGTAATGTACAATGTATTGTGGAAGGTTGAGGAGACATTAAAGGCATAGATGTTTAACCCAATCAAATGGAATAGCATAAATATTTTTTTTTTTAAAGATGTT
This sequence comes from Oophaga sylvatica, assembly GCA_033576555.1. Lineage (NCBI taxonomy): Eukaryota > Metazoa > Chordata > Amphibia > Anura > Dendrobatidae > Oophaga > Oophaga sylvatica. Next base: position 470,747,548 of record JARQOD010000005.1, read on the forward strand.
CGGATTGACGAAGAAATTGACAATGTTGTTAAAGTTTTTTCTATTTTGGCAAATATGTATATTTCACAACTTCCATGCTCTTCACCTTTTTAACTTTTCACACACTTTCTCCTTCATAATCTTCAGCAGCATCATCTTTTTCATCAAATTATTCTTCATCTTCACCTTCTTTATCTTCTTCTTAAACTTCTTGCTATTCATCTTTTTGTTAACATTACTCAGATTCTTCTTATTAAACTATTATTCTTATTCATATTGTACTTCATCTTCTTCATCATATTCTTATTTGTGACAGAGAATCCTGTACTTGTAATCTGTCAAAGTATGAATTTTTCATCCTTCCGTTCTTGCTGTCACAAAACATTTAAATTACAACAGTATTTGTCCGTGTTCAGTTTAGCCTGCAGCAGCAGGCATTTTCCAGGGGCACCACGAGGAGGAACGGACTCACCCCCATACACTGCTTAGTCTTCTTCTGCTTATAATTTAGAGCATATATTTTGCTCTTCATTTTGGTCTTATACTTCATGTTCTTCTGCTTTTTGATCTTCTGCTTATTGTTCTTAAGTCTCTTGTTCTGTATCTTGTAGTTTGTCTTAACCTTCTTAGTCCTGTTTGGTAATCTTTTATTTCTTCTTTGTGATGGTGTTTAGGCTGGTTGGCTTCATGCTCGTCGTCCTTGTTGTCGTCATCTTCTTCTGGGTGGTCTTTAAGGTCGTCTAATTTCCGAGAACCAGCTGACGTTACTGGAACCCTGACGGGTATCAGATGGAGCAAGAGACAATGGAAGTAACGAGGACCAGCTGACTGTGCTGGAACCCGGAGGGGCAGCAGAAGGAAAAGAGCCAATGGCACAACCGAGGACCAGCTGACGTTACTGGGACACGGTTACTAAGCAGGAGGTACCTGTGCTCCAAAGCACTACCAAGGACCAGCAGACATTGCTGGAACTCGGATACCGAGATGGAGGCACCTAGGCCAAAGGCACTGCGGAGAACCAGCTGACGGTACTGGAACCCGGACGGGTAGCAGAAGGTACAAGAGCCAATGCAAGTAACGAGGACCAGCTGACTGTGCTGGAACCCGGAGGGGCAGCAGAAGGAAAAGAGCCAATGGCACAACCGAGGACCAGCTGACGTTACTGTGACACGGTTACTAAGCAGGAGGTACCTGTGCTCCAAAGCACTACCAAGGACCAGCAGACATTGCTGGAACTCGGATACCGAGATGGAGGCACCTAGGCCAAAGGCACTGCGGAGAACCAGCTGACGGTACTGGAACCCGGACGGGTAGCAGAAGGTACCCATGGAAATTTAAGATGACAGGCCGCGAGCCGGCCGCAGTTACCGAATCCCACAGTACTACAGTGGGTGATTGTCCTATTGTCACAACGGAAACAGCCTTTCTTTGCATATCCTGCAGCACACATAGGAAGCACCTAAACTCCAAGCACCATAGAGTCGGCTAACCCGACCGCAACACGACAGGACAACTTATTGGAGGCTAAGTGACGTTTACACTGACAGGAAACAGATGGCGTGCTGTAACCAGTCTGGGCAGGAGTGAGTACCCGTGCCAATGACACTTCCAAGCAACAACTGGCGGTGTTGTAGCCCAGGAATGAGAAGAGAACAGGGTGGAGGCAGCAGGACTTTTTGCCGTTCACACAGCAGGGAACAGCTGACATTACTGAATCCCAGTAACACAGGAGCAAGTGTTGACTGTGCTAACAGCACTTCCGAGCTACAACTGGCAGTGTTGTAGCCCAGGGATGAGAAGAGAACAGGGTGGAGGCAGCAGGACTTTTTGCCGTTATCACAGCAGGGGAACAGCTGACATTACTGAACCCCAGTAACACAGGAGCAAGTGTTGACTGTGCTAACAGCACTTCCGAGCTACAACTGGCAGTGTTGTAGCCCAGGGATGAGAAGAGAACAGGGTGGAGGCAGCAGGACTTTTTGCCGTTCACACAGCAGGGGAACAGCTGACATTACTGAACCCCAGTAACACAGGAGCAAGTGTTGACTGTGCTAACAGCACTTCCGAGCTACAACTGGCGGTGTTGTAGCCCAGGGATGGAAGAGAACAGGGTGGAGGCAGCAGGACTTTTTGCCGTTCACACAGCAGGGGAACAGCTGACATTACTGAACCCCAGTAACACAGGAGCAAGTGTTGACTGTGCTAACAGCACTTCCGAGCTACAACTGGCGGTGTTGTAGCCCAGGGATGAGAAGAGAACATGGTGGAGGCAGCAGGACTTTTTGCCGTTATCACAGCAGGGGAACAGCTGACATTACTGAACCCCAGTAACACAGGAGCAAGTGTAGACTGTGCTAACAGCACTTCCGAGCTACAACTGGCGGTGTTGTAGCCCAGGGATGAGAAGAGAACATGGTGGAGGCAGCAGGACTTTTTGCCGTTATCACAGCAGGGGAACAGCTGACATTACTGAACCCCAGTAACACAGGAGCAAGTGTAGACTGTGCTAACAGCACTTCCGAGCTACAACTGGCGGTGTTGTAGCCCAGGGATGAGAAGAGAACATGGTGGAGGCAGCAGGACTTTTTGCTGTTCACACAGCAGGGGAACAGCTGACATTACTGAACCCCAGTAACACAAGAGCAAGTGTTGACTGTGCTAACAGCACTTCCGAGCTACAACTGGCGGTGTTGTAGCCCAGGGATGAGAAGAGAACATGGTGGAGGCAGCAGGACTTTTTGCCGTTCACAGAGCAGGGAACAGCTGACATTACTGAACCCCAGTAACACAGGAGCAAGTGTAGACTGTGCTAACAGCACTTCCGAGCTACAACTGGCGGTGTTGTAGCCCAGGGATGAGAAGAGAACATGGTGGAGGCAGCAGGACTTTTTGCCGTTCACACAGCAGGGGAACAGCTGACATTACTGAACCCCAGTAACACAGGAGCAAGTGTTGACTGTGCTAACAGCACTTCCGAGCTACAACTGGCGGTGTTGTAGCCCAGGGATGAGAAGAGAACAGGGTGGAGGCAGCAGGACTTTTTGCCGTTCACACAGCAGGGGAACAGCTGACATTACTGAACCCCAGTAACACAGGAGCAAGTGTTGACTGTGCTAACAGCACGTGGAAATTAGTCGTTGGCACAACTGCTAAAAGAAAGATCTGTGGTGCCAGAGTAGGATCCCAATCCGTGCACTGATGCAATATAAGCTCGGCACACACCAATGATATGTGATGAAGAATTTTAATCAAAAATTGTAGTACATACAACAAACGTTTCGGTCAGTTTATGACCTTCTTCGGTGTACTATAACATAACAAAACATATGAACAAGTGAAATAATGTGCAAAACAATGTTGTAAAACATAGGGCATATAAAGAAAGTATATACAGATGTTGATAATGAGAATCACATGATATGAGACTAGTGTAAGGACATATAATGCTCAGAAACTTCCAATATATTATATATATTGTAACATTTCCAGGGGTATTTAGCTCTAGGATCGCTGTCTGGGTAGACAGAATGGCACGGAAACAGTTCATTCAGACAGCAGTTTGGTGAAAACTGGCCGCAACCAGTTTTATTAAAGTCCACAGCACACAGATAAAAACAAAGCATAAACAAAAGACCTGGGCTTGTCTAGCCTCTAATTACACTTAGATAGATGGCCCTCTCTATCCGGGACCCAGACTCTACCAGTCTGTGCCCAAAACAACACATATGATCACTGTTACCAGTATGGAGTTTCACAGACACTCCTCTTTATGTCTGAAGGCAACTCCAATATCCAGACTTGAGAGAGGTCACCTCCTATTCAGTAGTCACCAGCATGGAGTGTCGCAGAGTCTCCTCTTTGTGTCCGGGGTACCTCGAGCACCCAGACAGAGAGAGCCCACCTCCCGGAGTCTCCTTCCGTGCCTGGACTCCTGTCCAGACTGAATGAGCTCTTAGATTGTGCTCCCAAGCACCTACTTCTGGCTTCCTAATCAACACCTGAGTGGATTCAGGTCTGAGCTGCAAGCGTGTACTGAATGGCAGGTGTAGTGACCTTTCTTTACCACCAGGTTTACAAAGCCACACATTTCGCTCATACCAGTCAGCAAGGTACTTAGGTGAAATATACACCTCATTCACCACATATTCCTTCACTGTCTCACATATCCCCTCCCTCTTCTCCAGACCGGAGGGCTGGTCATCCAGACCGGAGGGCTGGTCAACAATCCAACAGAGACAGTGAACTCTGGACCAGTCATGGCCCTCATCAGCTTCATCCTCACCACTGTCATAGCCAACATCAGTTTTCTCTTCATCTGAAGCATCCGCACTACCCTGTACCCTCCCAGGCCTATACTCTCTGCGGGCCTCGGGTATCCTGCACGGTTTCATCTTGACTTTAGTGCCAGCCTCAGTCTCGGTATAGTGGCTCACCAGATAAGTACGACCAGGCACGTCAGAACAGCTCTGCTGATTCTTCCTCAGAAACTTTCGTACCTCCTGTTTTTGGGGCACTGACCCTGTGTCACCAACTGTCACAGGAGGTATAGGGGTTTTCTCTAATTCTCCCTGAACTTTCTTTAGCACATCTACTTTCTTAAATATCAGTTGATTCATAAATTCTACCTCACAGAACCCAAGCGCCTCTGTCATGGTCTCTGACCATTCCGAGCCACACTGTTCAAACGATTGGCACTGTAGAGGGAGCTGATCGTTTTTCTTGGTCGGTACACATAATTTATCCTCTTCTGGTACAGGCTCACTTTGCATAAGACTCAGAGCTCTTACTTCTTTCTCCAGGAGATCCTCATGGCTACGCATCTTCTCCTGTAGTTGTTGGACGTCCTTTACGTCTTCGGCCCTTTCTTCAGGCTCTTCTGGTAGGACATGCTCAGAAGCCCTACCATCAGTCTTCTTTTCCACCACGTTCTGCATCCCATCTGAGCTCCCGTGTATCTGCAGCGGCAACGGAGCGACACATCGCCCCTCCCACTCACTGGGACGTGGTTCAAGTGTAGACTCCATGAAAATGCGCCTGAGCTCACCAAGGCCAACCCGAGGTCTCAAAATCTCATCTTGGGATTTATCCAGATCCTTTGGGTCGCTCGGGAACTCCGATGGCGCAGCGGGTGCCGAACTTCCGGCCCGAGCTTCGCGAGTCGCAGCCACGGATCCGGACAGTACACCGTCCACGCCGCTGTCTCCAGCAGAAACATATTCCGGGGCAGAGTCATTCCCCACATCTTCAGTCTTGTTCCTCACAGCTTCACTTGAGACATCAGCCTCTGGTGAGGCACCTGGCCTGGTGTCCACCACTTCCATGGCTTTCTCCACCTCTGCAGCATCACCTTCCGAGTCCTTGGCCTGATGCAGATCCACACCATACATTGATAACTTCTCATTTTCAACAGCATCCACTTGTGCTGTGTTCAGTTTCAGAGTCCTGTCTTTCACCTTAGTCTTCGCCAGGGAACCGGCCAACGGTACAACATCTTCAGATGCCATCCTCCGTCCGAATGCAAGGTCAGCCTCAGCCTTCCTCTCAGGACTCTCAATCTCCTCTGCTACCATGCCTTCCTCACTTGCACTGGTTGCTTTATTGTCATCAGATGACTCACTATCACCACCACTATCCCTGTCTGACCCCTTTTCTCAGCCACATCTGGCTCACTTTCAGGGTTAGACACTTCATTTTCATTCACATCCGGCTCACTGTCAGGGTTATACAATTCATTCTCATTCACATCTTGATCTGGAACCTTAGTTAACATGTCATCCACAACATTAACTTCACCATCTGGTCCCTGGTTTCCCTCAGGTGGTCCCTCAAGTATGTGACTATGTGATAACCCCAGCACTATACTTCCATATAGCTCAGATACCAGGAGCTGACTTACGACCTCTCCCTGGACTTCAGTGTCCCTATACAATAGGTTATTGTTCATGGCAGCATGAGGAAACCTCTCCTCAGAGCCAGGCTCTTGGGGAACCTCATTCAGAACAATTACATTTTCCTGTGCCGTTTTAAGAGTGGGGTCTCGCACCGGCTCACTCCCAAAATTGTCACAGGAGCCAGGCAGGTCAGGGACACTCGGTTCCCGAGAACCACCATCCTCGTCTCCCAACATCACCTGCAAAAAAATTTCATTTTATCACGGTCATCATCAGTATCATCACTATTATGATTAGCATTATCATCATTATCAATATCAGCATCATCATCATGGTCATCATCATTATCATGATCATCATTATCATTATCAATATTATCATGGTCATCATCATTATCACATAAGTTCAACGGCCCACTAGCATTGTGTTCCGCCCCTCGGGACTGCGCACCCCCAGTAGGAGCTTCATCACACTGTCCATCAGAAACATTTTTCCCCCAGAGATCCTTAGACCGGGGAAAGTCATTACCCAATATAACGGGTTGCACCAGGGTCTTCACTACCCCCACTTCACATGAAACCTCCCCGAGTTTGGGGACCAAGTCCACGGCAGTCTCTGGGTAGACTTTGGTGTCTCCATGGATGCACCCCATACTCAGGTGCTTATCAGGGATGAAGTCCCTATCAATCAGGCTGTCACATACGGAAGTCACTGGACTCTCTGAGTCCAAGAGGGCCTGTGCTGGGCAGTCATTTACAACCACCGGGGACCCCTGTGGTCCAGTCTCCTCGGCTGAGGTGGACACACACACAGGTTCTGCGCAGAGAGAGAGGGATCTGCCAACATCACAACACATAGGCTCCCCCTCTATTGGACAGTTGGCTGCAATTTCACGCCAGCTCCAACACTGTCCATCACACTCTCCCACCCACATGTCCCCTCGGGCCTGAACCCGCTTATCAGCATACCCCATGTCCCCAACAGCTGGAACGCTCTTACCGGGAGAGTTCAGCGTCCGGGAACTCTGAAGTGACGTCCGCTCAGACGGCTGATCACGGAGGCAGTCTTTGGGGCCAAAGTACCTTTCTCTCTGTACCTCAGGAGGAAGTGCTCGGGTGTAGCGGTCCACTGTCACCTTTTCGACCCTTTGGGCAGTGTTGCTGACGGCAGACTCCCAACTGTATCTCCAGTCATGGACTCTCCTGGCACGGGCTGCAACCGTAACACCCAGCCGGGTAAGAATCGCCGCTTTCAACTTGGCATAGTCTTCGCTGTCCTGCTTGCTCAGGTCAGCCCAGACTTTTTGGGGTTCCCCAATCAGATAGGGTACGACCGCCATGGCCCATTCAGATAGTGGCAGATTCTCCTTCTCTGCCAGTCTCTCAAACCTAGTAAGATATACCTCCACATCATCACGAGGTGTCATTTTTCTCAAGGACCGTCTTACCGCCTTCTTTATAGCGGACAACGCCGGTGCCTTCACAACATTACTTCGGGACGCGGCACCGAAATCCTTTTTTGGTGCTGTCATCTGCTCAACAAATAACCGGTTATTCTCCTGCTGCTGCTGCAGGAATTGCTGCTGGGCCTGCTGCATGTGCTGCTGGTGCTGCAGGCGCTGCTGCTCCATGCTTCGCTGGGCCTGCACCAGGTACTCAACGAGTTCCTCCATACTGCCGGACTCATCTGTCTCAATCACAGCAGTCTTATGTTGCACATTAACTTGCGCCATTTGTTCAAACAGCGCCTCCATGCTGTCAGATATCTCTGTCTTCACAACGGCAGACTTCAGTCAAGGCATACACACTACACAGCTTTTTTCCACAGAAAATTCAGCCTTGCTGTGCAAACACTTTTTTTTTTTTTTTTCCTTTGCAAAGTCTATTAGGGCTACTGTCTCTTTAAGACTGCTCCACAAATTTTCTTTTGCTGCTGCACATTCCACAGTCATTTTCACAACAAGTTCAGCTTTGCTGTGCATACATTTTCTCTCTGCAGACCCTATCAGGGCCACTGTCTCTCCAAGACTGCTCCAAACAGACGTTTCTGCTGAAACACTTTTTTTTCTGCTGCTATTTCAATAGACTTCACCTTTAATGCTGTCTCTCGCCACTGTGCTGCATACACACTCCAGCACTAACTATCAGGCACTGCGCTGCCCCAGCATTCTCCGCCAATTGTAACATTTCCAGGGGTATTTAGCTCTAGGATCGCTGTCTGGGTAGACAGAATGGCACGGAAACAGTTCATTCAGACAGCAGTTTGGTGAAAACTGGCCGCAACCAGTTTTATTAAAGTCCACAGCACACAGATAAAAACAAAGCATAAACAAAAGACCTGGGCTTGTCTAGCCTCTAATTACACTTAGATAGATGGCCCTCTCTATCCGGGACCCAGACTCTACCAGTCTGTGCCCAAAACAACACATATGATCACTGTTACCAGTATGGAGTTTCACAGACACTCCTCTTTATGTCTGAAGGCAACTCCAACGTCCAGACTTGAGAGAGGTCACCTCCTATTCAGTAGTCACCAGCATGGAGTGTCGCAGAGTCTCCTCTTTGTGTCCGGGGTACCTCGAGCACCCAGACAGAGAGAGCCCACCTCCCGGAGTCTCCTTCCGTGCCTGGACTCCTGTCTAGACTGAATGAGCTCTTAGATTGTGCTCCCAAGCACCTACTTCTGGCTTCCTAATCAACACCTGAGTGGATTCAGTTCTGAGCTGCAAGCGTGTACTGAATGGCAGGTGTAGTGACCTTTCTTTACCACCAGGTTTACAAAGCCACACATTTCGCTCATACCAGTCAGCAAGGTACTTAGGTGAAATATACACCTCATTCACCACATATTCCTTCACTGTCTCACAATATGGAGAAATGAAATACATGTAAAGAGGAATGGAACGTCCCTCAGAACAAAGATTCAGGTAAAACATATAGAAATACATACCAAGTTATGTACTAGAAATCAGATGCAAGTAGGCAGAGATAATACCTGGTGAGGAGGTGATGAGAAAAAATGAAGAGTGCACTGACTAACCTAGTCTGAGAAAAAAGCCACTGTGTAGAAATATATATTACATATTACTTACCCCAAGACACAGAACTGTGTAGTGGGTAAAGAAGCTGGGGAGGTAAAGAAAATGGCTATGGAGATGCCGTGGTAATAGCCATAGAGGCACATAATGCAGCGTTAGAGCGATCATAAGAATCAGTGCTGGGAGTGATGACGCTTACCGTTATTGGTGCAGGCAGGAACGAAGCGGCTTAGACGCGGTATACCACCGCTTGTCTGGGAGCACTGGGAGGCCGCCGGTGGTGGCTTTTAAAGCCTGGTAAGTGTGCGGTCCGGACCGGAAGTTCGGTACCGGAAGTGAGGCGGCGTGCGTTCCAGCCATGCTGCAAGTGCGTTCCAAACACAGGAAGCAGTATGGAGGGTGGATGAAAAGTGCCTGGATAAGTAGTATAGCGTCATACAGTGTGGATACAACGGTCTAGTAGTGCAGATAGCGATATAAATAGGCGAGAATGATGAGGTGTAACATTTCAGTCAAGGAGTGAGACTGATAATAGTGGTGCTCCCAAGTTCTGTGCCCAAAAGGAGGTTTTAAATTCATTGTGGCAGATTCTGAAAACAAGGAAAAGATGGTCAGTGCACAGAAAAATAGAGCAGATATATCACATTGAGAATAACTTAAATAAACGATACAATATCATATTCTCTATTTAACCCTTTCGGGTGCAATGTGTCTAACTGATGAATCCAATAGGCTTCTCTTTTTTTGAGGAGACTAATGCGGTCGCCCCCTCGGCGTGGTGCATGTACATGTTCAATAACTTGGTATTGGAGTTGTGCTATGTTATGACCAGATGATATAAAGATGATATAAACATGATTATCACCCTATAGCCTATCGACTCCACACCAGTATACGCCGCCATTGGCACCTATTAAGTACCGCACATCCATCCATCAAAGAATTTAATAGACCATTCCTCCCTTGCTTCCGCCGACCGCGAAACCTTAGGGACCATCTAATCAGAGCTGATATCGGTACCTCTCACCCCCCATTAGACAACGTTTTCTCTCTAATCCCAAATATGGGACATTTCCATGTCTGCAATGTCTACAATGCAACAACATCATTAAAGGCAACGTGTTCCACCATCCACATACGGGCAAGAGATACGAGATAAAAGATTACTTTACGTGTAATTCCAGTTTTGTTGTCTATCTCATCAAATGCCCTTGCGGCTTATTATACGTGGGTGAGACTACGCAAGCTATAAAAAACCGTATATCCAAACATAAGTCGACGATTATTCCTAATCCTTCCCATTCCTAATCACTTTATATCATCTGGTCATAACATAGCACAACTCCAATACCAAGTTATTGAACATGTACATGCACCACGCCGAGGGGGCGACCGCATTAGTCTCCTCAAAAAAAGAGAAGCCTATTGGATTCATCAGTTAGACACATTGCACCCGAAAGGGTTAAATAGAGAATATGATATTGTATCGTTTATTTAAGTTATTCTCAATGTGATATATCTGCTCTATTTTTCTGTGTACTGACCATCTTTTCCTTGTTTTCAGAATCTGCCACAATGAATTTAAAACCTCCTTTTGGGCACAGAACTTGGGAGCACCACTATTATCAGTCTCACTCCTTGACTGAAATGTTACACCTCATCATTCTCGCCTATTTATATCGCTATCTGCACTACTAGACCGTTGTATCCACACTGTATGACGCTATACTACTTATTCAGGCACTTTTCATCCACCCTCCATACTGCTTCCTGTGTTTGGAACGCACTTGCAGCATGGCTGGAACGCACGCCGCCTCACTTCCGGTACCGAACTTCCGGTCCGGACCGCACACTTACCAGGCTTTAAAAGCCACCACCGGCGGCCTCCCAGTGCTCCCAGACAAGCGGTGGTATACCGCGTCTAAGCCGCTTCGTTCCTGCCTGCATCAATAACGGTAAGCGTCATCACTCCCAGCACTGATTCTTATGATCGCTCTAACGCTGCATTATGTGCCTCTATGGCTATTACCACGGCATCTCCATAGCCATTTTCTTTACCTCCCCAGCTTCTTTACCCACTACACAGTTCTGTGTCTTGGGGTAAGTAATATGTAATATATATTTCTACACAGTGGCTTTTTTCTCAGACTAGGTTAGTCAGTGCACTCTTCATTTTTTCTCATCACCTCCTCACCAGGTATTATCTCTGCCTACTTGCATCTGATTTCTAGTACATAACTTGGTATGTATTTCTATATGTTTTACCTGAATCTTTGTTCTGAGGGACGTTCCATTCCTCTATACATGTATTTCATTTCTCCATATATATAATATATTGGAAGTTTCTGAGCATTATATGTCCTTACACTAGTCTCATATCATGTGATTCTCATTATCAACATCTGTATATACTTTCTTTATATGCCCTATGTTTTACAACATTGTTTTGCACATTATTTCACTTGTTCATATGTTTTGTTATGTTATAGTACACCGTAGGAAGGTCATAAACTGACCGAAACGTTTGTTGTATGTACTACAATTTTTGATTAAAATTCTTCATCACATATCATTGGTGTGTGCCGAGCTTATATTGCATCTGTGCTAACAGCACTTCCGAGCTACAACTGGCGGTGTTGTAGCCCAGGGATGAGAAGAGAACATGGTGGAGGCAGCAGGACTTTTTGCCGTTATCACAGCAGGGGAACAGCTGACATTACTGAACCCAGTAACACAGGAGCAAGTGTAGACTGTGCTAACAGCACTTCCGAGCTACAACTGGCGGTGTTGTAGCCCAGGGATGAGAAGAGAACATGGTGGAGGCAGCAGGACTTTTTGCCGTTCACACAGCAGGGGAACAGCTGACATTACTGAACCCCAGTAACACAGGAGCAAGTGTTGACTGTGCTAACAGCACTTCCGAGCTACAACTGGCGGTGTTGTAGCACAGGGATGAGAAGAGAACATGGTGGAGGCAGCAGGACTTTTTGCCGTTCACACAGCAGGGGAACAGCTGACATTACTGAACCCCAGTAACACAGGAGCAAGTGTTGACTGTGCTAACAGCACTTCCGAGCTACAACTGGCAGTGTTGTAGCCCAGGGATGAGAAGAGAACAGGGTGGAGGCAGCAGGACTTTTTGCCGTTCACACAGCAGGGGAACAGCTGACATTACTGAACCCCAGTAACACAGGAGCAAGTGTTGACTGTGCTAACAGCACTTCCGAGCTACAACTGGCGGTGTTGTAGCCCAGGGATGAGAAGAGAACATGGTGGAGGCAGCAGGACTTTTTGCCGTTCACACAGCAGGGGAACAGCTGACATTACTGAACCCCAGTAACACAGGAGCAAGTGTAGACTGTGCTAACAGCACTTCCGAGCTACAACTGGCGGTGTTGTAGCCCAGGGATGAGAAGAGAACATGGTGGAGGCAGCAGGACTTTTTGCCGTTCACACAGCAGGGGAACAGCTGACATTACTGAACTCCAGTAACACAGGAGCAAGTGTTGACTGTGCTAACAGCACTTCCGAGCTACAACTGGCGGTGTTGTAGCCCAGGGATGAGAAGAGAACAGGGTGGAGGCAGCAGGACTTTTTGCCGTTCACACAGCAGGGGAACAGCTGACATTACTGAACCCCAGTAACACAGGAGCAAGTGTTGACTGTGCTAACAGCACTTACGAGCTACAACTGGCGGTGTTGTAGCCCAGGGATGAGAAGAGAACATGGTGGAGGCAGCAGGACTTTTTGCCGTTACACAGCAGGGAACAGCTGACATTACTGAACCCCAGTAACACAGAGCAAGTGTGACTGTGCTAACAGCACTTCCGAGCTACAACTGGCGGTGTTGTAGCCCAGGTGAGAAGAGACTGGTGGAGGCAGCAGGACTTTTTGCCGTTCACACAGCAGGGAACAGCTGACATTACTGAACCCCGTAACACAGGAGCAAGTGTTGACTGTGCTAACAGCACTTCCGAGCTACAACTGGCGGTGTTGTAGCCCAGGGTTGAGAAGAGAACATGGTGGAGGCAGCAGGACTTTTTGCCGTTCACACAGCAGGGGAACAGCTGACATTACTGAACCCCAGTAACACAGGAGCAAGTGTAGACTGTGCTAACAGCACTTCCGAGCTACAACTGGCAGTGTTGTAGCCCATGTCAAGGAGGATGTTTAAATACTATATCAAGTATTTTCCTTGTTACGTGTCAATTAAAATTGTCTATACTCCAAACAAGAGAAATATAAACTTTAGTACCATAAGATGATGATTTAACTTAAAAAAATATATATGTAAATTAATAATTTACAAACATAAACGCATACATTAACATGTTGAAAAGCAATGCAAACCACAATTAAAATAGGTTAAATAATCTGCTATACGGTTTAAAATAAAAGCATACAAGTACACATCAGAATCTATTAATGATGGGTAAGTAACAGTATGTACACCATTTTTTACATTTGGTGAATAATATCACTAAAATTTTTAAAAAAATATCTAAAATTTCCATCATGTAATACTGATAATATGTGGCAATCATTTATATTAACAAAACAAAAATTTAAAAAGTGCATAGTGCAGAGTGAAAACAGATATTTATGCCTGACTGTGGACTTGCAAGCATGACAACGGATAGATAAGGTATATATAGATGAGACTGCATAGCCACAGATGGTGAATGGCGATGTAATACTGTACCTCAATAAAGTGTGCGTTACTACTACATCCTTTTTTTTATCTAGCTTTATAAAAGGTTACGTGCATGTATGGTTGCGCCTTTGTTTGGACGCACAGACTGGCTTCCTGCTGTGACGCGTTGGGTATTGGAGCGTCTGTACGTCTTATGACGCAGACTAACATTCACGGTGCGCATCGTTCATCATCGCAAGCGTACCGACAACACAAAGGCGTTGTCATGACTGCTTTACTCAGTAAACATGCACCTATGATGAAACATACACGCATGTGCCCTATTACATAACAAGCTACAAGAAAAACGAGTGTGAGGTGTGACACAGCTGTTTTGTTAAGGTACAGTATTATATCGACATTGTACAGATGTCGCTATTCAGTCTGATAAATATATATCATTCACGTATTCTATCAGTTGTCGTTCTTTCAGCACCACTTACAGGTATATATTTTGCTATTGTGACTATGCACTATTGACTTTACCAAGGTAATGCATGATTTTTGTTAGCGATTATCATGTTTACATGAAGGACCTTTATGATATGGGCTGTTAACTTTCTAATCAAATATGTATTTTTTAAAATGACACAAATATAAGTAATGTTGAAGAGGACTATTCCTACATGCATTGTTTGCACAATATTACAGGTGTACATCACGTCCCTTAATCAACATTGGATTATTATATTTACTTGTATGCTTTTATTTCAAAGGCAAGAACACTGAAGTATAACCTTCGCACTGCAGCAGTTGTCAAAGTTCAACCCACATTATGCACTTCCAACATTGCAGTATTTGAGTCATCATGATGTGAGTTGGATTTGTCTAAGCTATGGAGTGACAAGGTTGACCATCAGTATCCTATAGCATAAGTAGGCTTTTGTGTTTGCATTTGTTTTCGACATGTGCATATCTGTAATAATATGTCACAATTATTTTGTTACAGATTTGTGACAAAGACAAATCATTTTATGGTTTGAAAGTTGACGTTTCAAATGTTTACAGCTTAGAAATCAGGGTGTAGCCTCATATCTATGTGTAGCACTAGACACTTTGAGATGTCATGTTTTTTTCACCATGATTAGGTAGCTAGCAGTAATTTTTGCCAGACACACAGCAGGGGAACAGCAGGCGTTACTGAACCCCACAAACACATCAGCGATTGTTTTCATCTGTGCATCTAACACTTCTGAGCAGCAACTGGCGCTGTTGAAGCCCAGGGTCAAGGAGGGTGTAGGCAGAGGCCTAGTATGAGACGTTTGAAGTTGAAGTTGTAGTTAGCAGCAGTAATTTTTGCCAGACACACAGCAGGGGAACAGCAGGCGTTACTGAACCCACAAACACATCAGCGATTGTTTTCATCTGTGCATCTAACACTTCTGAGCAGCAACTGGCGCTGTTGAAGCCCAGGGTCAAGGAGGGTGTAGGCAGAGGCCTAGTATGAGACGTTTGAAGTTGAAGTTGTAGTTAGCAGCAGTAATTTTTGCCAGACACACAGCAGGGAACAGCAGGCGTTACTGAACCCCACAAACACATCAGCGATTGTTTTCATCTGTGCATCTAACACTTCTGAGCAGCAACTGGCGCTGTTGAAGCCCAGGGTCAAGGAGGGTGTAGGCAGAGGCCTAGTATGAGACGTTTGAAGTTGAAAATGTAGTTAGCAGCAGTAATTTTTGCCAGACACACAGCAGGGGAACAGCAGGCGTTACTGAACCCCACAAACACATCAGCGATTGTTTTCATCTGTGCATCTAATACTTCTGAGCAGCAACTGGCGCTGTTGAAGCCCAGGGTCAAGGAGGGTGTAGGCAGAGGCCTAGTATGAGACGTTTGAAGTTGAAGTTGTAGTTAGCAGCAGTAATTTTTGCCAGACACTCAGCAGGGGAACAGGAGGCGTTACTGAACCCCACAAACACATCAGCGATTGTTTTCATCTGTGCATCTAACACTTCTGAGCAGCAACTGGTGCTGTTGAAGCCCAGGGTCAAGGAGGGTGTAGGCAGAGGCCTAGTATGAGACGTTTGAAGTTGAAGTTGTAGTTAGCAGCAGTAATTTTTGCCAGACACACAGCAGGGGAACAGCAGGCGTTACTGAACCCCACAAACACATCAGCGATTGTTTTCATCTGTGCATCTAACACTTCTGAGCAGCAACTGGCGCTGTTGAAGCCCAGGGTCAAGGAGGGTGTAGGCACAAAATATTGAGTTATTGCCTTGTTACGTGGCCATTGCAAATGTATGTACTTCAAACAAGAATAAATGAAGTTTTACTAGGACAATAAAATGATGAATTTCAATTCCAAGAATAGAAAAATATTTATACTTGAGAGTCCTCTGTGGTTGATACCGTTTAATGGCTAACTGAAACTATGTTAACAAATTCAAAGCTTTCGAGACTACTCAGGTCTCTTCATCAGGCTAAGACTAAAAAAAAAAAGGAAGAATCACATATTTCTACACACAACAGGACACAGGAATAGGTAAGACAAGTGAGGGAGGGACAAGTGAGGGGAGACCGGCCAAAAAATTAGAACAAGGATGAATTATCAGCGCCACACGATAAGACAAAAAATAATGGATTTACCTGTGGCAAAACACTTTTGTATGCCCGGTCATAGCATGATGGATATGGAATTACTGGTATTAAAATATAACTTCAAATTTGACAAAGATACAAAGGTTTCAGAATATAAGCTCATCATGACCTTTGACACTGTTAGTGATGGAATGAATAGATCACACGGATTTATGTCATTCTATATCAATTAAGGAATCTGCGTCTCTGCCCTTCCAGGGGCATGAAAACACAAAACCAGACCCCAATCAGAGGGCAATAAAACTTTCTATCGTTATCTAGGAACTGTTCCAATATTTATGTTCATCCCTCTGTGATAATGACAGTTCTGCTACACGTCACTTACTTGTCTTACCTATTGCACTATTCATGTGTCCTGTTGTGTATAGAAATATGTGATGCTTCATTTTTTGGTTTAGTCTTTGCCTGATGAAGAGACGTGAGTAGCCTCGAAAGCTTGCAATTTGTTACCATCTTTTCAGTTATCCACTCAAAGGTATCAACCACTGCGGACTCTCAAGTCTAAATATTTATCTATCTACTGGCTAACACGGTACAAAGATACACATGTTTCATAACTTCAAGAATAAAAATAAAGACACTGCAAATATAAACGCATATATGCACATGCCAACAAGAAATGGAACAACACACCACCCAAAAAATTGGTTACAAAATATAGTGTTGTAAATTTAACAATAAAAGTCCATTTTTGTATTTATGAATAATGCTTAAGGAACGCTATGTTAAACCATAACATAGTGAAGACAATGGATTTTGTAATAGTCACTTATCATCATCATCATTGCAATTTAGATGTGACAGTCACAGACATTTCAATTATTTAAGTTAATAAAATAGTTACTTTGTACACCATGTATGACATGTCCAGCATGGACTCATCAATGTGATGACACAATAATGTACGATAAAAAATAACCATTTAAAAAAACATAATGCATTGTCACAATTTAAGTGTGTGCCTGCAAGTGTAGGTGAAACAAAGGCTACGGATAGCAAAGGTATATTCTATGTCTGTATCAGACAGTGGACAGCCTCTGATGGGTAATGGCGATGTTATACTGTACGTCAATAAAGTCTGCGGCTGCAATCATGCATTTTTTGCTTGTACAGTGTTGAAGAGGGTAAAAGCATGTCTGGTTGCGCAAGGCTTTATCCGTCAACACTACCTTCCTACTGTCACGCGTAGGGTAGGGTAGCGTGTGTCAATTAGATGACTCTATAAAATGTGACGTTACGCAGCGTTATTGCGCCCTAGGGACGCCAAAAATATGACAGCAGTAATCATTTACTGTCTAATACTCCACCTATAACCAACCAAAAAAGACTGTTCCCTCTTTAACAATATACAAGACTAACAAGCATAATGGTTGACGCTGACTTTATTGAGGTACAGTATTACATCGACATTGTCCATGAGTAACTATGCACTGTGATACCTATATACCATTATTAATTTATATCTGTTGTGGTTGTTTCAACAGCACTTGCAGGTATAACTAGTACTACCTATTGTCAGTATGCATGATGCACTTTCTAGATGTAATAATTTATTATTGCACATTATTACCAGGTTTAGATGCTGGCCATTTCATATATGGTGTGTGAAGTTACAGTTGGCATCAGTATGTGTATTTTATAATGTCTGTCATAAATAAAACTCGTGATGATGAGGATTTTATGATTCGTACATCCATTGACTGCATTATCTTACAGGTACAGACAAAGTTCCTTAAAAAGCATTAATTGATAAGTATGAAATGTACTTTTATGCATTAATTTCAAAAAGTGAAGACTATGTTTTATTTTTTGTTACCATTTATAATAGACATGTGCAGATATGCGCTGTGATGACAAATTATTATTTGTCCATATTTGTCATAAAAATTTATCATTCTAGGCCTGGAAAACTTCACAATTTCCTGTTTTAAGCATAACAATCAGAGTGACGGCTCTTCCCTATTTGGAGCATGTTCAACATGGGTTTTTCTGTGCATGTGTAGGGAACAGGAGACTTGTTGCCGGACACACAGCAGGGGAACAGCTGGCGTTACTGAACCCCACTAACACTATAGCTTGTGTATTGGTCTGTGGACACGACACTTCTGAGCAGCAACTGGCAGTGTTGTAGCACAGGGAGTAGAGTTCAGGTGGTAGAAAGATGAACATAACAGGAGACATGGATAACGTTGCGAACCAGTTATTTAATCTGAAAACGGACAGACAAATTCTGGCGAGATCCATGCCTTGTTCATTTTCAGAAAAGTAAGCCGGTCTACATTATCGGAGGATAGTCGCATGCGACGGTCTGTTAGTACACCACCTGCGGCACTAAAGACGCGCTCCGATAATACACTGGCAGCAGGGCAAGCCAGCACCTCCAATGCATACTGGCTAAGCTCTGGCCATGTATCCAGCTTAGAGACCCAAAACTTGAATGGGGAAGAGCCATCTGGGAGTACACTGAGAGGGAAAGACATGTAGTCTGTCACCATCTTACGGAAACGTTGCCTCCTGCTGACTGGAGCCGTCTCGGATGGTGTAGACATTGGTGGCGCTGCCACAAAACTTCGCCACATTTGAAACATACTGGTCTTGCCCTGTGCAGAGGCGCTGCTTGTGCTCCCTCTTGTTGCAGAGCTGTCTCCACTGCCTCGACGCACAGAGCTGCTTTGTAAAGCAGTAGCAGCAGCAGTGCTCTGGGCTGGAATGGAGAACATTATGGATTGCACCAGTGTGTCTTGGTACTCCCGCATTTTACGCTCCCGGTTCAACGGTGTGATGAGGCTTTGTAAGTTGTCCCGGTAGCGAGGGTCTAGGAGGGTGTACACCCAATAATCAGACGTGGTGAGAATGTGGGCGATGCGGCGGTCGTTTCTCAGGCACTGCAGCATGAAATCAACCATGTGCTGCAGACTCCCAACTGGCCAAGAAACGCTGTCCCCTGCAAGAGGCGTCATCTCTGCCTGCTCTGCATCACCCCACCCTCGCTCTACATACTGACTAGAGCGTTGTGTACCTCCCTCTGGAGCGATGTCTTCCTCCTCCATTGACTCCTCCTCATCCTCCTCACAAAGTGAACACTGCCCAGCCCTTTGTGAGGAACCACGTTGCGCTGACTGTCCAGAAGGTGATGGAATTTGTGACTCCTCATCCTCCACCTCTTCCAAAACCTCATCCCTTATTGCTTGCAGTGTTTTTTGAAGCAGGCAGATAAGGGGGACAGTCAGGCTGACTAGTGCATCATCTGCACTCGCCATCCGCGTTGACTCATCAAACGCACGCAAAACGTGGCAGATGTCCTTCATAGAGGCCCACTCAGTAGTGGTGAAGTGTGAACGACGCAAATTGCGAGTTGATGCAGCTGATACTCCATTACTGCTGGCTGCTGCTCACACAACCGCTCCAACATATGTAACGTGGAATTCCACCTGGTGGGTACGTCACATATGATGCGATGTTCAGGAAGGCGAAATCTGCGTTGCAGAGCTGCAATGCGCGATCTGGCCATGCTGGAACGTCGCAAGTGAGCGCACTCTAGGCGGACCTTGTGCAGCAGTGCATCAAGATCCGGATAGTCCCTCAAAAAACTCTGCACGACCAAGTTGAGCACATGTGCCAGACATGGTATGTGAGTGAGGTTGCCAAGGCCCAGAGCTGCCACCAGATTTCGGCCATTGTCACACACTACCAAGCCTGGCTGGAGATTCGCTGACAAAAACCACACGTCGCTCTCCTGCTTGATGGCATTCCAGAGCTCCTGCGCTGTGTAGCTTCGATTCCCCATGTAAATTAATTTCAGGACGGCCTGTTGACGTTTGGCCACGGCTGTGCTCATATCGGTCGCATCAGGTAAGCGTTCACGGGTCCATGTGGAGGTAGACCGTGACGGCTCCTGCAGCGATGATTCTGAGGAACTGGAGTAGGAGGAGGAGTCAATGTGGACAGACTTGATTCCTGCAATCCTTGGAGTTGGCAGAACACGTACAGCGCCACTCTCAAGATCTGTACCCGGCTCCACAACATTGACCCAATGGGCAGTGAGGGAAAGGTATCGTCCCTGGCCATGGGTACTGGTCCACGCATCGGTGGTCAGGTGGACCTTGCTACTGACGGCGTTTAGTAGCGCATGTTTAATTTTTCCCTCGACATGCTTTTGCAGACCAGGGACGGCTTGCCTGCTGAAATAAAATCGGCTGGGCACATTGTATTGTGGGACTGCCAATGCCATAAAGTTACGGAAAGTGTCAGTCTCCACCAGCCTGAATGACAGCATTTCAAGGGACAGGAGTTTTGCAATGCCAGCATTCAGAGCCTGTGCTCGTGGATGGTTTGCCGAGTATGGCCGTCTTTTATCCCATGCCTGTGCTACCGATGGCTGTTTTGTGGCCTGGGAGTGTGAGGATGACAGGGAACTTGCAGCTGTGGGTGGAATAACACTGGGTCTCTGGACAACAGTGACAGAGGTTCTTCCATGGCGATCCTGTGAGGAAGCCGAACCAGCTGTGTGTGAGCTGGAGGAAGAGGCTCCAACACGAGCTGAAGATGTAGGTGCTGCTGTAGGTTGGCCTACATCTCCAGTGTGTCTTTGTAACTCAGCCACGTGCTTTGTCCGTACATGTTTCCACATATTTGTGGTATTGAGGTTACTGGTATTTTTACCTCTTTTAACTTTTTGATTACACAGCTTGCATTTGACATAGCAAATATCATCTGCAAGTGTGTCAAAAAAGGACCACGCAGTGCAAGTCCTGGGAGCGCCCGTTTTGGCTGTTGGAAGAGAACTGCTACGAACGGGTGCCAAACTGGAGGGTACAGGCAACCGAGTCTGCAGCCTACCTCTCCCTACTGTTTGGACCGTTGGGGCAATCTCTTCCTCAGAGCTGCTCCCACCACCTTCCTGTTCCTCACGCCATGTTGGGTCTTGGACCTCATCATCTCCACTACCCTCTTCCAACACCTGCTGCTGTTGGGTGGTCTGGCCAGCACCTTGCTCAACAGAAATGGCACCTGAGTCTCATCATCATCAGATGCGTTCTGCGGTGTGCTGACCATCGGCACTGGCTCACCCGCCTTTTCAGATTCAGAGAGACACAGCTGTTGCGCATCACTGCATACTGCCTTCCTAACCTGCTGGGCCCCTGTTTCCAAGCCAACAGATTCTGAGAACAGAAGCAGAGACTCAGCTGGCTCCAGTTCAGAACTCTCTGACTGCCTGGGCAATTTGGCAGGCGGTGAAGAGACAGATGGTTGTTCAACAGTGCTGTGGTCCTGAGAGGAGGTGGAAGCAATTGAAGTCGATGCATTGGCTGCCATCCAACCAACAACGGCTTCAATTTGTTCTTCCCGCAGCAGGGGGGTACGCTGAGCTCCTACAAAAGTGCGCATAAAGGAACGCTCACGGGGAAAACTGGTGGATGCTGTGTCACTGGGTGCGGCAGCAGCAGGCACAGAATCCCCACGTCCTCTCCCTGCTGCAACTCCACGGCCACGACCACGTGCCTTACTCCCTGCCTTCTTCATCTTGGTAGATTGATAAAGAAAGTCAGAAAAGTTATAAGGCCTAAGTGTGGTTATTCCTCAGAGACTGCAGTGAACACTGCAGACAGCTGTTCAGTAGCTGTGAAAGGCCCCTTTGTCTACTTCTATAGTGTTTGCAACCAATGTATTGTATACGGATGGAAGCGCGTCACACTAATAGATTAGATTTTTTTCAAATATAATGGAGCAGCACCAATTAGTGAAGGATGAGGCAGTGACACACGCTCAGCAGACTACAACCAGCAGTGGTTGAAGAACTAACTGGAGCGTAATCTGCACTCAAAAAATGAAAAGCTCACAGACTACAGTGAACACTGAAACACAACTGTTCAGTAGCTGTGAAAGGCCCCTTTGTTTACTTCTATAGTGTTTGCAACCACTGTATTTTATACGGATGGAAGCGCGTCACACTAATAGATTAGATTTTTTTCAAATATAATGGAGCAGCACCAATTAGTGAAGGATGAGGCAGTGACACACGCTCAGCAGACTACAACCAGCAGTAGTTGAAGAACTAACTGGAGCGTGATCTGCACTCAAAAAATGAAAAGCTCACAGACTACAGTGAACACTGAAACACAACTGTTCAGTAGCTGTGAAAGGCCCCTTTGTCTACTTCTATAGTGTTTGCAACCAATGTATTGTATACGGATGGAAGCGCGTCACACTAATAGATTAGATTTTTTTCAAATATAATGGAGCAGCACCAATTAGTGAAGGATGAGGCATTGACACACGCTCAGCAGACTACAACCAGCAGTGGTTGAAGAACTAACTGGAGCGTAATCTGCACTCAAAAAATGAAAAGCTCACAGACTACAGTGAACACTGAAACACAACTGTTCAGTAGCTGTGAAAGGCCCCTTTGTTTACTTCTATAGTGTTTGCAACCACTGTATTTTATACGGATGGAAGCGCGTCACACTAATAGATTAGATTTTTTTCAAATATAATGGAGCAGCACCAATTAGAGAAAAATGTGAAGGATGAGCAGTGACACACGCTCAGCAGACTACAACCAGCAGTAGTTGAAGAACTAACTGGAGCGTGATCTGCACTCAAAAAATGAAAAGCTCACAGACTACAGTGAACACTGAAACACAACTGTTCAGTAGCTGTCAAAGGCCCCTTTGTCTACTTCTATAGTGTTTGCAACCAATGTATTGTATACGGATGGAAGCGCGTCACACTAATAGATTAGATTTTTTTCAAATATAATGGAGCAGCA
Source organism: Oophaga sylvatica (assembly GCA_033576555.1). Lineage (NCBI taxonomy): Eukaryota > Metazoa > Chordata > Amphibia > Anura > Dendrobatidae > Oophaga > Oophaga sylvatica. Next base: position 470,770,515 of record JARQOD010000005.1, read on the forward strand.
CCAATTAGTGAAGGATGAGGCAGTGACACACGCTCAGCAGACTACAACCAGCAGTGGTTGAAGAACTAACTGGAGCGTAATCTGCACTCAAAAAATGAAAAGCTCACAGACTACAGTGAACACTGAAACACAACTGTTCAGTAGCTGTCAAAGGCCCCTTTGTCTACTTCTATAGTGTTTGCAACCAATGTATTGTATACGGATGGAAGCGCGTCACACTAATAGATTAGATTTTTTGCAAATATAATGGAGCTGCACCAATTCCACAAAATCAAATAAAAAAAAGAGTCAGTGAGTGACACGTGCAGATGCCTACAAACAGCGGTGGATGCAGAGCAAACTGCAGCGTCACCTGCACTCTCACACACACCTTGCACAGAGCTGTTAAAACAACACTGGCAAAAGGAAGCTTTACACAGCGGTTGGTAAACTAGCCTGCCTAAAGCACAGTAGAGTACACAAAATCGCAATGTCTAACTGTCCCTCAGAGTCAGCACAGCAGCGTTCTGTCCCTAACTGAGTTCACAGCACAGTGACGCTAAAATGGAGGCGGCGCCTTTTATAGTGCATTCTGACATCATTTCAGCAGCCAATCACAGCCATGCCATTAGTTAAGATGACCGCAGCATTACAGGATGTGCCCACACTTCATAAGATTCCTCATTGGCTGACTAAAATCACATTGCCTCTCAAAGAATTATGGGAACTTCCGATTCCGGTATACGATATATGAAAAATATCGGAACTAAGTATCGGAATTCCGATACAGCGAATATCGGCCGATACCCGATACTTGCGGTATCGGAATGCTCAACACTACTAGCGACCTAAAAGCGATCACACCAACGATCTCGTTAGCTTGCGTCGTTATCGTGATCGCTAACGAGATCGCTTAGTGTGGCAGTACCTTATCAGTATGTCTTTGGAATATGGGAAGAAACCAGGGTACCCGGAGGAAACCCACGCAAACACGGAGAGAACATACAAACTCCTTGCAGATGTTGTCCTTGGTGGGATTTGAACCCAGCGCTGCAAAGATGCTGTGAAAACCACTGAGCCACCGTGCTCATAATATTTGCTTTTCTTTATAAATTGGAAATTGTAGTACTTTTAGTACAGATTGTCTTAGTTTTTTTGGAGGGTCGCGGGGGGGGGGTTGTATCAATTCTTCAAATTCTTCATGATTTTCATTCTGCTGGTTGTGAACTCTAATGACGTCTGGAATCCACCAATGGGTGGGCTGACAGCCTAATGTATATGTATTCCGGACAATTAATAGTTGGGGGAGTTAGGAATTTAGTATGTCCAATTTTTGTCTTTGAAGAGAAGCAGCCATCAGAAATGTCTGACAGCGGCTCTCTCATAGAGAACAGATGTACTCATTAGATATACAAAAAAAGCTTTCTTCTAGGATTTTACAAAGTATCTCAGTTGCTATATTAATTATTTGAACAATGTTGTATCTAGCTTTTTCAAGTAATGATTCCGATATGTCCCCTGACAGTCTCTATCACTGTTGCACCCAAAACTGTTGGCATTCTGTATCGTAGTTTTACCTAATTGGCCCTCTGTACACCTAAGAACGCACCTGGGCAGATTTTTCATATTTTTACAGGTGATTTAGTCTAAGTGAGCAGATAACAAAGACATCAACCATAATTCCTGCACTATGTACCTAAGGAAAGGGTTTACTCTCTCCGCTCCAGAAGTCCTTGAATGTTTGTGCTTTGATAGGACTGAAGATGTGGTTTCTTGACATCCATGATTATGTTGTGGGTGTATAGCTGTTTAGTCTTGGGGATTTGTTTTTTTTTCTCTGTAACACTATCTTCTAGTGATTATGATATTTGAATAGCATCATCTTCTGGGAAAAAAAGAGAGTATATTTGTAGAATCAAGTGGCCCTTCGCTTATTCTGAACCATTGAGTAAACTAGAGGTCACAACTACCAGAAAGTTTGGCTGAAATATTTCACACCATTGGGCAGTTCAGCCCAGGATCCTCCAAAACAAATGGGCCAAAAAACTGATAAATCGTCACAATAGGACCAGAAACAAAGGCAACGGGTATCGTTCACAGTCGGTACTTATTGTACAACTAATGAAGGATCACATTTTATTCAAAAGAGTGCCGTCCATGATCATATTCACCATGCTGTGCCATTTCTGAAATTAGCAGGTTTACCTAACTTAGAGTAACTAAACTTTTAAGATATATTTTTTTAATGTTTTAAGCCCGTTAATTCTAAGCAGGTCTTTGGATCTGTACACCCATCGATCGTTCAAAAAATCTCTTGGAAGTGCACAGGTCAGGAGATAGGAGCACATCTTTTGCCCGAGGGCACACATAGTGAAGTACGGATGCTGAACAAAGCATCCTGTCTCCTGAGCTGCACACTTAAGGCCGGGTGTCCACGATCTGGAACAAGCAGCACTTTGGACTCAGCTCATGTTTGCTGTGTCCAAAGCGCTGCCTTCTATTGAATGCCGGTTAGTCCGAATGTGTTCACTGAACCATGAGAATTCACAGCGTTCAATACTTTCTACCGGTGAAATTTCTCTTTCGGAGACGCAATTGACAAAAAATTGACATGCTGCGTTCTGGAAAGACTCGCTGCACGTCAGTATCCGTGGGCGATCCGTGGGCATCTGTGGACACATAGTGGGCATAGGATTTCTTCAAATACCATCCACTATGCTGTAACATCAGGATACTGCGGGTTTGATGCTGCATGAGTACGCAGTGTCAAACCCGCAGCAACTCCGGATCGTGGGCAGATACCCTTAGTGGTCTTTTAAGCAGTTGGTGAGGGTCTTGGGACTCGGACCCCCGCTGATCTGCTCAGAATTTAAAGGGATAAAATCTAAAATAAATAAATATCTCCAAGGTTTAGATATAGGGGCATTAACAGCACAGATCCTAAACAACTGGAGCATCCACAATCAATTTACCAATAAAAAATGTTTCATACATTTTTTTAAATAATTGCTTCAGTGTTATCGACTTCATCAGGGATATAAAGTGGTAGGGAAGTGTAGTGGATAGACATTTGGACATACAGGTACAGTCAGGCCGAAAGTGTTTTTCACCCATGAAATTGTTCAAGTAACTGAAGTATTTCTACCAGAAAATTATTGCAGTTACACATGTTTTGTTATACACATGTTTATTTCCTTTGTATGTATTGCAACAACGCAAAAAAAGGCGAATTGGACATCATTTCACACAAAATCCCAAAATGGGCTGGACAAAATTGTTGCCACCCTCAACTTAATATTTGGTTGCACACCCTTTGAAATAAATAACTGCAATCAATCGCTTTCTGTACCATCAACAAGCTTCTTACACCTCTCAACAGGAATTTTTGACCACTTTTCTATTGTAAACTGCTCCAGGTCTCTCATATTTGAGGGGTGCCCTCTCCCAGCAGCAATTTTAAGATCTCTTCACAGGTGTTCAATGTGATTTAGATCTAGACTCATTGCTGGCCATGTCAGAATTCTCCAGTGCTTTTCTTTCCATCCATTTTTGGGTGCTTCTTGAAGTATGTTTGGGGTCATTGTCCTGCTGGTTGACCCATGACCTAGGATGCACACCCAGCTTTCTGATACTGGGCATTACATTGCGACCGAAAATCTTTTGGTAATTTTCAGATTTCATGATCCCTTGCATACAGTCAAGGCACCTAGTGTCAGAGGCAGCTAAACAACCCTGAATCATCTTTGAACCTCCACCATATTTGACTGTAGGTACTGTGTTCTTTTTTTTTTTTTTTTTTTTTTGGGCTTCATTCTATTTTTAGTAAACAGCAGAATGATGTGCTTTACCAAAAGCTCTATCTTGGACTCCTCTGTCCACAAGACACTTTCCCAGAAGGATTTTGACTTGCGTACATTTTGGCAAACTGCAGTCTAGCTTTTTTATATCTGTGTCAGCAGTGGGGTCATCCTGGGTCTCCTGCCGTAGCGTTACATTTCATTCAAAAGTCGGCATATAGTTCGTGCTAACACTGATGCATCTTGAGCTCCAGGACAGCTAGAATTTCTTTGGAACTTGATTGGGGATGCTTATCCACCTTCCGGACTATCATACGTTCCAACCTTTCATCAAGTTTTCTTTGCTGTCCATATCCAGGGAGATTAGCTACAGTGCCCAGGGTTGTAAACCTCTTGATCATGTTGTGGACAAAGCAACATCAAGATCTCTGGAGATGGACTTGTAACCTTGAGATTATTGATATTTTTCAATAACTTTGGTTCTCAAGTCCTCACAGTTCTCTTTTCCTCTTTCTGTTCTCCATGCTTAGTGTGGCACACACAAACAATGCAAATTGAGTCAATTTCTCTTTTTATCTGGTTTAAGGTGTGATTTTCATTTTCCCCACACCGATTACGGTATTTGCCACAGGTTAGTTTGAACGACCATCACTTGCATGAAACAAAGTTGTTTATCTGCAGTTTTGGAAAGGTGTCAGCAACTTTGTCCAGCCTATTTTGGGGGTTTTGTGTAAAATTATGTCCAATTTGCCTTTTTTTTCCTCTTTTTTTGTGTTGTTCCACACATTACACATGCAGAAAATAAACGTGTATAACAAAACATATGGAATTGCAATAATTTTCTGGGAGAAATACTTTATTTTCTGGAAAAATTTCAAGGGTGCCAACACTTTTGTCCATGACTGTGTGTACTTTTTGACAAGTCCACCCTATGTCAATAGGAGAAGTACAGGTAAAGGTAATATGGACAATTCAAAACAGCACTTTTTACCATAAGAGGATTAGAAGACACCATATCAAATGATAGAGTGATATATTTGCCCATATAAACATAATAATCGGGCACTGCAGATGTGAAGTAGATGTCCACCTCCAGGGGAATAACCACATTGGCATGAATGTAGTGGCTTATTTATTTAGGTGGTAATATCCCATTGAGAATGTAACTTGGTTGTAAATGCAGTGGGGTAAGGAAAATTCTACTTGCTAGAGGGTTATTGGGCTTATTCTGTCTCATTTGAACCATCTGACATGATACGTTTCTTCTCCAGTACTAACAGTAGTCATCCAGAAGGAATGTGTTTGGCCACTAACTCTTACATTTATTAGCTTCTAGCATATTGTCTTGATATTCGCTTGTACTTATCTACCATATGCTAAATAACTAGTTTCTAAGCTTTAAAAAAGTAATTGGTGAGGAGACAATGTGGACTGTGAAGTTTTACTTTGAGTTATTGCCACTGCCTGTAACAGGTCCTAAGAATTAAGAAGTGATTGTTCCATTTTAGGCACTGAGATTAATACCGCATGTTGTGGTTTCTGGGTCATGGTTTAATTATGGCATTGTAAAAGTAGCGCAGGAAGGCAAAAGTATGACCAGTGTTAACAAAATTTTCGATTAATGTGGAAAAATGCAAAATGATCAAAAAGCCGGTAAGGGAATTGGCAGCACAAGTATGTAGGGAGTGGGGTTATTATCAGAGACCTTGAAGAATAAGATAATTACTAGTAGTGTTCATATTTGGAATTCACAGTGTAACGGACGCCAAGGCTGAGACTACACACAGCCATTTTGTAGCAACACTTTCCACCTTTATCTATCAAGCTTCTGAGGAGCGCGATGGTGCAGGGTTAGGCTATGTTCACATGTCCAGTAGTGATCCGTTAGAACGGATCCAGCAGCAATGTGTTGGCATAAAAGTTGTGAAGACACAACTTTTTAGTCTGTTTCTCAACAACTGATTAGCCATTCCTTGTCTTCCATTTTTAACGGATCCAGCAAGCAAAAAACGGATCAGTTAGAAATGGGAGATCAACAGATGGCTAATTAACAAATCTGTTGTCCATAGACTTCAATCTTTAAAGAAACTAATCCAGCAGAGATCAGGTTTTGAAAAAGGGACTAAAAAGTTGTGTCTGCACAATATTTTTATATTTTTGCCAATGGATTGCTGCTGGATCCATTCTAATGGATCATTACCAGACGTGACTGAACCGGTGCCGCCCCCCCCCATGACTAAATACCGTATGCTGGTGGGGAGAGTAAAGATCATTTTCTCACCACTGCATTCTGTTGTGTGCAGGCACCGGACAGCATAATAACGCTATTAATCTGCAGATTAACCCTATAAGTGCTGGTTAACAGCGTTATTTCTGGCAACAGGTTCCCTTTAAGGGGCAGTATAATGCGCTATAATGAATTTGTCTTATCTTATGCCTTCCCGGTCTAGTTTTAAAGGGAATCTGTTTTTGCCACCTAATCTCAGAGCAGCATAACGTAGAGACAGAGACCCTTATTCCAGCGGTGTGTCACTTACTGGGCTAATTGATGTAATTTTGGTAAAACCATAGTTTCATCAGCAGTAGATTATGTCTAAAGGACGAGTTAACCTACTGCCATATAGTCCTCCATATTCATGACCTCTGTATAACCCCATCATTGATTGGCAGCTTTCTCTGTATACTTTGCAGAGGCAGAAAGCTGACAATCAATGGTGTGGGTGGGGTTATACAGAGCTAGATTTCCAGTAGATAAGTGATTTTATCAAAACTGCAGGCAGCAGCCCAGAAAGCGACACATCGCTCTGCCCCTGTTCTCAGATGCGGTAACACAAAACTGGTGACAGATTCTTTTTTAGCTGTTTGTGACAGTATTAATAAATCTGCTCAATTGAGTTGCATGCTGCTTCGTGCACTGCTGTGATCTGAGGCTGTCACTTAAAGGGAATCTGTCACCCCATTTTGGCCCTATGAGATAGGGCCACCGCCATCAGGGGCTTATCTACAGCATTCTGTAAAGCTGTAGATAAGCCCCCGATGTTACCTGAAAGTGAAGAAAAACAAATTATAAAATACTCACCCAGGGGCGTTCCTGGTAGCGGTCGGGTCCAGAGGGAGTCGCGGTCCGGTCCGGGGCCTCCCATCTTGCAGCGATGCCGACTCGTTTTTCTTCACTTTCTGGTAACATCGGGGGCTTATGTACAGCATTACAGAATGCTGTAGATAAGCCCCTGATGGCGGTGGCCCTATCTCATAGGGCCAAAATGGGGTGACAGATTCCCTTTAAATACTTCAGATATGATGACATCCATTCTATCAGTCACCTGCAGCCAGTATATAGCCTCAGCAGTCACTGATTGGATGAGGTGTTATCAGATCCTGTCTCAGCAGTGACTACCAGAGTGCTAGTGCTGGGATGACATGGGATTGGGGTGATAAGTAACACTTAATTCAATCATTGTTTTATATAGTCATCACTTTTTTCTGGCTCCCATCTGCACCACGTGACGCAATCACATTATGCCGATGGTCTACATCAGGGGTGGGCAATTCATTTTCCCGAGGGGCCACATGAGGGATCGTGACTGTTGTGGAGGGCCGAACCAATAGGACAAAATTAATTCTACTCAATATCAATATCGATATATTTAATTATTATATTATTGATAATTATATTAATATTAATTGTATCACTTAATATTGAGCACAATTAAATATGCTGACATTCCCTTATATATCATTTGAACCCAAGTACAGCCCCTTCTGTATATTGTATGAGCCCCCCCATAGCCCCTTATATACTGTAAGAGCCCCACACCTTCTTCCCCCATATGCGGCATGAGCCCCACACCTTCTTCCCCCATATGCGGCATGAGCCACACACTTTCCTCCACCATATACTGTAAGAGCCCCACACCTTCCTCCCCCATATGCGGCATGAGCCCCACACCTTCCTCCACCATATGCAGCATGAGCCCCACACCTTCCTCCCCCATATGCGGCATGAGCCCCACACCTTCCTCCCCCATATGCGGCATGAGCCCCACACCTTCCTCCCCCATATGCGGCATGAGCCCCACACCTTCCTCCCCCATATGCGGCATGAGCCCCACACCTTCCTCCCCATATGCGGCATGAGCCCCACACCTTCCTCCCCCATATGCAGCATGAGCCCCACACCCTCCCCCATATGCGGCATGAGCCCCACACCTTCCTCCCGCATATGCGGCATGAGCCCCACACCTTCCTCCCCCATATGCGGCATGAGCCCCACACCTTCCTCCCCCATATGCGGCATGAGCCCCACACCTTCCTCCTCCATATGCGGCATGAGCCCCACACCTTCCTCTCCCATATGCGGCATGAGCCCCACACCTTCCTCCCCCATATGCGGCATGAGCCCCACACCCTCCCCCATATGCGGCATGAGCCCCACACCTTCCTCCCGCATATGCGGCATGAGCCCCACACCTTCCTCCCCCATATGCGGCATGAGCCCCACACCTTCCTCCCCCATATGCGGCATGAGCCCCACACCTTCCTCCCCCATATGCGGCATGAGCCCCACACCTTCCTCCCCCATATGCGGCATGAGCCCCACACCTTCCTCCCCCATATGCGGCATGAGCCCCACACAGCCTCCCTATATACACTGAATGAGCACAACACAGCCTCCTTATATACATTGCATGAGGCCCCCATAGCCTCCCCATATACTGCATGACGCTCCCATAGCCTCCCCATGTGCACACTCCCATAGCCTCTCCATGTGCAGCATGTCACCCCCATATGCAGCAGCATGTCACCCCCATATGCAGCACCATGCCCACCTAAACATCCCATACACATGAAAAAAAAACAAAAAAAACACCACATGCTCACCTCGGTCCTGTTCCTCAGCGCTCTGCTTGTCTCCCTGCCTCCGGTGCGTTAAATCTCTACAGTACACACCTGACGCGATGAAATGACGTCATCGTGTCAGTTGTTTCACATGCTGATTGGTGATTGGTGAAGGAAGTGGCCAGAGGTCCTTCCTCCACCAGTGCAGTCAGCAACTATGGAGACAATGGACACAGTGAGCTGGCGGGCACGGTGCAGATCGTGGGCGTCTGGTTTCCAGCCCCACGGAAAACTGCTGTGGCATTCTGAGCTTAACCTCTTCATGCCATGGCCATTTTAAGTTTTATAATTTTCCTCCCCTTCTTCCACAAGCCATAACTATTTAAATTTTTTCGTCTATGTAGCCGTATGAGGGCTTCTGTTTTGCAGAATGAGTTGTACTTTTGAATGGCACGATTGATTCCAAGTGGGGTGAAATTGCAAAAAATAAGTGCAATTCCGCAATTGTGTTTTGGGTTTTCTATTTACCATGTTCACTGTATGGTAAACCTGGCAATATGATTCTCCAGGTCAGTACATATACACTGATACCCAACATGTATAATTTATTTTTTATTTAAGTGGTGACATTTTTTTAAATTCCAAATTGTAAGAAATGGCCATTTGTTGCCATTTTCTTAGACTCTTAGCGTCTTCATTTTTTAGGATCTGGGGCTGTGTGAGGTTTTTTTTTTTTTTTTGCGCCCTGACCTGACTTTTTTTTTTATACCATTATAGGGTAGATATGATGTTTTGATCGCCTCTTATTGCATTTTATTGCAGTGTTGCGGGAGCCAAAAAAGGTAATTGTGGCTTTTAGACTCTTCTTTCTCATTACGCCAGAGCCCACATCAAAGTCAGGGACACGACATATCACGTAAATATACGTGATATGTTATGAAGGGGTTAAAGAATATTATCCACCTGAGCTAAGTGTCCAGAAATATTACACATATGTCAGCAGAACCTTCTATGAGTGAAGCAATGTACTTATATTGGAAACGAATAATTTGATATGACGTAATTAATATTTAACAATTATCGCGCAAATGGAATGTGTCTGTAATGTATGTAGTACAGTTCATATAGCGTCTTGTGCTTGGGTGCGATGAAAATACATGAGACACAGGTTTGATATAGAAAGTCTTGTATTACTTCATACAAGTTGGCAAAAATAGTCACACAGTTTGCAGACACAGAAACAGGAGACACAGCAGGCCAGAGTAATCTAAGCTCAGCAATCACTCTCCACAACAGGTTCAGGATCTTCTTCTCTGTTACCGTAAGTCCATGCAAACGTGGGTCTTTCAAAGAGCAGGGTTCAGAGTCCACAAGTGCTTCAGAGTTCCTCAGTAGGAATAGCTGGAGTACAAGGTCCAAGGCTTTAGGAGTCAGGTCACAGGTTCACTGCAGGCTAGATTCTGAAGCACTGATTGCTCAGCTGTGGCTGCTTAAGAAGCAAAAGGAGAGAATCAGGGCGGGAACATGCAAGCTGGAAACTCCATTTTGACTGAGGGCAAGATAGCTGCAGCAAGACAGAAAGTAAAATGGCTGACGAACAAACTGAGTTTCAGGAACATGTACACAGAACCTTACATTACTCCCCCCTTAGGGACAACCTCCGGATGACCTCAGGCCAGGCTTGTGTGGGTACCTCTGATGAAACTGACGGAGCAAGCGAGGAGCATTAACGTTATTGACTGGTTCCCATGAGTTGTCCTCCACTGGGTAGCCCTGCCATTTAATCAGATATTGTAACTGATTTCTATACAACCTGGAATCTAAAATCCTTTCCACCACAAATTCTTCCTGACCATCGACTAGCACTGGGTCAGGGCAAGGAGAAGAACGTCCAGGAAACGTATTGGGTGTCGCAGCCTTTAGTAGGGATACATGAAAGACAGGGTGAATTCTCATAGTTCTGGGCAGTTGAAGACGACAAGCAACGGCACTTATAATTTTACTGATTTTATAGGGTCCAATGTACTTATGTCCCAACTTAGACGATGGAATCCTTAACTTAAGATTTCTGGTTGACAGCCAGACCAAGTCTCCTACCTTGAAAGCTGGTGCAGGTTTACGAAATTTATCTGCTGCTTTCTTGTACCTTTCCTGAGCCGATTCCAGATTCTCCTTTAGAAGATCCATATTCTTCTGTAAAGACGTGATTCTTTCAGCCACTGCTGGTAAAGGCGTTTCTATGGGAAATCGTGGTAGAATGTTAGGATGATAACCTAGATTAGAGTAAAAAGGAGACTGCTTAGTGGAGGCACTCTGAGAGTTGTTATACGAGAACTCAGCTAATGGAAGTAGATCCACCCAATCATCCTGTAGGTGGCAGATAAAGCAGCGGAGATACTGCTCCAGGGTTTGATTGGTTCGTTCGGTCTGTCCATTAGTCTGGGGATGAAAAGCAGAAGAAAGGTTTACTTTAATGTCCAATGCTGCACAGAAATTTTGCCAAAACCTAGAAGTGAATTGCACCCCTCGATCCGAAATAACCTCATCCGGTACTCCATGTAAGCGAAACACATCTTTAATCATCAAATCTGATGTCTGTTTTGCAGTGGGTAAGCCGACACAAGGGATAAAATGAGCTGCCTTTGTTAGACGGTCAACCACCACTAGAATGGTGTTCTTCCCTTGAGAGGTTGGTAACTCCACAATGAAGTCCATAGAAATGGATCCCCACGGGCGGGACAGGGTGGGAAGAGGTTGTAACAGACCAGTTGGTGAGGAGCGAGGTGTTTTGCATCTTGCACAGACTTCACATGAAGTGACATAGTTTAAAACATCCTTCCTGCAAGTGGGCCACCAAAAGAAACGAGAGAGAAATTCCTGTGTCTTTAGAATTCCTCTATGCCCAGCTATTTTGGAATCGTGAATGAGTTGCAATACTCTCAATCTGACTGTTTCAGGAATATACAGGCGTTGTCCCTGAATCCACACACCATTCTTAAAGACAAGACTTACGTCCCTTGGGGTTGTGCCAAAAAGGAATCCGCATGGTATGCTTCCTTGATGTCCTTAAGTAGGTCTTGATTATGAATTACTCCTAGGAATCTAGAGTCAGGAAGAATAGTCTTAGGAGGAGTAATTGGACGTGTCTCTGCTGAGTAAATCCTAGAGAGTGCATCAGCCTTTCCATTGCGCGATCCTGGTCTATAAGAAATAATAAAATTAAATTGGTTTAAGAAAAGATTCCAGCGAGCCTGGCGAGGAGTCAGGCACTTAGCCGACCTGATAAACTCAAGGTTACGATGATCTGTCAGGACGACTATTTGCTGTGCAGCTCCCTGAAGAAGGTGTCTCCATTCTTTGAAGGCGGCAATAATGGCCAACAACTCTCTATTGCCCACTGTAGCGTCGGCGTCCCTGCCTTCTGCCAGGCAGGGACGCTGTTCCCCTTCAGCAGCGTCCTCTGCCAGGCAGGGACGTCGCCCCCGTTACCCTTCCTCAGCGTCCTCCTTCCGCCCTGCTGGGGCCGCGCGCTCCTTCCCTGCTGCTGGACTTAGGGCGCGTGCCCGCGCCCTCCCCCGCTCTTAAAGGAGCCGCGCGCATTTTTCAAATAAGTCCCCGGCCAATGCCGGAGGACTCCACCCTATATTAAGGGCTTCCTCCTTAATGGAGGTGCCCGAGCAATGTTGTTGTTGCACTGTTTCACTCTGCTTCAGCCCTCAGGTCCCGTTACCAGTTACCTGCCTGTTTCCTGCCCGTTTGCTGTATGCTACCTGTCCGCAAGTCTACCCGGAGGTTCGGACGTCACAAGTGGTGATCCACGGCTATTCCAGAGACTCTTGCCTGCTCGCTTGGGAGCGATCATCTGCCATCTGACTGCAGCCCTACCCGGAGGTTCGGACGTCACAAGCGGTGATCCCCGGCTATTCCAGAGACTCTTGCCTGCTCGCTTGGGAGCGATCATCTGCCATCTGACTGCAGCCCTACCCGGAGGTTCGGACGTCACAAGCGGTGATCCCCGGCTATTCCAGAGACTCTTGCCTGCTCACTTGGGAGCGATCATCTGCCATCTGACTGCAGCCCTACCCGGAGGTTCGGACGTCACAAGCGGTGATCCCCGGCTGTTCCAGAGACTCTCGCCTGCTCACTTGGGAGTGTCCATCCGCCATCTGCCTGCTAGCCTACCGGGAGGCTTCACCATCTCAGGTCGTATATACCTGTCCATCTAGAGACTGCCCCGGTTACTTGCTGTGACAACCTGCCTGTCTATCCAGAGACTGCCCCGGTCACTTGCCGTGACAACCTACCTGTCAATCCAGAGACTGCCCCGGTCACTTGCCGTGACAACCTGCCTGTCAATCCAGAGACTGCCCCGGTCACTTGCCGTGATCCTTTCCCGTATAACCAGAGACTGCCCCGTCACTTGCCGTGACTTCCTGTCCGTCTCCCTGGGCGCCACCCGCTCTCTTACAAGTATAACCTTCTTGTATAAATAAAGCTCAGAGGTTCCACCTACCTGACCCGTTACAGTTTGCTCGGGCCATGGAACCCAGTGGCACCCAAACCCCTTCGCTATCTGACCTGTGTCATGAACTGTCTCGTCAGAGGTCTCAACAGGAGTCCATCCTGGGTCATCTGCGGTGTGTTAATTCCCGCCTGGACACTCTGAATACTTCCCCGACAACCACCGCGAGCACCATGACTCGCAATCCGGCAGTTCCGCTGCTTACCAACTCCGTGGTTTCTATTCCAGGACCTCGACTTTCAGCTCCTCCTCGGTTTGGAGGCGACCCTGCTCTGGCTCGGGGTTTCATCAACCAATGTACCCTGCATTTTGAACTCCTGGCACACCAGTTTAACTCTGACCGGGCCAAAATTGCCTTCATCATGTCACATCTCACCGGAGAGGCCCTGGCCTGGCTAAATCCTCTTTGGGAAAGAGAAGATCCTCTGGTGTCTAACCTGTCTGCTTTTCTCTTAGCCTTCCGGAAGGTATTCGATGAACCCGGACGGAAGACCTCCTCTGCATCATCTCTGCTGCGTCTTCGTCAGGAGAGTCTCACCGTGGGTCAATATGCCATAAGGTTTCGTACCCTTGCCTCAGAGCTGGCTTGGGATAATGACGCTCTGATAGCTGTCTTCTGGGAGGGCCTGTCCGGCCGCATTAAAGATGAACTTGCCGGTCGGGACATTCCAACCTCTCTCGATGACCTAATAACTCTGGCCAATCGAATTGATCTACGGTTCCAGGAGCGAGCCAAAGAGGTCACCCGTGAGAGAAGGTTTCCTCGCCTAGCTCCTTCATTTCAGAGACCTGTAACTCCTTCCGTATCTCCTCAAGTGCCCCCGGCAGAGCCCATGCAGGTCGACCAGACCAAGATGGTCAAAGCCCGTCAGGACTCACGCCGTGCTGAGGGGAGTTGCTTCTACTGTGGCAGTAAGGAGCACCGGATCCGTACCTGCCCAGAGAGGTCGGGAAACGCCTGTGTCTAGGTTCGCCTAGACAAGAATAAATCCTCTTCATCTCTGCTGCTGTCTGTCTCAATTCTCCTCGGTGAGAACCGTTACTTCGAACTAGCCCAACTTGATTCTGGAGCAGCTGGGAATCTCGTTTCACAGGCTCTGGTAGAGAAATATCGCATTCCCACCAAACCTCTGCTTGAACCAGTATCTGTTGCTGCTGTAGATGGGGGTCTTCTACCACGTCCCATCCAGCTTATTACCGAGGCTATAACCCTGCAGGTAGGAATGTTACATTCTGAGAGTATCTCATTTCATGTTCTACCTGGACTCTCTCACGCTTTCTTACTAGGTCTGCCTTGGCTCCAAAAGCATGCACCCGTGCTCGACTGGCAGACTGGAGAGATTCTTCGCTGGGGACAGGACTGTCATCAAACGTGTCTGGTGCCTGTTCATCCTGTCCGTCCTTCTCCTACACCTGCTAATCTACCAGGACTCCCGATTCCATATTGGTCTTTCGCTGATGTCTTTAATAAAAAGGAAGCAGAGACATTACCCCCACACAGACCGTATGATTGCCCGATCGACCTGCTACCTGGTACTACGCCTCCCCGTGGGCGTATTTACCCATTGTCCGCTGCTGAGACCAGGTCGATGTCCGAATATATCGAGGAGAACTTGGCCAAAGGATTCATCCGGAAATCTACCTCCCCAGCGGGAGCAGGTTTCTTCTTCGTAAAAAAGAAAGACGGATCTCTCCGTCCCTGTATTGACTACAGAGGCTTAAATTTGATCACTGTGAAGAATAAGTACCCTCTTCCGCTCATTCCAGAATTGTTTGATCGACTTAGAGGGGCGAGAATCTTCACCAAATTGGATCTTCGTGGGGCATACAACCTGGTTCGTATCCGTCGGGGAGATGAATGGAAGACGACATTCAACACCCGGGACGGCCACTACGAGTATTTGGTGATGCCCTTTGGTCTCTGTAATGCTCCAGCAGTCTTTCAGGAGTTGGTCAATGACATCTTTCGGGACCTCCTCTACTCTTGCGTTGTGGTGTACCTAGACGATATCTTGGTCTTCTCTCCGGACCTCCAGTCTCACCGGAGGGATGTTCGTCAGGTTCTGCTCAGGCTCAGGCAGAATCACCTCTTCGCCAAATATGAGAAGTGCCTCTTTGAGCAGACCTCGCTTCCGTTTTTGGGCTACATCATTTCTCAGACAGGCCTACGAATGGATCCGGAGAAACTGTCTGCCATCGAGAAGTGGCCTCGACCGGAGGGGTTGAAGGCCATTCAGCGGTTCCTGGGATTCGCCAACTATTACCGCCTCTTCATACCGCACTTCTCTTCCAGGACTGCTCCAATCTCCGCGCTCACCCGCAAGGATGCTAACCCCAAACAGTGGACGCCCGAAGCAGAGGAGGCCTTTCTTTCCTTAAAACAGGCCTTCTCTTCCGCTCCAGTGCTGCATCGCCCGGACGGCAACAAGCAGTTCTTCCTGGAGGTGGACGCTTCCTCCTCTGGAGCCGGAGCGGTACTCACTCAAAAATCTTCATCCGGGAGGATGGTATCCTGCGGCTTCTTCTCCAAACTCTTCTCCTCCTCCGAGCGCAACTACTCCATAGGAGACCGAGAGTTATTGGCCATCAAGTTGGCATTGGAGGAGTGGCGTTACCTACTCGAGGGGGCTCTTCATCGGTAATCATTTACACGGACCACAAGAATCTGGCTTACCTCCAGCATGCTCAGAGACTTAACCCTCGCCAAGCCCGGTGGTCCTTGTTTTTTGCCCGCTTCGATTGTCTCTTGCATTTTCGCCCGGCTGACAAGAACGTCAAGGCTGATGCCTTGTCCCGGTCTTTCCTGGTGTCAGATCTCGAGGAAGAACCTAAACATATCATCGATCCCGCCAGAGTGATGCGGGTGGCTCCCGTGAGTCTAAATCGTCTCCCTCCTGGTAAGACGTTCGTATCAGTAACCGACCGGAAGAGAATCCTACACTGGGGTCATTCGTCTAAACTAGCTGGCCACGCTGGTCAGAAAAAGACCCTCCAACTCATAACCCGGCATTATTGGTGGCCTACCCTGCACAAGGACGTAATAGACTTTGTATCTGCCTGTGTCTCCTGTGCCCGCAACAAAGTTCCGAGACACCTGCCTGCCGGCCGTCTTCTTCCGCTTCCTGTACCCGCTGCCCCTGGCAGCATATAGCCATGGACTTCAAAACAGATCTGCCCGTTTCTGCCGGTTGTACGGTCATTTGGGTGGTCGCTGACCGCTTTTCCAAGATGGCTCACTTCATTCCTCTGCCAGGTCTTCCGTCTGCACCCGAGTTGGCTAAAGACTTTATCCGCCACATCTTCCGTCTCCATGGTCTGCCTCGTCACATTGTGCCGAATCGTGGGGTACAGTTCACCTCACGTTTCTGGAGAGCCACTTGTAAGTTGCTAGACGTCACCTTGGATTTCTCCTCCGCTTACCACCCGCAGTCCAATGGACAAGTTGAGCGAATCAATCAGAATCTGACCAGTTATCTCCGGCACTTCGTTAATGCCCACCATTCTGACTGGGTGGAGCTCCTGCCTTGGGCCGAATTCTCTTACAATAATCACGAGAGCGAATCTTCCTCCAAGTCTCCGTTTTTTGTAGTCTTCGGTCAGCACCCTCGGATCCCTGTTCCTGTCACCATCTCTGTGGACAATCCAGCTGCGGAATCTCTGGTTAGAGAATTTTCCTCCATATGGGAGAGTACCCGATCCGCACTCATTCAGTCATCCGAGCGTATGAAGAGACATGCCGACAAAAGACGTCTGGATCCTCCTCAATTCCATCCTGGGGATAAGGTCTGGCTTTCGTCCAAGTATGTCCGGCTCAAGATTCCTTCCTACAAGTTAGGCCCTCGGTTCATCGTTCCCTTTGAGATCATCAGTCAGATCAACCCGGTGTCCTATAAATTGAAACTCCCGGCCAATTTGCGCATTCCTAACTCTTTCCATGTATCTCTCCTCAAACCGGTGGTACTTAACTCTTTTTTCAAGTCTACAGGTACACCTCCTGCTCCAGTGTCTGCTGACGATGAATTTGAGGTAGAGAACATTCTGGCCACCAAAAGGGTAGGAAGAAAGACTTATTTTTTGGTGGATTGGAAGGGGTTTGGTCCTGAGGAGAGAACGTGGGAGCCTCGGGAGAACATCCATGCCCCTCTCATCCTAGCTAAATTTCTTTCTGGCCTAAAGAGGGGGGGCCTACAGGGGTGGTACTGTAGCGTCGGCGTCCCTGCCTTCTGCCAGGCAGGGACGCTGTTCCCCTGCAGCAGCGTCCTCTGCCAGGCAGGGACGTCGCCCCCCTTACCCTTCTTCAGCGTCCTCCTTCCGCCCTGCTGGGGCCGCGTGCTCCTTCCCTGCTGCTGGACTTAGGGCGCGTGCCCGCGCCCTCCCCCGCTCTTAAAGGAGCCGCGCGCATTTTTCAAATAAGTCCCCGGCCAATGCCGGAGGACTCCACCCTATATTAAGGGCTTCCTCCTTAATGGAGGTGCCCGAGCAATGTTGTTGTTGCACTGTTTCACTCTGCTTCAGCCCTCAGGTCCCGTTACCAGTTACCTGCCTGTTTCCTGCCCGTTTGCTGTATGCTACCTGTCCGCAAGTCTACCCGGAGGTTCGGACGTCACAAGTGGTGATCCACGGCTATTCCAGAGACTCTTGCCTGCTCGCTTGGGAGCGATCATCTGCCATCTGACTGCAGCCCTACCCGGAGGTTCGGACGTCACAAGCGGTGATCCCGGCTATTCCAGAGACTCTTGCCTGCTCACTTGGGAGCGATCATCTGCCATCTGACTGCAGCCCTACCCGGAGGTTCGGACGTCACAAGCAGTGATCCCCGGCTGTTCCAGAGACTCTCGCCTGCTCACTTGGGAGTGTCCATCCGCCATCTGCCTGCTAGCCTACCGGGAGGCTTCAACATCTCAGGTCGTATATACCTGTCCATCTAGAGACTGCCCCGGTTACTTGCTGTGACAACCTGCCTGTCAATCCAGAGACTGCCCCGGTCACTTGCCGTGACAACCTGCCTGTCAATCCAGAGACTGCCCCGGTCACTTGCCGTGACAACCTGCCTGTCTATCCAGAGACTGCCCCGGTCACTTGCCGTGACAACCTACCTGTCAATCCAGAGACTGCCCCGGTCACTTGCCGTGACAACCTGCCTGTCAATCCAGAGACTGCCCCGGTCACTTGCCGTGATCCTTTCCCGTATAACCAGAGACTGCCCCGTCACTTGCCGTGACTTCCTGTCCGTCTCCCTGGGCGCCACCCGCTCTCTTACAAGTATAACCTTCTTGTATAAATAAAGCTCAGAGGTTCCACCTACCTGACCCGTTACACCCACATCGTAGTTCCTCTCAGCCGAAGACAACTGCTGGGAAAAGAAGGCACAGGGATGCAAGACATTCTTCTCACCTGTTCTCTGAGAGAGTATAGCTCCAACGGCACAGTCTGAAGCATCCACCTCTATTATGAAGGCAAGCTCGGGGTTGGGATGTACTAGGATAGGTGCAGTGGTAAATTTATCTTTTAGACGGGAAAATGCTTCCTGGGCTTGGGGAGTCCAGGAGAACCTAGACTCTTTCCGGGTAAGTTGGGTGATAGGTGACACTACCTCAGAGAAATTTCTAATGAAACGTCTATAGAAGTTGGCAAACCCGATGAAGCGCTGTACCTCTTCACATTTCTAGGACTTGGCCAATCCTTGATGGCTTGGGTTTTGCTTCCATCCATACTAATTCCTTGTGTAGACAGTACATACCCCAGAAATTGAATTTCGGTCCTATGGAATTCACACTTTTCAAGTTTGATGTAAAGATGATTTTGTCTTAGACGTTCCAAGACCATTCTCACATGTCCATGATGTTCCTCTGTGGAGTTAGAAAAAATTAGAATATCATCCAAATAAATTACCACGAATGTATCTAGGAGATCCCTGAAGATGTCATTCACCAAGTGTTGGAAAGTGGCTGGGGCGGTACTCAGACCAAAAGGCATAACTAGATATTCAAAGTGTCCATAGCGTGACCTGAATGCAGTCTTCCATTCATCCCCAGGTCTAATACGGACTAAGTTATAGGCCCCACGAAGATCTAATTTAGAGAAAATTTTGGCATGTCGCACTCTCTCCAATAACTCAGGGATTAAAGGCAATGGATAACGGTTTCTAATAGTAACCTTATTGAGTTCCCTATAGTCTACGCATGGTCTCAGAGATCCATCTTTCTTCTTTACAAAGAAGATGGGTGCACCTGCAGGAGATGAAGAGGGGCGTATGAAGCCCTTGGCTAGATTTTCGTCTATGTAATCCTTTAAAGCCTTTAGCTCGGGCCCCGCCAGGGGGTAGATCTTACCAAAAGGTATCTCTGCTCCAGGCAATAATTCAATTGGACAATCATATGGACGGTGAGGAGGAAGCTGGTCAGCGTTCTTCTTGTCACATAAATCCACATAGTCCTGGTATACAGCTGGTAGTTCAGGGACTGACATGGTTCCTTTAGGAACAGAGCAAGCTGAAACTTTTGGACTCATCTGTTTCTCTGGAAAGTGTAATTCCTTGGTTCCCAGTTAATGGTAGGATTCTGAGCCTGCAGCCATGGTAGCCCTAGAATAATGGGAAAGTGCGGAGAAGAGATAAGCATAAAGGACAGTTTCTCTTGATGATCTTTACCCATAAGAACCCTCAAAGGCTCTGTTTCCTGATCCACTGGTCCAGAGGTCAGCAGGGAGCCATCCACAGTTTCCATCTGTACTGGAGTAGCCTGTCATGTGTGCATCGCCACGAAGATCGTCGCGGTTGCACATTCTGACTTCTCACAGCTGAGTTGCTGTTTCTTTGTGTTTGGCAGTTAGGGAGTTAATTCTGTCTGTGCTCAGTTCTGGGACTGGGTGCAGTTTCTCCCGGCTGCAATTAATTATTTGTTGATTGGTTTCCTTTAAATCTCTGGTTGTCTGTGTTGGGAGTTGCCAGTGAAATTCTTCATGCAGACCACAGATAGGATTGTATCTGTATAGACTTAAGTTAAAGAGCTCCTTAGTTGTTTTAAGCTCACCTTGCTTAGAGTTTAATATCCCAGATCATTTATGTTCCTTCTGTGTTTGAGTGTGTATGCAAGTCTGTGTTTTCTCCAGTCTGTCTTATATGTCTAATCTGTGTATTTAGCAGAGATCAGCCCATATCCCTTTGGTGGTAATCAGAATCATTCTTAGGACTGATTACAGGGTTCAGGGACTGATAGGAGACAGGGTTAGGCTGGAGACTTGGACCTCTGAACCATTATCAGTACCTCCAAGGTGAGGGATTAGTTAGGACCCCAGTTTAGGGTCAGGTTAGACCCCCGGTCCTCCTCTTTCCTGTGACAGTGTATCAAGTCCTCAAGATTAACCCTGAGTTCAACGGATATCGTGTCAGGTAAATCTATTCTATATTTACATGCTGATGTTGCTAATCTATATGTTGTATAGAGTGTTGTTCTTTTAAGAATAGTTTACTGACATCGTACACATATCATAAGACCGCGTGACATTTTCACTGGCCCCAATAAAATTATTCCCAGTTGCCATGGATCCAGTAGCCCAGCTGGCTCTGCAGTTGCAGGGATTATCCATGGAGCTGACGGACATTAAGTCCAAAGTTTTGTCTCCCTCGGAGCAAACCAGATTTGAACCTAAAGTAGCTCTCCCGGACAGGTTCACTGGTGGGCGAGACAAATTTTTTACCTTCAGGGAAGCATGTAAATTGTATTTTCGGCTTCGGCCTCGATCATCAGGGAGTGAAGAGCAGAGAGTGGGAATTGTTATCTCGCTCCTACAAGGGGACCCTCAATCCTGGGCCTTCTCCCTTCCTCCGGGATCCCCGGCTCTACAGTCAGTAGATCGATTTTTTACTGCCCTGGGTTTGGTATATGATGACCCAGATCGGGTCTCTCTTGCTGAGACAAAATTACGTAAGATACAGCAGGGAGATCGTCCGGCGGAGGAATTTGCTTCTGAGTTCCGTAGATGGGCCACAGATACTCAGTGGAATGACCCAGCTCTTAGAAGCCAGTTTTGTCATGGGCTTTCTGACAAATTAAAGGACGTTTTCGCTCAGTATGATTCTCCTCCATCACTGGAGGCTGCTATGGCCCTAGCTATCCGTACTGATAGACGGCTCCGGGAGAGGTGCGAGGTAACTCCGCCCCCTGTTGTTACTCCACCTACTACTAAAGTCCCTTATGTTGAGGTTCCCCTTGTCTGTTCGGAGGAGCCTATGCAGTTGGAAGGGACATCATTTCGTAGGAGGGGATTGGCGGTACGCCGCAGGACTAGAAGGTGTTTCTTCTGCGGGAAAGAGGGACATTTTGTTGGGGGATGTCCATCCCGTGCCTTGTTGAGCAAAAAGTCGCCGGAAAACTGTTAATCCCAGGTTGTGTGGTGGACGACAACCTGGGAGTATGTATTTCGTCCGCTAGTTCTTCTCAGTTCCTTGTACCAGTGGAGGTGGTGGTTGGTACGAGAGTGGAGAGATTTTCTGTTCTTCTTGATAGTGGGTCCGGGGCTAATCTGGTTGACACTCAGTTTGCTCAGGCTCAAGGTATGCATCTGAGTGTATTGGTCAAACCGATCCCTATATTCTCCATTGACGCCAGGCCTCTCGGCCAAGGTAGCTTTGTTCATGAGGTTCATAACATTGACCTTCGGGTAGGGGCAATACATAGGGAACTATTATCTTGTTATGTGTTGGAGGGTCTACCTACTCCTATTGTGTTGGGACTTCCTTGGTTGGTTAAACATAACCCTGTGATTAATTGGCAGTCCAGAGATATAAGCCAATGGGGTGAGTTTTGCAAAAGTAACTGCATGAACACAGTCATCAGTGCGGTTGTGCCTAGTACTTTGCCTCCTTTTTTGGAGGACTTTGGGGATGTGTTCTCTGAGGAGGGGTGTCAGGAGTTGCCTCCTCATCGCGTGTATGACTGCTCTATTAATTTACTTCCTGATGCTAAGTTACCTAAAGCTAGGTTATATAACCTTTCTGGTCCTGAGAGGCAGGCTATGAAAGATTATATTTCGGAAAGTCTGGCCAAAGGGCATATTAGACCTTCATCTTCCCCAGTGGCCGCGGGGTTCTTCTTTGTGAAGAAAAAAGATGGAGGCCTACGCCCTTGCTTGGATTTCCGCGAACTTAATCGGATTACTGTTCGAGATCCGTATCCACTCCCTCTGATTCCTGATCTCTTCAATCAAATTGTTGGCGCCAAATGGTTCTCTAAATTGGATCTCAGGGGGGCGTATAATCTGATTAGGATAAAAGAGGGGGATGAGTGGAAAACGGCGTTTAACACGCCGGAGGGACATTATGAGAACCTTGTCATGCCTTTTGGTCTGACTACTGCACCAGCAGTATTCCAACATTTTGTTAATGACATTTTTCGTCATCTGGTGGGGCTGTTTGTGGTCGTATATTTGGATGACATTTTAATTTACTCACCAGATCTTGTGTCTCACCAGGAGCATGTGAGACAGGTTTTGCAGATCTTGCGAGACAATAAACTATACGCCAAACTGGAAAAGTGTGTATTCGCCGTACAGGAACTTCAGTTTTTGGGTTTCTTGGTGTCAGCCTCCGGTTTCCGTATGGACCCTGAAAAGGTGAGAGCAGTGCTTGAATGGGATCAGCCAGAGGATCTTAAGGCTCTGCAGCATTTTCTGGGGTTTGCTAACTACTACCGGAAATTTATTTGTAATTTCTCATCTGTTGTCAAACCTCTCACTGACATGACAAGAAAAGGGACGGATTTTTCTAAATGGTCGGACAAAGCTTGCCAAGCTTTTTCCTCTTTGAAAAAATGTTTTGCTTCGGCACCCGTTCTCATCCAACCAGATGCATCACAGCCGTTCGTTGTGGAGGTGGACGCGTCTGACGTAGGGGTGGGTGCAATATTGTCCCAGGGTCCGTCCCTGGTAAATGGCATCCGTGCGCTTTCTTTTCTAAAAAATTGTCGTCCGCCGAAAGGAATTATGATATCGGCAATAGGGAACTTTTGGCCATTAAGTTGGCTTTTGAAGAATGGCGTCACTTTTTGGAGGGGGCAGTCCACCCGGTCACCGTCATTACTGATCACAAGAACCTGCTGTATTTGGAATCTGCTAAGCGTCTGAATTCCAGACAAGCTCGATGGTCGTTGTTTTTTACCAGGTTTAATTTTGTTGTCACTTATCGCCCTGGATCTAAGAGTGTTAAGGCGGATGCCTTGTCTCGCAGTTTCCCAGGGGCCGGGAAAATGGATGACCCGATACCTATCCTTCAGGAGGGGGTGGTAGTGTCGGCTGTATGTTCTGAGCTTGAGGAGGAGGTGTTAGAGGCTCAGGGGGACGCCCCTGCAGGACCTCCAGGGAGACTGTTTGTCCCAAATCAGTTGAGACAAAAGGTTATTGAGGCACATCATAATTCTGCTTTAGCAGGACATCCAGGGAGTAAGGCTACTTTAGATCTCCTTTCTCGCCGGTTTTGGTGGCCTAACGTTAATAAAGATGTTTTAACTTTTGTCGCGTCCTATGGGGTTTGTGCTCGCTCTAAGACCCCTCATACCCGTCCGTCTGGGACCCTCTTACCCTTGAAACTTCCGGAGCGTCCATGGACTCATTTGTCTATGGACTTCATCACGGACCTTCCTCAGTCTCAGGGAAGACTGTCATACTGGTGGTTGTTGACAGGTTCAGTAAGATGGCACATTTCATTGCTCTTCCTGCCCTCCCTAATGCTAAAACTCTGGCGCAGGTGTTCATTGGGGAGATTGTGAGACTTCATGGGTTGCCTTTTGATGTGGTGTCAGATAGGGGGTCTCAGTTTGTGTCCAAGTTTTGGAGGGCATTTTGTTTACGTCGGGGGATGCAATTGTCATTTTCCTCGGCTTTTCATCCGCAGACCAATGGTCAGACAGAGCGTCTGAATCAAAGCCTAGAGACTTATCTTCGGTGTTTTGTCTCAGAGAACCAGGAGGACTGGTCTTCTTTCTTGCCTCTGGCAGAGTTCGCTCTTAACAACAGGCGGAGCGAGTCCACTGGTAAGTCCCCGTTTTTTGGGGCATATGGTTTTCATCCCCAGTTTTGTACATTCAATGGGGGGGGCCCTTCTGGGGTTCCTGAGGAGGAGCGTTTCTCGTCGTCACTTGCTTCAGTGTGGAGAGGTGTATTGAATAATCTGAGTGCTATGGGGAACCGTTATAAACGTATGGCTGATAGGAGGAGAGTTTCTGGTCCAGATCTTAATGTGAACGATCTGGTATGGTTGTCTACCAGGAATATAAAACTTAAAGTTCCCTCCTGGAAGCTGGGTCCCAGATTCATCGGGCCGTACAGGATCAGTTCCATAATTAATCCTGTGGCATTTCGTCTGGACCTCCCTCCTACGTTTAAAATCCACAATGTGTTCCACAAGTCATTACTTAAGAGGTACGTGGCACCAGTCATACCATCACCTCTACCTCCTCCTCCAGTGGTGGTCAATGGTAACTTGGAGTTTCAAGTGTCAAAGATCATTGACTCACGTCTGAATCGCCGGTCCCTTCAGTACTTGGTGCATTGGAAGGGGTATGGTCCAGAGGAGAGGACGTGGGTTCCTGCGTCTGACATTAACGCAGATCGTTTGGTGCGGACCTTCCACAGAACTCACCCGGGCAAACCTGGCCCTGAGGGTCCGGAGGCCCCTCGTAGAAGGGGGGGTACTGTCATGTGTGCATCGCCACGAAGATCGTCGCGGTTGCACATTCTGACTTCTCATAGCTGAGTTGCTGTTTCTTTGTGTTTGGCAGTTAGGGAGTTAATTCTGTCTGTGCTCAGTTCTGGGACTGGGTGCAGTTTCTCCCGGCTGCAATTAATTATTTGTTGATTGGTTTCCTTTAAATCTCTGGTTGTCTGTGTTGGGAGTTGCCAGTGAAATTCTTCATGCAGACCACAGATAGGATTGTATCTGTATAGACTTAAGTTAAAGAGCTCCTTAGTTGTTTTAAGCTCACCTTGCTTAGAATTTAATATCCCAGATCATTTATGTTCCTTCTGTGTTTGAGTGTGTATGCAAGTCTGTGTTTTCTCCAGTCTGTCTTATATGTCTAATCTGTGTATTTAGCAGAGATCAGCCCATATCCCTTTGGTGGTAATCAGAATCATTCTTAGGACTGATTACAGGGTTCAGGGACTGATAGGAGACAGGGTTAGGCTGGAGACTTGGACCTCTGAACCATTATCAGTACCTCCAAGGTGAGGGATTAGTTAGGACCCCAGTTTAGGGTCAGGTTAGACCCCCGGTCCTCCTCTTTCCTGTGACAGTGTATCAAGTCCTCAAGATTAACCCTGAGTTCAACGGATATCGTGTCAGGTAAATCTATTCTATATTTACATGCTGATGTTGCTAATCTATATGTTGTATAGAGTGTTGTTCTTTTAAGAATAGTTTACTGACATCGTACACATATCATAAGACCGCGTGACATAGCCTTCTTCACTGAACGTATCCCCTGTTTCAGAGCAAAGGAGACATCCATAAAATTTCCACTTGCCCCTGAGTCGATCATAGCAGAGCTAGACACCCAAGCTGAGTCAACCCAGAGTTTGATGGAAAGAAAGTAATGAGAATTGTTTTTCTTACAACTCAGCTGGGACACCGCTGAGGAAACTTGAAAAATGGCAGCGTTTACACAGTCAACGTCCTCAGAGGTAACGGAGTTTAAGTCCGAGAAATCAAGATCTGTTGCTGCAGATCTCTCTGGAGCCTGAGGCTCGGACCTGACAGATCCCCTCTCGCAACACTCACAATGAATGAGTGCTGCAGTAGTCTTACGAGAACGGCTGGGGCAGTTTATAATGAAGTGCCCTGACTTACCACAATAGAAACATAGATTTTCCTTAAAACGATGTTCCTTGCGTGCATCACTAACCCGTCGTTGTAAAGAGTCTACCTGCATGGGTTCAGGTTCCCGTGTAATCCTACTCAAAGGTTCCTTAGCTGGAGAGGAAGGTAGGAAAAGGTTAGTGCGATTGCTTTCGAACCATCTCTCTTGCCTGCGTTCAGTCAGACGAGTATCAATACGGATGCAGTAGTTAATAAAGTCACCTAACGCAGTGGGAGGGTCGGCACAAGCAAGTTCATCCTTAATCAGTGGAGATAACCCCTTTCGAAAAATAGATTTTTTGGCGGAACTGTCCCAGGTGGTATCAAGGGCCCATCTCCTGAAATCCAAGGCATATTCAGCTACCGAGTGCTTACCTTGGCGCAAAGCTAACATGGCTGCTTCAGCTGTTGCACCTCGATTGGGGTCATCAAACACCTGCCCCATGGCTGAAATAAAAGCATCAAGGTGATTCAAACAATCATCCTCAGTCTCAATCAGAGGGTTTGCCCACATCAAAGCCTTGTTGATAAGCAACATAATTATAGTAAGCACCTTAGATCGTTCAGTGGGAAATTGTGAAGCATGTGCAGAAAAAAAAAGATTGCATTGATTAATAAATCCCCTGAATTTCTCACGTTCACCGCCAAAACGAAAAGGGGGCAACTTGAGAATCCCAGAACTCGGGGCTACGGCAGGAGCCTGGACTCGCTCTTCTAGAACCTCAATCCTGGCTCGTAAATCCTGGGCAGTCTGTCCAAACACTTGCAAATTGTGATTAGTGAGGTCCTGTAGGCTTGAAAAACGGGTCTTTATATTCTGCAAATCTGCAAGGATATTATCAGTCACTCCGCAAAGTTCCTTTATGCGGGCCTCCATTTTCCAGATCTTTTAAGACAGGAGTACTGGAAGAAGAGGAGAGGAGAAAAAAAAAAACAATAGTGTTTACCTGTGGTAACACTGCAGAGAGAAAAAAAATTAAGGGAACTGCTCACCTGGAATGGTTGTGAGAAGTCACAACCACTATCATCACAGAAAGTTCACCCGGACATCTGATATCCACAGTTACAGCAGACAAAAAAGAGAAAAGAGAAAAAAAAAAAACAATAGTGTTTACCTGTGGTAACACTGCAGAAAAAAAAACACTTAAGGGAATTGCTCACCTGGAATGGTTGTGAGAAGTCACAACCACTGTCATCACAAAAAAGTACAACCGGACATCCGATATCCACAGTTACAGCAGACACAGCCTTTCCAGACCCAGCAGACACTAACGTTTTGGCTTCAGAATCTTGTAATGTATGTAGTACAGTTCATATAGCGTCTTGTGCTTGGGTGCGATGAAAATACATGAGACACAGGTTTGATATAGAAAGTCTTGTATTACTTCATACAAGTTGGCAAAAATAGTCACACAGTTTGCAGACACAGAAGCAGGAGACACAGCAGGCCAGAGTAATCTAAGCTCAGCAATCACTCTCCACAACAGGTTCAGGATCTTCTTCTCTGTTACCGTAAGTCCATGCAAACGTGGGTCTTTCAAAGAGCAGGGTTCAGAGTCCACAAGTGCTTCAGAGTTCCTCAGTAGGAATAGCTGGAGTACAAGGTCCAAGGCTTTAGGAGTCAGGTCACAGGTTCACTGCAGGCTAGATTCTGAAGCACTGATTGCTCAGCTGTGGCTGCTTAAGAAGCAAAAGGAGAGAATCAGGGCGGGAACATGCAAGCTGGAAACTCCATTTTGACTGAGGGCAAGATAGCTGCAGCAAGACAGAAAGTAAAATGGCTGACAAACAAACTGAGTTTCAGGAACATGTACACAGAACCTTACAGTGTCATCACAACTGTAGAGAGAGCAGTCTGATCTTAGTTTAAAGGCCAGGATCCTACTTGTGCACCACCATGGTCAGAAGAATATGCTATCAGTATTGTAGAACGGGTAGGTGTATTCATGTGTATGGCTATGTATGGGATCTATGTCATATGAATCCCAGTTAATGTGATAATGCATGGGAAATTCACATTGCTGTACAATGACTTGCAAACAAATTCACCCCTCTTGGACTTTCTTGTGTGTTGCTGCCTCATTACCTGGAATTTCACTTTTTTGAGAACAGAATAGCTGAAAACTTCAGTGTGCATAACTATTCACCCCCTAAAGTCAGTACTTTGTAGAGCCTACTTTTGCTTCAATTACAGCTGCAAGTCGCTTTAGATAAGTCTCTGTGCGCTTTCCACATTTTGCCACTGGGATTTTTGTCCATTCCTCAAGGGAAAACTGAACCAGCTCCTTCAAGTTAGATGATTTACTCTGGTGAACAGAAATCTTCAAGCCTGACCACAGGTTCTCAATTGAATTAAGGACTGGGCTTTGACTAGACCACTCCATAATATTTATACCTTTCCCTTAAACCACTCGAGTGTTGCTTTAACAGTTTGCTTTGGGTCATTGTCTTGTTGGGAAGTGAAGCTCCATCCAAGTCTCAAATCACTGACAAACTGAAACAGGTTTTACCCCTGTATTTTGCACATCCTTCTTTCACTCACCTTGGACCATTTTCCCTGTCCTTGCTGCCGAAAAACATCTCTACAGCATGATGCTGCCACCACCATGTTTCACTGAGCTGTGTCTGTTTGGCTCCAGACATAGGCTTTATCTTGGTGGACAAAAAGTTACATTTTGGTCTCCTCTGACCACAGAACCTTCCTCTATACATTTGGCAGAGTCTCCCACATATCTTTTGGCAAACTCAAAAAAGATTTACAATTTTTGGGTGTAAGTACAGGCTTTTTTTCTGCCCACTCTTCCATAAAGGCCACCTCTATGGAGTGTACGGCTTATTGTGGTCACATGGATAGTTACTTCAGTCTCTCCTTGGGAACTCTTTTCGCTCCTTCAGGGTTACCTTTGGTCTCTGTGCTGCCTCTTTTATTAATGCCCTCCTTGCCCGGGCTGAGAGCTTTGGTCTCTTGGTAGCTTTGTCGTGTTACCATTTGATGATAATAGATTTGATGGTGCTCCGGGGGGGGGATCATCAGAGATTGGGATATTTTTTTTCATAACCCAACCCTGACTTGTTTTTCTCAACAACTTTGTCCCTGACTTATATGAAGATCTCCTTGGTCTTCATGGCGTTTGGTCAGTGGTGCCTCTTGCTTAATGGTGTTGCAGCCTCTGTGGCCTTTCAGAAAAGGTAAAGTGTATATACTGACCGACATGTCACACTTAGATTACACACAAGTAGACGTCCTTTCACTAAAACATGTGACTTATGAAGGTAATTGCTTGCATCAGACATTTTTAGGGGCTTCATAACAAAAGAGGTGAATACTTATGCACATGCTAATTTTTAGTTATTTGATTGTAATTTATGCCTATATATTTCTCACTTCACTTTACCAACTTAGACTATTTAGTGCTGATGCATCGCACACAAATCTGATTACAAAATTATTTAACCCCTCTCTGACATTAGACGTACTATCCCGTCCATAAAACCCGTGCCATTCTGCCCATGGACGGGATAGTACGTCATAGGCGATCAGCTGCGCTCCTGAGGGGAGCGCAGCTAATCGCCGCCGGGTGTCAGCTGATTATCACAGCTGACACCCGTGACTGTGTGTCAGGAGCGGTCACGGACCGCTCCCGGCACATTAACCCCTAGCACACCGCGATCAAACATGATCGCGGTGTACTGGGGGCACAGGGGAGGATCGCGCAGGGTGGGGGCTCCCTGCGCGCCCCCCTGAGACCCTCAGACCAGCGCGATGTGATCGCGCTGTTCTGAGGGCTTCCTCCCTCCCAGGACCCGGATCCAAGATGGCGCCGGGGTCCTGGAGGGAGGCGGCTTCCTCAGTGCCTGCTGAGAGCAGGCACTGAGAAGCCTGCAGCTATGCCTGAGCGATCGCTGGTGTGACAGAGTGCTGTGCACTCTGTCACACCAGCGATTTGATAAAATACAGTGATGTCCCACCCTGGGACAAAGTAAAAAAGTTAAAAAAAATAAATATAAACATGTTATAAAAAAAAATCCAAAATAAATAAAAAAAAAAAAAATATTCCCCAATAAATTCATTTCTTCCTGTAAATAAAAAAAACAAAACAATAAAAGTACACATATTTGGTATCGCCGCGTCCGTAACGACCCCCCCTATAAAACTGTCCCACTAGTTAACCCCTTTAGTGAACCCCTTAAAAAAAAAAAAAAAAACGAAGCAAAAAAATCAATGCTTTATCATCATACCGCCGAACAAAAAGTGGAATAACGCGCGATCAAAAAGACCGATATAAATAAACATGGTACCGCTGAAAACGTCATCTTGTCCCGCAAAAAACGAGCCGCCATACAGCATCATCAGCGAAAAAATAAAAAGTTATAGCTCGCAGAATAAAGCAATGCAAAAATAATTATTTTTTATATAAAATTGTTTTTATTCTATAAAAGCGCCAAAACATAAAAAAATGATATAAATGAGGTATCGCCATAATCGTACTGACCCGAAGAATAAAACTGCTTTATCAATTTTACCACACGCGGAACAATAAAAACGCCTCCCCCAAAAGAAATTCATGAATTGCTGATTTTTGTTCATTCTAACCTCCCAAAAATCGAAATAAAAAGTGATCAAAAAATGTCACCTGCTCAAAAATGGTACAAATAAAAACGTCAACTCGTACCGCAAAAAATAAGACCTCACATGACTCTGTGGGCCAAAATATGCAAAAATTATAGCTCTCAAAATGTGGCGATGCAAAAAGCTATTTTTGCAATAAAAAGCGTCTTTTAGCGTGACAGCTGCCAATCATAAAAACCCGCTATAAATAGTAAATCAAACCCCCCTTTATCACCCCCTTAGTTAGGGAAAAATAATAAAATTAAAAAAATGTATTTATTTCCATTTTCCCATTAGGGTTAGGGTTGCGGCTAAAGTTAGGGTTAGGGTTGGCGCTAAAGTTAGGATTAGGGTTAGGGTTGGGATTAGGGGTGTGTTAGGGTTAGGTTTGTGGTTAGGGTTGGGACTAGGGTTAGGGGTGTGTTGGGGTTAGGGTTGGAGTTAGAATTGGGGGGTTTCCGCTGTTTAGGCACATCAGGGGCTCTCCAAATGTGACATGGCGTCTGATCTCAATTCCAGCCAATTCTGCGTTGAAAAAGTCAAACGGTGCTCCTTCACTTCTGAGCTCTGCCATGCGTCCAAACAGTAGTTTATCACCACATATGGGGTATCGGCGTACTTTGGACCCCAAGAGTTATTGTGCAATTTGTCCTATTTCTTCTGTTACCCTTGGGAAAATAAAAAACTGGGGGCGAAAATATCATTTTTGTACAAAAAAAATTATTTTTTTGGTTTTACGGCTGTACATTATAAACTTCTGTGAAGCACTTGGGGCTTCATAGCGCTCACCACACACCTAGATAAGTTCCTTGTGGGGTCTATTTTCCAAAATGGGGTCACTTGTTGGGGATTTCCACTGTTTAGGCGCATCAGGGGCTCTCCAAATGCGACATGACGCCCCCAGACCATTCCATCAAAGTCTGCAATCCAAAACGTCACTACTTCCCTTCCGAGCCCCAACGTGTACCCATACAGTAGTTTTCTCCCACATATTGGGTATCAGCGTACTCAGGACAAATTGGGCAACAACTTTTGGGGTCCAATTTCTCCTGTTACCCTTGTAAAAATAAAATATTGGGGCGAAAAATCATTTTTGCAAAAAAAAAAAAAGATTTTTTATTTTTACGGCTGTGCGTTATAAACTTCTGTGAAGCACTTCGGGGTTCAAAGTGCTCACCACACATCTAGATAAGTTCCTTGTGGGGTCTATTTTCCAAAATGGGGTCACTTGTGGGGGGTTTCCACTGTTTAGGCGCATCAGGGGCTCTCCAAATGCGACATGACGCACCCAGACCATTCCATCAAAGTCTGCAATCCAAAACGTCACTACTTCCCTTCCGAGCCCTGACGTGCGCCCATACAGTAGTTTTCTCCCACATATTGGGTATCAGCGTACTCAGGACAAATTGGACAACAACTTTTGGGGTCCAATTTCTCCTGTTACCCTTGTAAAATAAAATATTGGGGGCGAAAAAATCATTTTTGTAAAAAAAAAAAAGGATTTTTTATTTTTACGGCTGTGCGTTATAAACTTCTGTGAAGCACTTCGGGGTTCAAAGTGCTCACCACACATCTAGATAAGTTCCTTGTGGGGTCTATTTGCCAAAATGGGGTCACTTGTGGGGGGTTTCCACTGTTTAGGTGCATCAGGGGCTCTCCAAATGTGACATGACGCCCCCAGACCATTCCATCAAAGTCTGCAATCCAAAACGTCACTACTTCCCTTCCGAGCCCCGACGTGTGCCCATACAGTAGTTTTTGCCCACATATTGGGTATCAGTGTACTCAGGACAAATTGGACAACAACTTTTGCGTTCCAATTTCTTCTGTTACCCTTGTGAAAATAAAATATTGGGGGCGAAAAAAATCATTTTTGTAAAAAAAAAAAAAAAGATTTTTTATTTTACGGCTGTACGTTATAAACTTTAGTGAAACACCTGGGGGTTCAAAGTTCTCACCACACATCTAGATAAGTTCCTTGAGGGGTCTAGTTTCCAAAATGGTGTCATTTATGGGGGTTTCCACTGTTTAGGCAGATCAGGAGCTCTCCAAACACGACATGGCGTCCAGCCAATTCTGCGTTGAAAAAGTCAGACGGCGCTCCTTCCCTTCCAAACTCTGCCATACACCCAAACAGTGGTTTACCCCCACATATGGGGTATCAGCGCACTCAGGACAAATTGCACAATAACTTTTGGAGTCTTGTTACCCTTGGGAAAATAAAAATTGGGGTGAAAAGATCATTTTTGTGGAAAAAATATGAGTTTTAAATTTTACGGCTCTACGTTATAAACTTGTGTGAAGCACTTGGGGGTTCAAATTGCTCATCAAAAATCTAGATAAGTTCCTTAGGGGGTCTAGTTTCCCAAATGGGGTCATTTGTGGGGGTTTCCACTGTTTAGGCACATCAGGGGCTCTCCAAATGCAACATGGCATCCAAACTCAATTCCAGCCAATTTTGGTTGGAAAAAGTCAAATGGTGCTCCTTCCATTCCGAGCTCTGCCGCGCGCCCAAACAGTGGTTCCCCCCACATATAGGGTATCAGCGTACTCAGGACAAATTGTACAACAACTTATGTGGTCCAATTTCTCCTGTTACCCTTGGGAAAATAAAAAATTAGTGACTAAAAGATAATTTTTGTGGGAAAAAAATAGGATTTTTTATTTTCATGCCCGGGCATTATAAACTTGTGTGAAGCACTTGGGGGTTCAAAGTGCTCACCAAAGATCTAGATAAGTTCCTTAGGGGGTCTAGTTTCCAAAATGGGGTCACTTGTGGGGGGTTTTCACTGTTTAGGCTCATCTGGGGCACTGCAAACGGAACATGACCCCCATTAACGTCTGCATTCCAAAACGTTACTACTTCCTTTCCAAGCCCTGCCGTGCGCCCAAACAGTTTTCCCCCCCCACATAGGGGGTATCAGCGTACTCAGGACAAATTGGACAACAACTTTTGGGGTCCAATTTCCTTGGGAAAATTCAAAAATTTGGGACTAAAAAATCATTTTTGTGGAAAATTGATTTTTTTTTTTTTCACACCCAGGCTTTATAAACTTTTGTGAAACACTTGAGGGTTCAAAGTGCTCACAACAGATCTAGATAAGTACCTTAGGGGGTCTAGTTTCCAAAATGGTGTCACTTGTGGGGGGTTTCCACTGTTTAGGCGCATCAGGGGCTCTCCAAAAGCGACATGGCATCCAATCTAAATTCCAGCCAATTTTAGTTTGAAAAAGTCAAACGTCGCTCCTTCCCTTACGAGCTCTGCCGTGTGCCCAAACAGTGGTTTTCCCCCACATATGGGGTATTGGCGTACTCAGGAGAAATTGCATAACAACCTTATCTGTCCATTTTCTCCTTTTACCCTTGTGAAAATAAAAAAAAAGTTTGTAAAAGATCATTTTTGTGGCTAAAAAGTAAAATATTCATTTTTTCCTTCCACGTTGCTTTAGTTACTGTGAAGCACCTGAAGGGTTAATAAACTTCTTGAATGTGGTTTTGAGTACCTTGAGGGGTGCAGTTTTTAGAATGGTGTCACTTTTGGGTATTTTCTGCCATATAGACCCCTCAAAGTGACTTCAAATGTGAGGTGGTCCCTAAAAAAAATGGCTTTGTAAATTTTGTTGTAAAAATGAGAAATCGCTGGTCAACTTTTAACCCTTATAACTTCCTAACAAAAAAAAAATTTTGGTTCCAAAATTGTGCTGATGTAAAGTAGACATGTGGGAAATGTTATTTCTTAACTATTTTGTGTGATATATTTCTCTGTTTTAAGGGAATAAAAATTCAAAGTTTGAAAATTGCAAAATTTTAAAAATTTTCGCCATATTTGCGTTTTTTTCAAAAATAAACGCAAGTTATATCGAAGAAGTTTTACCACTAACATGAAGTACAATATGTCACGAGAAAACAATCTCAGAATCGCGAAGATCCGTTGAAGCGTTCCAGAGTTATAACCTCATAAAGAGACAGTGGTCAGAATTGTAAAAATTGGCCCTGTCATTAACGTGCAAACCACCCTTGGGGGTGAAGGGGTTAAACTCCGTTTGTAATGTAACAAAATAAGTAAAAGGCCAAGGTGGGTGAGTACCTTTGCAAGCCACTCTATGTTCCCACTGGAGTATAGATAGGCTTCTTTAACTTAAAGGTAGGACTGACTACATGACTATTCCTGATCTGGACACTACCCAGGTGACTTATCTAGCGCCTACTGTGTTCTGTGATTTGGCTAGACTGTATTTTATGTAATAAGGCACGATATTGGCTCAGGCACAAAACATGATCTAAGAGGTTCCATTTAAAACATGGATTGCTCTTTGACATTGGGGTGTTATAATCTTCATCAAGGTCTCAATGAATGCAAATCTTGCTACAGATATTTGCCAACATTTGAGTGTTACACCATGGGACATTTTACATCCTATTCTTGTGCCGCCTGGGAACATTGCCAAAATTTGCGAGCCTGTTGGAGAGTATGTAACCATGGTGCTGTTTCTGGTACATTATTTAAATGATTGTTTTGCAAGATCTGAAGGTGTTGCACAAGACTAAAGTAACAAATGCAACTGAAGGCACTAGGTCTCCATCGCCTTCGTGCCTCTGTGCTTCTTAATGTGCAGCCATGTTGATCCAGGACACAAGCTTTATGGCAGCGATTCCACCACCTTTTATATCCTGTAAACCACATTAAACTTAAGAGTTCACAAACTAAATGTGGAAAAGCACAACAGATATAAAGGTTTGACATGCTCGTATTATACCACCCAAATTTCCATGGCTCTAGGTATAGAATTTTCTTTAAATGTTCGGGAGATACAGATCCCATTTCTGGGACCCATGCATGTTTTCAGTATAAGGTTTTCCTGTCTGCCATATGCAAAGGACAAATTGTGTCTTCCCTTCGCATGTCCCTGATACATCCCATTAACTATGGGAGATGTTTTTGTAATGTCCAAAGAAGTGAATGAAGAGAGCTGTTCACATGCATGGCCTCCTGTCCATTCACAGCCTGGATGCTGTGACCAAGCGGGTAGGTATTGATGGAATAGGTGCGGTTGCAGAAATGTAGCTGTTCATTGAGACCTTTTTTAAAAATTTAAAAATATTGTGAAAAATTAAAGCAAATGGTAATTTATGTACATTTATAGTTTTACGTGATCTTTCTGCAGATACCTCACTGCTCAGACTGACACCGAAGTAGAATCAGAGGATGAGCCTGGGTTGGGAGTTGTCCCAACACAGACTGCTAAAATCCCTGAAGACCAAGCTGAATTTCTTACTCTTCTTAAGCAAGCAGATACTAACCACAATGGCTCAGAGTCCGAGAAGCAGGATGGGTTCAGGATGTTACTTAACAAGCAGGAAAAGGTATTTGAACAACAAAATGTCATCGATGGGCCCAGTCTTCGAGTACGGCTTTCTGGCTCATGGTGTAAGATCCTTTTTTACCATATCCATAAATTCTTACATGGGGTTGTCCCATGGACAAAGTACATTTCAATTAACACATCTTGGTACATTTAATAAGTTCTACAACTGAATGCATTGAAAAATGTCCCTATGCTGAGATAATCTTATACACATTCCCCTGCTAGGCGACGTTCTGTTTGCTGTGTCTGACCATAAATAGCATCTCCAGATCATGGTCAGCACATACCACAGCTCCTGGCCAGGGGAGGAAGCATAAGTCACTTATGATAAGTGAATTTAGAAATGGCACAGCATGTGCTAGCAGCTGCTTCTATCGATGTGGTAACACATTTACCTACCTGTTTTATCACAGGAACCAGTGGTTCTGCCACATCTCCAGCCCTGTGAGCTGATCTTAAATTAAGTCAGTGACATATGAGATCAGTGGGTATCAGAGCTCCATTACTGACTTGATTTATGATGAGCTCAGAGGGCTGTAGACTAGCAGAAACGCTGTGTCCTTTGATAAAACAGGCAGGGAAATGTATTACCTCACAGAAGGAAGCAGTTGTGAGCCCCTGCTGTGTCGACTGTAAACTCCTATGTGTCATTCCCTGGCCAGGAGCTGTGGTATGTGCTGACCATGTTCCTGCATGTTTGAACTCCGCAAATAAAACAGTACATAGCAGGGGCACATTTATAAGATTATCTCAGCACAGGAAAATTTTAACACATCCAATTGTGAAAATTATTATTATTTGAAGCTCTATTAATTAAAATGTACTTTGTGGGACATCCTCATTAATAGGACATATAGACTGGGTTCATCCTTATAACCCAAGCCAACTAAACTCTTGCTACAATTGCTGTCAGTTACTGACATTGGCATTTAAATGGCATGCTTGCCGATGCACACGCCCACTGGCTCCATCTGCCCCCCAAGATGCGATCCTGGGGTGACAGTGGGTTGTCATGGGTTTGTCCTCCTATGAAGCCCAGTCAGTGGCTGGTCTTAATAGGGAAACGTCTTTTTGTGTATATAATGTTACATAGTGGCATTGCAACAGTAGCAATGCAGTATATAGAAAAAGCGATCAAATGGCTACACTAATGGAAAAGTAAAAAAAAAAGTTATGGGTCTTGGGGGAAAAAAGGGAAGGAAAAACGAACATGTAAAAAGAAAAAAAAAATTGGACTTGGTGGAAATAGGTTAAGGATGATAATGACCGTGATACATATGGTATATTTGTTTTGCATATTTAATATTTTCTCCAACTTCAGTTCTGGTTAGACATTTCCATTGTTGATGAGTTTATCATCTTTTAAGAAATTTTATGTTTCTTTTTAGTACGGAAATAAGGTTGAATTCCTCTGGAGGCTGGCACGGGCGTACAGCGACATGTTTTATCTGACAAATAATGTAGAAGAAAAGAAAACGTATGCTGCTGACGGTAAGAGGAGCCTTTCAATATAGTGGATGAAACCTCAAAGTCTCCTGTTTTTTATGTTACTCATTTGCAATCTTAAAGTGGTTGTCCACAACTGGATAGCCTCAGCTTAATTAATTTGGTGTTCCACAGAAAATAAAACCCTTAAATGCCCACCTTCCACAGCCGCGCTGCAT
The DNA here is from genome assembly GCA_033576555.1 of Oophaga sylvatica. Classification (NCBI taxonomy): domain Eukaryota; kingdom Metazoa; phylum Chordata; class Amphibia; order Anura; family Dendrobatidae; genus Oophaga; species Oophaga sylvatica. Next base: position 470,808,141 of record JARQOD010000005.1, read on the forward strand.
GTCTATGCTGCTGTTCCTAGTGGATGACTTGAGATTGACACGTGACCGCTGCAGCCAATTAGTCATCAATACTTTGTTTTTTTCCTATGAAGAATATTTATCTCAGACTGGTGTCTTTTTTTTTTTTTTTTTTTGTAAGCTAAAATATCTGATTTGGGGGGTCATCAATGTCTGATCAGCACCCACACCAATCAGCTATCTTGGTGCTGGCAGCGGCCAGAAGTGCTCAGTTACAGATCTGCTCCTTCTACATATGGTGGCCGCAGCCGGGTACTGCACATCCGCCCCTTTTTCAAATTCATACCGTGACCAGCTGATCGACAGGGGTGTAAGGTATAGCACCCCCACTGATCAGACATTGGTGACCTATCCTAATTATTGGCCATAAATCTTCAAGTAGTGGACTACCTCTTTAAAAGCTGACACTATACGGATGTTGTCTGTATTGCATCTGGGTTTTTTTTGTGCTCCCACTGAAAAATATAAGCTACTCATATTGAAAAAAAATGGATAAGACTAGTGCATGCTGTTTGGTTTTTTTTAGTCATTTTTTTAACGTGAACTGTTGGTCCATGTGAGGAAAAAAAAACAGTCCTGTGAGACACCACGTTAACATTAGTATGTGTTCTGTACATTTTCCACAATACGTTTGTTTAGAAATACCCTAATGTTTGAGAAATGTTGGAAAATCTTCATCAGGTTTTTTTTTTTTCATGCGAGAAAAGCAGGCAACACATAAAAGGTAAAAACGGTCACACTGACCAAAAACAGATAAAAATTGGATCCAGTACACTGAAAATTGGCTGTTTTTAGCATTCAAGAAAAAAGTCTGATGTGTGAATTTGGCCTAAGTGGAGACAAGCACCAAGGCACAAACAGGTGTATTATTAGGTTAAGGTGCTTGGGACATTTGGACTGTACATCTCTGCAGTACCAAGTCTATGGCATTGCCAAGTGATTAGTTTTCTCTAAATGTACTTGATTTGCACAATTATTTGCGAATTTGTATGTGTAGTTGTGCTCAAAAGTTTACATACCCCGGCCGAATTTTTGCTTTCTTAGCCTTTTTTCAGAGAATGTGAATGATAACAGGAAAACTTTTTTCTCCACTCATGGTTAGTGGTTGGGTGAAGCCATTTATTGTCAAACTACTGTGTTTTCTCTCTTTTAAATCATAATGACAACCCAAAACATCCAAATGACCTTGATGAAAAGTTCACATACCCCATTTCTTAATACCATGTATTGCCCCCTCAATGACAGCATGAAGTCTGTTGTGGTAGTTGTGTCACGCTGTCACTGTATACAGGAGGTCCGGGGTCTATGCTGACCCTAAGCTGGGGCTCTGACTAATCCCTCTACCTGGAGGTACTGTTGATGGTATAGAGGTCCAGGCCGCCAGCATAACCCTATCTCCTGTGAATCCCTGACCCTCTGTAATCTAGTCCTGAGAAGGACCCTGATCACCACCACAGGGAACGGGAAGGTAAATGCCTACACACAGTATAAGACGAACGAGACAGTACAAGGGGTAAAATAAAAGACCACCTTGCATACAAAACTCACTATACAACTACAGAGGGAACACCAACGGGTAAGGAGATAAATAATAAAGCGAGGAGGGGAGAAAACCACACCAGGTACTCTTCACTTCAGACTTCACAATACCACAATCCGCTCTGCTGGTCTGCATGAATGCTTTCACCGACACTTCCCTAGCAGACTGACAGGTATTTGAAGGAATCTCATTAGTGCAGCATTAACTGCAGCTGGGCGAGGCTGGGCCTCATCTAGCACAGAGAGAGGAGAATTAACTCCCTCACTGCCGACAAACACCAAGCACCAAAAACTCAGCTGTGAGAAGTCAGGTTGTGTAATCGCAACGATCTTCGTGGCGATACACCCGTGACAGTACCCCCCCTTCTACGAGGGGCCTCCGGACCCTCAGGGCCAGGTTTATCTGGGTGAGTTGTGTGGAAGGCCCGAATTAATCGGTCTGCGTTAATATCCGACGCAGGAACCCACGTCCTCTCCTCAGGACCATACCCCTTCCAATGAACCAGGTACTGAAGGGACCGGCGATTCAGACGTGAATCGATGATTTTCGACACCTGAAACTCCAAGTTACCATTGACCACCACAGGAGGAGGAGGTAAAGGTGATGGTATCACCGGCGCCACATACCTCTTAAGCAACGATCTGTGAAACACATTGTGAATTTTAAACGTAGGGGGGAGGTCAAGACGGAATGCCACCGGATTAATTATAGAACTGATCCTGTATGGCCCGATGAACCTGGGACCCAGTTTCCAGGAGGGAACCTTAAGTTTTATATTCTTGGTAGACAACCATACCCGATCGTTCACACTTAGGTCCGGACCAGACACTCTCCTCCTATCAGCCATACGTTTGTATCCGTTCCCCATAATACTCAGATTATTCAGCACTCCTCTCTACACTGAAGCAAGTGACGACAAAAATCGTTCCTCCTCAGGAACCCCAGAAGAGCCCCCCCTATTGAAAGTACAAAACTGGGGGTGAAAACCATATGCCCCAAAAAACGGGGACTTACCAGTGGACTCGCTCCACCTATTGTTAAGAGCGAATTCTGCCAGAGGCAAGAAAGAAGCCCAGTCCTCCTGGTTCTCTGTCACAAAATACCGGAGATATGTCTCCAAGCCCTGGTTCAGACGCTCTGTCTGACCATTGGTCTGCGGATGAAAAGCCGATGAAAATGACAACTGCATCCCCCGCCGTGTACAAAATGCCTTCCAGAATTTGGACACAAACTGAGACCCCCGATCCGACACCACATCGGAGGGTACCCCGTGAAGTCTCACAATCTCCCCAATGAACACCTGCGCAAGAGTTTAGCATTAGGAAGAGCAGGAAGAGCGATAAAATGTGCCATCTTGCTGAACCTGTCCACTACAACGAGTATGACTGTTTTACCTGAAGACGGCGTGAGGTCCGTAATAAAGTCCATAGACAGATGAGTCCACGGACGCTCCGGGATCTTCAAAGGCAAGAGGGCCCCAGACGGACGGGTATGTGGGGTCTTAGAGCGCGCACAAACCCCACAGGACGCGACAAAAGTTACCACCTCCCTATGTAAGTTAGGCCACCAAAACCGGCGTGAGAGGAGATCCACAGTTGCTTTACTCCCTGGGTGTCCTGCCAAAGCTGAATTATGGTGTGCCTCGATTACCTTTTGTCTCAACTGATCTGGAACAAACAGTCTCCCTGGAGGTCCAACAGGGGCGTCCCCCTGAGCCTTCAATACCTCCTCCTCAAGCTCAGAGCATACTGCCGACACCACCACCCCCTCCTGAAGGATAGGAACCGGGTCCTCCGTCTTCCCGGCCCCAGGGAAACTGCGAGATAAGGCATCCGCCTTTACATTTTTTGACCCAGGACGATATGTGACGACAAAATTAAACCTGGTAAAAAACAACGACCACCTAGCTTGTCTGGGATTCAGACGTTTTGCGGACTCTAAATATAGCAGGTTCTTGTGATCGGTAATGACGGTGACCGGGTGTAATGCCCCCTCCAAAAAATGACGCCAATCCTCAAAAGCTAACTTAATGGCCAAGAGTTCCCTATTGCCGACATCATAATTCCTCTCAGCGGACGACAATTTTTTAGAGAAGAAGGCGCACGGATGCCATTTACCAGGGGACGGACCTTGAGATAATACCGCTCCCACCCCTACCTCAGAAGCGTCTACCTCCACAATGAACGGCTGTGACGCATCAGGTTGAATGAGTATGGGTGCCGAAGCAAAACATTTTTTCAAGGAGGAAAACGCTTGACAAGCCTTGTCAGACCACCTTGAAAAATCCGTCCCTTTTTTAGTCATGTCTGTGAGAGGTTTAACTATGGACGAGAAATTACGAATAAATTTCCGGTAGTAGTTAGCAAACCCCAGGAAACGTTGTAATGCCTTAAGATCCTCTGGCAGATCCCACTCAAGAACTGCCCGCACTTTCCCAGGGTCCATACGAAAACCGGATGCTGACACCAGGAATCCTAAAAACTGAAGTTCCTGTACGGCGAACACACACTTCTCCCATTTGGCGTACAGTTTATTATCCCGCAAGATCTGCAACACCTGCCTAACATGCTCCTGATGAGACACAAGATCCGGCGAGTAAATTAAGATGTCATCCAGATATATGACAACAAACTGGCCCACTAGGTGGCGAAAGATGTCATTAACAAAATGTTGAAACACCGCCGGGGCATTAGTCAGACCAAATGGCATGACAAGGTTCTCATAATGCCCCTCCGGAGTGTTAAACGCCATCTTCCACTCATCCCCCTCCTTCATCCTAATCAGATTATACGCCCCCCTGAGATCCAACTTAGAGAACCATTTGGCGCCCACGATCTGATTGAAGAGATCGGGAATAAGTGGGAGCGGATACGGATCTCGGACCGTAATCCGATTAAGCTCACGGAAATCCAGGCAAGGGCGTAGGCCTCCATCTTTCTTCTTCACAAAGAAGAACCCCGTGGCCACCGGGGAAGATGAAGGTCTAATATGCCCCTTAGCCAGACTCTCCGAAATATAATCCTTCATGGCCTGCCTCTCAGGACCAGAAAGGTTATACAACCTAGATTTCGGTAACTTGGCTTCAGGGAGCAATTTTACAGAACAGTCATACGTGCGATGAGGAGGTAGTTCTTGACACCCTTTCTCCGAAAATACATCCTCAAAGTCCACCAGAAATGGAGGTAAGGCCCTAGGCACGACCGCACCGATGACCGTGTTCATGCAGTTTTTATTACAGAATTCACTCCACTGGCTTATCTCTCTGGATTGCCAATTAATAACCGGGTTATGCTTAGTTAACCAAGGAAGGCCCAACACTATAGGAGTGGGAAGACCCTCCAACACGTAACAAGACAACAGTTCTTTATGTATCGCCCCCACTCGAAGATCTATGTTATGCACGGCTTGCAAAAAACTACCTTGACCGAGAGGCCTGGCGTTGATCTAGAATATGGGAATGGGTTTAGCCAATACACTCAGTCGCATACCTTGAACCCAGGCAAACCGAGCGTCCACCAGATTAGCCCCGCCCCACTATCCAGAAGAACAGATATCCTCTCAGTTCTCGTACCCACCACCACCTCCGCCGGTACGAGAAATTGAGACGGACCTGGGGACGAAATACATACTCCCAGATTGTCGTCCACCACACAACCTGGGATCAATAGTTTTCCGGCGACTTCTCACTCTGCAAAGGACGGGATGGACACCCCCCAATAAAATGTCCCTTTCTCCCGCAGAAGAAACACCTTCCTGTCTTGCGGCGCACTGCCGATCCCCTCCCTCGGAATGATGTCCCTCCTAACTGCATAGGCTCCTCTGGACTGACCAGGGGAACCTCCATATAAGGGGCCCTAGTAGAAGGTGGAGTCATCACAGGGGGCGGAGTTACCCCGCACCTCTCCCGAAGCCGTCTGTCAATGCGAATAGCAAGGGCCATAGCGGCTTCCAGTGACGTGGGAGGGTCATACTGTGCCAACACATCCTTTAATTTGTCAGATAAACCTTGACAAAACTGGCTCCTAAGAGCCGAGTCATTCCACTGGGTGTCCGTGGCCCACCTACGGAACTCCGAACAGAATTCCTCCGCCGGACGATCTCCCTGCTGTATCTTACGTAACTTAGATTCAGCAAGGGAGACCCGATCCGGGTCATCATATACTAGACCCAGAGCTGCGAAAAACCCATCCACTGACTGGAGAGCCGGGGAGCCCGGGGGAAGCGAGATCGCCCATGATTGGGGGTCCCCTTGTAGGAGCGAGATGACAATTCCCACCCTTTGATCTTCACTCCCCGATGACCGAGGTCGCAGCCGAAAGTACAATTTACATGCCTCCCGGAAAGCAAAAAATTTGTCCCGCCCACCAGTGAACCTGTCAGGGAGAGCTACTTTAGGTTCAGGTCCGGCTTGCTCCAGGGGGTACAAAACCTTGGACTTAACGTCCGCCAGCTCCATGGACAAACTCTGCAACTGCCGAGCTAGACTGGCTCCTGGATCCATGGTGGCTGGAGAGAATCTTTAGTATGGTCGGTGAAAATGTCACGCTGTCACTGTATACAGGAGGTCCGGGGTCTATGCTGACCCTAAGCTGGGTCTCTGACTAATCCCTCTACCTGGAGGTACTGTTGATGGTACAGAGGTCCTGGCCGCCAGCGTAACCCTATCTCCTGTGAATCCCTGACCCTCTGTAATCTAGTCCTGAGAAGGACCCTGATCACCACCACAGGGAACGGGAAGGTAAATGCCTACACACAGTATAAGACGAACGAGACAGTACAAGGGGTAAAATAAAAGACCACCTTGCATACAAAACTCACTATACAACTACAGAGGGAACACCAACGGGTAAGGAGATAAATAATAAAGCGAGGAGGGGAGAAAACCACACCAGGTACTCTTCACTTCAGACTTCACAATACCACAATCCGCTCTGCTGGTCTGCATGAATGCTTTCACCGACACTTCCCTAGCAGACTGACAGGTATTTGAAGGAATCTCATTAGTGCAGCATTAACTGCAGCTGGGCGAGGCTGGGCCTCATCTAGCACAGAGAGAGGGAGAATTAACTCCCTCACTGCCGACAAACACCAAGCACCAAAAACTCAGCTGTGAGAAGTCAGGTTGTGTAATCGCAACGATCTTCGTGGCGATACACCCGTGACAAGTTGTGGATGAGGTTCTTTATTTTCTCAGATGTTAAAGCTGCCCTCTCTTCTTGGCAAAAAGCCTCCAGTTCGTGTAAATTTCTGGGCTGACTAGCATGAACTGTGCGCGTGAGATCTCCCCAGAGTGGCTCAATGATATTGAGGTCAGGAGACTGAGATGGCCGCACCAGAACCTTCACTTTGTTCTGCTGTAGCCAATGACAGGTCAACTTGGCCTTGTGTTTTGGATCGTTGTCATGTTGGAACGTTCAAGTACGTCCCATGCACAGCTACCGGGCTGATGATTGCAAATTTGCCTCCAGTATTTGCTGATAACGTGCTGCATTCATCTTTCCTTCAACTTTGACCAAGTTTCCTGTGCCTTTGTAGATCACACATTCCCCAAAGCATCAGCGATCCACCTCCGTGCTTTACAGTAGGAATGGTGTACCTTTCATCATAGGCCTTGTTGACCTCTCTCCAAATGTAACGTTTACGGTTGTGACTAAAAAGTTCAATTTTGGTCTCATCACTCCAAATTACCTTGTTCCAGAAGTTTTGAGGCTTGCCTCTGTGTTTTGTTTTGTAGGCAAGATACTTTGTGGCATTTGCGCAGTAATGGCTTTCCAGCTGATGTTATTTGTGGGTTTTCCTTTGCATCCCTAACAATTTTCCTGGCAGTTGTGGACGAAATTTTTGTTGGTTTAACTGACCGTGGTTTTGTTTTTACAGAGCCCCTGATTTTCCATTTGTTAATCACAGTTTGAACGCTGCTGACTGGCATTATCAATTCCTTGAATATCTTTTTGTATCCCTTTGCTTTTTTATACAGTTCAACTACCTTTTCCTGTAGATCCGTAAACAATTCTTTTGCTTTCACCATGACTCAGAATCCAGAAACGTCAGTGGATGGATGAAAGATGCAAGAGTCTGTCTGGATCCCAGAAATTCACTCAGCTTTTATGCACACACACTGATTACAAGCAAACAGGTCACAGGTGAGGATGTTACCTTTAGTAGCCATTCAAACCCATTTGTGTCAACTTCTGTGCATGTTATCAGGCCAAAATCACCAGGGTATGTGAACTTTTGGTCAGGGTCATGTGGATGTTTTGGGTTGTCATTATGATTTAAAAAGAGAAAACACAGTAGTTTGACAATAAATGGCTTCATCCAACCACTAACCATGAGTGGAGAAAAAGTTTTGGTGTTATCATTCATATTCTCTGACAAAAGGCCAAGAAAGCAAAAATTCTGCCGGGGTATGTAAACTTTTGAGCACAACTGTATTACTCTACTACTATTGTAGTTTACGTTGCTTGAAAAGCTACTAGGTGGCACTACTGTATACAGTAGCGTCTATGTTCGATCATAGTACGGGAACTGTCTCGTGAGCTATTCAGTTTGGAAAAAATCAGTTTCTTTCTATAGTTCTCATATGTGCTACATTAATTTATTAACAATAACGAATAAAAGTTTTGGTACAGTGTTAGCCAATTGTTAAAAGGTTGATTGTTCTCAAAGGCAGAAACAAAATAACTATCTTGTGGTTATACCTTTTAATGGCTAACAAAATTATCTGAAGAAACACAAATATATACACAAAAAAAGCAGAGACATGACATAATAAACGGACATTAAAAAAACAAACAAACTGAGCTCAGAGAATAAATCCTTCATTAGTTCAGATAAGTGGTGTGACAGTTTTATTGTCCCAATATTCATGTAAGATCAGAGACCTGATGCCCTCCTGTCTCTGGAGCAGATTCCTCAGATTTTGTACTAAGTATCATAAATTGCCTGTTTGGAGGATATCAAAGACTGCCATAAATATTTGTTCACAGACCCTTCGGTTTTTTTGTGATATTGAAGTTTCCTTTTAATGTAACAACTCTCCTATTGTTTAAGTTGTGTCCTGGAACCACAGAAATGTTTGGCCACAGGTTGAAGGTTTCCTTTGTATGTAATCGTATAAAAGATGAGACCTCATCCTTGCTCTAGAGACCCCCGGTACGACAAATGGTGCACAAAATTAAGTACACCACATTGGAAGAGGAACATGTGAATGTCCTACTTTAATTTTGAATGAATATACAGAATAGATTTATAACTGTCAAATGATTAATTTGCCACAACAAGCATTATAAGTAAAATAAAAGCCTTTATGTGACAGTAACAATCGCAATAGAGAAAGTGCAAGTGGTATTGTCCTCTGCCCCGATACGTATTTCTCCCAGCTTCTTTGAATATAAAAGCTTGAATCTTTTTGAAGTGTGACCCTAACTTTGGGTATTTATATATTACTAGATGGAGGCCCGATGGGGGCAGGCTTTGCAGCGTTGAGAATCTCTCCCCTCATGTGCTCACCCACCTATCCACTCTCTCTTTCCCCATGTGCTGACTTCTCCCGTCTGTGCTCTCTTCTTTGACCTGTCTACCCCATGTGCTATCCCCCTTGGCTGCTGTCTCTCTCCTTCTTGTGCTGTGTTCTCCCCTCATCTGATGTCCCGTTTGAGCTGTCTCCCCCCGTGCTCTGTCTCTTAACCCTGTGCGCTTTCTCTCTCCCCCAACTCTTCTCATGTGATCTCTTCTTTGACCTGTGTACACCATGTGCTCTGCCCTTGTCTGTTTTCTTTCTCTCCACCACTGTGCTATCTTCTTCCCTCATGTGTTATTGTCTGTGTCTGACCGTTTACAGAACATACCACAGCTCCTGGGCAGGGGAGGAAGCAAAAGACAATACTGACAATACAGCAGGAGATCGCAGAGGATACATTTTGTGAGGTAAAATATTTTTTAAAAACACTCAGTGAAATATTTTACCTCACAAAATGAATCCACTGTGATCCCCTGCTGTAACGTCAGTATTGTCTTTTGCTTCCTCCCCTGCCCAGGAGATGTGGTATGCTCCGTACACAGTAAACACAGTCAATTTTTAAAATGAACTTTCGTTCGTGGGGAAACCCCTTTAACCCTTTCTGCCAACTGACGGAATAGTACGTCAGCTGGCAGTATCCCCCGCTTTGAGGTGGGCTCCGGCGGTGAGCCCACCTCAAAGCCGCGACATGTCAGCTGTTATAAACAGCTGACATGTGCCTGCAATAGGCGTGAGCGGAATCACGATCCACCCGCGCCTATTAACTAGTTAAACATTTAACTAGTGCTTTCGGCCACCGGGCCGGAAATGAGCGCATCGCTGACCCCCGTCACGTGATCACTGGTCGAGTTGTGCATGCTTCTAGCCTCTATGGAGGCTATTGAAGTATGCCAAAAGTAAAAAAAAAAGTGTTTAAAAATTAAAAAAAATAAAAAACCTAAAAGTTCAAATCACCCCCCTTTCGCCCCAATCAAAATAAAACAATAAAAAAAAATCACACCTACACATATTAGGTATCGCCGCGTTCAGAATCGCCCGATCTATCAATAAAAAAAAGGATTAACCCGATCGCTAAACGGCGTAGCGAGAAAAAAATCAAAACGACAGAATTACGTTTTTTTTGGTCGCCATGACATTGCATTAAAATACAATAACGGGCGACCAAAAGAATGGATCTGCGCATAAATGGTATCCTTAAAAACGTCAGCTCGGCACGCAAAAAATGAGCCATCACCCAGCCCCAGATCACGAAAATTGGAGACGCTACGGGTCTCGGAAAATGGCGCAATTTTATTATTTTTTATTTTTAGCAAACTTTGGAATTTTTTTTCACCACTTAGATATAAGAGAACCTAGATATGTTTGGTGTCTATGAACTCTTAATGACCTGGAGAATCATAATGGCAGGTCAGTTTTAGGATTTAGCAAACCTAGCAAAAAAGCCAAACAAAAAACAAGTGTGAGATTGCACATTTTTTGCAATTTCACCGCACTTGGAATTTTTTTCCCGTTTTCGAGTACACTACATGGTAAAAACAATGGTGTTGCTCAAAAGTACAACTCGTCCCGCAAAAAATAAGCCCTCACATGGCCATATTGATGGAAAAATAAAAAAGTTATGGCTGTGGAAAGAAGAAGAGCAAAAAACGAAAACGCAAAACCGAAAGGTTAAGGGAGGTTAAGGGGTTAATGTGACCGGCTTCCTCTGCCTGTATACACATCGTGCATCTGCTGCCGGGATCAGCCGAATGATTCTCTGCACCTGCGCGTAGTAAATCAGACTGCCACTATCTTCGTGCAGACAGATGGCGGCGGTCACATTAAAACTTTGCATGCGCTCCTCCTGTACAAAGATGGCGGCAGTCAGTGAATCATTCGGCTGATCGCGGCGGCAGCGTATTCACGATGGTGATCCGCTGGTGGTACCGCGCAAGAGGCTGCGTGAGTGTATGAGTGTGAGTGTATGAGTGTAAGTGTGTGTGTGTGGTGCATACGGCGTATAGAGTGTGTGTGGTGCGACGGTGTTCCGCTGGTGGTACCGCGCAATAGGTTGGTACCAGCAGCAGTTTCCATATTGAGACACTCATCACTTGGGTGTCCCAAAATGGCGGTCGGTGAACTTCCTCCGCTTGGAATTCTGGGATACGGTGACATCTGGACAGAACAAGAAATGAAAACATTACAAGGCAATTATATAAATAGATGTGGACAAATATTATATAATCATCTCCTATCTCCGTAATGGGAAAATCTGTGTTTGCTGAAAACAGATTTCATCTGTTAATTGAGATCTTTGAAAATGATCAGTCAGTCGAGGAGGATTAAGTAGTGGATTTCTCTAAGATATTTTACAAGGTTTCTTATTTTCACATGTAATATTGACTTATGGAAAAAATTGACACGACAGTTACTCTTTAAAATTGCAAAAACAAGCAACTTTGCAATTTTACTCTTATTAATTCCTAGGCGAAAAGCACGCAATTGGTTCCTATCTTTACCATAGAGTTTCTAAGCGCTACTTTGAAGCTAGCTGTATCCATGGATCTTGCCAGCATTAGTCCCCCTCCTCTCCTCCTATACTGCTTACGCTTTCAGAGTGGAAGAATGCTGGTCTGAACAGTCAATCATGAGGAGCTCACTGGCAAGCAGGAACCCGAGAGGCAAACGAGCGGTGCACTCTTAAAAAACATTTCTTTAAATTATAGGCAAAAGATGAAACATTAATCACAATAATTACAATGGTCTGGAATACCATTATAGAGTATACGTACTGAACCAATGTCCCCCTTCCTTTGAACTACAAGTCTTAGAGGGAACCTGTCACCAGTATTGTGCTGAGTATATAATCAGTTATACTGATTAAAATGATACCTGGGTGATGAAATCCGTCTTGTGGTTGTTTTTTAATTTTTATTTTCAGTTTTTAGTTAATGATATGCTATTGCTCATGGGCGACCTGTGGGGGTCTTCATGTGGTGCTCTGATTAGGTATTCATCAGTATAGCTTCTGACTGGTCACTCATCCCTCAGTGACCTGCCCCCTAGTTTACATAATGAATAATATATATATCTTGGGGAAAAAAGCCTCTTCTGTAGGCAGGCACCAGTCGTGGCACCTGTGCTGCAGCCTGTTCACATATCTAATGAATTATACACCATGTACCAAATTATTATGCAAATTGGTTTTAAGTGTCATAGCATTTTTTTTTTTTTGTAAATGAAGCCCATTATTGGTATTGTGTTTCAGGGTTCTTTGGATCACTGGAATCAATCTCAGATAACTGTGATAATTAGTTTGCCATGTGAGCCCAATAAAAGGAAAACTGGATGTTCCACACTATTAAGCAGGCCCGAGTTTTCAAGTAACATGGGAAAGAAAAAGGATCTCTCACCTGCTGAAAAGCATCAAATAGTGCAATGCCTTGGTCAAGGGATGAAAACATTAGATATTTCCCGAAAACTTAATCTTGATCATCGTACTGTTAAGAGATTTGTGGCTGATTCTGAGCACAGACGTGTTCGTGCTGATAAAGGCAGAATGAGGAAGGTTTCTGCAAATCAAGTTCATCGGATTAAGAGAGCAGCTGCTAAAAAGCCATTACAAACCAGCAAACAGATATTTGAAGCTGCTGGTGCCTCTGGAGTCCCTCGAACCTCAAGGTGTAGGATCCTTCAAAGGCTTGCTGTGGTGAATAAACCCACTATTCGGCCACCCTAAACAGTGCTCATAAGCAGAAACGGTTGCAGTGGGCCAGACATACATGAAGACTAATTTTCAAACAGTCTTGTTTTCTGATGAGTGTCGAGCAACCCTGGATGGTCCAGATGGACGGAGTAGTGGATGGTTGGTGGATGGCCATCATGTCCCAACAAGGCTGCGACGTCAGGAAGGAGGTGGAGGAGTCATGTTTTGGGCCGGAATCATGGGGAAACAGCTGGTAGGGCCCTTTAAGTTTCCTGAAGGTGTGAAAATGACCTCTGCAAAGTGTATAGAGTTTCTGACTGACAACTTTCCTCCATGGTATGAAAAGCAGAAACGTGCCTTCAGGAGCAAAATCATCTTCATGCATGACAATGCACCATGTCATGCTGCAAAGATACCTCTAGTCATGGCTGCTATGGCATAAGGAGAATCATGTGTGGCCACCATCTTCCCCTGACCTCAACCCTATAGAGAACCTTTGGAGTATCATCAAGCAAAAGATCTATGAGGGTGGGAGGCAGTTCACTTCAAAACTGCAGCTCTGGGATGCTTCATGCAAAGAAATACAAGCTGAAACTCTCCAAAAATTCACAAGTTCAATGGATGGAAGAATTGTGAAGGTGATATCAAAGAAGGGTTCCTATGTTAACATGTAACTTGGCCTGTTAGGATGTTTTGGAGTTAAATAGCTTTTTTGTTCAGTGAATGTGACCTCCTAATGCTGCAAATTCCACAAATGAGCATTTTCAGTTCTTTAAAACAGATCAAATGTTTAGAAATTCTACTGTGCCTAATAATTTGGAACAGTGCATTTTGAGTTTTTATTCTTTTTGGAGATTATACTGTTATCATTGGGAGGTTTCTTCAATAAAATTAAACGTATACTGTAATACTCTAACGGGTGATGACTTATTAGACTGACTGTCATTTGCACCGACCACTTAGGAAAATCAGAGAAAAATAACATTTGCATAATAATTTGGAACATGGTGTATACACGTTTGTTTGACGTAATCCTGAAGTTCCTTAAAAAAAATCCATTTGAAATTGGCGCTGGCCACGCCTGTGCAGTAGGTAGCAGCAATCTTTGATCCTATAGCTGATACTGCGTAGGTGCCAGCGGCGCCATCTTGCTAGAGAAAAAAATGTCCTCCTCTAAGATGGTGGCGCCTACACAGCAGCTATCTGCGATCACCAATGGCTGCTATTGCACAGGCGCGGACAGCGCCATTTTCAAATTGATTTTTTTTAGGAACTTCAGGATTACATCAAACAAATGTGTATATAATTTACATATATGATCAGGCTGCAGCGCAGGCACTGCGGCTGGCACCTGCCTGCAGAAGGGGATTTTGTTTTCCAAGATATACTGTATATAATATTTTAATGTTCATTATGTGAAGTAGGGGGCAGGTCAGTGAAGGATCAGTGACCTGTCTGCATTATGAATAGCTTATCAGAGCAGCACATGAAGACCCGCGCAGGACGCCCCCAGAGCACGAGCAGATCATTAACTGAAAAATGAAAATGTAGATTAAAGAACAACCACAAGATGGATTTTATCAACCAAGGTATCTTTTTAATCAGTCTAACAGTGCCAATATGACATTGTCTGTAGGTTACTGTGCACAATCCTGTTGACAGGTTCCTTTTAATTGACAATCCCCAAATAAATGGTTTCCTAGATCTTCAGTGTTGATGCAGCAAGGTTTTCTTTCCAGTTGGTCCCTGCTGTTAATGATTCTGAGAGAATGGTGAAGGGATTTGCCTTGCTTGACCCCCTCCCCGCATGTAATTTGACCCTGGATACAAGTCAATCACAGCTTATTTCAGAGTTCTTAGGGAAAATGCGTCAAAAGCTTCTAACACTCAAGAATGTAGTACATCGCCACCTGCTGCTGGTTTGTAGTACTTGCTAGACGGTCATCAACATAAAGGTATTGCTATGTAGTATTATTATTATTATTTATTATTATAGCGCCATTTATTCCATGGCGCTTTACATGTGTGGCAGGGTATACATTATAAATACAAGTACAGTAATCTTAAACAATACAAGTTATGACTGGTACAGGAGGAGAGAGGTTCCTGCCCGCACGGGCTCACAATCTACAAATATGTATGTGCAATAATGTTAATGATGATAATGCTTTAATTTTTACAGGGAAGAATGTTGCTGGTAAAGCTGTTGAATTAGATGACAAGAGTGCTGGAAGTCACAGATGGTGGGTAAATGGTCTCATCTCAGATGAATTGGATTTGTAGTCATTGTATCTTCAATAATATATCGTAATTCATTTTGTAAGCATTTGATTCAGACAAAGAAGAAAGTTAAAGAAGTTTGAAAATTATCCATTAATGACAAATAATCACATTTTTTTGCCAGGAAGAAGATATGTATGAAAAGAATTGTGATTAGGCCATTTTTTATATACTCACGGTTCAAATACGTGAATACACCACACTTTCATTTCATCCCATTATTAAAAACATGGAGCTAACTTGTACAGAAGCATAAACTGACTCTAGTGCTGTATGTACATGGTTTTGAAACATGTCAGCAGGGATTTGGATCATCTCCTGAGTACATGATATCCATGGTTAAACCAACACTACCCCCTTAAGGACTGTGAAGGATAAATACATTTTCATTTAAATACGCATACCCCTACCTGAGTAACCTGTGCCGTACTGTATTGCCTTCTAACTTCAATGAACACCTTTGTACATGTGCTGCAAGCTACAATTCACTTTAATTAATTTCTTATTAGCTGAATCCTAATTTTCGAAAGTGCATGGCTAACTGCAAGTTATATTAAGTGTGTATTTTTGTAGGACACATCTGACTATAGGATGCACCTGAGGCATAAAATATAAAAAATATATATTTTATACTCGTTAAAACTTCCCTTGTGACTGTAGTGGAGGGATTAATATCCTTCCAGTGGCTTTATCAGGATTTTAATAAAGGTTTTCCAGTATAAACCAGTTATCACCTATCCAGAGTATAACAAGTATAAGTTGCTGGGGGTGTTCTTGTTGTGAACGCTCTGGATCTGACTTTGGAGTTTGGGCTCCCTCTGGTGGCTGCTGATAGTAGTGAAGCTGCCTTTGCTAACAGAAGTCCATCAGCTGGGGACGATTGGCAATCAGGTAGCACTGACTGGGCAGATATAAGGGAGTAACCTTCCCATGATTCTCGCTGGGGATTTGTTGTTGTTCTTCCTGGTCCCATTTGGACGTCAGCTTTCTTCCTGCTGTCTCCTGCAACTTTCAGATAAGTTATTTGCTGCTTGTTTCTTTGGCTTTTGTTTTCCTTTGGTTTTTCTGCCCCTCTGGAGTGAGGTCAGCCGGGTTCCCCGGCTGGGGCCTGTGCTGGTCTCTGTTTCTCATGTACTACTGTTTATTTGTTCAGTCCCTGTTATTTCAGTGTCTGCTGGTTAGCTACCTGTTCACACCAGAGTTCTGATCTAGCAGGGGAGAGATCGTGTGGTGTGAGTATTTTTGGAAATCAGACTTGTTGGAATTTTTTCTAGGGTTTTGCCGGATTGCAGACAGTATTCTTTCCTGTCCTGTCCTATCTAGTTAGTTTTGGGCCCCAGCATTTGCTTGTTCTATTTTCTGCCTGCATTTGTGTTTCATCTTGTCACACCGCCAATATCTGTGTGGGGGCTACCTATTCCTTTGGGGCACTACTCTGGGGCAGTTAGCTTTCTCCTTTCTATCTTTAGGCTTAGTTAACTCTCCGGCTGTGTCGAGGCGTCTAGGTCATCGTAGGTACGTCCCACGGCTACTTCTAGTTGTGCGATTAGTTTAGGGGTCTGCAGTCCGTTAGTTACCAACCTCTCTGGGTGTCAGGCTGCCTGGGCTATTTTGGCTACTATCCTCCTCGGCTACCGAATCATAACAGGTCCCACTGCTGAGGGTCCCACTGCTGAGGGTCCCACCACTAGGACCCACTGCGATCAGCAAATTAAGGAATTTAAATTCCTGACAGAGAACTTTTATATGCCTTTTACAAAATGGTGCAGCTGAGCAGATGCCTGACTGCCACATTTATTTTGTGTGAGGCTGCCGGAAAAAGCCCAGAGCAGCGGTCGGCAGCCGCATAGGAGCAGCAGTCGAGCATGTGCATTACCACTATATTCTATAAGATATAAAAGTTTCCCATTTACACGCCGATGGGTGCGAGTCTCAATGGTCAGACCCCATGATCAATAAGTTATTTCTTCTCCGGTGGATAAGTGATAACTTCTTTTCACAAGTCAACCCCTTTAAGCTATTTTTTATCGATAGGATAGGGGATAATTTGCTGATTGCTGTGGCCCCGAAAATAGCTAGTTCTTTTCAGATTCCCATTTCACTGGAGCAGAGGCTCGAGCATGTTCAACTCCAGTTCATTCATTCTCAATCGAGCTGTGGGGAAAAGCTGAGTGCCAGCACATACAGCACATTAGACAGCACAGCATGTTTTACTCTTGTCTCACTGTTTGACACATCTTATGACCATTCACTTGATCGGATTCCCTCAGTCCTCCAACCTAAACCTCCAAGTCAGTCCCATGTTTGCTCATGCATTTGGTCCTTCCTATGTGCATGAAAATCATGAGGGACAAGACAAAGACCATTCTGAAAGCACCTCATTGGCTAAAAAGAAACTGGTTTGGAGCTCTGAGCAATTTAAAGGTAGATGGCCCGCTGGTTCTCCCACCAACCAGCAACCTTCTCCACCAGCGGCCGATTTGTCACCCAGATCCTCAAGCCTTACAACTTGCGGCCTGGCTTCTGTATCCATCGTCCTAAAGGCTAGAGGTCTCTCGGATAAGGTGGTAATAACACTGCAAAAAAGCAGGAAGCCAGTGACCAATTCTATTTACAAGAAAATATGGAAAACCTTCATATCCTGGTGCGTATCCAACCTATTGAATGTGTTACATCCGAATGTGGCACAAATCCTCGCACCAGAGCGGGCTGGAGAAAGGTCTAAAGACTAGTACTTTAAAAGTCCAAGTTGCAGCCCTCAGCTCGTACTTTGATCAGACCCTAGCTGACCATCGCTGGGTGAAAAGGTTTATAATTGCAGCCTCTCGTCTACAGCCTAGAATGCCTAATTTGGTCCCATCCTGGGATCTGAATGTGGTTCTCAAAGGCCTCACAATACCTCCATTTGAACCTATAGAGATTATAGACTTGGATAAGTTATCTTGGAAAGCAGCTTTCCTGGTGGCCATCACAACAGCGAGAAGGGTAGGTGAACTACAGGCCCTCTCAATCAGAAAACCCTATTTAAGAACCTTAGAGGACAGAATTATTTTCTGCCTAGATTCATCTTTTTTACCTAAGGTCTCCTCTGAGTTCCATAGGTCCCAAGGAATCATACTGCCTTCCTTTTGTAAGAACCCGTCCAATGCAAAAAAGCAAATGATAAACAATAATTTAACCTCTTCAAGACCCTGCCCTTTTTCGTTTTTGCGTTTGTTTTTGTTCCCCTTCTTCCCAGAGCCATAACTTTTATATTTTTCCATCAATATGGCCGTGTGAGGGCTTGTTTTTTGCGGGACAAGTTGTACTTTTGAACGGCAACATTGGTTTTACCATATTGTGTACTCAAGAATGGGAAAAGATTCCAGGTGCGGTGAAATTGCAAAAAAATTGCAATTCCACAATGTTTTTTTGGATTTTTTTTTACCATGTTCACCAAATGCTAAAACTGACCAGCCATTATGATTCTCCGGGTCATTACAAGTTCATAGACACCAAACATGTCTAGGTTCTTTTTTATTTAAGTGGTGAAAAAAAATCCAAAGTTTGTTAAAAAAATAAATAAATTGCGCCATTTTCCAAGACCTGTAGCATCTCCATTTTTCATGATCTCAGGTTGGGTGAGGGCTTATTCTTTGTGTGCTGAGCTGACGTTTTTATTGATACCATTTTGGTGCTGATATGATCTTTTGATCGCCCGTTACTGCATTTTAATGCAGTGTCGCAGCGACCAAAAAAACATAATTCTGGCGTTTTGACTTTTTTTTATCGCTACGCCGTTTAACGATCAGATTAATCCTTTTTTTTATTGATCGGGCGATTCTGAACGTGGCGATACAAAATGTGTATATTTGATTTTTTTTTCATTGTTTTATTTTGAATGGGTCGTTTGTTTTATTTTTTAAATATTTTTATTATACAGGCGATAATCACATCGCCTCTATGTAGTAGAATTACTCACTTGCTGACCACTGCGCGGCGCTCATAGCAATCCGGCACTGACAATCATAGAAGTTTCCAGGAAGCCTCTGGTTGTCATGCCAACGAATCGGTGACCCACGATCACGTGACAGGGGTCGCCGGTGGGAGGATTTCCTGCATGATGGCCGGAAGTGCGAGTTAAAAGCCGCTGTCAGAGTTTGACAGCGGCATTTAACTAGTTAATAGCCGCGGGTGGATCGCGATTCCATCCGCGGCTATTGCGGGCACATGTCAGCTGTTCAAAACAGCTGACATGTCCCGGGAAAGATGTGGGCTCAGCGCCGGAGCCCACATCAAAGGGAGGGAAGCGACCTCCGCAGAAATAGTTAAGGGGTCGTAAAGGGGTTAAAACAAAAAACAATGGGAGGGAAAAGTAGAAAAATCTAAAGCTTGCTGTAACACTGGTATTATATTAAATTAGTATGGAACACTCATTTTGACTCGCCTGTGGTAAATCACAAATGAGAATCACCTATCATTAATTGTCAGTGCCCATGTGACATGAATTAGTCCAATGAATGATAACTTCAGTGTTTTAAAAAGCCACATGGTAAGCACTGTTACTTTGTCACAATGGTGAAGACAAATAAGCTGTCTGAGGACATCAAAACTGCAAACACAAGACTTCCAAAGGATATAAGGCCATATCCAAAGACCTGGGTATCCCAGTTTCAACAGTGCGCACTATTAATAATAAAGTTTGCTAAGCATGGAACCATCAAAAACCTTACTGGACGTGGGGGAAAGAAGAAATATTGACAAGAGATGTCTTCGAAGGTTGGTGCGAATGGTGGAAAACAACACCACATCAAACAGCCAAGATCTGAAGGCCAAACTGGAACAGTCTGGGGTTATGGTTTCAACAAGTACCATACGCTACCCACTAAACCAAGCAGAGCTTTACGGGTGAAGGCCAAGGAAGAAACCATTGTTGAAGAAAATACGTAAAAAGGAACGACTGATCTTTGCCAAAGAGTACCTTAACAAACCACTATCCTTCTGGGAAAATGTTCTGTTTACATATGAAACAAAAATAGAGCTTTTTGCTAATGCAAAGTAATAGTGTGTTTACAGCCTGCTCAATTACGGTTATAAGGAAAAGAACACCCTACCAACAGTTAAGCATGCTGGAGGATCCATAATGCTGTGGAGTTGCTTTGCTGCGTCTGATGCTGGAGGCCTTGACCTTATAACAGGAATCATGAAATCAGAGAATTATCAAGAGATTTTAGAGCAAAATGTCCTACCCAGTATAAGAAAACTTGGTTTGAGTCAAAGATTATGGGTCCTCCAGCAAGACAAAGCACACATAAAGTACACAGGAATGGTTGAAAAACAAAAATGAACTATTTTAAAATTGCCATCAATGAGTCATGACCTCAGTCCCATTGAAAATCTTTGGGGTGAGCTAAAATCTGCCATTGGAAAAAAGAACCCTGCAAGCGTTCAAGAGCTTGAACAAATTGCAAAGGAAGAGTGGGAGAAAATATCAGCTGAGAAGTGCAAGATGCTTATTGGTGGCTTCAAGAAATATTTGGAGGTTGTCATCAGTGCAAAAGGGTGTGCAATCAAGTATTAACCCCTCTCTGACATTAGACGTACTATCCCGTCCATAAAACCCGTGCCATTCTGACCATGGACGGGATAGTACGTCATAGGCGATTAGCTGCGCTCCCCGAGGGAGCGCAGCTAATCGCCGCCGGGTGTCAGCTGATTATCACAGCTGACACCCGTGACTGTGTGTCAGGAGCGGTCACGGACCGCTCCCGGCACATTAACCCCTTGCACACCGCGATCAAACATGATCGCGGTGTACTGGGGGCACAGGGAGGATCGCGCAGTGTGGGGGCTCCCTGCGCGCCCCCCTGAGACCCTCAGACCAGCGCGATGTGATCGCGCTGCTCTGAGGGCTTCCTCCCTCCCAGGACCTGGATCCAAGATGGAGCTGGGGTCCTGGAGGGAGGCGGCTTCCTCAGTGCCTGCCGAGAGCAGGCACTGAGAAGCCTGCTGCACTGCCTGAGCGATCGCTGGTGTGACAGAGTGCTGTGCACACTGTCACACCAGCGATCTGATGAAATACAGTGATGTCCCACCCTGGGACAAAGTAAAAAAGTAAAAAAAGTAAAAATAAACATGTGTAAAAAAAAATCCAAAAAAAAAAAAAAATATTCCCCAATAAATTCATTACTTATTGTAAATAAAAAAAATAAAACAATAAAAGTACACATATTTGGTATCGCCGCGTCCGTAACGACCCCCCCTATAAAAATGTCCCACTAGTTAACCCCTTTTGTGAACCC
Organism: Oophaga sylvatica; assembly: GCA_033576555.1. Taxonomy (NCBI): domain Eukaryota; kingdom Metazoa; phylum Chordata; class Amphibia; order Anura; family Dendrobatidae; genus Oophaga; species Oophaga sylvatica. The sequence goes on from JARQOD010000005.1 coordinate 470,829,467, forward strand.
CTTAAAAAATAAAAAATAAAAACGAAGCAAAAAATCAGTGCTTTATCATCATACCGCTGAACAAAAAGTGGAATAACACGCGATCAAAAAGACGGATATAAATAAACATGGTACCGCTGAAAACGTCATCTTGTCCCGCAAAAAAACGAGCCGTCACACAGCATCATGAGCGAAAAAATAAAAAAGTTATAGCTCGCAGAATAAAGCGATGCAAAAATAATTATTTTTTATATAAAATTGTTTTTATTCTATAAAAGCGCGAAAACATAAAAAAATGATATAAATGAGGTATCGCCATAATCGTACTGACCCGAAGAATAAAACTGCTTTATCAATTTTACCACACGCGGAACAATAAAAACGCCTCACCCAAAAGAAATTCATGAATTGCTGATTTTTGTTCATTCTAACCTCCCAAAAATCGAAATAAAAAGCGATCAAAAAATGTCACGTGCTCAAAAATGGTACCAATAAAAGCGTCACCTCGTCCCGCAAAAATTAAGACCTCACATGACTCTGTGGGCCAAAATATGCAAAAATTATAGCTCTCAAAATGTGGCGATGCAAAAAACTACTTTTTGCAATAAAAAGCGTCTTTTAGCGTGACAGCTGCCAATCATAAAAACCGCTATAAATAGTAAATCAAACCCCCCTTTATCACCCCCTTAGTTAGGGAAAAAAAATAAAATAAAAAAAATGTATTTATTTCCATTTTCCCATTAGGGTTAGGGTTAGGGTTTCGGCTAAAGTTAGGATTAGGGTTAGAGTTTGGATTAGGGTTAGGGTTGGGATTAGGGTTGGGACTAGGGTTAGGGGTGTGTTGGGGTTAGGGTTGGAGTTAGAATTGGGGGTTTCCGCTGTTTAGGCACATCAGGGGCTCTCCAAATGTGACATGGCGTCTGATCTCCATTCCAGCCAATTCTGCTTTGAAAAAGTCAAACGGTGTTCCTTCACTTCTGAGCTCTGCCATGCGTCCAAACAGTAGTTTATCCCCACATATGGGGTATCAGCGTACTCTGGACCCCAAGAGTTATTGTGAAATTTGTCCTATTTCTTCTGTTACCCTTGGGAAAATAAAAAACTGGGGCGAAAATATTATTTTTGTAAAAAAAATAAGATTTTTTTGTTTTTACGGCTGTACATTATAAACTTCTGTGAAGCACTTGGGGCTTCATAGCGCTCACCACACATCTAAATAAGTTCCTTGTGGGGTCTATTTTCCAAAATGGGGTCACTTGTTGGGGATTTCCACTGTTTAGGCGCATCAGGGGCTCTCCAAATGCGACATGACGCCCCCAGACCATTCCATCAAAGTCTGCAATCCAAAACGTCACTACTTCCCTTTCCGAGCCCTGACATGCGCCCATACAGTAGTTTTCTCCCACATATTGGGTATCAGCGTACTCAGGACAAATTGGACAACAACTTTTGGGGTCCAATTTCTCCTGTTACCCTTGTGAAAATAAAATATTGGGGGCGAAAAAATCATTTTTGTAAAAAAAAAAAGGATTTTTTATTTTTACGGCTGTGCGTTATAAACTTCTGTGAAGCACTTCGGGGTTCAAAGTGCTCACCACACATCTAGGTAAGTTCCTAGTGGGGTCTATTTTCCAAAATGGGGTCACTTGTGGGGGGTTTCCACTGTTTAGGCGCATCAGGGGCTCTCCAAATGCGACATGACGCCCCCAGACCATTCCATCAAAGTCTGCAATCCAAAACGTCACTACTTCCCTTTCCGAGCCCTGACATGCGCCCATACAGTAGTTTTCTCCCACATATTGGGTATCAGCGTACTCAGGACAAATTGGACAACAACTTTTGGGGTCCAATTTCTCCTGTTACCCTTGTGAAAATAAAATATTGGGGGCGAAAAATCATTTTTGTAAAAAAAAAAAGGATTTTTTATTTTACGGCTGTGCGTTATAAACTTCTGTGAAGCACTTCGGGGTTCAAAGTGCTCACCACACATCTAGATAAGTTCCTTGTGGGGTCTATTTTCCAAAATGGGGTCACTTGTGGGGGGTTTCCACTGTTTAGGCGTATCAGGGGCTCTCCAAATGCGACATGACGCCCCAGACCATTCCATCAAAGTCTGCAATCCAAAACGTCACTACTTCCCTTCCGAGCCCTGACGTGCACCCATACAGTAGTTTTCTCCTACATATTGGGTATCAGCGTACTCAGGACAAATTGGACAACAACTTTTGGGTTCCAATTTCTTCTGTTACCCTTGTGAAAATAAAATATTGGGGGCGAGAAAATCATTTTTGTAAAAAAAAAAAAGGATTTTTTATTTTAAGGCTGTACGTTATAAACTTTAGTGAAACACCTGGGGGTTCAAAGTTCTCACCACACATCTAGATAAGTTCCTTGAGGGGTCTAGTTTCCAAAATTGTGTCATTTGTGGGGGGTTTCCACTGTTTAGGCAGATCAGGAGCTCTCCAAACACGACATGGCGTCCAGCCAATTCTGCGTTGAAAAAGTGAGACGGCGCTCCTTCCCTTCCAAACTCTGCCATGCACCCAAACAGTGGTATACCCCCACATATGGGGTATCAGTGTACTCAGGACAAATTGCACAATAACTTTTGGAGTCTTGTTACCCTTGGAAAAATAAAAATTCGGGTGAAAAGATCATTTTTGTGGAAAAAATATGATTTTTAAATTTTACGGCTCTACGTTATAAACTTGTGTGAAGCACTTGAGGGTTCAAATTGCTCACCAAAGATCTAGATAAGTTCCTTAGGGGGTCTAGTTTCCCAAATGGGGTCATTTGTGGGGGGTTTCCACTGTTTAGGCACATCAGGGGCTCTCCAAATGCAACATGGCATCCAATCTCAATTCCAGCCAATTTTGGTTGGAAAAAGTCAAATGGTGCTCCTTCCCTTCCGAGCTCTGCCGTGCGCCCAAACAGTGGTTCCCCCCCACATATGGGGCATCAGCGTACTCAGGACAAATTGGACAACAACTTATGTGGTCCAATTTCTCCTGATACCCTTGGTAAAATAAAAAATTAGTGACTAAAAGATAATTTTTGTGGGAAAAAAATAGGATTTTTTATTTTCATGCCCGGGCATTATAAACTTGTGTGAAGCACTTGGGGGTTCAAAGTGCTCACCAAAGATCTAGATAAGTTCCTTAGGGGGTCTAGTTTCCAAAATGGGGTCACTTGTGGGGGATTTCCACTGTTTAGGCTCATCTGGGGCACTGCAAACGGAACATGACCCCCATCAACGTCTGCATTCCAAAACGTTACTACTTCCTTTCCAAGCCCTGCCGTGCGCCCAAACAGTTTTCCACCCCCACATATGGGGTATCAGCGTACTCAGGACAAATTGGACAACAACTTTTGGGGTCCAATTTCCTTGGGAAAATTCAAAAATTTAGGACTAAAAAATCATTTTTGTGGAAATTTTTTTTTTTTTTTTTCACACCCAGGCATTATAAACTTTTGTGAAACACTTGGGGGTTCAAAGTGCTCACAACAGATCTAGATAAGTACCTTAGGGGGTCTAGTTTCCAAAATGGTGTCACTTGTGGGGGGTTTCCACTGTTTAGGCGCATCAGAGGTTCTCCAAGCGCGACATGGCGTCCAATCTCAACTCCAGCCAATTTTAGTTTGAAAAAGTCAAACGGCGCTCCTTCCCTTACGAGCTCTGCCGTGTGCCCAAACAGTGGTTTTCCCCCACATATGGGGTATTGGCGTACTCAGGAGAAATTGCATAACAACCTTATCTGTCCATTTTCTCCTTTTACCCTTGTGAAAATAAAAAAAAAGTTTGTAAAAGATCATTTTTGTGGCTAAAAAGTTAAATATTCATTTTTTCCTTCCACGTTGCTTTAGTTCCTGTGAAGCACCTGAAGGGTTAATAAACTTCTTGAATGTGGTTTTGAGTACCTTGAGGGGTGCAGTTTTTAGAATGGTGTCACTTTTGGGTATTTTCTGTCATGTAGACCCCTCAAAGTGACTTCAAATGAGAGGTGGTCCCTAAAAAAAATGGCTTTGTAAATTTTGTTGTAAAAATGAGAAATCGCTGGTCAACTTTTAACCCTTATAACTTCCTAACAAAAAAAAATTTTGATTCCAAAATTGTGCTGATGTAAAGTAGACATGTGGGAAATGTTATTTCTTAACTATTTTGTGTGACATATTTCTCTGTTTTAAGGGAATAAAAATTCAAAGTTTGAAAATTGCTAAATTTTCAAAATTTTCGCCATATTTGCGTTTTTTTCAAAAATAAACGCAAGTTATATGGAAGAAATTTTACCACTAACATGAAGTACAATATGTCACGAGAAAACAATCTCAGAATCGCGAAGATCCGTTGAAGCGTTCCGGAGTTATAACCTCATAAAGAGACAGTGGTCAGAATTGTAAAAATTGTCCCGGTCATTAACGTGCAAACCACCCTTGGGGGTGAAGGGGTTAATTAGAGATGCCTTTTTTGCTGCACATTCTGTTTATTCTGTTTCTTCTAAAAAAAACAGCAATATGTAAGTTGAAAAACAATGTTGCATTGTTATTACTTTTGTACGGTGGCGGTGTTCACACCGTGCAGTAACTGAGACAGTGACCCAAGCAAGTCCAACATAAACAGCTTTTATTCAGCAACTCACGGGTTAAACAGAAAAAAGTCCTCCGATACGCAGCCGAGTTAACATCAGTCCATAAACAAAGGGTGCCAGGAACAACGGCCACGCCGGGCCGAACAGAGCCTGACAGGTGCAGAGCCGCCAGGTGTGGGTTCAGCTAGACGCAATCCTGCGTAGCTTTCCGCAGGGTCAAAACATAGAACCACACTAATCCTTAGTGCAGGAGTTTTAAAGACCTGTGGCAAAAAGCCACTGGAAAACCCGGATTGGAGGGAGGATGCCGCCTCACTGCCTCCTGTGACCTCCTCCAAGGAATGAAGGACCTGCCGGACTTTACCTAGTCTGCCTTAGCCAGGTAGTCTGACCAGGTCATTGCTCACCTTCATTCCTGCATTGCAGCCGCAGCTGTGTGTGTGACTGCAATGCACTCCAATGGTTTTAATAGGTCTCTGTACACATTCTGGGGGAAACATAGCGTCCCTCATAAACGATCCCGGTCACTGCCTCACATATTCCCCCCCTCTGTTCAAACTTGTGGGGTTGAACATCTGTCACCATACAGGGTGCCCGGGACAGGGCATCCGCGTTTGCTTGCAACTTTCCGGGGCGATGTTCTACAGAGAAACTGAAATTTTGCAGTGACAGGAACCACCTGGTGTCTCGCGCATTCCTCTCCTTGGCATTCCTCATCCATACCAAGGGTGAGTGGTCCGTCACCAAGCGGAACTGACGCCCGAGTAAATAATAACGTAGTGATTCCAAGGCCCACTTAATAGCCAAACACTCCTTCTCTACCACGCTATAATTTTTCTCTGCCGGGACAAGTTTTCTACTCAAGTAGGTGACCGGGTGCTCTTCGCCATTCACTTTTTGTGACAACACCGCCCCTAGGCCTACCTCCGAGGCATCTGTCTGGACAATGAAGGTTTCATTGAAGTTGGGGCTGATGAGGACCGGCTGTCCACACAGGGCCAACTTCATGGACTGAAAGGCTTCTTCTGCCTGAGGGTTCCACCGAACCATTACCGTTTTTTTCCCTTCAAGAGATCGGTCAGGGCCGCCGTTCGCCCAGCAAAATTAGGTATAAACCGGCGGTAATACCCAAGGATGCCAAGGAACGCCTTCACCTGTTTTGTACTCGATGGTTTAGGCCAGTTTTTTATGGCCTCAATTTTATTGATTTGGGGCTTGATAGCTCCTCGGCCTATCACATACCCCAAGTATCGGGCTTCCTCTAGCCCTATCGCACATTTTTTTGGTTTGCCGTTAACCCCGCGGCTCTGAGAGAATCTAGCACCGCTTGTACCTGTGATAGGTGCGTTTGCCAGTCGGAGCTAAATATGATAATATCATCTAGATACGCGGACGCGTACTCCTGATGCGGCTTTAGCACTATGTCCATCAATCTCTGAAATGTAGCCGGGGCCCCATGTAACCCAAAAGGTAAGACCACATAGTGATATAGACCCTCCGGAGTTACGAAGGCGGTCTTTTCCTTCGCCGAATCTGTGAGCGGTACCTGCCAGTAACCCTTGGTGAGATCGAGCGTGGTAAAATACTGGCCTGCCCCAGTCTCTCAATCAGCTCGTCCACCCGGGGCATTGGATAAAGGTCAAATTTCGACACTTCATTCAATTTCCGGAAATCGTTACAGAAGCGTAATGATCCGTCTGGTTTTGGAATCAGTACAATGGGCTAGCCCACTCACTCCGTGATTCCTCTATGACGCCTAACTGAAGCATTTGTTTTACCTCAGCCGTGATGGCTTGCCTCCAGGCTTCGGGCACCCGGTATGGTCTCATTCGTACCCTTATCCCAGGTTCAGTGACAATGTCATGTTGGATAGCCGTAGTTCTACCGGGTAGCTCTGAGAACACGTCGGTATTGTGTTGCACCAGGGAGCGAGCCTCCCGTCGCTGCTGTTTAGTGAGGGTATCACTTATCCTGACCTCCCCCTTGGACGCTTCCCTGGCTGAAGGTAAAGTACTCTCTGGTGAAATGCCCCGGGTAATGTCTGTAACAAAACACTCTCGATCCTTCCAAGGCTTTAGCAGGTTTACATGGTAAATCTGCTCAGGTTTCCTCCTTCTGGGCTGATACACCCGGTAATTTACCTCCCCCACCTTTTCTCGAATCTCATATGGCCCTTGCCACTTGGCCATGAGCTTACTCTCGGCTGTGGGTACCAGTACTAATACCCGATCGCCCTTGTTAAAAGACCTGACTCTGGCTCTTTTATTATATGTGCGCTTCTGGGTTGCTTGGGCATCTAACAGATGTTCTTTCACGATGGGCATGACCGCCGCGATCCGGTCCTGCATACTAGCCACGTGTTCAATTATACTCCTATGTGGAGTCGGCTCTTGTTCCCATGTCTCTTTGGCTACGTCCAACAGACCCCTAGGGTGTCTGCCGTACAATAACTCAAAGGGAGAAAACCCTGTGGAAGCCTGAGGTACCTCACGGACGGCGAACATCAAATAGGGTAACAACATGTCCCAATCCCTTCCATCCTTAGAAACCACCTTTTTTAACATGGACTTGAGGGTTCTATTGAACCGTTCTACTAACCCATCGGTTTGAGGGTGGTACACCGAGGTGCGCAATTGTTTAATTTTTAGCAGTTTGCACAGTTCTCTTGTCACCTTGGACATAAAGGGGGTCCCCTGATCCGTCAGGATCTCCTTAGGTAGTCCCAGGCGACAGAACATGGCAAACAGTTCCCGGGCAATAAGTTTTGCGATGGTGTGGCGTAGTGGTATAGCCTCCGGGTACCGGGTGGCATAGTCAACGACCACCAGTATATGTTGGTGGCCAGGGCGGATTTTACAATGGGCCCTACCAAATCCATTGCAATTCGTTCAAAAGGTACCTCTATCACTGGCAGGGGTACCAATGGACTATGGAAACTTGCAGTGGGTGATGTCAACTGACATTCGGGGCAGGATTCGCAGTACCTTTTGACCTCCACGTAAACGCCAGGCCAAAAGAACCGCTGCAAGATACGTTCTAGAGTTTTTTTTTCCCCTAAGTGTCCACCCAGCAAGTGTGAGTGTGCCAAATCTAGAATCACCCGCGATACGACTGAGGTGCTACCAACTGTTCCACGACCACGTCCCTGATCTTATCTATCCTATAGACCAACTCACCACTGACTACCATGCGTGGAAATACCGTAACTGCATTGGGCTGTTGGGCTACGCCGTTTACCTCTAGCACTCTTTCCCGCGCCTGAGTCAGGGTGGGATCCTGTAGCTGAGCGGTCCCAAACGTGGCTCTGGACACTTCCAGCTCGGGAATCGATGGGGTCTCCTCAACCTCTCCTGCCAACACCTCTAAGGGACACCTATCGGGGTCACACTCTATCCCTAGGTGGGACACCCCTATGGCAGGTTCGTCGGGTACAGCATCTGTAATACATTTTACCGGGGGAGAATGGATTTTGTTTTTCCACAGAGTCCAGAACAGGGGCAAATCTCTTCCCAACACAGACCCATAGGGAAGATTTTTACCACTCCCACCACATGTTTTATGTCTCCACAGGGCGTAGACAAAACTACCTCCGTAGTGGGATATTCTCGGAGGTCCCCATGGATACATACAACCCCTATCTGCCGTCCGCTGGGGTTGTCGCCTGCCACCAGTGATCCATGAACCAGAGTCACGAGGCTCCCTGAGTCCAGGAGAGCCTCTGTAGGATACCCATTAACCAGTACCTGGCATAGTTGGAGTTCACTGTCCGGGAGGTCGAGGCTCGCGGTGCAGACGGACTGGGCATACATTGAGACCCGGCGGCTATATCCGCAGTCCATGGGTTCCGTAGTCAGGGGACAATTAGCAATCACATGTCCCAGGCCCTGACATCTCCAGCACCTGAGGGTGGAGGTACTGTTAGGTCTTATGACAGTTTGGGAGGGAACCGGTCTCCTGCCACTCTCACTCCGGGGTTCCCCTTCAGCACGGACACGGTGCTGACTGTCCCCAGCAGAAGGGACGCGACCCCTTTCCCGATTCCTGGGGTGGCAGGGATCGGCGTGACAGCCGAGAGGGGGCGGAGTCTCGAATGAAGTCCTGAGTGGCCGAGTAGCGCTCGATCAAACTGACTACCTGGTCGAGCATGCCGGGGTCGCCTTGCCCCACCCAACGTTGTATAGCAGCCGGCAGAGTCCTTACCAGCCGGTCAGTCACCACCCTCTCCACCATCTGGGCTGGAGACAAAGTCTCTGGCTGGAGCCACTTCTTTACCAGCTGCAGGAGGTCATAAGCCTGAGACCGAGCGGGTCGTGTCTCCACATAAGCCCAAGAAAATACACGCTGAGCCCTCACGTATGTATTAACCCCTAGTCGGGCAAGGATCTCACCTTTGAGCCTCTGGTAGTCCTGGGCGTCCTCCCGACTGATATCGAAGTAGGCCTTTTGTGCATCGCTGACTAGAAACGGAGCCACTACTTCTGCCCACTAGCCCGCTGGTAGGTTTTCCCGCTCCGCTGTGCGTTCATAAACTGTCAGAAAAGCTTCCACGTCGTCCTCTGGTCCCATCTTCCTCAACGCTGAGCGAACCCTGTCTCGGGCCTCGCGATGTTCAGGGGCTGGCGCCGTCGAGGTCTCCCACAGAGCAGAAATCTGTTGCAGCAGCAGTTTGTTTGTTTTTTGTTGCTGCTGGTACAATAGCTGCTGTTGCTCATTGTGCTGTAGCTCCCGCTCCTGCTGTTGCCGCTGGAGACTCAGGTACTGCTCCTGCTGTTGTCGCTGAGACTGCAGCTGCTGCTGTTGTGTAATTACCAGCTGCTTTAACAGCTCTTCCATTTTGTTCACGGGGTGAGGCTGAAAAGTGGCCGGCCGGATTGTGGTCATGAAGCTGCCGGTGGATATGCCTCAGTCACAGTGCTCGCATTCTCCACCAAGTTGTACGGTGGCGGTGTTCACACCGTGCAGTAACTGAGACAGTGACCCAAGCAAGTCCAGCATAAACAGCTTTTATTCAGCAACTCACGGGTTAAACAGAAAAAAGTCCTCCGATACGCAGCCGAGTTAACATCAGTCCATAAACAAAGGGTGCCGGGAAAAAACGGCCGCGCCGGGCCAAACAGAGCCTGACAGGTGCAGAGCCGCCAGGTGTGGGTTCAGCTAGACGCAATCCTGCGTAGCTTTCCTGCTATGCTCCTAGCAGGGTCAAAACATAGAACCACACTAATCCTTAGTGCAGGAGTTTTAAAGACCTGTGGCAAAAAGCCACTGGAAAACCCGGATTGGAGGGAGGATGCCGCCTCACTGCCTCCTGTGACCTCCTCCAAGGAATGAAGGACCTGCCGGACTTTACCTAGTCTGCCTTAGCCAGGTAGTCTGACCAGGTCATTGCTCACCTTCATTCCTGCATTGCAGCCGCAGCTGTGTGTGTGACTGCAATGCACTCCAATGGTTTTAATAGGTCTCTGTACACATTCTGGGGGAAACATAGCGTCCCTCATAAACGATCCCGGTCACTGCCTCACACTTTGGAGCACTAATTAAAAAATACTGAGGATATAACTTTGGTACATTTACATTTATTTTTGAAGATACTGTACAATCTGAAAAAAATGGAGTGCCAATAATGGTGACGAACACTGTACTTCACAAGCGAACTAAGCAGATCTCTGACCACGTCCTAGAGTGAGTCAGACCTACCAACTGAGACCTCTTGGTTTGGCAAAGATGCAAGATTTCTGATGCGCTTCTCTAACTTCCAGCCATAATTTTTTTCGTCTGGAAGAGACCTCTGAGCTTAGCGTATCCCTCACGCAGTCCAGTTATCTTTCCTCCAGCTTTTTGTGCTGAGTAAGGATAGCTCCCTTTGGTTTGTCATTTTGTCCTTTAGCAGGGACCTTTTCTCTAAATCCAGAAGCAGGGGAAAATACTCACGCAACTAGTCTTTTTACCTTGCAGTGAGGATACTGGCTGGCCACACTCTGACTTTAGTAGTCAGTTAAAGTCCTATGGTCAGGTCAGCTCGTATCCTCTTGATGACCATCTAACTTGATTTTAAGTCATTTTGTGTTGGTAGACTCTTCAAGCTGGTCTCCATATTTATTTGTATGGGACACTCATTAGAGTCAAGTTTCTGGAGGGTTTAGCTCTAAATCTTCACTGTGCTGCTACACTAGTCTGTTTTGGATATAGGTAGGATAAGACGATATGCAGTCTATGAACCAAAAAAAAACCTTATGAAACCGCAAGAGGTGAACTCTTCAGGGTTGTTTTCATTCATTGTTGCTAATAGATTGTTTGGTAAAACTACCTTATTTTTCGGACTATAAAACGCACTTTTTCCCCAAAAAAATTGTGAGGAAAATGGGGGGTGCGTCTTATAGTCCGAACGCAGGCTTACCGGTGGGTTGCGGCAGTGGTGTGGCGGTGGCAGAGGTGCGGCGTTGCAGAGGGGCGGTGGGCGGCATGCACCTGAGCAGGGTCGTCCCTTCCTCAGGTGAGATGATGCCGCGGCTCGGAGTCCACAGAGAGCAGAGAGGAGAGCAGAGCCGGGTTTCTCAGTGGTGGCGGCCATCTTCCTGAGGCGGCGCGTGCGCAGATAGAGTACTCTGCTTCCTGGGGCTTCAGGAAAATGGCCGTGGGAGGCCGCGCGTACGCAGATAGAGATCGCGGCGGCCATTATCCTGAAGCCGAGTTCACAGATTGAGAGCTTGGCTTCAGGAAAATGGCCGCCGCGATCTCCATCTGCGCATGCGCTACCTCCCGCGGCCATTTTCCTGAAGCCCCAGGAAGCAGAGTACTCTATCTGCGCACGCGCTGCCTCAGGAAGATGGCCGCCACCACCGACAAACCTGGCTCTGCTCTCCTCTCTGCTCTCCGTGGACACCATGCCGCGGCGTCAGCTCACCTGAGGAAGGGACCCTGCTCAGGTGCACGCCACCCACCGCGCCCCTGTAATGCCGCACCTCTGCCACATCACTGCCGCAACCCCCCGGTAACATGTGGTTAACCCGGCTTTCCTGCTTGCCTTGGACACCGGGTCACGGCGTCACCTCACCTGAGGATGGGACCCTGTATCAGCATCACCGCACCTCTGCCACACCACTGCCGCAACCCCTGTTGTACCACCGCCGGCCCTCAGGTACCTTAAAATTCGGACAATAACACGGACCCCCATATTGTAAAAATCTTTTTTTCTGCTATTGTCACCCCAAAATTTGGGGTGCGTTTTACGGTCCGGTGCGTCTTATAGTCCGAAAAATACGGTATATTGAATTGATTTTTTTATTTTATGTTGTAATTTTGTAAATGTACTTTTGGAAAATCAATAAAAACTTAGTGTAAGGAAAAGGTTGTCGCCATTTTGTATAGGGCCTGTACCAGCCTCCATTTTGTCAGTTCACACAGCCACAGACTTTTAGCTACACATTGCCTATTAGCATATCCAGTACGACAGGTTTTGATGTCCACTAGGAATCAATAGGCCTTTACATGCTAATTAGTCTAGGCCAGTGACTGAATGAGATGGTCAGTCGTATGGTAAATAGCCCAAGCTCAGGCATTGTTTCCTGCTCCATATGAATTGCAGGCCAATTAATATGCGTGCTTCAAAGCAATGGGGATGGGCCTAGCAGGTCTAAGAACCAGCCATGACCAGGCTGCTGGTTTCATTCCATTTCTCACACAGAAGCCAAGAAGATGGTCTAGGAAAGACCAAGGGACTATTCAGGAACTGAAGACTGTACCTGGGAATGGCAGAGCCAAGGCCTTCCCAAGACCATAATACCCGGTAATATTGATCCATAGCTTATACCTTTTAGCCTTGTACATTATTGTTGTATTTTTACTCTGACTGCCATTCCATTGTAATTACGTTGTATAACTTTACTGTATATTTTTGTAATTATCTAGTGCGCCCTTAAGGCAAATTAAACCATAAAATTAATCTTGGGCTGATGCTTTTACTCTGATCACGAATCTTAGAATACCCAGTGGGTAGCAGGACACCTTCCCCGGCGGCCATTTGCTCTAGGTGCAGTTCTCTTACTGACCTGAGAGACAAAGGGGGGCGCCGGAGAGCTGTACCTGTGGAGTTACGTCCCATTGGTGACGTGGGAGGAAAGGGATCGTCCGTCACATTTGGTAGCGGCGGTGGTATCAGAAGCTGTGATACCCGGGCTACCGTGTGGCGGCCGGCTGAGTTCCTCACAAATTGGTGGCAGCGGTGGGATCAGAGTAATAGTGTGCGTGGGACCCCTACTCCCAGACACTAGAGACTACCAGCAGTACTTTCACTGCTGGGGTCTTAAGGTCAGCCCAGCACTAGACGGTCAGAGTGTAAATATAACAAGTTGTGTGCAAGGTCAGGGTTGCAGCTGTGTTTCAGTGACCAAAGGTTCCCAAGATGGCAGAAGGCACCAGGAGTAGGGCAAAGGGGGAGGCCAATGCTGTGGTCTATGATGAGTTCGATACCGATGGAGATGAGGGGGAACTCAGCCAGGGCTCCCCAAGGAGCCCGACCCCCGTGCTCAGTCTCACAGTGGACTGCCCACCCCCTGCCCGTCCCAGCCTGTCCAGATCGGAGACCCTCTTCCAAGCGGCTATGGCGCAGCTCGAGGCTGGTAATGACGCCGCCTATGAAAGACTCCTGGTGGCGGCAGAGACAGCAGCAGAGCGTGAGCAAGCAGCTGCGGAGCGTGAGCAAGCAGCGGCAGAGAGAGCAGCAGAGCGTGAGCATGCAGAACGTGTGTTGCAGGCTACAGAACGCAGTGAAGCTGCGGAGCGCCAGCACCGACTGGAGATGGCTCAGCACGGGCCCCCGCTGGACGCACCAGGCCCACTGGAGACAAGGGCTTCCAAGGTCCGGGCGGAGGACTTTCCCTTGCTTGAAAAGGATGGAGACCTGGATTCCTTTTTGCTGGCTTTTGAGAGTACATGCCTCCAACATCATCTGGCCCCGGATCAGTGGGCAAGGTACCTGACCCCCCGTTTGAGGGGTAAGTCCCTGGAAGTTTTGGGGGACTTACCTGCCGGGGAGGAGCAGGACTACAACAGCATCAAGCGGGCCCTGATCCAGCACTACAACCTCACCCCGGAGTCGTACCGCAGGAAGTTCAGGAGCCTGCAGCGGGGTTCAAAGGACACCTGGACCGACCACATGCGGGCCCTGCTGAGAGCTGCGGAGCACTGGACCTCGGGTCTAGAGCTCACTACCCGCCAGGAGGTCCAGGAACTGTTTGTCGTGGAGCAATTTTTGTGGAACTGCCCAGAGGACCTCCAGCAGTTCCTCCGTGACCGGAAACCAAAGGGGGCTTCTGCTACAGCCGCCCTGGCAGACGAGTATGCCAACAACAGGGCGCCGGAGCCAAAGAAGCCTGCCAGCAGCACCTGGAGAGGGGGTAAGCCCAATCCTGCCCCAGCCCCTTATCCAGCCCCCAGAGTGCAAGGGGTGTACCCCCCGGCTGCCCTCTCCAGGCCAGGAACAGAACCCAGACGTTGCCATAATTGCAATCAGCCAGGACACTTTAAGGCTGCATGTCCCCAGCGCCAGAAGGCCCCATCCCTGTCCCAGAAACCGTCCACTGTTTTGTGTGTGGGAGGGGTGGTGGGAGGTCCCTAGACAATTACCAACCCGTCACCATCGGCCGCTCAGCGGTCATGGGACTGCGGGACACAGGCGCTGAACGAACCCTGGTACGCCCTGAGGTGGTGTCCCTCAAGACTTGGTACCTGGGAAAACCCTTTCCGTCTCCGGAATCGGAGGCGTTGAACCGGCGCTGCCCGTTGCCAAGGTGTATTTGGATTGGGGTGCCGGGAGGGGGATGCGGGAGGTGGGAGTAACGCCGAATATTCCTGCAAATGTGTTGCTTGGGACCGATTTGGGGCGGCTAGTGTCCCAGTATGTGGCCACTGAACCCCCAAGTCCGGCTCCCCAAGAATGTCATGACTCTACTGTGAATGCTAATGTTAATGTATTGAATGTGCCTCCAACAGTGGAGGAGGGAGTGAAACCTGATGGTAAGCCATGCACTGACACTACACACACAGGGCTCACAGTGAGGACAGGTGAGGAGGCTGTAGGGGAGAGCTCAGAGGTGGAGGGAGGGGCTGCTATGGGCAGTGTAGGGCCCCTAAGTGAATCCAGCCTGCTGAGTCTAGGGCCCCTGCAGGAAGAGGAACAGGCCATGGGGGAGGGGGTGTCCCGGGAGAGGAGCCACCAGGTAGGACCCCAGGTCAGGAGTTCCCCACATCCGGGATGTCAGGAAGTCAGGGAAGTCTGCCTGACCCGGCGACTTGGTCAGAGGAGGAGGGAAAGCAGGCGCTACCCGTGGTCTCAGCGGTCGTGGCCGCTGTTACCAGGAGTGGGAGCGCTGAAGCCCAAGGAGCCTCGCGGAGGTCCGACGGTTTCCCCCTCTCTGACCAAGTGGCTGCCGAGTCAGACAGTAGCCAGGAGACAGATCCCGGGGAACTGACAGAGGACAGGGCAGTTTCATCAATTCTTGCCATATCCAGTCAGGGATTTCAGGCAGCGTTGGAAGCTGACCCTAGCCTGAAGACTCTCAAGGAACAGGCGGCACAGCCTCCCCTGGAGTCCGACCGCGAGCGAGTGGTCTGGGACCAGGGACGGCTGTACCGGGTAACGGTCCAGCAGGGTTCACCGGAGGCGTGGCCCAGGGACCGACAGTTAGTGGTGCCCCATCCGTTCAGGGCGGAATTGTTGCGGATCGCACACGAGATTCCAATGGCCGGACACTTAGGGATCACTAAAACCAGGGCCAGGCTAGCTCAGCATTTCTACTGGCCTGGAATGAGGACCGAGGTGATAGCCTACTGCCGTTCGTGTGACACCTGTCAGAGGGTGGGGAAGGCGGGGCCGCGCCCCAAAGCCCCACTTGTAACTCTGCCCATCATCGAAGAGCCTTTCTCGAGGGTGGCTGTGGATCTCATTGGACCTCTGTCCACTCCCAGCCGCTCCGGGAAATGCTTCATACTAACGGTAGTGGACTATGCCACCCGGTACCCGGAGGCGGTAGCTTTGTCGTCCATTCGGGCCGACAAAGTGGCCACTGCCTTACTGGAGATTTTCTCCAGAGTGGGGTTTCCCAAGGAAATGCTCACCGACCGAGGGACCCAGTTCATGTCGCAGCTGATGGAGTCTCTCTGTAAGCAGGTACAGGTGCAACATCTGGTGGCCAGCCCGTATCACCCACAGACCAATGGCTTGTGTGAGCGGTTCAATGGCACCTTAAAGCAGATGCTGAGGATGTTGGTCGACTCCCACGGGAGAGACTGGGAGCGGTATCTCCCACACCTGCTGTTTGCCTACCGGGAGGTTCCACAGGCCTCAACGGGGTTCTCCCCCTTTGAGCTCCTGTACGGGCGACGTGTACGGGGGCCCCTTGCTCTGGTGAAGGAAGCATGGGAAGGGGATTTAGCCACCCCTGGAGTGTCGGTCATTGAGTATGTCGTGCGCTTCCGGGACCGAATGATGGCCTTGACACGGCTGGTGCATGACAATATGGCCCAAGCTCAGGCTGACCAGAAGCGATGGTACGACCAGAATGCTTGTGAGCGGACCTACCAGGTGGGTCAAAAGGTGTGGGTACTGGTCCCCGTACCACAAAACAAGCTTCAGGCGGCCTGGGAGGGTCCATACCTCGTGCACGAGCAGCTCAACGCCGTCACCTACCTGGTCACCCTGGACCACGCCCGTGGAAGGAGGAAGGCCTTCCATGTGAACATGATGAAGGCCCACCATGAGCGGGAGGCTTATGCTCACCCAGTGTGCAACCTTCCAGAGGAAGAGAGGACAGAGAGTCAGAAATCCTCATGTATCTGCCACCCTAGCCAAAGAGAGGGTGCGGTAGGGCGCATGGGGGAACACAGGAATGTGATACCCCCTAGCGCCCTCAAAAGCAGGGAGGTGTAAGGAAAAGGTTGTCGCCATTTTGTATAGGGCCTGTACCAGCCTCCATTTTGTCAGTTCACACAGCCACAGACTTTTAGCTACACATTGCCTATTAGCATATCCAGTACGACAGGTTTTGATGTCCACTAGGAATCAATAGGCCTTTACATGCTAATTAGTCTAGGCCAGTGACTGAATGAGATGGTCAGTCGTATGGTAAATAGCCCAAGCTCAGGCATTGTTTCCTGCTCCATATGAATTGCAGGCCAATTAATATGCGTGCTTCAAAGCAATGGGGATGGGCCTAGCAGGTCTAAGAACCAGCCATGACCAGGCTGCTGGTTTCATTCCATTTCTCACACAGAAGCCAAGAAGATGGTCTAGGAAAGACCAAGGGACTATTCAGGAACTGAAGACTGTACCTGGGAATGGCAGAGCCAAGGCCTTCCCAAGACCATAATACCCGGTAATATTGATCCATAGCTTATACCTTTTAGCCTTGTACATTATTGTTGTATTTTTACTCTGACTGCCATTCCATTGTAATTACGTTGTATAACTTTACTGTATATTTTTGTAATTATCTAGTGCGCCCTTAAGGCAAATTAAACCATAAAATTAATCTTGGGCTGATGCTTTTACTCTGATCACGAATCTTAGAATACCCAGTGGGTAGCAGGACACCTTCCCCGGCGGCCATTTGCTCTAGGTGCAGTTCTCTTACTGACCTGAGAGACAAAGGGGGGCGCCGGAGAGCTGTACCTGTGGAGTTACGTCCCATTGGTGACGTGGGAGGAAAGGGATCGTCCGTCACATTTGGTAGCGGCGGTGGTATCAGAAGCTGTGATACCCGGGCTACCGTGTGGCGGCCGGCTGAGTTCCTCACACTTAGTAAAAAAAAAAGGCTTCAAGGAGGAATTGAAATGGTATATTTGTGAATGTGCCAAATTAAAATACAGTCTTGAGTTTAGATCCATGACTGCTTTTTCACTTTTCTTTAAATCCTCAACCAAAGTTTTTTGCAAAATAATTTATTTTCCTATGTAACTGAAAGCTTTAATTGTTTTGCTAGTAAGTAAATGGCGCAGACTTTGAACTAGAGCAGGTGCAGAGAAGAGTTACCAAGGTTATTAGAGCACTGGGGGGTCTGCAATACCAAGACAGGTTATTACATTTGGGGTTATTTAGTTTGGAAAAACGAAGGCTTAGGGGTGATCTTATTACAATGTATAAATATATGAGGGGACAGTACTAAGACCTTTCTAATCATCTTTTTACTCTTAGACCTGTGACGGGGACAAGGGGCATCCTCTACGTCTGGAGGAAAGAAGGTTTAGCGATAATCACAGACGCAGATTCTTTACTGTAAGAGCAGTGAGACTATGGAACTCTCTGCCATATAGTGTTGTAATGAGTGATTCCCTACTAAAATTTAAGAAGGGACTGGATGCCTTTCTTGAAAAGCATAATGTTAGAGGGTATATTTACTAGATTCCTTGATAGGGCGTTGATCCAGGGAACTAGTCTGATTGCTGTATGTTGAGTCGGGAAGGAATTTTTTTCCCCAATGTGAAGCTTATTGTTTGCCGCATGGGTTTTTTTGCCTTCCTCTGGATCAATATGTTAGGGCAGGTTAGGATAGGATATGGGTTGAACTAGATGGACTTAGTATTTAAGGTTGAAGGGAGACTATGTTACGGACAGATTGCCAGATGACTGTCAGGAGCACATGCTTTTCTGTTGATGTTGGTCAATAGTTTTCTAAATTAATTTTTTACAGTCATTGTTATGAATTTGAGAATGAGCTCAGTGATTTGGCCATAACTGTCCTGGGTTTGTTGGTAATGTAATTAATAATTCACTATACACGTAAATTATAGCTGTTCATGGTATTTCATTTCATGATATTCTGGTAAATTCTAAAGGTTACAACATTATAACAGGCCTTAAATTCCATAAAGGATGGTTTCTTCAAACCTGTAATTATCGGTGGATGAATTAATGAATGGTCTGCTCTTTAGAGTGTAATATATTTACAATGAACTATACAGCACTTGTACAATCACAATGAGCCCATTATACCAATGTAAGTGTCACATGGCTGTTATTTCCCTAGTGAGATTTGCTTTAATATGGGAAATAACACAGTGAAATAGCAATAATTAGAGTCAAATTACAGACTACTGACCAGTTTCTGCATATTAATCTGGATCTGACGTCACAATTAAAAGACTTTAATACCTGTAAGAAGGCAAGCTGTTTTAAGGTGCTGAATACCTTACAAGAACAGTTCTGCTAATTATGAAATTATGGAACTGGGAACCTGTAAAGCCAAGCTTACTTCACAAGGTAGCCCCCTGTCTGTAATGTGGACTTGGGTTTCATATGCCCCCAGCCATACAAATAAGACATTTACATTTCAGGAGGTGCATATACAAACCACATGTATATGTACATGAGACAGTCACAGCCAGTAATCGTATACATAAAGACCCAAAATGCAATTTTATGCTGCTAGAGGAAGGTGTTCGATTGTGAAAAATAATGAGGAGCTGGATGGAGTGATTGCAGGGAAAATAATTACATTGAGAAATTAAACCTGAAGAAAATTCATGTTTTGGTGTTTTTTTTAAGCTCATGCTTAAAACAGTGGATGTAGGAAATTAAACTGGTTGGGTAGAGCATTCAAGAAAACTTGTGCATCATGAGGACTGTAAAGATTAGAGTTGAATTAGGGAACAATTAGCAGGGAATAATCAAGACCATAATGAATCAAAGCAAAAATAAGAGTTTTTGCTTTTTCTGCAGTGAGAAAAGGTGGATTCTGAAGATATTTTTGGGAAACAAGATTTTGAAGTAGCATGGCTATGCATGTGATTGGATATAGGTAATGAAGGAAAGATAATCCCAGAACAGATGGATGGATTAACATTGATCAAACCGGATGATTTTGGGAAACATCTGACCATCAAATGTGCATAGTTGCCTCCCAACACTCCCTCAGTGGCAGATGTCAGGGAAAGAAGAATTAGGCAATTTGAATTCAGTCACTAGAGATGTTCGGCCGTAGCTTACTCCCCTCTTCACATGCACTTCAGTTGGACAGAGTATATAGAAGGGCCAACAGATTTCGGAGGTGTATGGTACGCTTTTTTTAAGCATATCTCTGCCCTGGAAGAGAGAGAAGAATAGTCTCTCACTATGAGGTAGACCTTGAGCAGATGGGAGATGACACTATGGAGCCGTGAAAAAAATGAGTATTGTTGGTAATCGCAGCTCCATTCACATCTGCATTCAGATTCTGGTGCATGAACCAGCTGTATGAGAAGAAACTACTAAGCTTTTAAAAGACTATTCCATGTGCCTTGGCCATTAGAATAAAGGAACACCATCACATTTTTCCTTTTGGCTAGGACTACATTTTAAATCCTCTAATCAGAATATGCTGCTTTCTTTAAGGGCACCGTAGTATGTGGTCGAATCCACTTTACAATCTGTTAAAATGACACCCAAATATTATGCCAATTGGCTCATAGGAGCAGTTAGAGAATAAACTGGACAAATAGCGTTGTTTAGACCATGTAAAGAAAACTTGATGCTTATGGCAAGTGGATGGTCGTGTTTAACAGAGACTGTAGTTGATGGTTTGTTGCCCACAGTTCCTAGCTACACGTACGCTCGCTTTCTAAAATGTAGGGTATACAGAGAAACTTGAGATGGAAACCATAGTGAAATGCGCTTAGAAGAAAAGTCTGTGAACCACAGCCATGTTTTCCGACATATCTAAAGCATGTCTGATTTGTGAAGAAAGACATTCCAGTACTGCGGCGTTCTATTTCGAGACCACAGATCATCTGGGTGACATATATTTCTTATTTGCACTCATTAATTAGTGATTGTGATCACGGCCCTTATTCTACATTTACTATCTCGGCAAAGTACACCAGTAGTTTACAAAGAGCTGATTTCACTAAGCTCTACATGTTCTGTAGTTTCTTTAATGTAAAGCTGCAGGAGCCGCACGGTATTCAATTTCAGTGAAATGTACATTTTTCTTTGGCAAGTGAGAGACATCATCGCAGCCTTTCATACAAAACCATTCACTTTCCTAAAGGCATATTTCCTCTCCTTTAGTTAAGATGTGTTTTTTTTTCAAACATTAGCTTGTAAAGGAAAGGTTTCGCCTTGTACATATTGTTGTTTTTTACCAGCATTCCATAGTGATAAATGAACTTGGCCTCGTCTGCAATGTGAGAGAAGATGGATAATGTAACCTCGGATGATGGCAGCATGCCAGTGTTCTTCGAGAGCTGAGGAATGTCCGCATAGGCAACAGGGTTCAGGGTCAACTTCATATTGGAAATTGACTATTTTCCTGAAGCCTTTGTAAAACTTGTCCTTTTTTTTTAATTCCCAGTAGAATTATTCAGGTAGACATTCCGAAAGTTTACATTTTAATACCGTTCCTTTCTTCATCTGATATATCTATTCAATTCGCCTGTTGTCTGCAGACATTTTTATGTATAAGCAGACAATATTATGATCTATTTAACACACAACAAACCATAATGAAGCTTAATCACTATCTGTTCTGGCCTCATGTTCAATGGCTAACTAAAAGATATTTGACCAAATAACTAAAAATTGGCATGTGCATATGTATTCAACCCTTTTGCGATGAAGCCCCTAAAAATGTCTGGTGCAAGCAATTACCTTCATAAGTCACATGCTTGTGAGCAATCCATGTTTTAAATGGAACCGCTTTTATCATATTTTGTGCCTAAACCAATATCGTGCCTTGTTACATAAAATACAGTCTAGCCAAATGACAAAACAGCAGGAACTAGATAAGTCACCTGGGCAGTGTACAGATCAGGAATAGTCATGTTGCCAGTCCTACCTTTACATTAAATAAGCCTATCTATACTACAGTATGAACATAGAGTGGCTTGCAAAAGTACTCGCCCACCTTGAATTTTTACCTATTTTGTTACATTACAACCTGTGTTTAAATGTTTGTAATCCTATTTGTGTGATGCATCAGCACTAAATAGTCTAAGTTGGTGAAGTAAAGTGAAATATATATATTTATCATATACTGGGCAGGCTGCAATATTTTGTAATTATCATATATACCAAATAGAATTGCCATACAATATAATGGCCATATAATGGGACATCAATAAAAGAGCATAAATAAATCGATGCAATTTTATATTGGGCAGGTTGCAATATCCTAAAGTACCATATATATAAAAGAGAATTGCCACATATTATAATGGCCATCTAATTAAAAGCAATATCCAGGTGGAATTTATGGATGACTGATAATATGGTTGCTGTGATTTGAGTTGCACCACTAAATATATTATCCCATATATGTATGGCATAAGTGCAATATCTTTTTGGAAATATAATTGATATTAGCAAGGTATGGTATAGTGAGATGTCACATCAATCCATCTATATGTGACATATAATTCTTTCTGCCACACAGTGATAATTCTAAAGGGAATATATTCGGCCCATAATTTAAAGGGACAATGGCCGTAATCCCTTATACTTTTTAAATAATTTTTTTCTTTTCTAATCTATCAATTAGTGGGTCATATTTGACCTAATATACACTTAGTGTACGTATACGATTTTATACAATATCCACATTTAGGCTAAGTGCACACGTTTGCAGAATGTTTGCAGAATATTCCTGAGCAAAACCGACTTTTTTCGCGTCAAAAACGCCCGGTTTTTTTTTTGCGGATTTTGCGCGTTTTTGGTGCGTTTTTTGCGCGGTTTTGACGCGTTTTTACCACGATTTTTTCCTGAACTTTCTAGGTCAATAATAAAGCGGGAAAAACGCTAGAAATCTGCAAAATTAATGGACATGATGCTAAATTTTCCGCGATGCGTTTTTTTTGCGGAAAAAAACGCACCATGTGCACAAAAATTGCGGAATTCATTCTAAATGATAGGATGCTTAATACATGCGTTTTTGACGCGTTTTTTCCCGCGAAAAAACGCGAAAAAAACGCAAATATTCCTGAACGTGTGCACTTAGCCTCAAAATAATGGAATAAAAGCTAATTTTTATTTTTAGTTGCACATATCTTTTTCTCTTTCTTTCACTGATCTAGTATATTGTGGTGGTGTACACCTGTGTGCAACTCTGTCCGATGAGGATAGTTCCAATATAAAGTGAAAAATATATAGGCTTACATTACATTTATGTGATCAAATAACTAAAAATTAGCATGTGCATATGTATTCACCCCTTTTGTTTTGAAGCCCCTAAAAATGTCTGATGCAAGCAATTACCTTCATAAGTCACATGCTTAGTGAAAGGAAATCTACCTGTGTGCAATCTAAGTGTCCCATGGTCTGTCAGTATATACTTTACCTTTACAGTATATGCTTTACCTTTTCTGAAAGGCCACAGAGGCTGCAACACCATTAACAAGAGACACCACTAACCAAACACCACCATGAAGACCAAGGAGATTTCCAAACAAGTAAGGGACAAAGTTGTTGAGAAGTATAAGTCAAGGTTGGGTTATAAAAAATAAATTAATTTAAAAATATCCCAGTCTCTGATGATCACCCGGATCAAATGGAAAGAATATGGTACCACAACAAACCTGCCAAGAGAGAGCCACCCACCAAAAGTCTCAGCCCGGGCAAAGAGGGTATTAATTAGAGAAACCACACAGAAACCAAAGGTAACCCTGAAGGAGCTGCAGAGTTCACAAGCAGAAACTGGGATTATCTGTCCATATGACCACAATAAGCCATACACTCCATAGAGGTGGCCTTTATGGAAAAGTGGGACAGAAAAAAACCTTTACTGACACACACAAATTGTAAGGTTTGTTTTGATTTTGCTAAAAGAAATGTGGGAGACTCCCCAAATGTATAGAGAAAGGTGCTGTGGTCAGGCAAGATCAAAATTTAACTTTTTGTCCACCAAGGTAAATGCTATGTCTGGCGCCAAACCACAACAGCTCATCACCACAAGAACACCCTCCCCATGGTCGTGGCAGCATCATGCTGTGGGGATGTTTTTCGACAGCAGGGACAGGGAAAAAGGGTCTGAGTTGAGGGGGAGATGGATGGTACGAAATACAGGGATATTCTTGAGCAAAACCTGTATGTCTGTCAGTGATTTGAGACTAGGACAGAGGGTCACTGCACAACCAGACAATGACCCAAAGCATACTGCTAAAGCAACCCTCGAGTGGTTTAAGGGTAAACGTGCAACTGTTTTGGAGTGGCCTAGTCAAAGCCCAGACCTTAATCCAATTGAGAATCTGTGGTCAGACATGAAGATTTCTGTTCACCCTAGGAAACGATCTAACTTGAAGAAGCTGGAGCAGTTTTACCTTGAGGAATGGGCAAAAATCTGAGTAGCAAGATGTGGAAAGCTCAGAGATTCATCCAAAGCAGCTTGCAGCTCTAATAGCCGCAAAAGGAGTCTCTATAAAATACTGACTTTAGGTGGTTGAATAGTTACCGCAGTAAGTTCCGGAGCCTGCAAAAAGGCCCCAAGGACACATGGGCCGACCACATGCGGGCCCATATGAGAGCTGCAGAGCACTGGACCAAGTGTCCGGAGCTCCCCACCGGCCAGGAGATCCAGGAGGCGTTGGTCACAGAACAATTCTTGTGGAACTGCCCAGAGGATCTTCAGCAATACCTCTGTGACCGGAAACCTAAAGGATCCGGTACTACAGCCGCCCTGGCAGATTACTATGCCAATAACCGGCCCCTGAAGCCAAGCGGGCCGCCCACAGCACCTGAAGAGGGGGTAAGACTCATCCTGCCTTGTTTCCCAGCCCCAAGAATGCAAGGGGCGCTCCCCTCTGTTCCCCTCTCCAGGCCAGGGGTAGAACCCAGGAGGTGTCACCTCTGCAACCAACCCAGACACTTCAGTGCCATGTGTCCCCAGCGCCACAAGGCCTCATCCCCATAACTGTCCCCTGTCATGTGTGTGGGTAGGGGTGATGGGAGGTCCTGTGACAATTACCAGCCTGTCACAGTAATCCACACTGCTGCTATGGGAATGCGGGACACCGGCTCTGAGATGACCATCGTGCGGCCTGAGATGGTGTCCCCCCAGGACTTGTTACTCGGAAAATCCCTCGCCATCTCCAGAATTGGAGGCATTGAACCGGCGCTGCCGGTTGCCAGGGTTCATCTGGGGTGCCAGGAGGGGAATGAGGGAGGTGGGAGTGTCAGCAAATATTTCCACGAGTGTTTTACTTGGGACAGATTTGGGGCGGCTAGTGTCACAGTATGTGGCTACTGAGACCCCAAGTCCTGGTCCCACACTGTCTTGATTTGTCTACTGCTAATAATGTTGTAAGTGTGTTGCCTGTTTCCTCTGCATCAAGGGGGAGGTGGGAGCTGAGAGTCACTCCTGTGCTGACAGGACACATGCTGCACATGGAGATGAGACAGAGCCAGAAGACACAGGAAGGTGTAACAATGCCCCCAGGTGTGATGAGACAGTGTGCTCTGGAGGGAGAGGTGGGGGGCAGGTAGCTGCCAGGCCAGAACCAGTGTGATGTATGGTGTACAGTTCATATAGCGTCTTGTGCTTGGGTGCGAGGAAAACACATGAGACACAGGTTTGATATGGAAGGACTTGTATTACTTCATACAAGTAGGCAAAAAGGGTCACACAGTTTGCAGGTACAGAGGCAGGAGACACAGCAGGCCAGAGTAACTTTAAGTTCAGCAATAACTCTCCACAACAGGTTCAGGATCTCTTCTCTGTTACCGTAATTCCTTGCAAACGTGGATTTATCAAATAGCAGGTTTCCAGAATCCACAAGTGTTCCAAAGTTCCTCAGTAGGAAATAGCTGGAGTACCAAGTCCAAGGTTTCCAGGAGTCAGGTCACAGGCTGACTGCAGGTTTGATTCTGAAGCATTGATTGCTCAGCTGAGGCTGCTTAAGAGGCGAGAGGGAGAGAATCAGGGCGGGAACATGAAAGCTGGAAACTCCATATTGACTGAGGGCAAGATAGCTACAGCAAGACAGAAAGCAAAATGGCCGAGGGAAAAAACTTAGTTTCAAGAAACATGTCAAAAGAGACAAAGAACCTTACATTACTCCCCCCTTAGGGACAACCTCCGGATGACCTCAGACCAGGCTTGTCTGGGTACCTCTGATGAAACTGGCGGAGCAAGCGAGGAGCATTAATGTTATTGGCTGGTTCCAATGAGTTGTCCTCCACTGGGTAGCCCTGCCATTTAATCAAATATTGTAACTGATTTCTATACAACCTGGAATCCAGAATCCTTTCCACCACAAATTCTTCCTGACCATCGACCAGCACTGGGTCAGGGCAAGGAGAAGAACGTCCAGGAATCGTATTGAGTGTTGCAGCCTTTAGTAGGGATGCATGAAACACAGGGTGGATTCTCAGTTCTGGGCAGTTGAAGACGACAAGCAACGGCACTTATAATTTTACTGATTTTATAGGGTCCAATGTACTTATGTCCCAATTTAGACGATGGAATCTTTAACTTAAGATTTCTGGTTGACAGCCAGACCAAGTCTCCTTCCTTGAAAGCTGGTGCAGGTTTACGAAATTTATCTGCTGCTTTCTTGTACCTTTCCTGAGCCAATTCCAGATTTTCCTTTAGAAGATCCATATTCTTTTGTAAAGACGTGATTCTTTCAGCCACTGCCGGCAAGGGCGTTTCTATGGGAAATCAAGGAAGAATGTTAGGATGATAACCTAAATTGGAGTAAAAAGGAGACTGCTTAGTGGAGGCGCTCTGAGAGTTGTTATAAGAGAACTCAGCCAGTGGGAGTAGATCCACCCAATCATCCTGTAGGTGGCAGATAAAGCAGCGGAGATACTGCTCCAGGGTCTGATTGGTTCGTTCTGTCTGTCCATTAGTCTGGGATGAAAAGCAGAAGAAAGGTTTACTTTAATGTCCAATGCGGCACAGAAATTTTGCCAAAACCTTGAAGTGAATTGCACCCCTCGATCCGAAATGACCTCATCCGGTACTCCATGCAAGCGAAACACATTCTTAATCATCAAATCTGATGTCTGTTTTGCAGTGGGTAAGCCGACACAGGGGATAAAATGAGCTGCCTTTGTTAAACGATCGACCACCACTAGAATAGTGTTCTTCCCTTGAGAGGTTGGTAACTCCACAATGAAGTCCATAGAAATTGATCCCCACGGGCGGGACGGGGTGGGAAGGGGTTGCAACAGACCAGTTGGTGAGGAGCGAGGTGTTTTGCATCTTGCACAGACTTCACATGAAGTGACATAGTTTAAAACGTCTTTCCTGTAAGTGAGCCACCAAAAGAAACGAGAAAGAAATTCTTGTGTCTTTAGAATTCCTCTATGCCCAGCTATCTTGGAATCATGGATGAGTTGCAATACTCTCAATCTGACTGTTTCAGGTATATACAGACGTTGTCCCTGAATCCACACACCATTCTTAAAGACAAGACTTACGTCCCTTGGGGGTTGTGCCAGCAAAGAATCCGCATGGTATGCTTCCTTGATGTCTTTAAGTAGGTCTTGATTATGAATCACTCCCAGGAATCTAGAGTCAGGAAGAATAGTCTTAGGAGGAGTAAGTGGACAGGTCTCTGTTGAATGAATCCTAGAGAGTGCATCAGCCTTTCCATTGCGCGATACTGGCCTATAAGAAATTACAAAATTAAATTGGTTTAGGAAAAGATTCCAGCGAGCCTGGCGAGGAGTCAGGCACTTAGCCGACCTGATAAATTCAAGGTTACGATGGTCTGTCAGGACGACTATTTGCTGTGCAGCTCCCTGAAGAAGGTGTCTCCATTCCTTGAAGGCGGCAATAATGGCCAACAATTCTCTATTGCCCACATCGTAGTTCCTCTCAGCCGAAGACAACCGCTGGGAAAAGAAGGCACAGGGAAAGATATTCTTCTCACTTGTTCTCTGAGAGAGTATAGCTCCAACGGCACAGTCTGAAGCATCCACCTCTATTATGAAGGCAAGTTCGGGGTTGGGATGTGATAAGATAGGTGTGGTGGTAAATTTATCCTTTAGACAGGAAAATGCTTCCTGGGCTTGCGGGGTCCAGGAGAACCTAGACTCCTTCCGGGTAAGTTGGGTGATAGGTGACACTACCTCAGAGAAATTCCTAATAAAACGTCTATAGAAGTTGGCAAACCCGATGAAGCGCTGCACCTCCTTCACATTCCTAGGAATTGGCCAATCCTTGATGGCTTGGGTCTTGCTTCCATCCATACTAATCCCTTGCGTAGACAGTACATACCCCAGAAATTGAATTTCGGTCCTATGGAATTCACACTTTTCAAGTTTGATGTAAAGATGGTTCTGTCTTAGGCGTTCTAAGACCATTCTCACATGTCCATGATGTTCCTCTGTGGAGTTAGAAAAAATTAAAATATCATCCAGATAAATCACCACAAATGTATCTAGGAGATCCCTGAAGATGTCATTCACCAAGTGTTGGAAAGTGGCTGGGGCGGTACACAGACCAAAAGGCATGACTAGATATTCAAAGTGTCCATAGCGTGACCTGAATGCAGTCTTCCATTCATCCCCAGGTCTAATACGGACCAAGTTATAGGCCCCACGGAGATCCAGTTTAGAGAAAATTTGGCATGCCGCACTCTCTCCAATAACTCAGGGATTAAAGGCAATGAATAATGGTTTCTAATAGTAACCTTATTGAGTTCCCTATAGTCTATGCAGGGTCTCAGAGATCCATCTTTCTTCTTCACAAAGAAGATGGGTGCACGTGCAGGAGATGAAGAGGGGCGTATGAAGCCCTTGGCTAGATTTTCATCTATGTAGTCCTTCAAAGCCTTTAGCTCAAGCCCCGCCAGGGGGTAGATCTTACCAAAAGGTATCTCTGCTCCAGGCAATAATTCAATTGGACAATCATATAGACGGTGAGGGGAAGCTGGTCAGCGGTCTTCTTGTCACATAAATCCACATAGTCCTGGTATACAGCTGGTAGTTCAGGGGCTGACATGGTTTCTTTAGGAACAGAGCAAGCTGAAACTTCTGGACTCATCTGTTTCTCCGGAAAGTGTAATTCCTTGGTCTCCCAGTTAATCGTAGGTTCTGAGCCTGCAGCCATGGTAGCCCTAGAATAATGGGAAAGTGGGGAGAAGAGATAAGCATAAAAGACAGTTTCTCTTGATGATCTTTACCCATGAGGACCCTCAAAGGCTCCGTTTCCTGATCCACTGGTCCAGAGGTCAGCAGGGAGCCATCCACAGTCTCCATCTGTACTGGAGTAGCCTTCTTCACTGAACGTATCCCCCGTTTCAGAGCAAATGAGATATCCATAAAATTTCCACTTGCCCCTGAGTCGATCATAGCAGAGCTAGACACCCAGAGTTTGATGGAAAGGAAGCAATGAGAATTGTTTTTCTTACAACTCAGCTGAGACACCACTGAGGAAACTTGAAAAATTGCAGCGTTTACACAGTCATCGTCCTCAGAAGTAACAGAGTTTAAGTCTGAGAAATCAATATCTGTTGCTGCAGATCTCTCTGGAGCCTGAGGCTCGGACCTGACAGATCTCTGTTATGTTACGGTAGCTGAGGAGTGCAGGTAAAAAAGGAAATACACCAGAGCAGTTGGAATCTATGAGATTGCAGTACCCCGACTAACCACCGCAACTAGAGGCAGCCGTGGAGCGTTCCTACATTGGTCCTAGACGCCTCGTCACAGCCTGAGAAACTAACTACACCTAAAGATAGAAATAGGAAAGCTATCTGCCCCGGAGCAGAACCCCAAAGATAATAGAAAGCCCCCAAACATGTAATGGCGGTTAGACAAGAGGAAATACTGACACAGAAAGAAAATAGTATGAGCAAACGCTGGGGCCCAAACTATCTAAATAGAAAAGGATAGGAAGGGTACTTACTGCAATCTCAGAAAACCCTGAAAAAACACCAACTCTACTAATTTCAAAATCACCTGAGATCACACGACCTCTACCACCTAAATTAGTTCTCTGGTGTAACAAACACAAAACAGCAGCCACTGAAAAAACTGGAAAAAGCAAAAGTACAAAACACAGTGGCTGGACTAAACTGAGAGGGCAAAAGCCCCCGGAGGGGATCCTGAAGGACCCCACAGAAGTGCAGGACAAAATGCAAAAATATAGCAAAAACACAAAATAAGAAATTGTCTTATCTGATAGCAGGAGATGCAGACACGACACAGCAGGCTACAAGGGAAACTGGAAAGAAGGATTCAGACCAGAACAATTGATCACCGGCAACCCTGATGGGAAAATGACTCCCTTACATAAGACCAATCAGTAACACCTGATTCCCAGTCCTCACAATCCTCACTAGTACTGCTTGTAACCACCAGAGGGAGCCTCTGCTCAGAACTCATCTCAAACCCATTCACAACAGTACCCCCCCCTTGAGGAGGGGTCACCGAACCCTCATTTGAGCAACCAGGTCGGTCAAGATGAGTTCTATGATACGCACGGATAAGTCTCCTAGCATGGATGTCCGAAGCAAACACCCAAGAATTGTCTTCCTGACCATAACCTCTCCATTTAACCAAATACTGGAGTCTTCGTCTAGAAAAACGAGAATCCAATATTTTCTCAACCACATACTCCAGATTGCCCTCAACCAAAACAGGGTCAGGAGACACAGCAGCAGGAACCACTGGCTCAACAAACCTCTTCAACAAGGACTTGTGGAACACGTTATGGATCTTAAATGTCCCTGGAAGAAGCAAACGAAAAGAAACAGGATTAATAATCTCCATGATCTTATAAGGTCCAATGAACCTAGGCTTAAATTTAGGAGATGCTACTCTCATAGGAATATTCTTTGAGGACAACCAGACCAAGTCCCCCACTTTAAACCGAGGACCATCAGTCCTATGCCGGTTAGCAAACCGCTGGGCCTTCTCCTGAGAGAGGGACAACCTCTCCACTACCTGGTCCCAAATCTGCTGCATACGCTCAACAACAGAGTCAACACCTGGACAGACAGAAGCCTCCGTCTGTCCTGAAGAAAATCGAGGGTGAAACCCAGAATTACAGAAAAACGGAGACATCAAAGTGGCAGAGCTAGCCCTATTATTAAGAGCAAACTCAGCCAAAGGCAAAAAAGAGACCCAGTCATCCTGATCAGCAGACACAAAGCATCTTAGATAAGTCTCCAATGTCTGGTTTGTTCTCTCAGTTTGACCATTGGTCTGAGGATGAAATGCCGAGGAGAAAGACAATTGAACACCCAGTTTAGAACAAAAAGTCCTCCAAAATCTGGAAACAAACTGGACTCCTCTGTCAGACACAATGTTCTCAGGAATGCCGTGTAAACGAACCACGTGCTGAAGGAACAACGGCACCAATTCAGAGGAGGAAGGCAACTTAGGTAATGGCACAAGATGTATCATCTTGGAAAACCTATCACAAATTACCCAGATGGTGGTCATTCTCTGAGAAACAGGAAGATCGGAAATGAAATCCATAGAGATATGGGTCCATGGTCTCTTGGGCACAGGCAATGGCATCAACAAACCACTAGAGCGAGAGCAAGGCTTGGAGCGAGAGCAAGTCCCGCAGGACTGCACAAATTCCCTGACATCGCGAGACAAGGTAGGCCACCAAAAGGACCGACTAACCAAGTCTCTGGTACCAAAAATTCCGGGATGCCCAGCCAATGCGGAACAATGAATCTCAGACATCACACTCTTTTTCCATTGGTCCGGGACAAACAATTTTCCAACAGGGCAGCGCTTGGGCCTATCCTCCTGACACCCCTCCAGAGCAAGTCTCAAATTGGGCGAGATGGCGGAAAGAACTACACCCTCCTTCAAAATAACAGAGGGATCAGATAGCTCAGGAGAGTCCGCAAGGAAACTCCTCGAGAGGGCATCCGCCTTAACATTCTTAGTGCCAGGAAGAAAGGAAACCACAAAATTAAAACATGTGAAAAACAAGGCCCACCTGGCCTGTCTAGGATTGAGTCGCTTGGCAGATTCCAGATAGACCAGATTCTTATGGTCCGTAAGGACCACCACCTGATGTTTGGCTCCCTCCAGCCAATGTCTCCACTCTTCAAAAGCCCACTTCATGGCCAATAACTCCCGATTACCCACGTCATAATTACGTTCAGTAGGAGAAAATTTTCGAGAGAAAAAGGCACAAGGGTTACTTTTAGAGGTCTCTGGATCTTTTTGGGACAAAACGGCACCTGCCCCAATTTCAGAGGCATCAACCTCCACCTGAAATGGCAGAGAAACATCAGGCTGCTGTAGAACAGGAGCAGAAGTGAATCTCTGCTTAAGTTCCTGAAACGCAGAGACTGCCTCAGGAGGCCAATTCACCACATCAGAACCCTTTCTGGTCAAATCAGTTAATGGTTTAACAATAACCGAGAAATTACCAATAAATTTACGATAAAATTGGCAAAACCCAAAAATCTCTGAAGAGCCTTTAATGAAGTAGGTTGGACCCAATCACAGATGGCCTGAACCTTGACCGGGTCCATTTCAATAACAGATGGGGACAAAATGAATCCCAGAAATGAGATCTTCTGTACGCCAAAAAGACACTTTGATCCCTTCACATACAGAGCATTCTCTCTCAAAATCTGGAATACAGTTCGAACATGTTTCACATGAGAGTCCCAGTCATTAGAAAAAATCAAGATATCATCCAAATAAACAATCAGAAACTTGTCCACAAAATCCCTGAAAATGTCATTCATGAAGGACTGGAAGACGGAAGGAGCATTAGTGAGCCCAAAGGGCATCACAAGGTACTTAAAATGCCCTTCGGGGTTGTTAAATGCCGTCTTCCATTCATCCCCGTGCTTAATGCGAATAAGGTTATACGCCCCCCTGAGGTCAAGCTTGGTAAACCAAGTAGCGTTTTTCACCCTGGAAAACAGGTCAGAAATCAAGGGTAACGGGTATTGATATTTCACAGTAATATTGTTCAAGAGACGATAATCAATACACGGCCTTAATGAACTATCTTTTTTGGCCACAAAGAAAAAACCGGCACCTAAGGGTGAAGAGGATGGTCTGATATGACCCTTCTCCAATGATTCGTTGATATAAGACCGCATAGCGTCATGTTCAGGTACAGACAAGTTAAAAAGGCGACCTTTAGGGAATTTACTACCTGGCACTAATTCAATAGCGCAGTCATAGCTCCTATGGGGAGGTAAGGATGCAGATTTACTTTCGCTAAACACATCAGAAAAATCAAACAAAAAGTCAGGAACATCCTCAGCCTGGGGGGAGGCAGAAAAAACAGGAGTGTTGGTATTAACACATTGGCAGCCCCAACTGGTTACAGACACAGATTTCCAATCCAAAACAGGATTATGAGACTGTAACCAAGGGAAACCCAGCACTATAATGTCATGCAGATTATATAGAACCAAAAATTTGCAGCACTCCTGGTGATCAGGTTCAACCCTCATTATCACCTGAGTAGAAAACTGGGTTTATTCTCAGCCAAAGGGGTAGAATCGATCCCCAGTAAAGGAATAGACTTCTGTAGGGGTATCAAGGGAAACCCACAACGTTTAGCAAAATCATAATCCATCAGGTTAATAGCTGCTCCAGAATCAACGAAAGACTGAGCAGAAAATGAGGACAGAGAGCATATCAGAGTGACAGTTAACAAAAACTTAGTCTGAACACTACCCAAGACAACCGAGCGTGCAAAACGTCTTCCCCGCTTAGGGCAGACTGAAATAGCATGAGAGGCATCACCACAGTAGAAACATAACCCATTGCGCTTTCGAAACTCATGACGCTGTGCCCCAGACACCACTCCATCACACTGCATGGGCTCAGCAGCTGGCTCACAAGGCAACACCACTCCACGCATACTTCTCCGCGCACGCAAACGTCTGTCAATTTGAATCGCTAATGACATAGAATCATTGAGACCAGAGGGGACAGGGAATCCCACCATAACATCCTTTACATTATCCGACAGACCCTTCCGGAAAAGGGCCGCCAAAGCGTCGTCATTCCACTTGGTCAGGACTGCCCACCTACGGAATCTCTGACAGTATAACTCAGCGTCATCAAGCCCCTGATTTAATGCCAACAAGGCTTTTTCAGCTTGATCAGTGACATTAGGCTCATCGTACAATAACCCCAAAGCCTGAAAAAATGCATCAACATCACTCAAAACAGGATCCCCAGGTATCAGGGAAAAAGCCCAATCCTGAGGATCGCCGCGCAGGAGAGAGATGATAATTTGAACCTGCTGCGCTGCGTTTCCTGAGGACTTAGATTTTAAGGCAAGAAACAATTTACAATTATTTTTGAAATTCTGAAACTTAGCTCGATCCCCTAAAAACAAATCTGGCATGGGGATCCTAGGTTCCACAACAGGCAACCTAGCAAGATATAATATGATAGAACCGAAACCATGGGTTACAAAAATGTACATAGTTTCACAGTGGAAACACGGCAACTCCCTGCATAATAGAATATAGCAAAAAGAAAAAAAGGAGCATCCAGCCAAAATAGCTAAATATAAAAATACAATTTTATTGGTACTAGTAAACAAACATTAAAAACACCGTTCACAAACGTATATCAATAGATAGAAGTATGGAAATGATGCAGCAACAGAAAAACCTGAACTACATAAATGGGTAAGATAACGGTATTCAAATCATCAGCCACAGTATCACCATGGAAAAGGGGCACAATATATAAAATAACCAGTGTTAATAGATATGCTCCCTCACACACCGATAAGTATCCCAGAATATGGAAGGTGTACTGGTGGCAGATTGGGGCCATATGATCTATGTAAGTGCATTGCCTAAAGCAATCTGTGTTCAGAAAACAGGGGGCAAGTGAGGAGGAAGCTAATTGCGAAACGTGCGTCGGGGCACGTTCCTGCCGACACATAACATGGGTAAGCACTACCTCTCTCTAAGCTTTAATTAGTGGGTCTTTGTGGAGATGGGATCATTTTCACCCTATCTCCTCACTTGCCCCCTGTTTTCTGAACACAGATTGCTTTAGGCAATGCACTTACATAGATCATATGGCCCCAATCTGCCACCAGTACACCTTCCATATTCTGGGATACTTATCGGTGTGTGAGGGAGCATATCTATTAACACTGGTTATTTATATATATTGTGCCCCTTTTCCATGGTGATACTGTGGCTGATGATTTGAATACCGTTATCTTACCCATTTATGTAGTTCAGGTTTTTCTGTTGCTGCATCATTTCCATACTTCTATCTATTGATATACGTTTGTGAACGGTGTTTTTAATGTTTGTTTACTAGTACCAATAAAATTGTATTTTTATATTTAGCTATTTTGGCTGGATGCTCCTTTTTTTCTTTTTGCTATATTCTAACCTAGCAAGATATGCAGCAATACTCTGAACCTCAGTGGCAAGCTGATCCACACGGCCAGACAACTGTGCAAACTCCATTGGGAGAAAAGATCCTCCCCAGCACCCAGAGATACAGAGGGAAAAAAAAAAAAAAAAAAATGCAACAAACAGAAAAATATCTCTGACAACTTTTCTTCCTTCAAAATATTTTTTCCCTTCTGTGAGTACCATACAATTTTTATGGCCGGTGATACTGTTATGTGACGGTAGCTGAGGAGTGCAGGTAAAAAAGGAAATACACCAGAGCAGTTGGAATCTATGAGATTGCAGTACCCTGACTAACCACCGCAACTAGAGGCAGCCGTGGAGCGTTCCTACGTTGGTCCTAGACGCCTCGTCACAGCCTGAGAAACTAACTACACCTAAAGATAGAAATAGGAAAGCTATCTGCCCCGGAGCAGAACCCCAAAGATAATAGAAAGCCCCCAAACATGTAATGGCGGTTAGACAAGAGGAAATACTGACACAGAAAGAAAATAGTATGAGCAAACGCTGGGGCCCAAACTATCTAAATAGAAAAGGATAGGAAGGGTACTTACTGCAATCTCAGAAAACCCTGAAAAAACACCAACTCTACTAATTTCAAAATCACCTGAGATCACACGACCTCTACCACCTAAATTAGTTCTCTGGTGTAACAAAAACAAAACAGCAGCCACTGAAAAAACTGGAAAAAGCAAAAGTACAAAACACAGTGGCTGGACTAAACTGAGAGGGCAAAAGCCCCCGGAGGGGACCCTGAAGGACCCCACAGAAGTGCAGGACAAAATGCAAAAATATAGCAAAAACACAAAATAAGAAATTGTCTTATCTGATAGCAGGAGATGCAGACACGACACAGCAGGCTACAAGGGAAACTGGAAAGAAGGATTCAGACCAGAACAATTGATCACCGGCAACCCTGATGGGAAAATGACTCCCTTACATAAGACCAATCAGTAACACCTGATTCCCAGTCCTCACAATCCTCACTAGTACCGCTTGTAACCACCAGAGGGAGCCTCTGCTCAGAACTCATCTCAAACCCATTCACAACAGATCTCCTCTCGCAACACTCACAGTGAATGACTGCTGCAGTAGTCTTACGAGAACGGCTGGGGCAGTTTATAATGAAGGTCCCTGACTTACCACAGTAGAAACATAGATTTTCCTTTAAACGATGTTCTTTGCGTGCATCACTAACCCGTCTTTGTAAAGAGTCCACCTGCATGGGTTCAGGTTCTGGTTCCCGTGTGATCCTACTCAAAGGTTCCTTAGCTGGGGAGGATGGTAGGAAAAGGTTAGTGCGATTACTTTCGAACCATCTCTCTTGTCTGCGTTCAGTCAGACGAGCATCAATACGGATGCAGTAGTTAATAAAGTCACCTAACGCAGTGGGAGGGTCGGCACGAGCAAGTTCATCCTTAATCAGTGGAGACAACCCTTTCCGAAAAATAGATTTTTTGGCAGAACTGTCCCAAGTGGTATCGAGGGCCCATCTCCTGAAATCCAAGGCATATTCGGCTACTGAGCGCTTACCTTGGCGCAAAGTTAACATGGCTGCTTCAGCTGTTGCACCTCGATTGGGGTCATCAAACACCTGCCCCATGGCTGAAATGAAAGCATCAAGATGATTCAAACATTCATCCCCAGTCTCAATCAGAGGGTTTGCCCACATCAAAGCCTTGTTGGTAAGCAACATGATTATAGTAAGCACTTAAGATCGTTCAGTGGGAAATTGTGAAGCATGTGCAGAGAAAAATAGATTGCATTGGTTAATAAATCCCCTGAATTTCTCACGTTCACCGCCAAAATGAAAAGGGGGTAACTTGGGGATCCCATAACTCGGGGTTATGGCAGGAGCCTGGACTCGTTCCTCTAGAGCCTCAATCCTGGCTCGTAAATCCTGAGTAGTTTGTCCAAACACTTGCAAATTGTGATTAGTGAGGTCCTGTAAGCTTGCAAAACGGGTCTTTAAAGTCTGTATATCTGCAAGGATTGTATCAGTCACTCCGCAAAGCTCCTTTATGCGAGCCTCCATCTTCCAGATCCTTTAAGGCAGAAGTACTGGAATGGTTGTGAGAAGTCACAACCACTGTCATCACAGGAGGTATAAACGGACATCTGATATCCACAGTCACAGCAGACACTGCCTTCCCAGACCCAGCAGACACTAACGTTGGCTTCAGAATCTTGTGATGTATGGTGTACAGTTCATATAGCGTCTTGTGCTTGGGTGCGAGGAAAACACATGAGACACAAGTTTGATATGGAAGGACTTGTATTACTTCATACAAGTAGGCAAAAAGGGTCACACAGTTTGCAGGTACAGAGGCAGGAGACACAGCAGGCCAGAGTAACTTTAAGTTCAGCAATAACTCTCCACAACAGGTTCAGGATCTCTTCTCTGTTACCGTAATTCCCTTGCAAACGTGGATTTATCAAATAGCAGGTTTCCAGAGTCCACAAGTGTTCCAAAGTTCCTCAGTAGGAAATAGCTGGAGTACCAAGTCCAAGGTTTCCAGGAGTCAGGTCACAGGCTGACTGCAGGCTTGATTCTGAAGCACTGATTGCTCAGCTGAGGCTGCTTAAGAGGCAAGAGGGAGAGAATCAGGGCGGGAACATGAAAGCTGGAAACTCCATATTGACTGAGGGCAAGATAGCTGCAGCAAGACAGAAAGCAAAATGGCAGAGGGAAAAAACTGAGTTTCAAGAAACATGTCGAAAGAGACAAAGAACCTTACAACCAGAGTGGGTGAGAGGGGCTGCTGCAGGCATTGTAGGGCCCCTAGATGAGTCCAAACTGCTGGGTTCTGCGCAGTTGCAGGAAGGGGAACGTGCCAATGGGGTTAGAGGTGGAGCTTCCAGGTAAGGCCCCAGGGCAGGAAGTCCCCACACCCAGGATGCCAGGAGACCAGGTTAGTCCAACTGACTCGGCGACTTGTGTGGAAGTGGAGGGGAGGCAGGCACTACCCAGGGTTACAGCGGTCGTGGCTGCTGTTACCAGGAGTGAGAGTGCTGGAGCCCAAGGAGCCTCACGGAGGTCAGACGGCCTGCCCCCTTCCGACCAAGTGGCGACTGAGCCTGGAGACTGATCCCGGGGAACTGACAGAAGACGTGGCAGTTTCGTCCATTCTGGCCTCGTCTACTCAGGGGTTTCAGGCA
Organism: Oophaga sylvatica; assembly: GCA_033576555.1. NCBI lineage: Eukaryota > Metazoa > Chordata > Amphibia > Anura > Dendrobatidae > Oophaga > Oophaga sylvatica. The sequence goes on from JARQOD010000005.1 coordinate 470,867,488, forward strand.
GTGTTGAAAGCCGACGACAGCCTGAAGGCCCTTAAGGAGCAGGCAGCACAGCTTTTCCCCGACTCAGACCTCGAGCGGGTGGTCTGGGACCAGAGACGGCTGTACCGGGTGTCGGTTCAGCAAGAGTCACCAGAGGCGTGGCCTAGGGACCGACAGTGGTACCCTATCCGTTCCGGGCGGAGTTGTTGCGGATCGCACATGAGGTTCCGATAGCCGGACACTTAGGAATCGCTAAGGCTAGGCTAGCCCAGTATTTTTACTGGCCTAAAATGGGAACCGATGTGGCTGCCTACAGCCTTTCATGTGGCACCTGTCAGAGAGTGGGGAAGGCGGGGCAGAGCCCCAAAGCCCCACTGGTGCTGTTGCCCATCATTGACGAGTCTTTCCAGAGGGTGGCTGTGGATCACATCGGACCGCTGTCCTTTCCCAGCCGCTCCGGGAAACGCTACATACTAACGGTAGTGGATTATGCCACCCGGAAGCGGTAGCCTTGTTGTCCACTTGGGCTGACAAGGTGGCCACCGCTTTACTGGAAATTTTCTCCATAGTGGGATTTCCCCAGGAAATGCTCACCGACCGAGGGACCCAGTTCATGTCACAGCTGATGGAGTCCCTTTGTAAGCAAATACAGGTGCAACATCTGGTGGCCAGCTCGTACCATCCACAGACTAAATGGTCTGTGCGAGTGGTTCAGTGGCACCCTCAAGCAGATGCTTAGGATGTTGGTTCACTCCCACGGGAGCGACTGGGGAGCAGTACTTACCTCACCTATTTGCCTACCGGGAGGCTTCCCAGGCCTCAACGGGGTTCGCCCCCTTCGAGCTCCTGTATGGGCGATGGGTACGAGGGCACCTTGCTCTGGTGAAAGAGGCATGGGAAGGAAACTTAACTACCCCTGGAGTGTCGGTCGTTGAGTACGTTGTACGCTTCCGGGACAAAATGATGGTCTTGTCGCGTTTGGTGCAGGACAATATGGCCCAACCTCAGGCTGACCAGAAGTGCTGGTATGACCGGAACGCTTGTGAAAGGACCTACCAGGTGGGTCAGAAAGTATGGATACTGGTCCCATACCACAGGACAACTTCGGGCAGCCTGGGAAGGCCCATACCTCGTGCACCAGCGTCTCAATGACGTTATGTACGTGGTCACCCTAGACCACGCCCGTGGAAGGAGGAATGCCTTCCATGTGAACATGATGAAGGCCCTCCATGAGCGGGAGACCTGCGCCCTCCTGTGTGCAACCTTCCTGAGGAAGGAGAGGCCGAACCCCTCCGGGATCTGATCACCCAAGCCAAGGCGGGTAGATCCATTGAGGACGTAAAGGTTAGCCACCAGCTCTCCGAGGACCAACGGTCCCAGCTGGAGGATGCTCTACACCCCTTCCGGGAGCTGTTTAGCAGCCTTCCCGGGAGGACCGAGTTGGCTGTCCATCACGTGGACATGGGGGATCACCCTCCAATCCGGCGGTCAGCATATTGGGTCTCTCGAGGTGCAGCAGCAGATATGCCAGGAGATTGACGAGATGCTGAAACTGGGCGTTATCCAGGCATCCAACAGCGCGTGGGTGTCACCCATAGTCCTTGTCCCCTAAAAGGACCAAACCACCCGTTTCTGCGTGGACTACCGGGCGCTCAAAGCTGTCACGGCCACCCATGCGTTTCCTATGCCTCGCATCGATGACTTGCTCGATCAGTTGGCCGGGGCTAAGTACCTGACCATCATAGATCTGAGCCGGGGACCCCGTTTGGACTGTACAAATCTACTGTGATGCCTTTCAGCATGAAGAATGCTCCTGCCACGTTTCAGCGGATGGTCAACACGCTGCTCCAGGGACTTGAAGGGTACGCAGCTGCGTACCTGGATGATATTGCCATCTTCAGTCCCACATGGAGGATCACCTAGAGCATCTGACGCAGGTGCTTAGGTGGATCCACCGGGCAGGTCTGACCATCAAGCTGGAAAAGTGCCAGCTGGGCATGAGCGAGGTCCCCTACCTTGGTCACTGGGTAGGCGGGGGGTTCTGACGCCAGAACCTGGGAAGGTGGATGCCTTCGCATCCTGGCCCACCCCCAGGACCAAGAAACAGGTGATGTCCTTCCTGGGGACTGCTGGGTACTATAAGAGGTTTGTTCCACACTATAGTACCCTGGCCAAGCCCCTAACGGACCTCACTAAGAAAAGCTGCCTCTTGCGATAGACTGATCATTCGCCTTCGAGAGCGCTTTTCAGGCACTCAAGACCGCTCTCTCCAGCTCCCCAGTGCTACAAGCTGCTGACTTTGCACGGCCGTTTGTAGTACAGACCGACGCAAGTGACTGGCCTCGGTGCCGTGATCAGCCAGGTCATTGCAGCGGGCCAGGATCATCCCGTCCTGTATCTGAGCAGGAATCTATTGCCGAGAGAGGTGGCCTACTCCACGATGGAAACGGAGTGCCTGGCAATTGTGTGGGCCCTGCAGCGTCTGCAGCAATACTTGTACAGGCATCGTTTCATCGTGGAGACGGACCACAACCCCCTCAGCTGGTTGCACACAGTCTTCGGGACGAATGGGTGGTTGCAGCGTTGGAGCCTCACGCTCCAGCAGTACTTCTCCATTCACCACAAAAGGGGCCATGACCATGGCAATGCTGACGAGCTATCTCAGCAAGGAGAGATTGCTGGAGTGCGCTCGGGGGAACACAGGAATGTGATACCCCTAGCGCCCTCTAAAGCAAGGTGGTGTGAGGGACAAGGGAGAATCCAGTTTTGATTTTAATTTCAGGACATCTCCTTTCACTCCTGAAATGTGCCCCCACCCTTGTATTCCCCAAGGCCATAAAAACATGCAGTGTTTATCTTTAATTAAAAACCAAGAACAAATCCTTTGAAGCTCATAGCAGAAAGGTGCAAAATCCCCTGCAAGCTACAGGCAAACTCTTGTGTGACTTGAAACACATGGATATACCTCATCGTACAACAAATCACACCAAGGCTATGTGGTATTGAATCTGGAAAATTACCTATAATAACAGAATACAATATCTCTGAGTCTAGCCGAGCACATGATCCGAATCGGCATTCCTTCCCCCATACGCCCGAGCCCGGCAGCCAATTGTAGCACTCTAAATTATGGAGTTATAAAGCATAGCTAACAGGAATTACAAACGGTAGGTAAATTTGGTCTTTATGTGCAGATAAAATCCAGCCAAATCCAGTGGCACTGCTGCCATTCCATTCAGAGCTTTGGGTGGAAAGTTGTGGCCATTCACGGTTCTGGACTGGAAATCATACTCTCAGAGATGGGAGGAGAGAGGCTGCACAAGCCCAGGGGTGGGCGCAGAGTGTGGGAGGAGCTGGCAAGGAGATAAGTGTCAGCTCCTCTCTTGGAGCTGTGTTTTCTTCAGGCTGGAGGACCCGTTATCAGACAGAGCCAGGAAAGCCTGTAACTAAAGAGTATGCCACACTAAGCGAGATCGCAAGCGAGATCGCTAATGAGATCGCAACTGCGTCACAATTTATGACGCAGTAGCAATCTCATTAGCGACTTAACTGTGTGATTCCAAACACAACTCATCAGCGATCTGTGATTCCAAACACATCTCATCAGCGATCTGTATAACGACCTCTGCGGTCGTTGGGAAAACCTAGTCCCACCTGCGATGCTGGTGAAGTCGTTCATAAAGGGTGTCACACTCTGCGATTCAGGCTCACCAGCGGGACACCAACGACCAAAAAACGGCTCAGAACGTTCATTAGCGATCAGCGACATCTCAGCAGGGGCCACATCGTTGCTACATGTCACACACAGTTAAGTCGCTAACAAGATCGCTACTGCGTCATAAATGGTGACACAGTTGCGATCTCGCTTGCGATCTCGCTTAGTGTGGCATACCCTTAAGATTTGAACCTGTGATCCATCAGCGCCTCCCTGTGGTCATATGCTACATAAGACGGTAATTGCAACCTATCTATACCATATCCTTTGTACTACACAGATATGGTTTGTACTACACACCTGACTGCATACCTGTATATTCTGTAAATATATGCTTGTATATTTCTAGTGCGCCTTTTAGGCGATTAAATATAAAATTAATCTTGGGCTGGTCTTTTATCTCGATCCACGAATCTCCACGTCCACTCACTTGGTTGGTTATATGATACGCCAGCGGGTTGGTTCCTCCCGATATATGCCTGTTGTCAGACGGGGCTTATTTCAAACGAAGAACTGGTGGCTGAATAGCGTATTGTTTTAGCGAGGAACTCTGGCAGTGACGTCCGGGAGAGATATATATATATATATCCCCAGCCCCTAATTGGGAGCTCCTCATTAACTTGTACCTATAAGGGAAGCCTTTCTGGCAACTATTTGCCCTTGGTGCAGTTACCTGACTGACCTGGGGCAAGTGGTGGCGCCAGAGAGCCAACCCCCTGCAAGGTCCTTTTCTCCCTTCCCCGAGGTGAGCGAAGTCGACACCCCCCTTCCCCTGTGAGATCCCCCTACGTTATAAACTTCTGTGAAGCACCTGTCGGTTCAAGGTACTCAATACATATCTACAGTAGATAAGTTCCATAAGGGGTCTGGTTTCCAAAATGGTGTCATTTTTGGGGGTTTCCACTATTTAGGCACATCGGGGGCTCTCCAAATGCGACATGACAGCATATTTTACATTCAAAAAGTCAAACGGCGCTCCTTCCCTGTGTGCCCAAACAGTAGATTTCCCCCACATATGGGGTATCTGCATGCTCAGGAGAAATTGCACAAGAAAATATATGATCCATTTTCTCCTGTTACCCTTGTGAAATTAAAAAAAAATTAGGTCTAAAGAAAAAATTTTGTGAAAGAAAAGTAAATGTTTATTTTTTCCTTCCACATTTTAAAATTTCCTGTTAAGCACCTGAAGGGTTAATAAACTTCTTAAATGTGGTTTTGAGTACCTTGAGGGGTGCAGTTTTTACAATGGTGTCACTTTTGGGTATTTTCTATCACATAGACCCCTCAAAGTGGCTTCAAATGGGAGATGGTCCCTAAAAAAAATGGTTTTGTAAAATTTGTTGAAAAAATGAAAAATCGCTGGTCAACTTTTAACCCTTATAGCTTCCTAACTAAAAAAAAAATTGGTTCCAAGATTGTGCTGATGTAAAGTAGACATGTGGTAAATGTTATTTCTTAAGTATTTTGTGCGATATAACTCTCTGATTTAAGGGCATTAAAATTAAGTTTGAAAAGTGCAAAATTTTCGCCAAATTTCTGTTTTTTTTCACAAATAAACACAAGTTATAACGAAGAAATTTTATTGCTATCATAAAATAGAATATGTCACGAGAAAACAGTCTCAAAATTACCAGGATCTGTTGAAGCGTTCCAGAGTATAACCTCATAAAGTTACACATGCCTCATCCATAAAGAGCACAGTTTGGGGAAGAACTGTATACAGATTAATTACATCTTTTAGATGTGAAACTGTTAGATTGGACTTTGGTATTCAGGCCCTCACTTTTCTTTAAGATAAGAATCCTAAATATTTTTATTGTTTTCAAAGGCTTTTCCATTCCATTTGAAGGCTAAATAGTAAAGCATTATTATTATTTTTTTTACTTTGTTGAATTAAATAGTGGTGTGGTGCACAGTCACCAGCAGAGGGCGCTGTCACCACACAAGTCTGGTGAAGTTACAAAGAATGAAAGCATAGAAGGAATGTTCATCATAGAGGTTTTAGCTCTAGATAAGAAAAGACTGCTTGTTTTTTATTAATTATTATTTATTATTTACAGTGACTTTCATTCACATTTACAGTCCTGAATTTGTTTTGTGCTTTTGAAAAAGGTCATGTATTACAAGCATGTTTTACATGCATTTCTTGGGTGATTCTGCACACACACTTGACATGTATTAATTTTTACTGTGCAAAAAAACTATGAGAAAACCACTTTGGAAAGGACCATATTTAAAGCATGCTGCATTTTGAAAAAGTGTAGGAACACAAAAATATACAGCAAAAATTAGAAAAATCGCTATTAGAAAACTGTGTGTGTGCTGCATTTCATATTGACTTCCCGTCAACATCTAGCCACTGGCAAATGTGTCACAATAAAAGGCAACAAAGATGCACTGGTTTGTTGTTTGTTTTTTTGTTATATTTTTTTAAAAAGTGTGTGTGAATTTGCACTAAATCTCCTAAAGGAAATTTGTCAGCAGGTTTTTGCTAGCTCATCTGAGAGCAGCGTGATCCAATAATGTATCACTCAGTTTACTGGGTGCAACCATTCTCACACAGAGTTTTTAGATTTAGCAACACGCCAGAACTGAGAGCTAACCCTGCCCACACCAGGCTCAGTATAAACAATGACCATAGACAGTGAGCTGCCTATCCCAGGAGGGGCGTGTCACACCAGGGCTCACATAATCACCTAGTCACAGCAATGACAAGCTACTGGTGCTAAAACAATCATTTTAAGTCTGCAGGAACCTGTGTATGGAAGACATACTATAGTGCAGATTTATGAAACCCTCTAGGTAAAAAAAAAAAACTTTATTGCCCAAGCTGTGCTGTGATTGGACATGACCGCAGCCGTGGATCTGTGGACCCGAACCTGCCACACTCCTAAGCATGTATGAGAATATTGAGTTTGGTCAGGAGACCCCTGGCCGGTTCGAATATCAAGGTCTGTACTTGGCCCTTGAATATCAGAAGTGTCAGGCTTAACATGTCACTCTCCACAAGGAGAAACGTTCCTCCTTAGTTCCTGGTCAGATGCCTCTCACCCAGCCAAACCAGATCTCACACTTTGCACTGATGAGGGACAATAGCCCGAAACACAGTGTCTGCAAATTGAGATTCTGGTTTTAACTTTTACCCTAAGTCATGTGACAAGGCTCGCTAAAGGATCGATATTGACTTTTGGGATTCCTATAGGTGGCACTAGAGTTCTAGTCCTCTTCCTCTCTGAAGAGACAGTTTGCTCATCAGAAGTGTGAAACGTACCATAAGATCTGTTTACATGATGCAGATTTGATGGTGACATTAGTGCGATTCTTCCATTTGTCTTGTTGCAGTTTGCCGGTGTTTGCTCGTGCTGCAGAAAGTGACTCATTTAGGGATTTTTACTCTAATTAATTTGTTGCAACATATCCAAAATGTGTAACCTACACCATCCCACCAACTGTTAGGTATCTGTTACCCTACTAACTGACTAAATACTGCAAACATTCATTGTGTTTTTCATTACCTTGCTCAACAGGACACTGTTCAAGAAATTATTGATGATTAGCACAGTAGCAGCCCATGGAGCAAAAGTGAAGTTTGTGCACCCCTTGCATATTTTCTTCCAGCTTGTATTTAGTGCTGTAGATTAGGAGCGCCGGCCCTCCGCTCCACTAATAGCAGATAAGTGACCATGCGTGTTTGTTGGTGGAGTACATGACAATCTCTTCAGACCACACATTGTAATTACCTTTAAACCCCTCGGCCTTAACCAGTTTTAACCAGCCCCATTTTATCTCCTTGTCACGCAAAGAGAAACAAAGTCTAAGAGGCGTTGGATAATCCTGTTCGCTTTTCGTTGTTTTCTTTTTAGTTGCAATCCGTTTAGTTATGGTATGTTGAGTTTATATGATTAGCTCCTGCAGGGTAAGGGAATTGGATGGAGAGCCTTCATTCACCAGACAGATGTGGCATTGTAACACTTCCTAGATTATGTCTGAATTCTCTGCACAGGAGCATCAGGCTTCTAGGCTGTTTTTTCAAGGTTTAGAAATATGTGAAGAAAAGACATTTTAGCTTCTTAGCATTATGCTAAAAAATAAGTGTATGTATCATGTTGTGAAGGTTATGCCTGTGTAAGTAGATGTAGAAATAATAATAATAATAATTTTATTTCTATATCGCCAACATATTCCGCAGCACTTTACATTATAAGAGGGACTTGTACAGATAATAGACATTACAGCATAACAATAAACACAGATCAAAGTAGATACCAAGAGGAATGAGGGCCGTGCTGGCAAGCTTACAATCTATGAGGCAAAAGGGGAGACACGATAGGTAGATGGTAACAATTGCTTTCATTGTTCGGACCAGTAATAGTGTTCGCATCGGGTGTTCATGTAATTCTGCATGAATCTGTTAGCAGCCAAAGTATGTAACAGTACAGACACAGAGGGCTATTAAATGCATAAAGCGGGTGAGAACATAATACGAGGTACCTGATTATGGTAGAAAATTTTGGAATAGGCCAAACAGGGATAGTTAGGTTAATGCGTTGAGACACTAGACTAGTCTGAACAAGTGCGTTTTTAGGGCACACTTAAAACTGTGGGGATTAATCGTATTAACCTGGGTAGTGCATTCCAAAGAATTGGCGCAGCACGTGAAAAGTCTTGGAGACGGGAGTGGGAGGTTCTGATTATTGAGGATGCTAACCTCAGGTCATTAGCAGAACGGAGGGCATGGGTAGAAGTCATATAGCATCCACAATAATATTTGTTCTTTTTTTTTTTTTCTTTTACATATTTTGATAAATTAGAGTTTGGCACATTATTACTCATAACCTCCCTACACCAGGCAAAGTGGCCTAATTTTGACAATTATTGTTAAAAGGACATTTACGTATTGTTGATTATTACTGATCGTTTTTGCAGTGAAGTCATTAACCCCTTGATGACGGGCGATTCTCCTTTTTTTTTTTTTTTTGCATTTTCTTTTTTCCTCTTCGTTTCCAAGATTTTGCAAGAGCCATAACTTTATATTTTTCCGTCAAATTAGCCATACGAGGATTTGTTTTGCAAATGATACTTTTAAATTTCACCATTTTTTTATCTTGTGATGTACTAGAAAACAGGAAAAAAAATTCAGAGTGCAGCAATATTGCAAATAAAAAAAGTGCAATTACACAATTTTATTTTTTTTTTACTATGTTCATTACACAGTAAAAATGACCTGGCAATATGATTCTCCAGGTCATTATGATTACAGAGATACCAAACATATATAAAGGTTTATTATTTATTTTCCGAGACTGGTAACGTTTCCAATTTATGGTCGATGGAGCTGTATTAGGGCTTATTATTTGCGAGCTAAGCTGACTTTTTTATTTATACCATTTTGAGGTAGATGCAATGTTTTGATCACCTCTTGTATTGCATTTTTTGCAGCGATGCAGCATCTGAAAAAACGTAATTCTGGTTCAGCTCCACCTGTGGCTGTAAGAGGCAGATGATGGTTGAATATCGCTGCCATCATCTACTGGAAAATATGCGGGCTCACTTTGTGCAAAATCAGGGAGCTGTGTGACATACCAGCACGACATATGTCACTAAGGGGCTAACCCCTTTGGCATCGCAGCCAGTTTTGACCTTTATGCCAGTTCATTCTCTTTTTCACTTTTCTATTGTCGCGTTTCAGGAGCCATAACTTTTTTTTTTCTTTTTTGGCGACATACATTTTGTTTAGATCAGGATGAGTTGTATTTTGCAAGTGACTTCAATTTGGGGTGCGGATGTTATTAACAAACTTTTATTACCTCTTTATGGGAAAAAATATAAAGAAAGCAACGACTGCCATCGTTTATTTTTTATTCTGCGTTTTGAATTTTACTCTAGAGTAAGAAACCACGGCATTCAACTTGAGGAGAGGTAGGTGCACAAGTCAGGCATCCGGCCCAATAGACATGAAACGAAAAACTTGGCTCTCAGGAGGTATGACAGGAAAAGTTCATTTATTGATGGTGCATCCAGACAAAAAAACATGAACGTTTTCGGTCCGTTAAAGGACCTTCATCAGATTATTTCCAAAGAGGACACATAAATACCTTGAAATTGCAAGAAAAGGCGCTGAAATTTAGTGCTGCGTCAGCGCAAGTGCTTTACAACTGGACAGTAGGATGCCATCAGCTCCTTGCTCTGCTCTGGACCCGGCGACTGAGCGCTTTCTCCCTGACAAGAATTGAGCTTGTAAAGCACTTGCACTGACGCAGCACTAAATTTCAGCGCCTTTTCTTGCCGCTACAGTCCCATTTTTTCAACCAGTCACATACCCTGTGCCTTACATGGTTAACGCATCCAGCATTGCCATTGTCTCTTTTTGGAGAATTTGCTGTCTCTGGCATACGCAATTTTTACTATTTCAAGGTATCTATGTGTCCTCTTTGGAAAAAATCTGATGAAGGTCCTTTAACGGACCGAAAACGTTCATGTTTTTTTGTCTGGATGCACCATCAATAAATTAACTTTTCCTGTCATACCTCCTGAGTGCCAAGTTTTTCGTTTCTTCAGTTTTGCTCTATTCACCTTTCAGACCACATAAAGTGACTTTATTCTGTGGCTTAGTATGAATATGGCAATACCAAATGTATATAGTTCTGTTTAATTATTTTGTAAAATACAGATTTAAAAAAAAAAAATCATTTATTTTTTGGTCACCGTATTTTGAGAGCCATAAATCAGGCAAGGTTCTGTCATTGGAACTGATTGGGTCTCATTTTTTGCATGATAAAGTATAGTTTTATTGGTACCATTTTGTGGAGTATGCAGCTTTTTGATCACTTTTGATACACTCTTTGGAAGGCAAAATGAACAAAAAAAGGGTTCTGAAATTATTTTTTTAAACAGCTTTCACTATTTAATTGTCATGATATTTCTATTCTGCAGTACAGTATGATTACAATATCAAATTTATATAGGTTTATTTATGTTTTGTCATTTTGACACTTTTGTGCAAAAAAAAATCTTTTAAGGAAAAAATATTTTTTTTGGTTATCATAGTCTGATACCCATAACTTTTATATTTCAATGGAAAGAGCTTCTTTTTTGTGGGACAAGTTTTCATTTTTACCGATACCATTTTTGGGTACATAGAACTTTTTGATAAATTATAAAGTTATTTTTTTTAGTAAGAAGCATGAATAAAAAACAAATCTGATTTGTTTTTATTTGCTTGTAGCTCACCGTGCAATATAATTGACATGTTAACTTTATATTACGTGTCGATACAATTTCGATGATGCCCAATTTCTAGTGTTTTCTTCTTTTTTTCTTACGTTTTACTACTTTTTGCACAAGAAAATCTTAATCATACTGAACCAGCATGGCTACCACAGCATCTTGCAGCAGCATGCTATTCCATCCGGTTTGCGTTTAGTTGGACCATCATTTATTTTTCAACAGGACAATGATCCCAAACACACCTCCAGACTGTGTAAGGGCTATTTGACCAAGAAGGAGAGTGATGGGGTGCTACGCCAGATGACCTGGCCCCCACAGTCACCAGATCTGAACCCAATCGAGATGGTTTGGGGTGAGCTGGACCACTCACCGCTTCAATTTTGAATAAATCCCCAACAGTGTCACCAGCAAAGCACCCCCACACCATCACACCACCTCCTCCATGCTTCACGGTGGGAGCCAGGCATGTAGAGTCCATCCGTTCACCTTTTCTGCATGCAAAGCAGTAATCAAAGCAAAAGGTGGCTACTTTGAAGAACCTAGAATATAAGACATATTTTCAGTTGTTTCACACTTTTTTGTAAAGTGTAATGTATAATTCCACATGTGTTAATTCATAGTTTTGATGCCTTCAGTGTGAATGTACAATTTTCATAGTCATGAAAATACAGAAAAATCTTTGAATGAGAAGGTGTGTCCAAACTTTCGGTCTGTAGTGTATATTTTTTTCATTTTATTTTTTTCAATATTTACTGGTCCCACCAGTGCAATCCTTTGATCGCACTGATAACACATTGTAGTACTTTGTAGGATAATGCATTAGTCCAGTTAGCCTAATATGTCCTGCTCGTCAGTATTTGATTGGCTGAGACACATGTCATGTGGTAGGCCATTGTCAGCCCTTCCTTGTTGGCATTGCAACCATCAACACCTTGTGATCACCCTGTGGTGGGTCTGATGGGCAGGCAAAGGATATTGTGCTGTCACTAACAGAAGCATCTGAGGGGTTAAAGTGCCGGGATCATCATTATGTCAGGTCTCTGCGCGTGCAGCAGGAGCCTGGCTGTGTGTAACCTGCACAACTCCTGAGCCCGTGTCATCTCTGATATAACTGTATGTCAGATTGTGGCAAATCATCTGCAATCTTTACAGTTACATCAATTTGCGGGAAAAGGTTAAGGTCCAGTTCACATGTTGCGTACTTAGTGCAGATTTTGCCAGTTTATTAAATAAAATAGGCAGCGTATCTATCTAAAATCGTTGCATAATTTCCACAATTGTTCATCCAATTTTATGTCTTTTTTTTTTTGTTTCAAAAAAGCAACAAAGCATGCAACAATTAGATTTAGGCCGGGGTCACACTTGCGAGAAACTCGCCCGAGCCTTGCACCTCAGTACCCGGCACTGCCGCCGACACTGTGACTGGAGCGTTCAGCTGCATAGAAATCCATGCAGCCGCACACTCCGGTCCCGAGAGCCGGCGGCAGTGCCGGGTACTGAGGTGTGAGACTCGTGCAAGTTTCTTGCAAGTGTGACCCCGGCCTTAGGGTCCCCATTGAAATGCATCAGAATCTAAAACAACGTGCTGAGCATAGATAAGTTAAAGCTCAACCACTCTCTTGATGCTGAAAAATGCTGTTGATTTTACCTGCATAGAATTTGATTTGAATTCAGGTAAATTAAGGCTATGTTCACACGTTGTGTTTTTGCTGCATTTTTTTTTAATGCCAAGTTTAATCTGCTCACAAAAAATAGGTTTTGCTTAGTTTTTGCTGTGTTTTGTGGGATTTTTGGTCTGTTTTTTTTTTAACGGTGGTTTTGTCAGGGTACATTTACGCATAAAAAAAAATCTGATTCAACTTCATCAGGTTTTGGCACCAAAAACGTGGCAAAACCTAATACCTGCATTTTTTGCTTTGTTTTCACAGTGTTTTTGGACCAATGGGTGGGAAAATTCTGAAACTAGTGACATGCTGCACTTTGCAAAAATCATGATCTTATGACAGAACAGTCAGGAAAAAAAAACAAGGTGTGCATGAGATTTCTGAAATGTCGTTGACTTTGCTGTTACTGTGAAACGCAGCTGAAAATTTGCATTAAAAAATGCTGAAAAAAACAGCAAAAACACGTGTGAACATAGCCTAATAGTCTGCGATTTAAAAGAAAATCCTCCTAGAAATTGCTGATATTGAGTTCAACCCCATTAGGCAGAAAAGGGATTAACCGCAATCTCGGGCACAGCCTGTGGAAGTATTTGGTGCAGTTTATAGGAAAAAAAAGATTCCTTCCTTAAATCCTAGATCTTCCCTTTAACATCTTCCTTAGAGTTTGTTTCCACTAAGCCCACTAAGCACTGAGCGGAAAGCCTGCTCCGCCCAAAGCCCGCGCCCTTCTGTACGCGCGGTGATTCCGGATGCGACCTGCAGATCGATGGACAGCATGTGCTATAGGCTATCTCTGGGTCACAGCAGCGAAGCATTGTCTTTTATTTTCCGCTTCTCTACTCCAGGAGGATCACTTTACTGCTGGGGTTAAATGAGAGCAGATTCTCTCATGCAAGAGAATAGGATCGATCATGTAAGTGACACTCGGCTTAAACTCTCATCAGAGTTTGAGTAGAATGTCAGATAAGTGAGAGAATCGGAGTTTGAGCATAATGTCAGATAAGTCATAGAATCGTAGCACAGATGTGAAGATGGAGAACAAGATTTCTCCATCTTCTTCATTGTCTGTGTCCGTGGAAATCATACTGCATTCGGATGACATCTGAGTGCAGTCTGATGTTTTCTACGCACCCATAGACTTGTATCCAGTCTAAACTCCAGAGCCACTCGCAGCATGGTGCTTTTTTTTTTCTCATACTGAATCGGCACTAGAAAAATAAAGTACTGTTCTATAGTATAATATTGGTCTCAGTGCTATCCGATAAAACGTCAGATAGCACTCGTTTGATGTATACGCTCGTGTGAACGAGTACTTATGGTAATATTTTTATATTATATATTACACACATGCAATGCATTATGGTACATGGTAAATTCAAAATTAAGGTAAAAGTAAACTTAATGAAGCTGAACCTTTCTAAAGCAGTCAGGAACTTCAGGCATTTGGAAAAGGAAATAGATTAGTTTTTTTTTCTTGTGTTATTTCTCCTAGCTGTCTCTTTAATGAATGAACTGTATTGACCCTTGGAGCTACTACACCCCCTTCTGCCTCCTCCTTGTGAGAAGTTCTTGCACGCCACCTCTGCAGCTGACAGCAGCACCAGCAAGATTAGCCAGATTCTTTTCAGTGTTCTTTGATCACAGTCTGCATCCTTCCCCACTATGTTTGACAGCCTGGCAGAGAGACTCACGCAAGGCCAACTACTGTGTTTACTTCTCGAGAACCGTGGCATTGCCTTTTACTGGCAGATTAATTGCAGCCTTATAATTAGTTATGTTCTTGGATGTTTTTTAGGGGATGTTTTTACTTTTCTACAGCACAGTTTATCCCATACTGGTCTGGGGAAGACTTAGCACGTCCTTATTCCGGGGCTGAATTTACCACCGTTCTTTTTGCCATGGTTTATGCATTGGCAGCGAAGCAGAGAACAACTGAAAACTGGTTGGTTTTGTGATATGAGAGAATGACTTCAGCTTGGTTCTCAGAGGGTAAATTAGCATGGGCGAGACACTTTTTTACAGTGTTTTTTGAAGGGTGAATAGATGCAGGAACAGACTGCCTCTGTCTGGGGGGGAATGTACCATTCAGAACACTGTGTCAAGGATCCAGGGGCAATGGTCAAGACACTGATTTACATGCAAATGTCCTTATGTACGGAGCTGACCTAGCCTTGCTCCGCAGTTCCGGTATTTGTGCTACAATTTTGAATGTTTTTTATCATTTTAATGTTAAACGTTTGCAGTTATTTACAATTATCCAAAGGAAAAACTTAAAAGAATAACTATTCTAGTTTTCGTTGTTTATAGTTCTATCCAGCATGGAAATTTATGACACTTGCAAATCAATTTATTAGGGGATTTGTCTTTATTCCCCTTTTTTCCAGTCTATTTGCTATAAACTTCATCAATATAAAAACCGTACTCTGTACAAATGATGGCAGTGAAAGGACCAGCACCTGTGTCCTCCTCTAGGTGTTGTGCTTATCAAAACCATCTCCTGGAGCAGCTTAATACCAGAGTTACGCCTCATTCAGACGTCTGATTTTCATGTATGAGTTCTGTCCGTGTTTTTCACTGGTAGGACTCGTACCTGTGATGGTCTATTGGGCTATTCACATTATTATTATTTTTCATAAACTACCGTAAGTGGTCCACTCAGACATGTCCAATTTTTTTGATCTGGAGGTCTGTGGATCCGTGAAGACATTTTGATGGATTGTCACCAAGGGGAAGGTGGAAAAACGAATGACACTCGGTCCACACTCTGCTCAAATGCTGATCAAAATTATCAGTCCGTTTTTTTCTCGTACGTGAGAAAAACTGCCATCATCTGTACTCCAAATGATTACATTCAGGTACCAATGTAAATACAGTGGGTCATAAGTGGTCATAAGTATTCAGATCCTTTGCTCAGTATTGAGTAGAAGCACCTTTTGAGCTAGTACAGCCATGAATCTTCTTGGGAATGATGCAACAAGTTTTTCACACCTGGATTTGGGGATCCTCTGCCATTCTTCCTTGCAGATCCTCTCCAGTTCCGTCAGGTTGGATGGTGAACATTGGTGGACAGCCATTTTCAGGTCTCTCCAGAGATGCTCAATTGGGTTTAGGTCAGGGCTCTGGCTGGGCCAGTCAAGAATGGTCACAGAGTTGTTCTGAAGCCACTCCTTTGTTATTTTAACTGTGTGCTTAGGGTCATTGTCTTGTTGGAAGGTGAACCTTCGGCCAAGTCTGAGGTCCAGAGCACTCTGGAAGAGGTTTTCATCCAGGATATCTCTGTACTTGGCCACATTCATGTTTCCTTCAATTGCAACCAGTGGTCCCTGCACCTGAAAAACACCCCCATAGCATGATGCTGCCGCCACCATGTTTCACTGTTGGGATTGTATTTGGCAGGTGATGGGCAGTGCCTGGTTTTCTCCACACATGCCGCTTAGAATTATCACCAAAACGTTCTATCTTCGTTTTATCAGACCAGAGAATCTTATTTCTCATAGTCTGGGAGTCCTTCATGTGTTTTTTTAGCAAACTCTATGCGGGCTTTCATATGTCTGGCACTGAGAAGAGGCTTCCGTCGGGCCACTTTGCCATAAAAGCTCGACTGGTGGAGGGCTGCAGTGATAGTTGACTTTGTGGACCTTTCTCCAATCTCCCTACTGCATCTGTGGAGCTCAGCCACAGTGATCTTGGGGATTCTTCTTTACCTCTCTCACCAAGGCTTTTCTCCCACAATTTCTCAGTTTGGCTGGACGGCCAGGTCTAGGAAGTCTTCTGGTGGTCCCAAACTTCTTCCATTTACGGATTATGGAGGCCATTGTGCTCTTAGGAGCCTTGAGTACTGCAGAAATTCTTTTGTAACCTTGACCAGATCTGTGCCTTGCCACAATTCTGTCTCTGAGCTCCTTGGCCAGTTCCTTTGACCTCATGATTCCCATTTGGTCTGACATGCACTGTGAGCTGTGAGGTTTTATATAGACAGGTGTGTGCCTTTACAAATCAAGTCCTATCAGTTTAACTAAACACAGCTGGACTCCAATGAAGGAGTAGAACCATCTCAAGGTGGATTACAAGGAAATGGATAGCATGTGACTTAAATATGAGTGTCTGAGCAAAGGGTCTGAATACTTATGACCACGTGATATTTCGATTTTTCTTTTTTAATAAATTTGCAAAAATGTCTACATTTGTGTTTTTTTTTCAGTCAAGTTGGGGTGCAGAGTGTACATTAATGAGAAAAAAATGAAAGTTTTTTGAATTTACCAAATGGCTGCAATGAAACAAAGAGTGAAAAATTTAAAGGGGTCCGAATACTTTCCGTACTCTCTGTAGACTGGGATTTCAAAACCGATTACATGCTGTTTTTTCAAGGAGGAATGAAGCCAAATCCCACAATAAAGTGATATGCAAAATTTCACGACTTTTCATGTCGTACAAATTATTAAAGAAAATTAGAAAGTTTTTTGCGCTCAAAATTTTTTAATCCCCCAATTCAAAAGCTGTAACGGTGCCTCCTAACCATGTTTATATGCTGATGTATTTTTAGGCTATGTTCACACGTTGCTTTTTTGCTGCTTTTTTTTATGCAAATTTCCAGCTGCATTTTAGAATATCCGCAATGTCTATGAAATCGACTTTGCTGTTTTTTTAAAATGCAGCTGAAAACGTCTGAAATCTCATGCACACATCTTGTTTTTTTTGCCCTCAGTATTTTGTGCTTTGCTTGGTATTTGCAGAATAGAGGATGTCACTTCTTTCAGCGTTTTTTCACCCATGGAAAGTAATGGGTGGTGAAAAAATGCAGTTTTCAGGTTTTGCTGCGTTTTTTGTGCCAAAATCTTAATGAAGTAGAATCAGATTTTTTTGTCACTAAACTTTATCAGCATGCACAAGAGACAAAAGTAGCATGACAAAAACGCAACAAAAAAAAGCACAAAAAATGCAAGAAAAAACAAGCAAAATCTACTTTTCTTTTTTGCTTCTTCTTTACTGCCAAGGGAGTTTTGCGGCAGAAAAAAACCTCAGCAAAAACGCCACGTGTGAACATAGCCTAATAGGGCTTTTTGATTCTGTCAGTTTACCGTTCTGGATGTGACTGCTTCCTTTACCCACTTTTGCTATGCCTCGGCACTTACTCTAGTGAAGCATATTGATCCACAAATCACAGCAATTTAAAACAGACCTGTCATCAGATTTCACAATGCGATATGCATATATCATGAATGAAATCTGTTAGATCTGATGAGACTGGTGTGTTTGCATATATCAGTGTCAGAATGGCTGTATAATTATCCTCAAATTAAAATTAACTTTTTTGTGATTCCAGCCAGTGCTTAAAGTATCAGGCAGGCAGGGCATCTTTCACATAGGAATATACCGCTATTTTTATATTGACTTTCAAAGTAAGTACACCAGATCATCAGGTTTAAAATTCTGTTTAATAATGAATACAGCTAGTATTGTAAAATCTGATGCTTCAGTTTTAAGTAGCTTTTCTTAATTCTTATGTGCATGAGGATAACCAAATGTCTCATAGACGAAAGTAGCATTTGTGATTTTAACTTCTCCTAGCGTCTCTTTTCCTAGAATATAAACCGCACCATTGATGTCTGGCAATTACTTCTTTCCATTCTGTACTGAGAAAACACATGGTGGTCATCCAGGCACGTCTATAGGACAATCAGGGAACGATAACTTTCAACCAATATGTTTTTGCAATTTGTTTTTTGTTATTTTTGTGCAATTTGTTGCATCTGACATCAGCGCAGACACCTGTAGATGAAGACATACCGAAGGACTAATGGCAGAGTTTCACAAATGTTATTGTGTTGCATATTTTAAGTGAGATCTTTAATAAATGAGTAATAAAACCAATACAGAAAATGGACATCATGCAGATGGGCAATATATTGGTAAATACATCAGTGATCATGTGATTCTCAATGTTTTGTTTTTCCAGGTATGCGATCATGTGCGGCTACATGTCTGAATTTGATAGTGTGCAGAATAAAATCAAGAACGGCTATCTCTTCAAGGTTTGTTGAAACCATTTTGCTACAAAGGAGAATGAACATATGAAGCTTAGATTCGCCTTTTAATCGCCAGTCCACAGTTTTATAGATGGAACATATTAATTTTGCGTTTCAGCATGTATCATAGCTTATCGCTGCACTCGCTTACTATCGCAGGCGTCAACCTCTGTCACTTAAGCTGTACTACAACACTCAGCTTGCAGTCACAGACCCTGACAGAACGCTGCAATCACAGACCCCTGACTTGTATTTTCACAGCAGCTGTTATGCCACAAATTGCGGACCCCTGTACCGCTACAATGATGTTACTAATCGGTAACTGGTTAATAAGGAATGTATCAGAAAGATACGAGCGCTCATGACAACATGCGGAGGATTGTGGGATCCTGCTCTGCATGTCCGGATCCCTCAACCCGGTTGTTTGGACTCAATCTTTGCTTAAAAGTTGTGACCTTCGAGCGGCCCTTAAAGCACTTGTCAGCGTTTTTGGTAATAGGTGTTATTTAAAAAAATTCACTAATCTGTGTCTGCCCATTGTTTTCTTAAGTAAAAAGGGAAGATTGGTTGTAGGTGCACTTTAAAGGTTTTTGAGCCTCTTTGGGGAGGGAGGGCAATTTTCTCACTTTTTTTTTTTTTAAAACTATTGGCAATAAATTAAATGCTGGTAGTTTTGGGAGAATTCTTCATTGCAATTTTTTTCTTTTCAGGTAAAAACACCTTAAAATGCTTGCAAACACTAAAAAGAAATATCCAGGCCTTGCCGTTGACTTGTAAATTATAGAGCAGCTTTAGGGTATGGTTCCACGGTCCGGAACCAATGCGCTTTGGACGGAGCAGAAACCCCGCTCCGCCCAAAGCCCCGCCCCCTTCTGAACGCGCAGTGATTCCGGATGTGTTCATTGAACACATCCGGAATCACCCCACCGCTACATAGGACTGTGCTGTTTACCCTGCGGTGACGCTCCGTCGCCGCAAGGTAAATAGACATGCTGCGATCTGAAAAGACGCGCCGCATGTCCGGTTTCGTGGGTGTGTCACCCGCGTAATCGGAAGCGTAGTGGAGACGGGATTTCATAAAATCCCCTCCACTATGCAGGAACATCTGGCCGCTGCGGATTAAACTCTGCGGTAGGACACAGCGTTCAATCCGCAGCTAATCTGGATGGTTTCCTGACCGTGGAAACATACCCTTATAGTGGAAAATACCTGAAGAATGGTCAGCTTACTGCTCTTAAAAGCAATCGGTCACCAGGTTTTAGCTACCTCATCTGAGAATGGAACAATGTAGGAAAAAGTCCCCCCCATTCTAGTGATGTATCACTTAGTGTATTGGGTGTAGCAGCTGTGACACAATCAGAGTTTGTAGATGTAGCAGAGCTCTGAAAGCTAATTACGTCTACACCCCTGATTAGCAGTGTTCTGTGTCCATTGTATATTGACTGTAAACTGCTAATCAGTAGAATGGCAGAGTTGGACCAGGATGCAATGACAGGCACCAAGTCTGGCAGTGATAATCTCTTACTGATAAAACCATCATTGTATTGAAACACACAGCCTAATAAGTGACATATTGCTGAAAGCAGTTTCTCAGCCCCTACCTTATGCTGAACTCAGACTAAATAGCAAAAATTTGCTGATCGAAGCCCTTCAACTGCTTGATGTTTTTTTAAAATTCTGAAGGTAATAGGAACTGATTAAAAGCCTGAATAGCAAATTATTTTTCAATAGAGATGAAATGGAAGTGTTTTTTCTCTTTTTTTTTTTTTTTTATGCTTTTACTTTTTTTCTGAAACATACCTGCTCCAAAAAAGCCTGAAAAAAACTTTTTGTCAACATACCCTAACACGACAGCCTATGCATCATTAAATGTACCTCAGTGTGCTGATTAATGCTTTAGGGCACATTCGCTTGCCTAGGTCTGTTTTTGTGAATGCAAAAAAGAAAAAAATTGGTCTGTTGGCAACAGATGGCTTCTACGTACCAGCCATCTTTAATGGAGCATCGTGCATTGCAAAACTCAATCAGAAAAGGATATGCTCTAAATATAACAAAATTGAATGTAACAAATTGCACATACAGACTAGAATCGCAGTCATAGAAATGTACAAGGCAGGGCCATTTCCGTAAATGTAATAGGGAAAAACAGTGATGCAATATAATTGAGTATTTGTCGTGTTAGAGCAAAGGTCTCCAGACAGCCAAAATAGGTTTAGCAAATAGGTAATATATGATAATCACCTGCTAATTTTATCAATGAAATAAAGAATAACTGAATGATGTTCACATTTCAGGAACATTTGGACAAAGCAATACAACTCCATCCAGAAGAGCCTCTTCAATACTACCTCTTAGGCAGATGGTGCTATGCTGTAAGTAGTCATTGTATCATTAGTTATTTTTGGTTATTTGTGTTCTGACTTGCACCTGTTCCGATCAGTTCGGTTGGGTGTACCATGATGAATTTTAGGCCTTCTTTAAAGTATTCCATTATTTTTGTTAACCATTTTTTTTTTCTTGGAAGCTGCAAGGGCAATCAGAAAACCTCTACTAATAAAGTATTTGTCACCTTCTTCTGA
Source organism: Oophaga sylvatica (assembly GCA_033576555.1). Taxonomy (NCBI): domain Eukaryota; kingdom Metazoa; phylum Chordata; class Amphibia; order Anura; family Dendrobatidae; genus Oophaga; species Oophaga sylvatica. The sequence continues at coordinate 470,888,678 of JARQOD010000005.1, forward strand.
TTTAACATATTTGTCACATGTGAATTTTTCAGATCATCAAACTATTAGACAAATGTTACATCCAGGACCTGCCTCTAACAATCGCGGGTGGAGTGAAATGTTTTGGGTGTAAACCTGTTAAATGCCGCTGTCAAACTAACAGCAACATTTAACACGCGTCAGCATGGGGCCCATCAGCGCGCCCGTTGGTCGCCAATGGGTTGCTATGACAGACAGGTTCTGCTGAAGACCCCCGTGCTTGTCATTGCAGAGCTTCTTTAAAACCCTTCCTGCGGTCGTGCTTCAAAGGAAACTGATTTTTTTTCTATATGCAGCATTGTTGTATATATCACAAGCGATCAGACGATCGCAGCTTCAAGGGGACTAACAAATACTGTGTAAACTAAAAACAAATGTTTTATAAAAAAAAAAATGAAAACTTTTTTTTAAAAAGTTCAAATTGAAAGTAAAGATATTAAAAAAATACACGTGTTCAGAAAAGTCAAATCTATAAAAAAAATTTAAAATAATTAACAGATAGTTAAACGTCGTAAATGGAAAAAAAAAAGAGTGCCAAAATTACACTTTTTTGGTCTCTACAATTCCACAAAAAATGCTGTAACAAGCGATCAAAATGTCACATCTGTCTCAAAATGGTGTCTGTAAAAATGTTGCCTCACCCGCAAAAAATAAGTCCTAACACAGCTCCATTGACTGAAGAAATGTTACGGATCTTGGAAAACACAACCCCCAAAAAATGGAATTGCAAATTTCTGATTAATTTTTTCACTATTAAAAAATAAAAGAAACTGGACATGTTTGGTATTGTCATAATCATACTGCGAGATAATTTTTACTGCAAAATGTACAACCTAAAAACATTTCCCAAAAAATATTAACAGAATTGTTTTTTTCACAATTTGTCCCCATTTGCATTTTTTTCCCCATTTTCCAGTACACTATGTGGTAAAATGAATGGGGTCATTCAAAAGTACTACTCGTCCTGCAAAAAACAAGCCCTCATATGGCCATGTGGAAAAAAAAAATAAAAAAGTTATGGCTCTGAGAAGAAGGGGAGGAAAAAGCAGAAACGCAAAAACTTAAATTAGTCCCATCTTGAAGGAGTAAAGGGTTGATCATACTGACAAAAGATTCGCTTTTAGAGCTGAACAGCACAAATACTTTCAGCCATAGCTTGCCATTTGTGAAAGTGATTTTCCTCTTGGCTACTAGATCAACCATTTATCCAAATTTAGCCCAGGCCAAGATGGAAATCCATAGTTGATATCCTGAAAATGATCTCCCTGTTATCGGGGAATATCCAAAAAAACGTAAAGTGCCCAAACTGCTACTTCTCAAGCGGTGAATATCGATGTAAATACGTTTATGCCCAAGCAAGACAAAAGTGTTCTAGGAGTGAATTATTGGCTAACCAGAAAACTAACATGGTACCACAACGTAATTTTTTATTGTATGTCAATAAAACAGGTGAATACAAAGTCAACCAGCTGTAGGTCCAGGAGCTGTTCTGACTACAGCCCTGCGTTTCCTGCAAGTCACCATCTTGGCAGTTTAGATAAGACCTATAGATCTGAAACACTGGAGCAATGCTTATCCACAGTCATATGTCAGTTGAAGTATATTCTCAGCTCCTCAGTCCTAGAGATGGCAGATAGGTGTAGAAGAGGTGGAATAGTTCAAAATTTTCACATCCATCAGGCAAATTATCATTCACACCAACACCCCATGCAAGATTGCAATTATCAGTCTTCCACAAGAAAACTGCTTCTCATTGGAATGTCACATAGTGCTTCCATAGTGCTGCCCCCACCAGACTAGAAACCAGGTACTTTCTGGACTTTTTGGTGATTGAAAGAAATATAGAAAGATGCTTAAAGAACGGGGTTGGACCTTAAAGGTGGTAGCCTGGGCTTTTTGTCTTGGTTCTTTCCCAAGGTCCTTGGTCACATCCATTGTGCACTTCTCATTTGTGTTTTTTTTTGACAAGTGAACAGATAGATGAAAAGTAATGTGTGTAATTAAGAAGGCTCCTTTGTTGTCCTTTCATCGTATACTTTGGAGAGTTTCCCACTGTGTAGGGTATGGCTGACTTTCCCACCAAGTATTGGACAGTGGAATAATCCTGCGCTCAATAGTAGCATGGGTCGTCTCCCAAGCCGTACTTTCTATAGGCGCTACACTTGCTACCATCTTAGAGTATCTTCTCTGCGGCCTCAATAGACAATAAGCATTAAGTTTGCAGATAAGTAAATGCATCATTTGGCCAACTATATCTTGCTGGCACAATCTTATTTTGGTGAAATGGTTACACTGCAGGTATTTTTACAGCCTACCTGTAACCTATGGGGCCAGATCCATAATTCCAGTTCTGAAATTGTTCATAAAACAATTTAGTAATGTGTTCTGCGTTTTTTAAAGTGTTTCCAAAGTAAAATGTACTGTTTAATTGACCACTTTTCACTACTTTGCTGACTTTTATAGAAGCTAATAATTAGCTTTCGTGAGAGCGGTCATTAACAATCGTCCCATGGAAAAAATAAACTATGGCTACTATCGGGCTATGATGGAACAAAACACTCTGTAATGTCTTACGGTTTTTGAAGACACACAGGGAAATTTATTATTATTATTTATTTGTATTTTTTTTTAATAAAGCACCCAAATTCACAGTAAGGTTGTAAATACAATTTTGGAATAAGCAGTCTTGTTGTGACTAATGTGTGACTAACAGTCCCCTTTGTAACTTAAAAAGAAATCCACGAGGCAAGGTGCTAAAAATAATGCCTGTATTTTTGTCATTCGGAACTGTCTGGCTCACACCCTGACACCTACTAGATAGTTGACTCACTTGTTCGGTACTTGAACTTATTGGACTCCCTCCTCGCCTGTGATTCATCCAGCTAAAACAGTCATTACTAGAGTTGAGCGATACTTTCCGATATCCAAAAGTATCAGAATCGGAATGGTATCGCCGATACCATTAAAATATCGGCGATACCCGATACCGATACCGGAAATCCAATGTAAGTCTATGGGAACAAAATATCGTAACTAAAAAAACCTCTTTCTTTCCTTGTAAACACTAAATATACACACATAGAATACATATATATATATATACATGTCATTGTGACATATATATATACATATATTTATAGTTTATACACTTCTACATAGTAAAATAGCCTCTGATTCAATTGCCGGGTAAAGTCGGCTTTTGTGAAAAGACAGAAGCACCCGACATGAAATGACACTTGGTTTACATAGAGTTAACCATGTCTTTTCATGTAGTTTGATATCTGATTTGCACAAACAATTACATGAGTGTAAGTGTGCAAAATTTCACACCTGTAGGGGTTAATTAAAGGTGTAAATTCGTTGTAAAAAAAACTGACTTTTTTGCTACGAATTTACACCTTTAATTAACCCCTACAGGTGTGAAATTTTGCACACTTACACTCATGTAATTGTTTGTGCAAATCAGATATCAAACTACATGAAAAGACATGGTTAACTCTATGTAAACCAAGTGTCATTTCATGTCGGGTTCTGCATTTTCACAAAAGCCGGCAATTGAATTAGCGGCTATTATACTATGTAGAAGTGTATGAACTATAAATATATATATATATATGTGTCACAAACTCAATGACATGTATATATATATATATATGAGGTGTAAAATTGCTGAAAAAAAATGCGTGGGCTCCCGCCCTATTTTCGCAACCAGACAGACAAAGCCAGTGAGTGGGGGCAGATAATAATAGCCCAGAGAGGGACCATTATTTTTGGGCCCCCCCCCCGGCTACTAAAATCTGCCCCCAGACACCCCAGAAAGGGCAAATCTCTAACTAGATTTGCCCTTTCTGGCACTTTGCCCGTCTATTCCCATTGCCCTGTAGCGGTGGCGAATGGGTTAATAAGGGGTTAAAATGACCTTGCAATTGAAAGGTCACTTTAAGCCAGGTTAATAATTGAGAGCTGTCAATTAGACAACTATCAATTATTATCCTATTGTATGAAAGAAAAATCAAACACACACACTTTAATAAAAAAGAAGTTTAATGAAATAATCACACAGTTTTTGACCATATTTTATTTACCTGCTAAAACCATTTCCTGTAATAAAAATAAAATAATAAAGCAAAATTATTCTTACCTATCCCATGCACAGTCAGGTCCCACGGTGTAATCCTTCAGAAAGGGTTAATATTTACTGCAGGGACCGCAGCTAATGCTGCAGCCTCACAGTAAACCCCCAAATGAATGAGCTCCTCTCCTGGCTGACAGGAGAGGAAGTGGAAAGCTTAATTGATTGCTTTCCACTTTCACTTCAGGTCAGCCAGGGACACCATCAGTGACGTCAGAGGGAACTGATTAACAAAAATAGGGGTTCCCTTCGAAAAAAAAATGGCGTGGGATCCCCCTATTTTTGTTAACCAGCCAGATGAAGCAGACCGCTGAGGCCTGGATTTTCAGGCTGTTAAGGAGCCAATATCCATGGACCTTGCCAGCCTGATAATACCAGGCCACAGCAGTCTGCATATCTTGGCTGATTAACAAAAATAGGGGATCCCCTCGAAAAAAATTGGCGTGGGGTCCCCCCTATTTTTGTTAACCAGCCAGATGAAGCAGACCGCTGAGGCCTGGATTTTCAGGCTGTTAAGGAGCCAAGATCCATGGACCTTGCCAGCCTGATAATACCAGGCCACAGCAGTCTGCATATCTTGGCTGATTAACAAAAATAGGGGATCCCCTCGAAAAAAATTGGCGTGGGGTCCCCCCTATTTTTGTTAACCAGCCAGATGAAGCAGACCGCTGAGGCCTGGTTTTTCAGGCTGGTAAGGATCCAATATCCATGGACCTTGCAAGCCTGATAATACCAGGCCACAGCAGTCTGCTTAGCTTGGTGGTTAACAAAAATAGGGGATCCCCTCGAAAAAAAAACGGCCTAGGGGTCCCCCTATTTTTGTTAACCAGCCAAGTAAAATGCAGACTGCTGCGGCCTGGTATTAAAAGACTGTCAAGGCCCATGGATTTTGGCCCTCAACAGCCTGATAATACCAGGCTACAGCAGCCCCACATTTGGCGCATCAAAAGATGTGCCAATTGTGGCACTTTACCCGGCTCTTCCCACTGCCCTGTAGCGGTGGCAAGTGGGGTAATAAGGGGTTAATGTCACCGTTGATTGCACGGTGACAATAAGCCCGGTTAATAATGGAGAGGTGTCAATAAGACACCGATCCATTATTAATCCCAAAGTTATTAAATGTATAAAAAAAAGACAAAGCAAGAAAAAAGTCTTTTAATGAAATAAAAGAGACAACACAGTTTTCATTAATTTTATTATACACTCATTCCTGCGACGCCATCGATCTCCTGTAAAAAAAGAAAAAAAAACAAACCAACAGTATACCACCTGTCCGACGCAGTCCATAGTAACGACAGTCCCACGACGATCCAGCTCTGCTACATCGCAATGACAGGCAGAGCCTGTCATCGCGACGCAGCACAGCTGATTACCTGCTTCCCCGGCGGTGACGTCATCGGACTGACTGCTTTACGGCCGGGATTACCCAGCAGTCACTGCAGTTATCGCGAGAAACTGCATGTGACCGCCGGGGAAAGATGATGGCGGCCATGAAGCAGTCCAGGCCGTGACCGCCGGAGATCTTCTGCCAGGTAAGTGCCGCTGACTCCTGACAGACCCAACCGACGGACACTGACAGTGACAGTGACAATTCCGATTCCGGTATCCGATATGACGAAAATATCGGAACTCGGAATCGGAATTCCGATACAGCCAATATCGGCCGATACCCGATATTTGCAGTATCGGAATGCTCAACCCTAGTCATTACTCCAAACCTTCATTTTATAATCATCACATAGTGCAGTGAGTCTTACTGGCCACAGTCTGCCGCGCTGCAAGTGTTCTCATGTAAACCATTGATCTAATTGTTATTATATTTGTCAGTCTTAAATCGTGCCATCTGCAATTCACTATTTAGAAAGTATCTTGTTTTGTGGTTAATGTGCACCAAGAAAAATTTTTTTTTCAAAGCTAAACATGCAAAGAATTTAAGGATCATCGAATAAAGGAAAACATACACTTTGTGAGTGACGACCTCCCGCCACTTACATAATTAAACTGGGACCGTTCTGACCAGTCGGCCTGCAGCTTCCACCCCCCGTGCACGTCAGAAAAGGCGAACTGATGTCCCCCATCTTCCGATTCACTTTTTAAAACCTCTTCACAATGATGACTGTATCACTTTCCTGACCATCAGTCTTCTCCAGTATTATAGCGCTCTCGCTGTTTATTCATTTATACTTTAAACTTTCCAATTAAAAATAAAAGCAATCAATAGTATGAAAATAAAGACAGGATAAACCCTCAACACGATTCAGCGATCGCCCCTTTAATATTACCAATGAAAAATGACAGCAATAACAAATAATATAAAGACTGAATAAATAGTTGATATGCTTCGGGGATCACCCGTTCATTTAGCGAAGGGACAATCCCCCAAAATATGTTGACTTTTTAATCCTGGTTTTATTTCTTTTTATTGTTGTCATTTTTAATTGAATTGAGAATTTTAAGAGTAATTGATTTTACACCGCTACAATATTGGAGGAGACTAAACTATATAAGTGGTATGGTCAACATTTGTGATTGGAGACCTCGTGAAGTAGTTTTTAAAAGTGGACTGGGAGGGGATATTGGTCAGCCCCCCTCTTCCATAACAAGTGAGTACGGCTTTATTTATTTGCTCCTGGTTGATGTTACTATTGTATGTCCGGTTGGCTGATGATCCTTTTTGGTTTGTTTGACCTGTTTTGTGGTTGAAGTGGTAAAGTAAGGAGTACTGCTTTGTGAGACCATATTGAAAAAAAATACCTTTCCTAGAATTGCAGAGATTATATAGATCTGCTGACCTTTTCACTCTTATAGGACTAGTGTTTAAGAAGACTTAATAACCTAGAATGCTATAGGTAATTAAACACATTGGGAGAAAATGACCAAAATTGGTGCAATGAAAAAGATGAACAGTTGCAAGCGTAACAACTAGAGTTGAGCGATACTTTCCGATATCCTAAAGTATCGGAATCGGAATGGTATCGCCGATATCACTAAAATATCGGCGATACCCGATACCGATACCGGAAGTCCCATGTAAGTCTATGGGAACAAAATATCGAAATTAAAAAAAACCCATTCTTGCCTTGTTGGTTAATTGTACATGAAGGAAAACAAGAAAGAGTAATGTAGAATGTATTGGGGAAGGTTGAGGAGACATTAAAGGCATAGATGTTTAACCCAATCAAATGGAATAGCATAAATATTTTTTTTTTTAAAGATGTTCGGATTGACGAAGAAATTGACAATGTTAACGTTTTTTATATTTTGGCAAATATGTATATTACACAACTTCCATGCTCTTCATCTTCACCTTTTTAACTTTTCACACACTTTCTCCTTCATAATCTTCTGCAGCATCATCTTTTTCATCAAATTATTCTTCATCTTCACCTTCTTTATCTTCTTCTTAAACTTCTTGCTATTCATCTTTGTTAACATTACTCATATTCTTCTTATTAAACTATTATTCTTATTCATATTCTGCTTCATCTTCTTCATCATATTCTTATTTGTGACAGAGAATCCTGTACTTGTAATCTGTCAAAGTATGAATTTTTCATCCTTCCGTTCTTGCTGTCACAAAAGATTTAAATTACAACAGTATTTGTCCGTGTTCAGTTTAGCCTGCAGCAGCAGGCATTTTCCAGGGGCACCACGAGGAGGAACGGACTCACCCCCATACACTGCTTAGTCTTCTTCTGCTTAGAATTTAGAGCATATATTTTGCTCTTCATTTTGGTCTTATACTTCATGTTCTTCTGCTTTTAGATCTTCTGCTTATTGTTCTTGTGTCTCTTGTTCCGTATCTTGTATTTGTAGCACAATCTTGTACCAGCTGATGTTACTGGGACACGGTTACTAAGCAGGAGGTACCTGTGCTCCAAAGCACTACCAAGGACCAGCAGACGTTGCTGGAACTCGGATACCGAGATGGAGGCACCTAGGCCAAAGGCACTGCGGAGAACCAGTTGACGGTACTGGAACCCGGACGGGTAGCAGAAGGTACAAGAGCCAATGCAAGTAACGAGGACCAGCTGACTGTGCTGGAACCCGGAGGGGCAGCAGAAGGAAAAGAGCCAATGGCACAACGAGGACCAGCTGACGTTACTGGGACACGGTTACTAAGCAGGAGGTACCTGTGCTCCAAAGCACTACCAAGGACCAGCAGACGTTGCTGGAACTCGGATACCGAGATGGAGGCACCTAGGCCAAAGGCACTGCGGAGAACCAGTTGACGGTACTGGAACCCGGACGGGTAGCAGAAGGTACAAGAGCCAATGCAAGTAACGAGGACCAGCTGACTGTGCTGGAACCCGGAGGGGCAGCAGAAGGAAAAGAGCCAATGGCACAACCGAGGACCAGCTGACGTTACTGAACCCAGTAACACAGGAGCAAGTGTTGACTGTGCTAACAGCACTTCCGAGCAACAACTGGCGGTGTTGGAGCCAGGGTCAAGGAGGATGTTTAAATACTAGATCAAGTATTTCCTTGTTACCTGTCAATTTTAAATGTCTATACTTCAAACAAGAGAAAGATAACCTTTACTACCATAAGATGATGATTTCATTTAAACTAATATCTAGATAAATAAAGAATTGACAAACATAAACACATACATTAACATGTTGAACAGCAATGCAAACCACAAAATAAATTAGTTAAGGAATCTGCTATACGGTTGTACATAAAAGCATACAAGTACATATCTGAATCCATTAATGATGGATAAGTAACAGTATGTACACCATTTTTATTGTATAGACAATGAATGTCTGACTTCAAAACATCATCAGCATTACAAGTTATCTGTGATATTACTAAAATGTTCCATTTGCTGAATAATGTCCCTAAATATTTTATACAAAATTATACAATTTCCATCATGTAATACTCATAATATGTGGCAATAATCATTTTTATTAACAAACATAACCTTTAAAAAGTGCATAGTGCATAGTGAAAATTGCTATTTATGGCTGACTGTCGACTTGGAAGCATGACAACAGATAGATAAGGTATATATAGATGACACTGCATAGCCACAGATGGTGAATGGCGATGTAATACTGTACCTCAATAAAGTGTGCGTCACTACTACATATTTTTTTTTATATAGCTGTATAAACAGGGTACATGGATGTATGCTTGTGCCTTTGTTTTGACGCACAGACTGCCTTCCTGCTGAGACGCATTGGGTAGTGAACAGTTGTGTGCAGTGTTCACTGCAGTCTCTGCGGAATAACCACACTTAGACCTTATAACTTTTCAGACTTTCTTTATCAATCTACCAAGATGAAGAAGGCAGGGAGTAAGGCACGTGGTCGTGGAGTTTCTTCAGGGAGAGGACGTGGGGATTCTGTGGCTGCTGCGGCCCCCAGTGACACAGCATCCACCAGTTTTCCCCGGGCCGTGAGCGTTCCTTTATGCGCACTTTTGTAGGAGCTCGGAGTACCCCCCTGCTGCGGGAAGAACAAATTGAAGCCGTTGTTGTTTGGATCTCAGCCAATGCATCGACTTCAATTGCTTCCACCTCCTCTCAGGACCACAGCACTGTTGGGCAACCATCTGTCTCTTCACCGCCTGGCAAATTGCCCAGGCAGTCAGAGAGTTCTGTACAGGAGCCAGCTGAGTGTCTGCTTCTGTTCTCAGAATCTATTGGCTTGCAAACAGGGGCCCAGCCAAGCAGCATTCTGTAATGTGAAGAAGAGGGAGTATGCAGTGATGCGCAACAGCTGTGTCTCTCTGAATCTGAAGAGGCGGGTGAGACAGTGCCGATGGTCAGCACACCGCAGAACGCATCTGATGATGATGATGAGACCCAGGTGCCAGTTTCTGTTGAGCATGGTGCTGGCCAGACCACCCAACAGCAGGTGTTGGAAGAGGGTAGTGGAGATGATGAGGTCCAAGACCCAACATGGCATGAAGAACAGGAAGGTGGTGGGAGCAGCTCAGAGGAATAATAATAATATTTATTTATATAGCGCCATCATATTCCGCAGCGCTTTACAGTTTAGCAGTTTCAGAACACAAGTCATAAGTAACAACGTTAACAATACAATAATTTAAGCTAAATAAGTCGCCCCTGCTCGTGACAGCTTACAATGTACAATGAGATGGGGGAGATACAAAGTATAGGTGTTTATATACAATGGTGCATTTACAATGATGTTCCAGCCATCTTAAGGGACTGAGGGATGGAGATAGTGAATGGGCTAGAGACACACACACACTTACACAGAATACATAGAATGACTTTGATTAGTGAATGTGATAGGCCGCTCTGAACAAATGTGTTTTGAGGGAGCGCCTGAAACCATGCAAATTGTGGATAGTCCTAATTTCTTGGGGTACAGCATTCCAGAGGATTGGCGTAGAGCAGGAGAAGTCTTGGAGTCGGGAGTGGGAGGTACGTATTAGTGCAGAGGTTAGTCGAAAGTCGTTTGCAGAGCGCAGCAGTCGGTTAGGCCGATAGATAGAAATGAGGGAGGAGATGTAGGAGGGGTGCTGCACTGTGGAGAGCTTTGTGGGTGAGAACCAGTACTTTGGTTGAAAGCTGGGAGAGGCCTAGAGAAATGGTTAGTGATAGAAGGAAGATAGAGGAAGACATTGCCCCAACGGTACAAACAGGAGGGAGAGTTAGGCTGCAGACTCGGTTGCCTGTAGCCTCCAGTTTGGCACCTGTTCGGAGCAGTTGTCTTCCAAAAGTCAAAACGTGCGCTCCCAGGACTTGCACTGCGTGGTCCTTTTTTCACACACTTGCACATGATATTTGCTATGTGAAATGCAAGCTGTGTAATTAAAAATTAAAAATAGCTAAAAGTGTCAGTCACCTCAATACCACAAATATGTGGAAACATGTGCGGACAAAGCACATAGTTGAGTTACAAAGACACACTAGAGATGTAGGCCAACCTACAGCAGCACCTACATCTTCAGGTTGTGTTGAAGCCTCTTCATCGAGCTCACACACAGCTGGTTATGCTTCCTCACAGGATCGCCATGGAAGAACCTCGGCCACTGTTGTCCAGAGACAAACTGTTATTCCACACACAGCAGCAAGTTCCCTGTCATCCTCACACTCCCAGGCCACAAAACAGCCAGCGGTAGCACAGGCATGGGATAAAAGACGGCCATACTCCGCAAACCATGCACGAGCACAGGCTCTGAATGCTGGCATTGCAAAACTCCTGTCCCTTGAAATGCTGTGATTCAGGCTGGTGGAGACAGACAGTTTCCGTAACTGAATATCATTGTCAATCCCACAATACAATGTGCCAAGCCGATTTCATTTCAGCAGGCAAGCCGTCCCTGGTCTGCAAAAGCATGTTGAGGGAAAAATTAAACATGCGCTACTAAAAGCCCTCAGTAGCAAGGTCCACCTGACCACCGATGCGTGGACCAGTACCCATTGTTATGATCTGCTACAACCAGTAAGGAAAGAAGGGAATTCTGTCCCTACAATACAACTAAGCTGAATCCCTACGATGTAACGGGGAACCTGATCCTGCGACCAGACCGCTAAAGTCCTCATCTAGTGTGAACGAAGACCTATAGTTGCGAGGGAGTAATCCCTACAAGATCTAGGGACTGTGAGAAAAGGTGGACACCTCCTAACATAAATTGTAGCATGGATAATTAAACAGAAAAATAAATACTTTGTGATCCTAACATCAAGCAAAACTGACAGATTAAGGCACCTAAGCACCCGGCTAGCTTAACAGTAGATAATACAATGAAGTCAAGCAAAGCCAGAAGGGCGGAGCCAGACTAAATAGGGAAAAAAGGTCATGTGACCAGCAAACTGAAACAAAACCTAACAAGAGGGTTCTAACACCCATGGCCAGGGACAATACCTTTCCCTCACTGCCCATTGGGTCAATGTTGTGCAGCCGGGTACTGATCTTGCGAGTGGCGCTGTACGTGTTCTGCCAACTCCAAGGATTGCAGGAATCAAGTCTGTACACATTGATTCCTCCTCCTATTCCAGTTCCTCAGAATCATCGCTGCAGGAGCCGTCACGGTCTACCTCCACATGGACCCGTGAACGTTTACCTGTTGCGACCGATATGAGCACAGCCGTGTCCAAATGTCAACAGGCCATCCTGAAATTAATTTCCATGGGGAATCTTAGCCACACAGCGCAGGAGCTCTGTAATGCCATAAAGCAGGAGAGCGACGTGTGGTTTTTGGAAGAGAATCTACAGGCAGGCTTGGTAGTGTGTGACAATGGCCGAAATCTGGTGTCAGCTCTGGGCCTTGGCAACCTCACTCACATACCATGTCTGTCATATGTGCTCAACTTGGTCGTGCAGAGTTTTTTGAGGGACTATCCGGATCTTGATGCACTGCTGCACAAGGTCCGCCTAGAGTGCGCTCACTTGCGACGTTCCAGCATGGCCAGATCGCTGATTGCAGCTCTGCAACGCAGATTTCACCTTCATGAACATCGCATCATATGTGACGTACCCACCAGGTGGAATTCCTCGTTACATATGTTGGAGCGGTTGTGTGAGCAGCAGCCAACAGTAATGGAGTATCAGCTGCATCAGGCGCAGTCAACTCGCAATTTGCGCCGTTCACACTTCACCACTACTGAGTGGGCCTCTATAATAAGAATATAATATTATTTATTTATATAGCGCCATAATATTCCGCAGTGCTTTACAGTTTAACAGTTTCAAAACACGAGTCATAAGTAACAACGTTAACAATACAATAATTAAAGCAAAATCAGCCGCCCCTGCTGGTGAAAGCTTACAATCTACAATGAGGTGTGGGAGATACAAAGTACAGGTGTTTATATACAATGGTGTTTTTACAATGATGGTCCAGCCATTTTAAGGAAGTGAGGGATGCATGGAGATAGTGAATGGGCTACACACACAGAATTACACATAGAATGACTTTGATTAGTGAATGTGATAGGCCACTGTGAACAAATGTGTTTTGAGGGAGCGCCTGAAACCATCCAAATTGCGGATAGTCCTAATTTCTTGGGGTAGAGCATTCCAGAGGATTGGCGCAGCGCGGGTGAAGTCTTGGAGTTGGGAGTGGGAGGTACGGATTAGTGCAGAGGTTAGTCGAAGGTCGTTTGCAGAGTGCAGCAGTCGGTTAGGCCGATAAATATAAATAAGGGAGGAGATGTAGGGGGGTGCTGCGCTGTGGAGAGCTTTGTTGGTGAGAACCAGTAATTAGAATTGGATCCTATAATGAATGGGCAGCCACTGCCAGTGTAATGAGTGGCGAATAACTCTATGAAGGATATCTGCCACGTTTTGCGTGCGTTTGATGAGTCAACGCGGATGGCGAGTGCAGATGATGCACTAGTCAGCCTGACTGTCCCCCTTATCTGCCTGCTTCAAAAAACACTGCAAGCACTAAGGCATGAGGTTTTGGAAGAGGTGGAGGATGAGGAGTCACAAATTCCATCACCTTCTGGACAGTCAGCGCAACGTGGTTCCTCACAAAGGGCTGGAGGACTTTCAAAGTACCATGCTGTATCAACAATTGAACCTCCAGAGTCGCTGTCTATATTTTCATAACCATTACAAACTTTTAATGTATTTACAAAGCACATAATGTACATTTTTTGTCTATCCTTTTGTAATGCTATTGTGTTTCCATAAACTGATGTTACAGAATTATGATACAAAGTTTTTAAATTTTGAGTTTTAAATTTTGTAAATTTATATGTATTTGAAGGACTTTGTGAGGAGGATGAGGAGGAGTCAATGGAGGAGGAAGACATCGCTCCAGAGGGAGGTAGACAATGCTCTAGTCAGTATGTAGACCAAGGGTGGGGTGATGCACAGCAGGCGGAGATGACGCCTCTTGCAGGGGACAACGTTTCTTGGCCAGTTGGGAGTCTGCAGCACATGGTTGATTTCATGCTGCAGTGGCTGAGAAACGACCGCCGCATCGAACACATTCACACCACGTCTGATTATTGGGTGTACACCCTCCTAGACCCTCGCTACCGGGACAACTTACAAAGCCTCATCACACCGTTGAACCGGGAGCGTAAAATGCGGAAGTACCAAGACACACTGGTGCAATCCATAATGTTCTCCATTCCAGCCGAGAGCACTGCTGCTGCTACTGATTTACAAAGCAGCTCTGTGCGTCGAGGCAGTGGAGACAGCTCTGCAACAAGAGGGAGCACAAGCAGCGCCTCTGCACAGGGCAAGAACAGTATGTTCCAAATGTGTCGAAGTTTTGTGGCAGCGCCACCAATGTCTACACCATCCGAGACGGCTCCAGTCAGCAGGAGGCAACATTTCCGTAAGATGGTGACAGACTACATGTCTTGCCCTCTCAGTGTACTCCCAGATGGCTCTTCCCCATTCAAGTTTTGTGTCTCTAAGCTGGATACATGGCCAGAGCTTAGCCAGTATGCATTGGAGGTGCTGGCTTGATCTGCTGCCAGTGTATTATCGGAGCGCGTCTTTACTGCTGCAGGTGGTGTACTAACAGACCGTTGCATGCGACTATCCTACGATAATGTAGAACGGCTTACTTTTCTGAAAATGAACTAGGCATGGATCTCGCCTGAATTTGCCTGTCCGGTTTCAGATTAACTAACTGGTTGGCAACGTTTTCCATGTCTCCTGTTATGTTCATCTTTCTACCACCTGAGCTATACTCCCTGGGCTACAACACTGCCAGTTGCTGCTCAGAAGTGTCGTGTCCACAGACCAATACACAAGCTATAGTGATAGTGGGGTTCAGTAACGCCTGCTGTTCCCCTGCTGTGTGTCCGGCAAAAATTACTGCTACCTAGCTACACATGTTTAAAAAAACATGACATGTTAAAGTGGCTAGTGCTACACATAGATATCAGGCTACACCCTTATTTCTAAGCTGTAAACAAGTGAAACGTCAAATTTAAAACCATTCAATGATTAGTGTTGGTAACAAATCTGTAACTAAATAATTGTGACATATTATGGCAGATATCCACATGTCTAACACAAATGCTAACACAAAAGCATACTTATGCTATAGGGTACTGATGGTGAACCTTCTCACTCCATAACTTTGACCAATCCAACTCACATCATGCCTCAAATGCTGCAATGTTGGAAGTGCATAATGTGGGTTGAACTTTGACAACAGCTGCAGTGCGAAGGTTATCCTTCTGTGTTCTTGGCTTTTAAATAAAAGCATACAAGTAAATATAATAATACATTGTTGATTAAGGGACATGATGTACACCTGTAATATTGTGCAAACAATGGATGTAGGACTATTCCTCTTCAACATTACTTATATTTGTGTCATTTGAAAAAATACATATTTTAGTTAAAAATTAAAAACCCATGTTCAGTAGCTGTGAAAGGCCCGTTTGTGTACTTCTATATTGTTTGCAACCAATGTATTGTATACGGATGGAAGCGCGTCACACTAATAGATTAGATTTATTTTAAATGGAATGTAGCAGAACCAATTGGAGATAAATGAAAAGGATGAGCCACTGAGACACGCTCAGCAGAGTACAAGCAGCAGTGCTTGAACATGTAACTGGAGCGTGATCTGCACTCAAAAAAGTAAAAAACACAGACTGAAGTGAACACTGAAACACAACTGTCCACAATCTGTGAAAAGCTCCTTTCTGTACTTCTATAGTGTTTGCAACCAATGTATTGTATACGGATGGAAGCGCGTCACACTAATAGATTAGATTTATTTTAAATGGAATGTAGCAGAACCAATTGGAGATAAATGAAAAGGATGAGCCACTGAGACACGCTCAGCAGAGTACAAGCAGCAGTGCTTGAACATGTAACTGGAGCGTGATCTGCACTCAAAAAAGTAAAAAACACAGACTGAAGTGAACACTGAAACACAACTGTCCACAATCTGTGAAAAGCTCCTTTCTGTACTTCTATAGTGTTTGCAACCAATGTATTGTATACGGATGGAAGCGCGTCACACTAATAGATTAGATTTATTTTAAATGGAATGTAGCAGAACCAATTGGAGATAAATGAAAAGGATGAGCCACTGAGACACGCTCAGCAGAGTACAAGCAGCAGTGCTTGAACATGTAACTGGAGCGTGATCTGCACTCAAAAAAGTAAAAAACACAGACTGAAGTGAACACTGAAACACAACTGTCCACAATCTGTGAAAAGCTCCTTTCTGTACTTCTATAGTGTTTGCAACCAATGTATTGTATACGGATGGAAGCGCGTCACACTAATAGATTAGATTTATTTTAAATGGAATGTAGCAGAACCAATTGGAGATAAATGAAAAGGATGAGCCACTGAGACACGCTCAGCAGAGTACAAGCAGCAGTGCTTGAACATGTAACTGGAGCGTGATCTGCACTCAAAAAAGTAAAAAACACAGACTGAAGTGAACACTGAAACACAACTGTCCACAATCTGTGAAAAGCTCCTTTCTGTACTTCTATAGTGTTTGCAACCAATGTATTGTATACGGATGGAAGCGCGTCACACTAATAGATTAGATTTATTTTAAATGGAATGTAGCAGAACCAATTGGAGATAAATGAAAAGGATGAGCCACTGAGACACGCTCAGCAGAGTACAAGCAGCAGTGCTTGAACATGTAACTGGAGCGTGATCTGCACTCAAAAAAGTAAAAAACACAGACTGAAGTGAACACTGAAACACAACTGTCCACAATCTGTGAAAAGCTCCTTTCTGTACTTCTATAGTGTTTGCAACCAATGTATTGTATACGGATGGAAGCACGTCACACTAATAGATTTGATTTTTTTCTAATATAATGGAGCTGCACCAATTCCACTAAATAAAATAAAAAAAAAAAAAAAAAAAGTGACACGTGCAGATGCCTACAAACAGCGGTGGATGCAGAGCAAACTGCAGCGTCACCTGCACTGTCACACACACACCTTGCACAGAGCTGTTAAAACAACACTGGCAAAATGAAGCTTTACACAGCGGTTGGTAAACTAGCCTGCCTCAAGCACAGTAGTACACAAAATCGCAATATCTAACTGTCCCTCAGAGTCAGCACAGCAGCGTTCTGTCCCTAACTGAGTTCACAGCACAGTGACGCTAAAATGGCTGCGGCGCCTTTTATAGTGCATTCTGACATCATTTCAGCAGCCAATCACAGCCATGCCATTAGTTAAGATGACCGCATCATTACAGGATGTGCCCACACTTCGTAGGATTCCTCATTGGCTGACTAAAATCACATTGCCTCTCAAAGAATTATGGGAACTTCCGATTCCGGTATACGATATGGAAAAAGTATCGGAATTAAGTATCGGAATTCCGATAACGCGAATATCGGCCGATACCCGATACTTGCGGTATCGGAATGCTCAACACTAGTAACAACCAATAAAATACATTTGTTATTTTCGGCAGAGAATGAGTGAAGTGGATGTTGTGAGCATGCGCCCCTCCATGCACTCAGGCTCTTATTTACGCTACCTGTGGCTTGGGCAGCATGAAGCTACTGTCATGTTCCCATTTTAGCCATTGGTTATGATTTCAGAATTATTTCATGTTATGGCAGCCATCAGTGACTGGATACAAACATTTTTAATCATAAACAGCTTTTCACTTCTTCTTAGGCTAGGTTCAACCGGTCATAAATTATCTTATCCGAGAGACTAGTGCCAATTAGGCGGATGACACAATGAACAAACTCTGATAAGCATTTATCAGAGTGTGATCATAGTGAGCTCCGAATCTGTCAGATGAAGAGAAGATGGAGAAAATTAAATGTCTCTAACTTCCCCATTCAATGAGTGCACAGATGTTATCATAGTGCAGTTCAATGTTTCCCATGAACTCATTGACTTGTATGGCTTAGTGCGATCCAAATATTCGATCAAAATCTTGCATGTTCCAATTTTTATTCTTGGACCCGTTCTGTCCGAGGAAAAAATCAGACATTTTCATGGCCTATAGCATAACATTGGTCCAAGTACAGTATGATCTGATGTTTTGTGTGATCGCACTCGGACAGATAATGCACAAGCTCTTATCGGTCTTCTTGCTACATTGTGTCAGATTTCCTAATCCTGCCCATTTTCTAGATGGTGTAACCCAGACAATCTTTAAAATACTCCAAGTTTTCGTAAGTGGCTCATGCAAGATGATAAACACTCTTGTCTGACTTACACTACGCACTAGTTAGCTTACTTACCTCAAGATTTTTTTTGCCAAAAAACTGATGCTAGGCAATTATTTGGTATATTTTGCACATGTACTTGGTTACAAGCCCCTAATCATCTACAGTAGTGGCCAAAAGTATAGGCACCCCTGCAATTCTGTCAGATAATACTCAGTGTCTTCCTGAAAATGATTGCAATCACAAATTATTTGCTATTTTTATCTTCATTTAATTTTCTTGCAAGGAAAAAGCACAAAAGAGAATGAAGCAAAAATCCTTGATCATTTCACACAAAACGCCAAAAATGGGCCAGACAAAAGTATTGGCACCCTCAGCCTAATCCTTGGTTGCACAACCTTTAGCCAAAATAACTGCGAACAACCGCTTCCGGTAACCATCAATGAGTTTCTTACAATGCTCTGCTGGAATTGTAGACCATTCTTCTTTGGCAAACTGCTCCAGGTCCCTGATATTTGAAGGGTGCTTTCTCCAAACTGCCATTTTGAGATCTCTCCACAGGTGTTCTATGGGATTCAGGTCTGGACTCATTGCTGGCCACCTTAGAAGTCTCCAGTGCTTTCTCTCAAACCATTTTATAGTGCTTTTGGAAGTGTGTTTTGGGTCATTGTCCTGCTGGAAGACCCATGACCTCTGAGGGAGACCCAGCTTTCTCACACTGGGCCCTACATTATGCTGCAAAATTAGTTGGTAGTCTTCAGACTTCATAATGCCATGCACACGGTCAAGCAGTCCAGTGCCAGAGGCAGCAAAGCAACCCCAAAACATCAGGGAACCTCCGCCATGTTTGACTGTAGGGACCGTGTCCTTTTCCCATTACGTCCTCAGGACAGCACCATGGAGGACGTCCTCCCTTGACCTATAGCGGGACAGGATCACAGAGAGGTTAAAAGGCCCCTCCCACCTCCACCCTCCAGTGTTTTTCCTGTCCCTACAGGGGACGGTTGTATGAGAGGTTGCTCCAGGAGTGGAGCGAAGATAGAAGGTGGACGTTTTACAGGACCCAGGGGGATCGTGCTGCTGGTCCAATCCTTCCCCCTGTCAAGTAGTCCGGGGCTGAAACTCTCCTGGGGGGAGTCCCTCAGCCACAAAGACCAGTGAGTGGATGAAGCTCCTGGGTAGAGCCGCTTCCTCCGCAGTGGAGGCTCTCGGCTCTGACGCTGGCCGGCATTCCAGCGCAAGATACCGGAAGTCGTGCGGGGGAGCCATGGCGCTTCTGGTGACGTCAGGGCGCCCGAGCTAGAAGCCAGCGTGCGTTCCATGGTTGAATGCGGAGGTGCAGAACGAGACAGGCAACAGGCAGGTTTCCTGGATCTCTGGGGGCACAAGAGAGGAAATCACTGGCAGTAATGCAGCATTCCTGGCGGGACGCCGCTTCCCTCCATGCTGGGCTCTCGGCGTTACCAGCTCCCCCTGTCTTTCTAGCAGGTATGGAGCCAGCACAGGTGAGTGCATCATGGAATGTGTTGATGGCCTAGGCCTCTGGACTGATGCTAGTCTCATGCCTTTGTGCCGAAGCTGAGCATAAAGCCTCATATGCTGAGGTGTGTTTCACATGTACACAGTCAGGCCTTGGACCTCTAAGCTATGATAAGGCCATATGTCCAGGCTACATCTCATGATTTGACTTCAGTTAGTTGCATGTCAGGGCTGCACAGAGCCTTATGATTGGACTTCAGAGTGACTTTTTTTTTTTTTTGAAGCATGTTTTCCATTTTTTTATTCAATAAACAAGTGTTTCACTTTTCTTTGCAACTTAACTACTCCATCCATAGAAGGTCGCATAGTGTTAATGCAGCACATCGTCTCCATGAAGACTGCCCTCCAGCTGTGGCGCATTAATTAGCTCCTTCGGGTGGGGTCAGTCTGACAATTGAGAACTACTATTCAGGCTTGAGATTTATCTGGAACTCTGAGAGATTGCTCTCTTGGCTCTAACTGGGACCCGGTCTCTTGTTTGGACACCTTCAAGCATGGTATAGCAGTTGTACTGCAGCATAGTGTCTCTATGCATCATATTGAGTGCCTCTGTGCATCATATTGCATCAGAGTGCGACATCATAGCGCTTCATAGTGCCTTTGTGTCATGTCACATCATATATCATATTGCATCATTGTGCCTCAATGCATCGTATTGAGTGCCTCTGTGCATTGTACTGCATCATAGTGCCTCTATTCATCATTTTGAGTGCCCCTGTGCATTGTACTGCATCATGGTGCCTCTATTCATCATATTGAGTGCCCCTGTGCATTGTACTGCATCATAGTGCTCCATAGTGCCTTTGTGTCATATTACATCATATATCATGTTGCCTCTATGCATCATATTGACTGCCTCTGTGCGTGGTACTGCATCATAGTGCTTCTATGCATCATATTGATTGCCTCTGTGCACCATATTGCATCAGAATGCTTCATAGTGCCTTTGTGTCATATTACATCATTTATCATATTCCATCATTGTTCCTCTATGTATCATATTAAGTGCTTCTGTGCATTGTATTGCATCATAGTACCTCTATGCATCATATTAAGTGCCTCTGGGCATCGTATTGCATCATGGTGCCTCTATGCTTCATATTGAGTCCTCTGTACATCACATTGCATCATAGTGCCTCTATGCATCATACTGAGTTCCTCTGTACATCACTTTGTATCAGTGTCTCTGTGCATCATTTTTATTGCCTCTGTGCATCATATTGCATCAGAGTGCTTCATAGTACCTCTATGCTTCATATAACATCATATTGCATCATAGTGCCTGTGTGCATCATAGTGTCTCTATGCGTCATATTACATCATGGTGCCTTTGGGCATCATAGTACTTCATAGTGCCTCTATGCATTATATTACATCATAGTTCTACATAGTACTTCTATGCATCATATTACATCATATTGCATCAGGGTGCATCATGGTGTTTCATAGTGCCTTTGTGCAGCAGATTGCATCATGGTGCTTTATAGTGCCTCTATGCATCAGGGTGCATGAATGTCTTTGTGCATTATATTGCATCATACTACATCATAGTGTCTTTGTGCATCAAGGTGCATCATAGTGTCTATATGCCTCATAGTGTCTTTCTGCATTACATTGCATCATATTTCATCATAGTGTCTTTGTGCATCATATTGCATCATAGTGTCTTTCTACATTATATTGCATCATATTACATCATAGTGTCTTTCTGCATCATATTGCATCATAGTGTCTTTGTGAATCATACTGCATCATAGTGTCTTGGTGCATTTTATTGCATCATACTGCATCATTGTCTTTGTGCATTATATTGCATCATATTGTAAGTCCGCAAGGATTGGGTTCTCTCCCTTCTGTATCACTCTGTCTTTGTAAATTTGTTTACTGTAGACTATATCTATAACTTTGTGTGTAGCCCCTTCTCATGTACAGCACCATGGAATTAATGCCGCTATAATAATATTGCATCATAGTGCTTCTGTGCATATTGCATCATAATGCTTCAGTGCCTCGAGATGTGTCATTCGTGTGTCATAGTACCTCAGTGCTTCATAGTACATCGGACATTGTGGTTTTGTGTCTCTGGCTTAGACCTTCTGACTTGTGCCTTATTGCGTGGCCGCACATTGTATGGTCGGCTCACCACTTCACATTTGTCTCGGGCCAACTCCGGTTATAGAGTCCTCATATTTTAGGACCCAGGTCCAGCTTCGGTTGCTTCATTCCTTGCAACTGGGCTTAGCCAGACGAACAGCTATGCCTAAATTGGCCTAGTAACTTAGCATTTCTTCAGGATTGGAACAGAACTCTCAAGTGAGTTACTGCCTTGAGGATTAAAGGCAAGTCTCTTCCATAGTTGGCTTTAAAGGGAGACAGACTTCTCTGGGGCTCATCCTATAAGTGGACATACTACTGTGCTGAAAGCAGGAAATCTCATGAGGTGGAAGAAAAGAATGCTTCCCGACTCCACATTTGGCAGTCGGACTAGTTTCCTTGATCAACACCCGGTAAACAGATTCTTGGCCCCTAAATCCGTTGTATTACGTTTACCAGGGTCGGCATTACTGCCTTTGTACTTTGTGGCAAATCGGCGGCACTGTCATGTGACAGAAGATCCCATACCCACTGCTCGTACAGCAGTCAGGGCTCCTAATGTAAAATAATCTGTATCCAGGACTCTTACAGTTGAGGCCTCATAGTCCTTCTGACTCACAGTAAAAAATCTCCCTCTCGAGGGGAAGGAAACTACTTCCCTCTAGTTTTAGAATATGGTTCCTCCCACCAGGGCAGTCGGGGTGTATAAACATCTCTAAGAAAATTGCCTTTTACGATATAATATATAAATAAGTTGGCACATACTGTATATATAATGTCGTAGCTAATAACTCATATAGAGACAGTCAAATATCCTGTGTCAAAGGATTTTTACCAACATCCTCCCCCCCCCACCGCTTACTGTCATCGATTCCAGAGTCCAGACTCCCCGTGTCTAACATCAGTAAAGCAAGAGTGGTGATCCATATCTTCCTTTTAACACTTCTACCGAGAAGCCCAATGTTGGTACTAGCAGGAGATATTACCTGCCAGATGGAGTATTTCCTTAGTTCCAATAATATCCAACCCTTACTGGGGGTTGAGACTTCTAAGGTTTCGGAGTAGACATGATCTCCAGAATGAGTAGGGTACATACATCCCAATGCTCTGCCATTTTCCATGTACTAACTGTTATTTGGCTTGATCTTTCAGCAGTCCAGGGTCTCTGTCCTGCAGGTCTCCTCGTAGTATGGTAAGCCGGTCTCTAACCAAGGTTTAATCTGAGCCCAGGAGGACCAATGAAGGAACAGTCCCGTGTTGTTAAGCACATCCAGCCGATTACTGGTCTGTACAATCCTCATTGTGTGGTGACTGTAACTATCACAATATTTTTGCTGGGCAATAAGATTTTTAAGGCTATTCTGTGGCTGCGGTGTCTATATCTATCACAATAACTGTAATTCTCTGCGGTTCATTAGTGGTATTGGGGTACAACGGCTGTGTTTCACTCTCCGTCTCTGCGGCATATCTTGTTTACCACATTCATACTGGAATTGGCCATTATAAACATATATCGGACACTCACTACTGTGATTATCTTTACGAATTTCTTTAGATATCTATATTTCTTTTTGATCTTTCAGATCATTTCTATATCTAACCTGGTTCTTACCTGGGACTTTGGTCCTTGAGCTTCTGTTCCCACCCTGGGATATTTCTTTGGTATTCTCCATGGTGCTATCCTGAGGGACGTAATGGGAAAAGGAAATTAGACCTACCGGTAATTCTATTTCCAGGTAGTCCCTCAGGACAGCACCCTTAATTCCCTCCCTTATGTTTCTCTTTAGGATTGCAAGGGATCAATCTTCGGCGGATGGTCCGTCGAGTTGCCAAGGCTAGAGATAAAGAAGAAGTTGTTCAATGGTTTCTTACATACGCGTTTGTAAGGGCGCGTTTAGACCATTTCCTGCCATCCTTCGGTGGTACTTTGAAAAAACACTGGAGGGTGGAGGTGGGAGGGGCCTTTTAACCTCTCTGTGATCCTGTCCCGCTATAGGTCAAGGGAGGACGTCCTCCATGGTGCTGTCCTGAGGGACTACCTGGAAATAGAATTACCGGTAGGTCTAATTTCCTTTTCTTTGAATGCCTCTTTTTTTTTTCCTGTACACTCTATGTTGATGTTTTTTCCCAAAAAGCTTGACTTTTGTCTCATCTGACCAGAGAACATTCTTCCAAAACGTTTTAGGCTTTCTCAGGTAAGTTTTGGCAAACTCCAGCCTGGCTTTTTTATGTCTCGGGGTAAGAAGTGGGGTCTACCTGGGTATCCTACCATACAGTCCCTTTTCATTCAGACGCCGACGGATAGTACGGGTTGACCCTGTTGTACCCTCGGACTGCAGGGCAGCTTGAACTTGTTTGGATGTTAGTCGAGGTTCTTTATCCACCATCCGCACAATCTTGCGTTGAAATCTCTCGTCAATTTTTCTTTTCCTTCCACATCTAGGGAGGTTAGCCACAGTGCCATGGACTTTAAACTTCTTGATGACACTGCGCACGGAAGACACAGGAACATTCAGGTCTTTGGAGATGGACTTGTAGCCTTGAGATTGCTCATGCTTCCTCACAATTTGGTTTCTCAAGTCCTCAGACAGTTCTTTGGTCTTCTTTCTTTTCTCCATGGTCAATGTGGTACACACAAGGACACAGGACAGAGGTCGAGTCAACTTTAATCCATGTTAACTGGCTGCAAGTGTCATTTAGTTATTGCCAACACCTGTTAGGTGCCACAGGTAATTTACAGGTGCTGGTGATTACACGAATTAGAGAAGCATCACATGATTTTTCAAACAGTGCCAATACTTTTGTCCACCACTTTTTTAAGGTTTGGTGTGGAATTATATCCAATTTGGCTTTAGGTTAATTCTTTTTGTGTTTTTTCATTGAAGACAAATTAAATGAAGATAATACCAAAGAATTTGTGTTTGCAATCATTTTCAGGAAGAAACTGAGTATTATCTGACAGAATTGCAGGGGTGCCAATACTTTTGGCCACCACTGTAGTTAGGTGCAAAAATGTCTAAAATCCCTAATAAATGTGACATATGCCATGTGCATTAAAATTCTGTCTCAATTTGAGAAAATAATCTGGATGTAAGCACTGTAGATTTTTGGAAATGGTTCAAATTGGTTTTGAAGTCTGGCGTGTTGCAAAAAATTTAATGTACGATGGTAGCCGGAGGTGACATGCTATGCATTTATTTGGAACATCTTTTATGACATTGCTATTTAGGTGATACTACACATTTTGATCTCCTACATGTTACTGAATGTATTACAATACTTTTCAGTAAAATATTTAGAGTTGAGAGTCCTCAGTGGTTGATACCTTTTAATGGCTAACTGTTAGCCATTAAAAGGTATCAACCACTGAGGACTCTCAACTCTAAATATTTTTCTATCTACAGTCATGGACAAAAGTTTTGAGAATGACACAAATATAAATTTTTACAAAGTCTACTGCTTCACTTTTTCTAATGGCAATTTGCATATACTCCAGAATGTTATAAAGAGTGATCAGCTTAACAGCAATTACTTGCAAAGTCAATATTTGGCTAGAAAATGAACTTTATCCCCCAAAACACATATCAACATCATTGCAGCCCTGCCTTAAAAGGACCAGCTAACCTCTTTTCAGTGATTGCTCCATTAACACAGGTGTGGGTGTTGATGAGGACATGGCTGGAGATCAATCTGTCATGATTAAGTAAGAATGACACCACTGGACACTTTAAAAGGAGGCTGGTGCTTGGCATCATTGTTTCTCTTCTGTTAACCATGGTTATCTCTAAAGAAACACGTGCAGTCATCATTGCAATGCACAAAAATGGCCTAACAGGGAAGAGTATCGCAGCTAGAAAGATTGCACCTCAGTCAACAATCTATCGCATCATCAAGAACTTCAAGGAGAGAGGTTCCATTGTTGCCAAAAAGGCTCCAGGGCGCCAAAGAAAGACCAGCAAGCGCCAGGACTGTCTCTTAAAAGTGTTTCAGCTGCGGGATCGGGCTACCAGCAGTGCAGAGCTTGCTCAGGAATGGCAGCAGGCAGGTGTGAGTGCATCTGCACGCACTGTGAGGCGGAGACTCTTGGAGCAAGGCCTGGTCTCAAGGAGGGCAGCAAAGAAGCCACTTCTCTCCAGAAAAAACATCATGGACAGACTGATATTCTGCAAAAGGTACAGGCAGTGGACTGCTGAGGACTGGGGTAAAGTTATTTTCTCTGATGAATCCCCTTTTCGATTGTTTGGGACATCAGGAAAACGCCTCATTCGGAGAAGACAAGGCGAGCGCTACCACCAGTCTTGTCTCATGCCAACTGTTAAGCATCCTGAAACCATTCATGTGTGGGGTTGCTTCTCAGCCAAGGGAATCGGCTCTCTCACAGTCTTGCCTAAAAACACAGCCATGAATAAAGAATGGTACCAGAATGTCCTCCAAGAGCAACTTCTCCCAACCCTCCAAGAGCAGTTTGGCGATCAACAATGCCTTTTCCAGCATGATGGAGCACCTTGCCATAAAGCAAAGGTGATAACTAAATGGCTCAGGGAACAAAACATAGAGATTTTGGGTCCATGGCCTGGAAACTCCCCAGATCTTAATCCCATTGAGAACTTGTGGTCAATCATCAAGAGACGGGTGGACAAACAAAAACCTAAAAATTCTGACAAAATGGAAGCATTGATTGTGCAAGAATGGACTGCTATCAGTCAGGATTTGGTCCAGAAGTTGATTGAGAGCATGCCAGGGAGAATTGCAGAGGTCCTGAAGAAGAAGGGTCAACACTGCAAATATTGACTTGCTGCATTAACTCATTCTAACTGTCAATATAAGCTTTTGTTACTCATATGTTTGCAATTATTATATTTCTGTCTGTGATAAAAACATCTGTCAAACACACATAAAAACCAGAGGGCAGCAGATCATGTGAAAATATAATATTTGTGTCATTCTCAAAACTTTTGGCCATGACTGTACTGGATAACACGGTACAAAGATATACATCTTTACTGTATCAATACTTTTCAGTAAAATTGGTAATGAACCAAAGCAAAAATTGTTGTTGTAGAACAAAAACATGGCAATATGTGAATACAGCTCACCTCTGCTCATGGATTTTTTTGAAACGCTCAGCTTGTTAATCTTTGGGCAGATTTTATTGTGTATTAAATGTGTATTAAATATTGTGTATTAAATGTGAACCCAAACATCATCCTGATCATTTTTATCCTGCTTATTTATTTTGTGTTTTTCACAATGTTTGTGATTTCAGTTTCTTTCATATCCGGTAATGTGTTTAATTCATTCTGGTTATTACAAGGTTTACTATTTCTAAATTTTGTACACTGTATCTACTTCTGTAGCGCTTTTTAATGTCTTTCCTACTTTTTTATACGTGGCACACTGTACATGATTGTGCCTGATTTATTATGTTTAACTTAGGTTAAAATACACAATGTTGCAGTTCATTTGTTCAGAGTTGACTGAAAAAATGACTTTTGTAAGAGGAATGTGCTTTTTTTAAACATAGTGCTTTTTTAAACATAGGGACCTAAGCTATTAATGTAACTAAATTAGAAAGCGCTCCCATTGACTCATATGTAACATAGCACTAGTTTGATAATATGTAGCTCAGTTCTGCATTACAGGCTACTGCTTAGTTCTTCAATGAAAAGTAAATTGAAACCTTCATTTTTCATAACCTTAACAATCCTCCAGTGTGAAGAACTCCACCTTTGGAAGAACTAATCAATTTTGTGAGATAATTTTGGACATCTTTAATAAAATGTGTAATGATTGATATTTCTTTCCTGACCTATGAGTCCTTAAGAATGTAGAGAAGGCCTTAGAAGTTGTGTTAGTAAAGAAATATGTTGTATGATAACTATAAATAACCTCAAAGGAATAGTCTCCTAAAAACTGTAAAGCCATGTGGACTTTAACCCATTTCCGACGTTGGGCGTTATTGTACGCCCACGTCGGAATCCCTCCCTTTGATGTGGACTCCAGCACTGGGCCCACATCTTTTCTGGCACATGTCAGCTGTTTTGAACAGCTGACATGTGCCTCTAACAGACGCGGGTGGAATCACAATCCACCCACGGCTGTTAACCCATTAAATGCCGCTGTCAATCTTTGAAATCCCGCCCATCGGTGACCCCGTCACGTGATCGCAGGTCACCGATGGGTTAGCATGACAACCAGAGGTCTCCAGCAGACCTCTATGGTTGTCATACCCAGATTACTATGAGCGCCGCATTTTGATAAGGGTAACAGAAGAAATTGTACCATGCAATTTCTCGTGAGTACACCGATAACCATTATGTAGAGGAAAACCACTGTTTGGGTGCACAGCAGGGCTTGGAAGGCAAGGAGCGCCATTTTACTTTTTGAATGCAAAATTTGCTGGAATAAATATCAGACGCCATGTCGCGTTTAGAGAACCCCAGATGTGCCTAAACAGTGGAACCCCCCAAAGTGACACCATTTTGGAAACTTGATCCCTCAGGGAACTTATCTAGATGTGTGGTGAGCTCCTTGAAACCCCAGGTGCTTCACAGAGGTTTATAACGTTCAGTCATAAAAAAAAAAAAAAAAAATCAATTTTTTTACACAAAAATATTTTTTAGCCCCAAATTTTGTATTTTCACAAGGATAACAGGAGAAAATGGACCCCAAAATTTGTTGTGCAATTTCTCTTGAGTTCACCGATATCTCATATGTGATCGAAAACTACTTTTGAGGCACAGTGCAAAGCTCAGAAAAGAAGGAGCACCATGTTACAGTACAGATTTTGCTGCACTGGTTTAAGGGTGCCATGTCACATTGGCAGAGCCCCTGAGGTGGCATAACAGCAGAACCCCACATAAGTGACCCCATTTTAGAAACTAAACCTTTTAATGAATTCATCTAGGGGTGCAATGATCATATTGACACCACACGTGTGTCATAGAATTTTATACCATTGGGCAGTGAAGAAAAAATAATTTACATTTTTACCACGAAGATTGTGTGTTAGCCCCAAATTTTACATTTTCATACTGGGAAATGGGTAAAAAATTTAGTTTTAGACCCAGATTTTACTTTTTCACAAGGATAAATGGGTTAAAATGGAACCTCAATTTCTGCTGAATGTAGGAATAGAATACCCCATATGTGCTGTACAGCACTGCTTGACCACACGGCGAGACTCTGGAGGAACGGCGCACTATTTGCCTACCGGAGCACAGATTTTCCTAAAATAGTTTGCGGACTCCATATACAGAGCCCCTAAGTGCTTGAAGAGCAGGATCCCCCCTCACATGACCCCATTTTGGAAATTATTCCCCTTTGGGAATTTATCTACAGGTGTAATGACAATATTGACTCCATGGGTATTTTCCATAAACAATCATTAGTGGATGTTGCTGAGTGAAAATTGCAAACTGCCATTATAGTGACCAGTACACTGTAGTGATCAATACAGTATGCCCAGCTCAGGCTTCTGGAGACTCACCAGTAAATTAGGCAATCTCTCATCACTACAGAAATGCCAAACATGTGGGCTCTAAATGTGATTTATACATACTGGGGCTCGGAAGGGTGGGGGACATTTGGGAACGCAGAATTTGCTGAACTTCTGCCTCATTATAGGGAATCTTCCTTCTGGGGTTCCGTCTGAATCACGTATTTTAAAGGTTTACACACAAACCCTGGGGAAAGTGCTCAGGGTAGTGCGCAGGATAAATGTGCGCCAAGCCTTACTGCAATCTTTGGAAGGCAGAATAAAAATAATCAACAGCAATTGAATAGTTTTATTAATTTTTTACTACATTTCTCTTGCAGTATAAGTGTTTAGACAACTTTATTCTTTGGATTGGTGCGATTACAGCGATACCAGCTTTATATCGGATTTTTGTTTGGCTCCTGTCACATACTAAATAACGCTTTTTATTGCAAAAATAGTTTTTTGCATCTCCATATTTAGACAGTTATAATTTTTCCATATTTCGGCCAACAGTCATGTGATGGCTAGTTTTTTCCAGTACGAGTTGGAAGTTTTTATGGGTACCATTTTCGGTCACATGACATTTTTTAATCTCTTACTATTCCAGTTTTTGGGAGGTAGAATGAACAAAACCAGCAATACAGGAATTGTATTTTTATGGTGGTTTTATACCGTTCCACGTGTGGTGAAATTCATAAGGCGGCTTTATTCTTCGGGTCAGTTTGACTACAGCGATACCCCATTTATATTGTTTTTTATGTTTTGGCGCTTTTACACTATCTTAAAAAAATATTCTATAGAAAAAATTATTTTCGCATCACTTTATTCTGAGAGCTATAACTTTCATATTTGCTTCATTAATAGTCTTTAAAATCTTGCTGTTCCCACCTCCTGCTTTAAGTTATTTACTCTGAATTTCTGAAGCATTTCAGAGTAAGGTTTTATTCAGACATCTGTTCTTTTTTTTTTTCTTTCTCATACAGTCATAGCCAGAAGTATTTTTCCCAGAAAATTATTGCAATTACACGTTTTGTTATACAAATTAATTTCCTTTGTGTGTATTGTAACACCACAAAAAACTGAAGAAAAAAAGGTAAATTAGACATTTCACACAAAATAAGGATGGATTGGAAAGAGAGTTTAGTAAGAAGGAGACCGATTAGTAGATGGATGCAGTAGTCCAGACAAGAATGAATAAGAGCAACAATAAGAGTTTTTGTACAGTCATGGCCAAAAGTTTTGAGAATGACACAAATATTAATTTTTACAAAGTCTGCTGCTTCACTTTTTCTAATGGCAATTTGCATATACTCCAGAATGTTATAAAGAGTGATCAGCTTAACAGCAATTACTTGCAAAGTCAATATTTGGCTAGAAAATGAACTTTATCCCCAAAACTCATTTCAACATCATTGCAGCCCTGCCTTAAAAGGACCAGCTAACCTCTTTTCAGTGATTGCTCCATTAACACAGGTGTGGGTGTTGATGAGGACATGGCTGGAGATCAATCTGTCATGATTAAGTAAGAATGACACCACTGGACACTTTAAAAGGAGGCTGGTGCTTGGCATCATTGTTTCTCTTCTGTTAACCATGGTTATCTCTAAAGAAACATGTGCAGTCATCATTGCAATGCACAAAAATGGCCTAACAGGGAAGAGTATCGCAGCTAGAAAGATTGCACCTCAGTCAACAATCTATTGCATCATCAAGAACTTCAAGGAGAGAGGTTCCATTGTTGCCAAAGAGGCTCCAGGGCGCCCAAGAAAGACCAGCAAGCGCCAGGACCGTCTCTTTAAAGTGTTTCAGCTGCGGGATCGGGCTACCAGCAGTGCAGAGCTTGCTCAGGAATGGCAGCAGGCAGGTGTGAGTGCATCTGCATGCACTTTGAGGCGGAGAGTCTTGGAGCAAGGCCTGGTCTCAAGGAGGGCAGCAAAGAAGCCACTTCTCTCCAGAAAAAACATCATGGACATACTGATATTCTGCAAAAGGTACAGGCAGTGGACTGCTGAGGACTGGGGTAAAGTTATTTTATCTGATGAATCCCCTTTTCGATTGTTTGGGACATCAGGAAAACGCCTCATTCGGAGAAGACAAGGTGAGCACTACCACCAGTCTTGTCTCATGCCAACTGTTAAGCATCCTGAAACCATTCATGTGTGGGGTTGCTTCTCAGCCAAGGGAATCGGCTCTCTCACAGTCTTGCCTAAAAACACAGCCATGAATAAAGAATAATACCAGAATGTCCTCCAAGAGCAACTTCTCCCAACCCTCCAAGAGCAGTTTGGCGATCAACAATGCCTTTTCCAGCATGATGGAGCACCTTGCCATAAAGCAAAGGTGATAACTAAATGGCTCAGGGAACAAAACATAGAGATTTTGGGTCCATGGCCTTTAAACTCCCCAGATCTTAATCCCATTGAGAACTTGTGGTCAATCATCAAGAGACGGGTGGACAAACAAAAACCTAAAAATTCTGACAAAATGAAAGCATTGATTGTGCAAGAATGGACTGCTATCAGTCAGGATTTGGTCTAGAAGTTGATTGAGAGCATGCCAGGGAGAATTGCAGAGGTCCTGAAGAAGGGTCAACACTGCAAATATTGACTTGCTGCATTAACTCATTCTAACTGTCAATATAAGCTTTTGTTACTCATATGTTTGCAATTATTATATTTCTGTCTGTGATAAAAACATCTGTCAAACACACATAAAAACCAGAGGGCAGCAGATCATGTGCAAATATAATATTTGTGTCATTCTCAAAACTTTTGGCCATGACTGTAGAGACAAAGGTAAGAAAAGGTCAAATTCTAGAGCTGTGTTTGAGGTGTAGGTGACATGACGAGTAAGTGATCGGATGTAGGGACTGATTGAAAGATCTGAATCAAATATAACCCTAATGTAGCTGGCATATTGCTGTGGAGTAATGGTAGAACCACACATGGAAATAGCAATATTGGGGGTAGGTAGGTTAGTAGAGGGAGGAAAAACAAGTTCATTTTTTGACAGATTCAGTTTTAGATAGAGGGAGGACATAATGTTTGAGACAGCGGATAGCTAATCACTGATATTTTGTAGTAAAGCAGGGTTGATGCGAGGAGACAATATGTATAATTGCGTGTTTTTAGCATAGACATGGTACTAAAAACTGAATCTACTGATGGTTTGTCCAATAAGTGCAGTATATAAGTAGTAGAGGAAGGTACCTATAACTGAGCCCTGAGGAACCCCGACAGTAAGGGGAAGAGGAGAGGAAGAGGAACCAGCAAGGTACACAGTGAAGGATCTGTCAGAGGTAGAAGGAGAACTAAGAGCAAGCAGTATCCTTGAGGCCATTAAAGCAGAGCATAATGAGGAGGAGCTGGTGATCCCCATTGTCAAATTCTGCCGAGAGATACAGGAGAAACCAGCAAGGAGTAGTTACCATTAGATTTATGTGTTAGTAGATTGTTAGAGACTTTTGTAAGGGCTGTTTTAGCAGAGTGTAAGGAGCAGAAACCAGTTAGAAAAGGGGCAAGAAGAGCTTTATCTGAGAGATGTTTGATTAGATGGGAGTAGACTAGGAGTTTAGTGCTGAAGAGAAGATTAGAGACAGATTTGTGGGTGCTGTGTCCCCCAATGAGTGGCTCGGAGAAAAGGATTTTACGGTGAGTACACAAAAATCCCTGTTTTTTTAAGTAATGGATGTATGCTGGTATGTTGAAATTAGGAAGGAAAGATACCAGATGAAAGAGAGATTAAATAGTTTAGTTAGGTGAGTGGTGGCATCCGAGAAAAGGGACTGAAGGAGATGTGAGGGAATAGGGTCATTTGTGCAGGTAGTAGGGTGAAAAGATGTGAGGTAACTTCTTTCGTGACTGGTTCAAAGACAGAAAGAGAGCTATATACAGTGCAGTAGGGAAGAGAATACATGATATCACGGGATTATGAGAAAATTTCCAGTCTGATATGATCATTTTTTTCTTTGAAATAATTAGCCAGGTCGTCAGCGCTGAGGTTTGTGGTCGGAGCCTGCACTCTTGGACTGAGAAGAGTGAAAATTGTCAAAAAGTCATTTAGGATTGTTGGATCAGGGGTGGGATTCAGCCGGTTCTCCCCGGTTCGATGGAACCGGTTGTTCAAAAAGCAGCCGGTTCCCCGAACCGGGGAGAATGAGAGCGGCGATCCGGTATGGTACTATTTTGCTGCTTTGCAGCAGCTTGCACTTGCAGCGCCGCCACCGCAACACACCGCCGCCAGGCGCCAGCCCCGGCCCCCTCAGACTGATCTGTGCAAATGCAATGCGGCGATTGGTTAGCGCCGCGGCGCGCCGCGGCCATCTAGCTTCAGTCATGTCACGAGGTGGAGTGGAGCCGAGAGCGAGAGGAGAGAGCAGAGCACTGCAGAGCTGAGAGGTACTTACTGTCTGAGTCTGACTGTGTCTTGTGTGAGCCTTAAGTTATCCCCTTTGGGGCTGATGTCTATTTCCTCCACGCTGGTGTCCTGGACTTCCTGCTCCATCACCTCCTCTGCTGTCATAGTGCAAAAGCCTGGGAACGAGAGGTGCGACACTCTGCAGCCTGCGACCTGGGAGTGCAATGCTCTGCAGGCCGCGACCTGGGAGTGCAATGATCTGCAGTGCAGCCTGCGACCTGGGAGTGCAATGCTCTGCAGCCGGTGACCTGGGAGTGCAATGCTTTGCAGCCCGGTGACCTGGGAGTGCAATGCTCTGCAGCCCGATGACCTGGGAGTGCAATGCTCTGCAGCCCGCGACCAGGGAGTGCAATGCTCTGCAGCACCAGTGGTCTGGGAGTGCAATGCTCTGCAGCCCGGCGACCTGGGATTGCAATGCTCTGCAGCCGGTGACCTGGGAGTGCAATGCTCTGCAGCAACAGGGGTCTGGGAGTGCAATGCTCTGCAGCAGGCAGTGCGCTGTGTCCGGATCTGCAGGCCAGGGGGGGGATTCAGCCGGTTCTCCCCGGTTCGATGGAACCGGTTGTTCAAAAAGCAGCCGATTCCCCGAACCGGGGAGAATGTGAGCGGTGATCCGGTACTATTTTGCTGCTTTGCAGCAGCTTGCAGCGCCGCCGCCGCAACACACCGCCAGCCCCGGCCCCCGCGGACTGATCTGTGCAATGCGGCGATTGGTTAGCGGCGCGCCGCAGCCATCTAGCTTCAGTCACGAGGTGGAGTGGAGCCGAGAGGAGAGAGCAGCGTGACTGAAGCTAGATGGCCGCGGCGCGCCGCTAACCAATCGCCGCATTGCACAGATCAGTCCGCGGGGGCCGGGGCTGGCGGTGTGTTGCGGCGGCGGCGCTGCAAGCTGCTGCAAAGCAGCAAAATAGTACCGGATCGCCGCTCTCATTCTCCCCGGTTCGGGGAACCGGCTGCTTTTTGAACAACCGGTTCCATCGAACCGGGGAGAACCGGCTGAATCCCACCCCTGGAGAGCACTGCAGAGCTGAGAGGTACTGAGTCTGTGTGTGAGCAGCTCTGCGCTACCTGAGCTGCGACGCTGCCTGCCTGGGGCTGGCGGCGGCCTGGCCTGGCCCAGTGAGTGGCCCTGGAGTGGACTATTTGTGCAGTAGCCAGTATGTGCCGCAGGCTGATGTTTGGGGGGCAGACGCAGTACACACACCGCTCCGATATATCCTCATTGTTATTATTACCAATACCATCACTGTTTTAGTTTATCTCTGCGCCTGATGTGCCCCCGTATCCTGTACAGTACCCCTCGTTATCATTACTAGGCCCCGTGTCCTCCTCTTATCTCTGACCCTCCTGCCCTGTAAACAGCTCTGACTGTGACCACTTTGTTCTCCTTCCCCTGGTACCTCATCATGTACCCCTTTATCTTTGTCCCCTAATTTCCTAAACCCTCTTGTTCTCTGCCCCTTCCGATTTGTGAATCCAACTTTATATCTTCCCTGTGCACCCCTCTTTATCTCTGCCAGGTTTGCACTGTGAACCCACTCATTATCTGTGTGTGTCCCTTCCTCTATGTACCCCTCTTTCTCTGTGCCCTATCCTTCACTGTTTCCCTCTCTCTCTTCCCTCCTCCTGTCCTATGCACCACTTTCTCCGTGCCCCCTCTTGCCTTGTGTACCTTATTTTCTGTGCTCCCTTCACCTACTTTTTGTACCCCTTTCTCTGTGCCCCTTGCATCCATGTGTACCTCTTTTTCTGTCCTCTCCTACCCTTGTACCCCTTTCTCTTTGCCTCCTCCTGTCCTGTGTTTCTTTCTCTGTGCCCTCCCTGCCCTTTGTACCCCTTTCTCTGTGCCCCCACCTGCCATGTGTTTCTCTTTCTATGCGCTCCTCCTGCCCTGTGTACCCCTTCCTTTTCTGTGCACCTTCCTGCCCTATGTACCACTCTTTCTTTGTGCCCCTTCCTGCCCTGTACACCCGATTCTCTACCCCTCCCCTGTGCACCCCTTTCTCTGTGCCCCCCTTTTTCTGTCCCCCTCCTCTGTGCACCCCTTTCTGTCCCCCTCCTCTGTGCACCCCTTTCTCTGCCCCCCTCCTCTGTGCACCCCTTTCTGTCCCCCTCCTCTGTGCACCACTTTCTCTGCCCCCCTCCTCTGTGCACCCCTTTCTGTCCCCCTCCTCTGTGCACCACTTTCTCTGTCCCCCTCCTCTGTGCACCCCTTTCTGTCCCCCCTCTGTGCACCCCTTCCTCTGCCCCCCTCCTCTGTGCACCCCTTTCTCTGTCCTCCCCTGTGCACCCCTTTGTCTGCCCCCTCCTCTGCACCCCTTTCTCTGTCCTCCTCCCCTGTGCACCCCTTTGTCTGCCCCCCTCCTCTGCACCCCTTTCTCTGTCCTCCTCCCCTGTGCACCCCTGTGAATCAGAATGTAGTGCACAGCCTGGCCAGCCGGTCAGTCAAGTGAGACAGCTGCATAGAAATATATGCAGCTGTCACACTCGGGTCAGGAGAGCCGCTGGCCAGAATGTGCACTGTTCTGATCCCATTCCAATTTATTGTTTTTCAACTGACTGCGCCCTTACTTATATGTTTGAGGAAAAGGTGTGTGTGTGAATGGGTGTGGCTTTAAAAATGGGCGTGACTTAAAAAGGGTGTGGCTTTAAAAATGGGTGTGGTTTACCGACGCACAAACACAGAACCTGTTGTTAAAAATTTGAATCCCACCACTGTGTTGGATGTGGAGGCGATGAGTGCAGTTAAGTATGTTTGTTTGGAGAGGTGAAGGGCAGAGTTTTGTATGTTTTAAGCACAAGCTTAAAATGGATGAAATCTTCGACCAGATTGGATTTTCTTCAGACGTTTGACGCACCTGGAGCACCGCTGTAGAAGACGTGGTTGCAGTGAGTGCCAGGGTTGCTGATGTTTCTGGAAGTATGAGTTACCTGACAGGTTCCCTATAACCAGAGCGAAGAGCCACTAATGGAGAATAGCATCTTGATTGATCCAATTACCTTTGCAACTTAGTGTCAAGAAAGTTAACACAAAGTCCCGGAAACATATGGAAATGGCACTTTAAATCAACACTAGAAGCAAATTTCCAATGACTATAGTCAAGGAAAAATAGAAGAGATCCAGTAATAATAAAAATTAAATATTTATTAATAATCCATAAAAAATAGTCACAAAAAGTTAAAAAAGAAGAAAAGATGTCTCAGAAAGAGAGATGCCGCTGAGGATATCTAGAGAATAATATAAACATGATCATAAACCAGGTATACGGTCAATAGTCAGTAAATGAATCAAAGGTCAGTAAGAAATACTAGGCACAAAAAACATTCCAGAATTATATACAAGTGCGTAATCAACACCTCAATGAGGAGGGAAAGCTTCATGTGACCAAATAGTAAAAGTATGATATAATTACCTGGAGATCAGAAAAGATAAAGAAAATGGCAGCTCCCCACCCCAACACGCGTTTCACCGCTGGCTTCTTCTGGGGGCGTGGTTAGGTGAGGGGGTGACTTACTATATATATGTGTCTACCACCATTAATTGGGTTAGACAGATGTCTCAAATGAAGTATCGGCGCATTACTGACCCTCCGAGTCCCGGAAGTAAAGTGCACTTCCTTGACAGCGCCTAGATGACAGCGGTCATCGGGTCGGCGCTTCCGGAAGTGACTTCTGGACCAGAAGTAGTTGTGTGCGCACTGCCATTAAGAGAATAGAAAGGGGATCGCACATAGTGGAATCCGGTGCAAAAGGGATAAAGCGCATTATCCTTATGGATATAATAGTGGACCACATATGGTACAGAGACCCAGTACTTTTCCTTAGGATAGGTTATCAATGTCTGATCAGTTAGGGTCTGGCACCCCCACCAATAAGCTGCTCTCAGTGGCGGTGGCTGCCGGTCGGAATTGCTCAATTGCCAGGCTTCTCCGTCTTTTGATAATGGCTGCAGCCGGATAGTGCACATCCGCCTCTTATTGATTTAAATAGGAGGCGGATGTGACGTACCCTGCTGTGGCCACTATCGGAAGTCAGATCAGCCCCGCAATTGAGCATTTCCGGCCACCGACACAGAGAACAGATGATTGGCAGGGGTACAGGATGTCGGACCCAGCCGATCAGACCTTGATAACCTAGCCTAAGGATAGGTCATCAACGATAAAGTAGTGGATAACCTCTTTGATGTAGTTGAATACTATGGAGATGCAATGCTAACAGATTTACAAATGAGCCTCAAATAATTTACAGGATAAAGTTTCATTTTTCATACTTTTTTTTTATTTGGCAATGTTCTGCAAGAATCAATCGAATATCGTTCAGACATGAGAATGTACGGTGTTTTTTTAATTTATTTTGATATTTTTAGGCCATAAGATGTGAGATATGTTGACATTGGATAAATCTTACTGACTGCAAAGTTTAGTACCAAATATTCAACCAAGCACATTGATACTAAACGTGGTATGTTACTTGGAAATAATTTAAATGAACAGTTGATCAAAACCTTACTTAATATATTCTTTTCTATTTTGATATTGCAGTTATAAACTGCAAAAAATTGAAGCAAAAAAAGAGAGCCAGCTTACTAGGTTAGCTTGACATACTCCAGAGCTCCAAGAATCACCACTGCTCTGGTGAGACTCATGCAATCTACCAATTTTCTCATACAAGTGCTATTTGTGGTTTTCATGATATTCTATGGAGCTGTGCACATACCTGATTTTTTTTTCCTAGGACCGAGTGGTCTGTGAAAGAAAATCAGAGACCTGTCCGATTTTTGTTGGATCAAAATTGGCAATGCAAGTGTATGGGTCCATGAAATTGGACCACACTCAGATGATATGAGTGTGGATCGATTTTCACAAACTGACAGAAAGGACAAGGTACAGAAACTTCTCTACGTCCAAGAAAAACTGATGCCACTTCAATTATTCTGATCATACTTTTATCAGACAGTTTTTCTCGGATGTGGAGAAATTGGTTGTGTGACCCTACCCTTACCAGGATCCAGAAGAATGTAGTCAGCTCAGACAGAGGTAAAATCTTCAATGTTTATTGAGAATCCTTTAGAAAGTAATGTTTACATCCATAGATTGTTCATTACGGATTCTTTTTAAATGATTCTCAAATTAACATTAAGCAAGGTTTTCCCTGTTTGAGTTGGTTACATTTTTTGGATCCTTAAGAAATTTAAATACTTTGTACATCCATGGCATAGAAGATCAAAATACACTGTTCCAAATTATTATGCAAAAATTGTTTAGGAGTGATAAGGTAAGAATTTTTTTGTTTGTCAGTTAAACTCATTGATGGTGATGTGTGTCAGGGCTCTTTATATCACTGTAAGCAATTGCAGACACCTGTGCTAATTAGTTTGGCAGGTGTGT
Source organism: Oophaga sylvatica (assembly GCA_033576555.1). Taxonomy (NCBI): domain Eukaryota; kingdom Metazoa; phylum Chordata; class Amphibia; order Anura; family Dendrobatidae; genus Oophaga; species Oophaga sylvatica. The sequence goes on from JARQOD010000005.1 coordinate 470,927,820, forward strand.
CCAATGAAAGGCAAGACTACTTAAGAAGGCTGTCCCACATTATTAAGCAGCCTACATTTTCTGCCAAAATGGGAAAGAAAAAGGATGTGTCGGCTGCTGAGAAGCAACAAATTGTGGAGTGTTTAGGTCAAGGCATGACTACAATCAACATTGCCAAGACACTTCATCGTGATCATCGCACAATCAAGAAGTATGTAGCTAATTCACAGTACACACGTGTGCGTGCTGATAAGGGAAAATTGAGGACTAGGGTTGAGCATTCCGATACCGAAACCCGGTTCCGATACCTGAAATCCAATGTAAGTCTATGGGAACAAAATATCGGAATTAAAAATATTCCGATATTTTGTTCCCATAGACTTACATTGGATTTCAGGTATCGGAACCGGGTTTCGGTATCGGAATGCTCAACCCTATTGAGAACTCTTTCCTACAGGCAATTACGTCAGGTTAAAAGAGCAGCGGCAAAAAAGCCTTGTCATAGCAGCAGACAAGTTTTTGAAGCTGCTGGTGCCTCCAACATCCCCCGAACAACAAGATGCAGGGTCCTTCAGAGGTTTGCTGCTGTGCGTAAGCCATCCTGTCGACCTCCTCTATCCACTGCACACAAGCAGAAACTGCTCCAGTGGGCCAAACAATACATGAAGACTGACTTCAAAACTGTTTTGTTCACCGATGAGTGCCGTGCAGCGCTCAATGGTCTAGATGGATGTAGTGGAGGATGGCTGGTTGATGAACACCCCATGCAAACACGGCTACGGCGCTAACAAGAAGGAGGTGGAGTAATGTTTTGGGCTGGAATCATGGGGAGAGAGATTGTCGGCCCCTTTAGGATCCCTGAAGGGGTAAAGATGAACTCCATAGTGTATGTTGAGTTTCTCAAACAGCACTTCCTGCCATGGTTCAAGAAGAAGAACCGTGCATTCCGCAGCAAGATCATTTTCATGCATGATAATGCACCGTCTCATGCTGCACATAACACATCTGCATCTCTGGCTGCTATGTGCATAAAAGGGGACAAACTTATGGTGTGGCCCCCATGCTCCCCTGACCTCAACCCCATTGAGAACCTCTGGAGCATCATCAAAAGGAGTGTCTATGATGGTGGGAGGCAGTTCACATCTAAGCAACAGCTCTGGGAGGGTATTCTGTCCTCATGCAAAACAATTGAAGCAGAAACCATCCAAAACCTGACAAATTCAATGGACGAGAGAGTTCAGAAGCTCCTTTCGAACAAGGGGTCCTATGTGCAAATGTAACATCACCTAGAATAAAGTTTTGAGTTGAAAACTGTTTGATTTCAGTTTGTAATAACCTGCTACTGCTTATAATTTCAAAAATGACCATTTTTTTGTTCTTTATTAAAATGAAAAGGTTGAAAACTCTGCTGTGCATAATAATTTGGAACATGCATTTTGAGTGCAGTTTGAGTGTTTTATTTTTTAAAAAATACACTGTTATCATAGGCAGTTTGTACAAAAACCTTTCAATTGTACTCTAATAGTTATTTGACTGGAAAATTACAATGAATGCAATTCATATAGGTAATTTGGGAAAATCTGTGAAAATATTATTTGCATAATAATTTGGAACACAGTATATTCCCTCTGACTTATTTAAAAAAAAAAAACATGTTCCTGTCTGTTAGACAACTGGCTGTATTTAATAGGAGACATTGTGTTAATCTCCACCCCTTGAGTAAGTCTCACCCACTGAGCTTTCTGTCTGCCAAAAAGTGAGACGCTCTAATGAAAATAAATAGCTGTGATCTCTAAAAGATTTCTAAGACACATACAGGAATATGTAGACTAGTTTTCTGACATTACTGTTAAAATGTAAAAAAAAAAAACTAAACACAAGTGTTTTGATTTATTGATTTTTAAAAATGTAGCTTTATCCAAGAAAAACCTGATCAGAAAGAAATATCTTTCTTGAACCAAATAGTTACTTGTGTCTCCTCAGGTCTCTCAGTTGTCCTGGATTGAGAGAAAGGTTGCTGCTACTCTTTTTGGAGATCCTCCCACTGCGACAGTCCAAGAGGCCTTGCAGAATTTTCTCAAGGTGATTATTTCCAATTTGTAAATGGGATTATGACATTTGTTTACTTGTGAAATTGTACCATAAATGAGTGACCGCTTCATATCAGAACCCTATATTTTGTGTCTATGACCTGAAACTTAAATAAGTATATTGAGAAAACTGAAAACTCTGACACAAACATTTTCCTAAATTTTACCACTACAAAGACCGATATATAAAACTCTCAATACTGGGATTTTAACATTGATGGCAAATCCTTCGGATAAGTTATCCATGTCTGATTGGTGGGGGGTGCAACATCCAGCGCTCCCACCAATTAGCTCAGTTGGAAAGCTACACAGCGGAACTACACAGCGGAATATTGGCCGCGGTCGGGTACTGCACATCCAACTCCTATTGATTTGAACAAGTGATGGATGTCCAGTACCCGGCCGTGGCTACTATACAGTTGACGGAGCTGTTCAACTCCGTAACTAAGAAGTTCCTATCGTCAACCGGAATAGTGTGGGTGTCAGGGCTCTTCCCACCGATCACACATTGATGACGTATCCGAAGTACTGGACACCCCCTTTAACAAAACGTAAGCCTAAAGTTTGTTTCCGTTCAATATAGAACAAATTATAGAGTGTTTGAAGAGTGTCGGAACAAATTATGAATTTCTGCTGTATACAGAATTCCTGATGTTATAAAAAAAACCAGTACCACCTGTAAATTACACAAATAGATAAAAAATTATTACTATTAAGGAATAAATATATATATTCAAATGGTGATTACCCCTGGTGTTCTGAAACAGAGTGGAAACCACTCAAGTGGTAGACAAACCAGCAAAATAATTCAAAACAATGGACTAACAAGAAATACCGGGCACAAAATATTCCAATAAAAATGCCTTTATTACACAAATGTGGCAAACAGTGGTATTATTAAAAAAAGTGAGACATGTGCACGTATTAGGAATGTATATATAGGAATACAATAAATAAAAAATAATAAATAAATAGAAAAAATATATATATATATGTACAGTATATATATATATATATATATATATATATATATATATATATATATATATATATATATATACACAGTACAGACCAAAAGTTTGGACACACCTTCTCATTTAAAGATTTTTCTGTATTTTCATGACTATGAAAATTGTACATTCACACTGAAGGCATCAAAACTATGAATTAACACATGTGGAATTATATACTTAACAAAAAAGTGTGAAACAGCTGAAATTATGTTTCATGTTCTAGGTTCTTCAAAGTAGCCACCTTTTGCTTTGATTACTGCTTTGCACACTCTTGGCATTCTCTTGATGAGTTTCAAAGGTAGTCACCGGAAATTGTTTTCACTTCACAGGTGTGCCCTGTCAGGTTTAATAGGTGGGATTTCTGGCCTTATAAATGAGGTTGGGACCATCAGTTGTGTTGTGCAGAAGTCTCGTGGATACACAGCTGATAGTCCTACTGAATAGACTGTTAGAATTTGTATTATGGCAAGAAAAAAGCAGCTAAGTAAAGAAAAACGAGTGGCCATCATTACTTTAAGAAATGAAGGTCAGTCAGTCCGAAAAATTGGGAAAACTTTGAAAGTGTCCCCAAGTGCAGTTGCAAAAACCATCAGGCGCTACAAAGAAACTGGCTCACATGAGGACCGCCCCAGGAAAGGAAGACCAAGAGTCACCTCTGCTTCTGAGGATAAGTTTATCCAAGTCACCAGCCTCAGAAATCGCAGGTTTACAGCAGCTCAGATTAGAGACCAGGTCAATGCCACACAGAGTTCTTGCAGCAGACACATCTCTACAACAACTGTTAAGAGGATACTTTGTGCAGCAGGCCTTCATGGTAAAATAGCTGCTAGGAAGACACTGCTAAGGACAGGCAACAAGCAGGAGCGACTTGTTTGGGCTAAAGAACACAAGGAATGGACATTAGACCAGTGGAAATCTGTGCTTTGGTCTGATGAGTCCAAATTTGAGATCTTTGGTTCCAACCACCGTGTCTTTGTGCGACGCAGAAAAGGAGAACGGATGGACTTTACATGTCTGGTTCCCACCGTGAAGCATGGAGGAGGAGGTGTGATGGTGTGGGGGTGCTTTGCTGGTGACATGGTTGGGGATTTATTCAAAATTGAAGGCATACTGAACCAGCATGGCTGCCACAGCATCTTACAGCGGCATGCTATTCCATCAGGTTTGCGTTTAGTTGGACCATCATTTATTTTTCAACAGGACAATGACCCCAAACACACCTCCAAGCTGTGTAAGGGCTATTTGACCAAGAAGGAGAGTGATGGGGTGCTACTCCAGATGACCTGGCCTCCACAGTCACCAGACCTGAACCCAATCAAGATGGTTTGGGGTGAGCTGGACTGCAGAGTGAAGGCAAAAGGGCCAACAAGTGCTAAGCATCTCTGGGAACTCCTTCAAGATTGTTGGAAGACCATTTCCGGTGACTACCTCTTGAAGCTCATCAAGAGAATGCCAAGCGTGTGCAAAGCAGTCATCAAAGCAAAAGGTGGCTACTTTGAAGAACCTAGAATATAAGACATATTTTCAGTTGTTTCACACTTTTTTGTTAAGTATATAATTCCACATGTGTTAATTCATAGTTTTGATGCCTTCAGTGTGAATTTTCAATTTTCATAGTCATGAAAATACAGAAAAATCTTTAAATGAGGTGTGTCCAAACTTTTGGTCTGTACTGCTCGCGCACATGTTTCTCTTTTCTTAATACCAATGTTTGCCACATTTGCTTAATAAAGGCATTTTTATTGGAATACTTTGTGTCCGGTATTTCTTGTTAATCCATTGTTTTGGATATTTTACTGGTTAGAATTCCTGATGTTCATATGGAAGTCTCCATAACAAGTTTTGGAGGTGCTGAATCAGTCTTCAGTAGTCAGTAAAATAGAAGGATAATAGTTGGAGCAAGTACTTCAATAGGGCTCTGACCGTATGTGCTAACCTTTGTTTGCATTTTCAACTTTTATTTAAGGAGAACCTGTCACTTACCATAAATACTTTTGTTTGTTTTTTCCTGATCTAAATGCTGCTGTTCTCCTGAATCAGGCATTTCTTTCATTTATTTTATTTGTTCCTGCATCTCTCTGTTCCTGAGCCTATGACCCTTGTTCATAAATCTAGGGGGCATGGTCCTCAACTTTTCATGATGAGTTAACAAAACTAGATTTATATAGAAGGGGGAACGGGCCAATATGAGAAACAGAGAGGCACAGGGACAAAAGAAAACAATGTCAGATTCAGGAGAGCAGTGAAATTTAGAGCAAATAAATCAGTTACACATTAATGGCAAGTGCGCATGGACAAACCTCCTTCACAGCAGTGCTTCTCCAAAGTTTCCCTTTGCTATGTCATTAGAATGGACCTTGGCATCTAGATGTACGTTTAGGATGTGAGAACAAGGTATTGATGGGGTAAAAAACGTTTATTAAACATTGCAAATATGGAATGTATCTTAACTCCAAGTCCCTTGGTTCCCTTCGCACACGGTGAAAGAATTACTTTATGAATAGAACTGGAGCTTTGTTATAAGAAAAGATTATTCAAAGTGGATTGACTTTAATATCAACTGACAAATTAGGAGAACTATGAGAGGTGACTATGTATATTATGTACCGTATATTCTTTTTTGGTGAACAGAGCAGGAAACCTTCATCATCTTCTTACTTAGCCCTAGAGCCACAAGATCCTGGTAAGTATGGTAAAGTGAGCCTACAATATTAAGGCTAACTGACTCATTATAGCAAACGTGTCAGTCAGTTCATGCTGTCCTAACCACGGGATATGAATCAGAGCCTGGCTGCAATATTGGAGCCATGTATATTCAAAGAAAATATAGTCTGAAGAGCCGACCAAGGTTCATTGTCAGAGACCTGACTAGTCTGGTGCCACCACTGGACGGCTTCTGCCTGCACCGCTCCAGGTCATTGACAGCTCTCTCTCGCTGTGTACACATGAGAGGGACCTGTCCACCACCTAGATCAGCTGTTCAAAATTTATTTTGTAGGAAAACACATTGAGATGTGGGTAAAATCTAAAAGAAAGAGAACTATGAAATAGTATCAAGTACATACAAGTTTATTAGAAAAAAAATATTCTTGATAAAAACATTAAAATGCAAGGGGATGCGGTGTCTGGTATATCCCAGCAGTGGTGACTTCACTATTGAAAGTACTTATACCCGTACTACTGTATATTTGTTTACACCAACCTCACTTGGCACTATTTCATCATTAAAGAGAATCTGTCAGCAGATTTTTGCTATGTAATCTGATGACAGCATGCTAGAGGGGTTAAGCCACAGATTTCAGCAATGCCTCTTATGAAGCTTTATGGTGTTGTTTGCTTACAATGATTTTGGCACCAATAGCTTATCATTGCTGTGACTAGGTGGTCATGTTGAGCCCTGGTCTGACACGCCCCTTCCTGTGATAGGCAGCTCATTGTCTATGGACATTGTATATACAGGGCCTGGTGTAGGCGGGGGGTCAGCTTTCTCAGCTCTGCTTCAGGCAAAATTTAGAAACTCAGATTGTTTCAGAATGGCAGCACCCAGTACTCTAAGTAATACATAATTGGATTCAGCTTGTCTTTGCCTACATCAGGCTGCTCTCAGATGACTGTCAGTAGATTTGTGCTACCTCATTTTAAGACTGGTAAGCCAGTGTTGGAGTGGGAGGGCTGTGCTATTTTTTACACTTTATTATTTTTCCATTCTATATGCTATACTATTTGGTCTAGGTCATAATCTATTTTAATCAATGCACATACCATGTCCATTACAGTGAGACACTTATTGTTGTATTTTAATTGTTTTATCAAAAATATTTTTTCCAATAAACTTTCATATACTTGATACTATTTCATAGTTCTTGTCTTTCTTTGAGACTTTACCCACATCTCAATGTGTTGTGTATTATGAGGATTGATATCCCAAGGACATTATTAATGATTGAAACCTTATTTTGTGCAGCCAGACTGATTCATGCTGCCTGTGGTTTGGGCAGCATGAATCCACTGACGGGTTCACTTTAAACAGTGCATGATTCCTTTTCAAATCACCAGGAACAAGCAAAAAATCTTATTTCATTTCCATGAAAATAGTTTGTACACACAGTTGGTGTGTGGTCACATTTGGTGAGTGTTCAAGAGTTGTAAAAAGCAATGTCCTGTTCCAATAATCATCTTCCCTTTTTTAAACCAGCTCTGACGTCACATGTTCAAATTGCAAAGATCCTCACACTCGTGACACTTCGGTCTCCAGTTATCCATTGAGTCACAATATTTTCTTAATTTCATAACCATAAAAATTGACAAGTCATTATGATGTGATGGAATTTTAAGTTTGTTCTTTAACATTGCCATAAAGATCAGTGAGTGTGCAATAATCAACTCGGTTCTGCTCGTGTCTGATGCTGCTGACAAAGCCCCATACAGAAAAGTGGTACTGAGCTGCAGAACCAGGCAAAGCTGCATGGACCAAGTGGTGCTGTGTCAGTTACTACACGAGCGGCTTAACCCAAGTGAGCAAAGTGACCCCCTTTCTGCGGTTATCCTGGGGTCTTTGACTTTCAGTTCTTGACCCTTAGGCCATCAATATTGTATGGCAAAAACAAACTTTCAATAATGATATACTGAATAAGTTTCGGTATAAAACATAACTTCATATTTAATAATGTATTGATATATACAATAAACCAGTATGAGTTGTCATATTTAATTCTGTGTTATATACATTGTTTCCTGTTATAATTTTGTATTTTTTTTTATAACGTGTTCTTTATTTTAAAGGCTGAAGAAATGCATCCTGGGTACTCCAAATACAACTTTGTGTATCTAGCAAAGGTAGGAGGAAGGCTTACCTCTCAACTTTTGAAGACGGGAAAGAGGGACAAAGGCTGCAGCGCGCTGTGCGCGCCACGGCAAATTTTAGGCCATGCTCCGACCACACCCATTTCACAACTAATCACACCCATGTCCACACCCAAACCACACCCATTTAGCACGGCTGATCACACTGACTGGTACTGAGGGCATAGTGGCTTGCATGGATCAGTGGCTCGCATTATTGGCACAGTGGCTGGTACTGTGGGCACACTGACTGGTAATGAGGAAAAGAAAGAAAGAACAAAGAAAGAAAACAGAAAGAAAGGGGAAAGAAAGAAAGAACAGAGAGAAAGAAAGAGGGGACAGAAAAAAAGAACAGAGAGAGAGAAAAAAAGGGGAAAGAAAGAACAGGAAGGGAGAAAGAAAGGGGAAAGAAAGAACAGAGAGGGAAAGAGAAAGAAAGAGGGGAAAGAGAACAGAGAGAGAGAAAGAAAGAGGGGAAACAAAGAGATAGAGAAAGAAACAAAGAAAGAATAAAAAGAAAAAAAGAAAGAGGGGAAAGAAAGAGCAAAGAGAAAGAAAGGGGAAAAAAGAAAGATGGGAAAGACAGAACAGAGAGAGAGAAAGAAACAGAAAGATTGAGGGGACAGAACAAAAGAACAGAGAGAGAAAAAAAGAAAGGGTATAGAAAGAAAGAACAGAAAGAAAGAAAGAGGGGAAAGAAAGAATAGAGAGAAAGATGGGAAAGAAAGATTAGAGAGAGAAAGATTAGAGAGAAAGAAAGATTAGAGATTAGAGAGAGAAAGAAAGGGGAAAAAAATAGAAAGTAAGAACAGAGCGAAAGAAAGGGGACAGAAAGAGAACATAGAGAAAGAGGGGAAAGAAAGGGAAGAAAGAGAACAGAGAGAAAGGAAGAACAGAGAGAGAAAGAAAGATTAGAGAGAGATAGAAAGGGGAAAAAAGAACAGAGCGAAAGATAGAGGGGAAAGAAAGAAAACAGAGAAAGAAAGAGTGGACAGAACAGAGATAGAAAAAAGAAAGGGGAAAAAAGAAAGAACAGAGAGGGAGAGAGAAAGAAAGATGGAAAGAAAGAGAACAGAGAGAGAAAGAAAGATCAGAGAGAAAAGGGAGGAACAGAGAAAGAAAGAAAGCAAGAACAGAGAGAGAAAGAAAAAGAACAGAGAGAGAAAGAAAGAGGGGAAAGAACAGAGAGAAATAAAAAAGGATTAGAGAAAGAAAGAACAGAGAGCGAAAGAAAGAACAGAGAAAGAAAGAACAGAGAGAAAGAAAGCAAGAACAGAGATAGAAAGAAAGAGGGGAAAGAAGGAACAGAGAAAAAAAAGAACAGAGAGAAAGAAAGAACAGAGAGAGAAAGAAAGATGGGATAGAACGAGAACACAGAGAAAGTACAGAGAGAAAAAGAACAGAGATATAAAGAAAGAGGGGAAAGAAAGAACAAAGAGAAAGAAAGAGAACAGAGAGAGAGAAAGAAAGATGGGAAAGAAAGAACAGAGAAAGAAAGAAAGAGAGGAAAGAACAGAGAGAGAAAGAAAGAACAGAGAGAGAGAGAGAAAGAAACAGAGAGAGAAAGAAATAAAGATTCTATAAAGATACTATAGCAGGCCGGCTCCCATTGTAGTGCCCACCTGAGCCTCCCGGTGCAGGACATATCATGATCCGCTCACATGGTTGTCATCCCTGATTCCAAGGCGATCCCGCTGTCCACGCTGTTGGAGGAGGACACATGATGGATCTGAAGCATTCCCTGAAGTGCCTCATTGGTTCCGTCACAGTCAGCTTCCAGCACATCAGTTCCGGTGGAACGTCACATGCGAATTTTAAAGTGCTCCTCGGGACTCCGCCGTGTACTCCTGTGTCCACGGGAAAAGTAATCTCCCGGCCGGGGCAGCGGGGCAGACTCTCTCAAAATCAGGACTGTCCCGCTGCATCTGGGATGGGTGGGAGGTATGAATGCTCCCCACCATACACCTTGTACACGCACGGCTCCCCACACCTCATACACACATGGTTCCGCTTTGTATGCCTCGTACACACACGCTTCCGCTCCGTACATCTCGCACACACACTGCTCCGCTCCGTACACCTCACGCACTAACGGCTCCACTCAGTACACACACCGGCTTCACTCCGTAAACCTCGTACATATGCGGTTCCGCTCCGTACATCTCGTACACACGTGGCTCCGCCCAATCCACACTGTAAATCCCTCCTGACCCCACACAGAAATCTTCCCCTCATCCAGCAACATGACAACCAGCACAGCAGAGACCTGCACACACCGAGGAGCCTGACCATGTGACACCTAACTCCTCACCTCCTGTGACCTCATCACAGGTCCTGTGCGCACAGAAGAGGACAGCCTAGCAATGTCATTGCCGGCTGTGAGAAGCTGAAGTGGAGAGCTGGGAGGGCGAGGATGGGGTGCATGGGGGCGTGGCGGCTTATCTCACTGCGGGAAACATGAGTCCCGACCGGGACATCGGGTGGGAGAGTCAAAATTGGGACTATCCCGCTCAATCTGGGATGGTTGGGAGGTATTGGAAGGTGTTGCCAAAGGACTGCCAATTCCTGGTATAATAGAAACTATAACTTGACACTTCACTATCTTGTATTGGAAAAAGCATAACGAACTGTCACTACAAAAATATATTTTTATACTCAAATGCTGTGCCATACACCTAAAATGCAATAATATAGAAAAAGGTGAAGAAAGGTGTATAGTAGGCACCAGACATCCAAAATTATAAAGTAATCAACAAAAATAAACTAGAGCGAATCATGCACAAAAAGAGCTTTTATTGATACACAAATGCGCTAGTATACACATATAAAAACATTTTAAAGCAAGAAAAACAGACAAAAGTGAGAAAATCTTAGCCATTTACAATAAGGTATTGTCATAGCACAATAAACCGGGTTAGAACATACCACTCACACATACTGTACAGTAAAAAAAGTAAACCGGTATTGTACAGCAATAGAGCAAATTATAACCAGCGTACTGGATATGTACCTGCACATATAGACATGGTACTGAAAGATAGTTTCCATAAATGGCTAATATGGCTAGAGCATAAAATCTAGTATCCTCTAAAATTACAAATCCTTAAACATAACAGTGTCACAGTGGACCCTACCACCGGAAGTGATCCAATCATCTAGGGGGTAAAGCAGGTACAACGTCCGCATGCGGGTCACTGTGGACCGCATCCTAAGAAATGATGTACTTAGTTCAATAACGCAACCGGAACTGACGTAGACCATGCCGTGACCATTGAAATAGGGGAAGGAGAGATCATCGTGCGTGTCAGCAAGGGGAACGCAAGGCCATATTATGCGTTCCAAAGCACCAATTCTATTATAGGAAAAGAGAACATCAAATACAATGATGAAACAATCTGAAAATTGTCACAGGAAAGGTAAACCTAATGTATAGAGGAAAAGTCCCTTAACAAACAGGTCATGCAAATCTACGCTGATAGAAAACAAAAAATTAGAGCAAAATAATTTCACGTCAAGATAAGAAATATACTGTTGTGCTCAAAAGTTGACATACCCTGGCAGAATTTTTGCTTTCTTGTCTTTTTTTCAGAGAATATGAATGATAACACCAAAACTTTCTCCACTCATGGTTAGTGGTTGGGTGAAGCCATTTATTGTCAAACTACTGTATTTTCTCTTTTTATATCATACTGATTCAAAACACAAGGCCAAGTTGACCTGTCATTGGCTACAGCAGAACAAAGTGAAGGTTCTGGAGTGGCCTTCTCAGTCTCCTGACCTCAATATCATGAAGCCACTCTGGGGAGATCTCAAGCGTGCAATTCATGCTAAACAGCCCAGGAATTTACAGGAACTGGAGGCTTTTTTGCCAAGAAGAGTGGGCAGCTTTACCATCTGAGAAAATAAAGAACCTCATCCACAACTACCACAAAAGACTTCAAGCTGTGATTAATGTTCGAGGGGCAATGTGAATTTTAGATCAGGATCGTTTGGCTTTCTTCTGGACACTTTACCATGCAGACCATTTTTCTTCAAGTGCCTCTTTATTGTGCATCTTGAAACAGCCACACCGCAAGTTTTCAAAGAGTCCAGTGTTTCCGCTGGTGTTAATTGTGGGTTTTTCTTTGCATCCCAAACAATTTTCCTGGCATTTGTCACAGGTCACTTGTTACCTTTAGTAGCCGTTCAAACCCATTTGTGTCAACTTCTGTGCATGTTATCAGGCCAAAATCACCAGGGTATGTAAACTTTTGATCAGGGCCTTTTGTATGTTTTGGTTGTCATTATGATTTAAAAAGAGAAAACAGTAGTTTGACAATAAATTGCTTCACCAAGCCACTATCCATGAGTGGAGAAAAAGTTTTGGTGTTATCATTCATATCATCTGAAAAAAGGCTAAGAAAGCAAAAATTCTGCAGGGGTATGTAAACTTTTGAGCACAACTGTATAGGCTGGCATAGATCACAATATAATCAGTTCAATTCTGTATCAGAGGTTCAACCGACCTCATCTAATACAAAAATGGGGGAAATTTTGTGGGCTCCCAAATATTACAAGAGCAATACAATACAGTACAACGTGGCATATTGTTTGTGTCTCAGACAAGGAACCCTAGAAAATAGGGCTATAGAAATAGATTGAGATAAAAAACATTCAATTGGATAACTGGGTCCCATATATGAGACAAGCAATAGTCATGTTCAATTACAAAGTATCAGAAATATCCCCCTAAAATGAAAAAAGGGAGGAGAAGATAAATAATAAATGCGAAGGGTTAGATCAGTATACCCCTGATTAGATATCAAAGCTTATAGTTAACTTGACAGAAAACAAAGATTAACAGGAATACTGAACAGACAACTGGAATTCGTTTGGATGTCAGAGACACCCGCCCCCAAATTGAATCAGTACTGATGCAATAGTACAATAAAGATTTATTTAGACACCAAAAAAAATTGAATAAATACCGTATTTTTCGGGCTATAAGACGCACTTTTTCCCCAAAAAAATTGTGAGGAAAATGGGGGTGTGTCTTATAGCCCGACCGCAACTTACCGGGGGGTTGGGGCAGCGGTGTGGCGGTGGCAGAGATGCGGCGTTGCAGAGGCGCGGTGGGCGGCGTGCACCTGAGCAGGTTCCCTTCCTCAGGTGGTGAGGTGACGCCGCGGCACCGAGAGCAGACAGGACAGCAGAGCCGGGATTGCCGGTCGTGGCGGCCATCTTCCTGAGGCGGCGCGTGCGCAGATACAGTACTCTTCTTCCTGTGGATTCAGGAAAATGGTCGCGGTAGGCCGCGCATGCGCAGATAGAGATCGCTGCGGCCATTTTTCTGAAGCCCTGGGAAGCAGAGTACTCTGCGCACGCGCCGCCTCAGGAAGATGGCCGCCACCACCGACAAACCCGGCTCTTCTGTCCTGTCTGCTCTCTGTGCCGCGGCGTCACCTCACCACCTGAGGAAGGGACCCTGCTCAGGTGCACGCCGCCCACCGCGCCTCTGCCACCGCCGCATCTCTGCCACCGCCGGACCTCTGCCACCGCCACACCTGCCACAAACCCAGCTCTGCTCTCCGTGCCGCGGCGTCACCTCACCTGAGGAAGGGACCCTGCTCAGGTGCACGCCGCCCATCGTGCCTCTGCCACCGCCGCACCTCTGCCACCGCCACACCACAGCCACAAACCCGGCTCTGCTCTCCGTGCCGCAGCGTCACCTCACCTGAGGAAGGTGAGTACAGTATCAGCATCACCGCACCTCTGCCACTGCCGCAACCCCTGCTGTACCACCGCCGGCCCACAGGTACCTTAAAATTCGGACAATAAGACGGACCCCCATATTGTAAAAATCTTTTTTTCTGCTATTTTCACCCCAAAATTTGAGGTGCGTCTTATGGTCCGGTGCGTCTTATAGTCCGAAAAATACGGTACTTTCCTATTTTTTTGTAAAAACATGTGAATAAGAGTTCTTCATTGATGGCCATAGGTAACACAAAATTCATCCTATAGATCCAGCAGGACTCCAAATGTAGGAGGGCTAGAATCATAACCCCTCCTCTGATGTTGGAGGGGACAGACTCCAGGCGTGCCACAGTGGTACCACTTACTTTACAACTGTGATGTTGCATATTCAGCTGTGTTTGCTTCTTCCTAATTTCCCATTCTTTTGTGTGTTACTCTTAAATGTTTCAGATCACCAAAGAAATTTAAATATTAGAAAAAGATAACACAAGTAAACACAAAATGCAGTTTTTAAATGAAGGCCTTTATTATGAAGGAGGAAAAAGAAATCCAAACTTAGAGTCCTGTGTGAAAAAGTGGTTTGTCACATCTTTAGGAAGCAGAGTTCAAATTCCCTAGCTACAACCTGGCCTGATTGCTGCCACATCTTTTCTCAATCAAGAAATCACTTAACTAGGACCTGCCTGACAAAGTGAAGTAGACTAAAAGATCCTCACAAGCTAAACATTATGCCAAGCTCCAAAGAAATTCTGGAACAAATGAGAAATAAAATAATTCAGATTTATCTGTCTTCAAAAGGTGCTAAAGCCATTTCTAAAGCTTTGGGATTCCAGGGAACCACAGTGAGAGCCAACATCCACATATGGGAAAGCGTGGAACAGTGGCTGACCGACCAAAATTACAGCAGAGAGTGCAGCGATGACTCATACAAGAGGTCACAAAAGACACCAAAACAACATTCAAAGAACTGCAGGCCTCACTTGCCTCAGTTAAGGTCACGGTTCATGACTCCACCATAAGAAAGAGACTGGGCAAAAATGGCCTGCATGGCAGCGTTCCAAGACGGAAACACCGCTGACCAATAGCATAAAGGCTCACCTCAGTTTTTCCAGAAAACATCTAAATGATTCCCAAGACTTTTGGGAGAATACTCTCTGGACTGATGAGACAAAAGTTGAACTTTTTGGAAGGTGTACGAGGGGCGTTCATTAAAGATTTCCCCTGACCCACTTCCTGTGGACTGAGAGCAATGAAACTTGTCACAGTTATTATTCTTTCCACACATAGGTGCCACCTAGTAACACACACGTCTCCCATCTCTTTAAGCAACTGTAAATACCTTACTTGTGGAAGTCGACAGGTTACTTCAAAAGCCACATTGTGACTTCGGAAATCCGACTCTCATCATGTGGAAAATGCTTGCCCTTCAAAAATAACTTCATTGTTGGAAAGACATGGAAGTCCGATGGTGCAAAGTCAGGTGAATAAGGGGGATGACCAATTCTTATGCAATATATCATAGAGGTCACCCCACTAGTTGTTCTAGTTGGTCACCAAACGAACAATACAGTCTTTATTCCATGATTTTGGTTTTAGTAAATCCTATCTGTCAAGACACTTTACTCGACTAAGGGCATTGTTAGGAACCTTCTTAGGATATCCTCTAGCTTTTAATGAGGACTTAGGATCATCTGCCTGTAAGTGGAAATCAGAAGCATTACTGCAATTACACTTTGTTCTGATCAGTTGACTAAATGTGATACCTCTCTTTAAATGCATCGGAAGGGAACTGCTAACTATTTGTGGAGGTTGTCTTGCTTTATAAACTAGAGCCAATGCCATAGTTCTCCAAAGTAAGTTGTACATCTAAAAAAAGCTGAAGGTGGTTGTTGAAATATGTGAAGTAAGGTGTATATTACATGCATTAGAGTTCAAAACTGAAATTAATTCAGTGGTTAGCTCCACTGGACCCGTCCACAACATGAGGATGTCATTGATGTATCTATACCACTTGTAGACGTACCTTTGATAAAGATCTAATGGGTAGACGTGTGCTCACTCCCACCAACCCATGAAAAGGTTGGTGTAGGAGGGGCACAACATGCACCCATCGCAGTGCCTTAAACCTGTCTATAAAATGTACTATCAAATACAAAAAAATTGTGTCTGAGTACAAAGGATAACCATTCAAGAATAAATGGACCATGTGCTGGATCAGCACAGGCTGAATGATGCAAAAAATGTGACACCGCCTGTAATCCAAAGTCATGTGGTATACTCATATAGAGTATACTCCACATTCAATGAGACCAGAAGGGTATCCTGGGGGATACGGGGCCCCCAAGACGATCTAGGAGAGGCATGGTGTCTTAAACATACAATCTCAATTTGGACACGACGCTGAAGATAATACTATATATATATTCGTCTCGCATTCACACCGCCAATACCCACGATGATTGGTATACCAGGGGAACAGACATAGACTTATGTACTTTAGGCAATAAATAAAGGGTGGATAACTGGTTTAGGTCTGAATAAAAAGTCTAGTTCACCTTTATTTATAATACCTTCACTGAATGCACGTTCCAATAGAGTCAAGTTTTCTCATGAATGTTGATGTTGGATCTGGGGGTAGACTCATATAATATTCCTTATTACTTAACTGTTCTAGTTTTAAAAAGATAAGACTCGATGGGCTACAGAATTATATTCCTTTCTTGTCCGCATCCTTAATAATGAAAGCTTTATTATGTTTAAGGGAGGGGGCAATAGCTTGTCTTTGTTCAAAAGGGAGATTACTGTGTCTACTTCTATCCAGACTAAGATTTTGGATGTCATGCACCATAACTTTGATGAAAGTCTGAATGGCCGGTGAAATGCTAAAAGAAGATGTTGATTGCAATGGAAGGCGTGAATTAAACCTTCTCCTACCTGCTGATTCTTCATTTTCTTTTAACAAGTCCAATAGGTCACAGAACGTCTGTCGTTTATCCAACGGCAGATCATCAACGATAGAAGGTTGTTGGTAGAGGAATTTAAATGTCAAGTTTCTACAAAACAATTACATATCTTTTACAAAAGTAACCTTGTCTAGTGTCTGCGTTGGCAAAAAAGCCTTTTTTCAAGGACTAACCTTTCATCATTGGATAATTCATAATCAGACAAATTATCTGGAACTCCATTGGATTATCGGACGCTGAATTTTCAGCTACCGTCTGTTAATTCTCAGGCGATTTTGAAGGGGTGAGAGGATCCTATATATGGTCCTTCTGATGTTTCTTCGACCTACGCCTCCTCCCCCCTTCTGATCGCTTGTATCTGTTTATAAAAAATCACTAGAAGCTTTTCCATCATTGATGTTATTATCCATCCTAGCTGTGGCAAAACGTATCTATTGCCAGAATGGGTCCACTTAAAAGCTTTGATTCTCAAAATCTAATGTCTCTAAGAAATTTCCATTTTTTTACCAGCAATAATTTCCTTTTCATAGCATTCAATGGTATCTTTCAATTTTGTCATAAAAGATTGAACTAATGAGACCTTTGCAAAATAGAATCATAGAATAGTAGAGTTGGAAGGGACCTCCTGGGCCATCTGGTCCAACCCCCTGCTCAAAGCAGGATTCTCTAAATCATCCCAGACAGATGTCTGTCCAGTCTCTGTTTGAAGACTTCCATTGAAGGAGAACTCACCACCTCTCGTGGCAGCCTGTTCCACTCATTGATCACCCTAAATAATTAATCTTGATTTCACATTTGGTTATTTGTTCCTTCCATTGAACCAGCAATGCTTTGTCATGGTCTATAAGCATTTTCAGGATAATTTGGGAGCATTGTTTTAGACATCTCTCCCAAATTCCCCTAAACTGTTGGTCGCCTTCCCACCCTGGGAAGATCTGTACGTGTAAACCTTTAGGGATGAGGCACAATTTAGAATATTCTTTCAGTTTGCTGACATTCCACCCACACACGAATGTATGTTTTGTGTAATTTAAGGAGTTCATCAGAAACAGACTGAAAGTATAAATTAAAGCTAGATTTATTAGAGGTTTAGAATACTGAAGTTACTTGGTTTCTCTAAGCCATTTCCTTTGCTTCAAGATCAAATACCATTTTCTTGGATTACTATTTCAATATAGAAAGCAAAAATCGTACAATATTAGTACAAAGTCATGTAAGAATATATATGCAATATATATGGATCAATACCACTTAATCATGTGTGCTCATGTTCAAATAGAAGGTCAAAAGACCCTCTCAAAGGGTATTCAAAAAAGCATAAAAAACCGGCACTACAAAAACATATTTATATACTCCAATGCTGTGCCATACACCTAAAATGCAATAATATTTTCTAGGGTTCCCTGTCTGAGACACAAACAATATGCCACGTTGTACTGTAATTGTATTGCTCTGGTAAAATGGGGGAGCCCATGAAATTTCCCCCCTTTTTGTTTAAAATCAGGTCGTTGATTCTCTGATACAGAATTGAACTGATTTTATTGTGATCTATGCCGACCTATATATTCCTTACCTTGATGTAAAATTATTTTTCTGTAATTTTTTGAGTTTTCTATCAGCATAGACTTGTACAACCTGTTTGTTATGGGACTTTTCCTCTATACATTAGGTTTACCTTTCCGGTGACAATTTTCAGATTGTTTCATCATTGTATCTGATGTTCTATTTTCCTATAATAGAATTGATGCTTTGAAACACATAATATGGCCTTGCGTTCCACTTGCTTACGTGCAAGATGATCTGTCCTTCCCCTATTTTGATGGTCGCTGCATCACCTAGGTTACTGACGATCTCGTTATTGATCTAATTACGTCATTTCCTGGGATGTGGTCCACCATGACACGCACGCTATCGTTGTAGCTGCTTTACCCCCAGATGATTGGATCACTTCCAGCGGTGCGGTCCACTGTGACACGAACAAAAAAAAGAAAAAGTAGTGTGTACAAGGCAAGGATCACCATTGATATACAAAATTTATCTTTATTCAAGTAATTATGATTAAACAAGCAATGTATATTAATGGTGATCCTTGCCTTGTACACACTACTTTTTCGTTTGTGTGTACCCTTATAGTGTGTGGTTAGTGATCCCATTCACTTATATTTATAGTAGTGCCCTCAGTTCCTTTTTTTTTCATTACCACAGTGACACGCACACGGTCGTTGTACCTGCTTTACCCCTAGATGATTGGATCACTTCCGGCGGTACGGTCCACTGTGACACGAACGCCGCTGCTTTCCAACGCTGCATGTGGAAATTCCTTTATTCAAGCTTTGTGATCATTTTTTCTGTTTTGGCAATTACTATATAAATATTTGCACATGAGATATACCCTGCACAATAGCACTAGCACTTTACTCCTGAGGAAGCCACATGGATGTGGTGTAACACATAGTGTCCACTTTCCACTCCTCTACATGCCCTCATCATGTGCTACTACTGGTGGTGTGTATGGACATTTATTACAATATTTGAGACATGCTACTGCAATTTATTTCTCTAGGATGAATATATTTATATATTAAAAGGGGGGATTAATATATAGTATTTTACCTATCTTGATTTGAATTACCCTCCTAATATATGCCTCCATCTTCTGTTTAAGGATTTTTAATTTTAGAGATTACTAGATTTTATGCTCTATCCATGTTAGCCATCTATGGAAATTATCTTTCAGTTCCATGTCTATATGTGCCTGCACATATCCAGTACCCGTTTACGTTTATCGTAACATGACAATACCTTATTGTAAGGGGCTAAGATTCTCTAAATTTTGTCTGTTTTTCTTGTTTTTATATGTATATACTAGCGCATTTGTGTATCAATAAAAGCTCTTTTTGTGCATGATTCTCTCTAGTTTATTTTGTTCATTACCTCATTATTTTGGTTGTCTGGTGCCCACTATACACCTTTCTTCTCCCTTCTTCTACACTATATTGCATTGAGCTATAGATTTGAGCTGTTCAGTTCAGAGGGATGGCGAGGGGAATGGAAGAAGGGGCTCATAAGTGGAGGAGGCATTTTTGTCATATAAAATATTCTACAAAGTTTTTCATATTCGATATCTTGATTTATTCAAAGTTTGCTGGAAGTGCAGTTGCCATTTAAGTTTATTGTACCCTATACTATGTTGCTAGTGTTACTAAACTGTTCTGCCTTTTTCTTATTTTTTATCTTAAATGCCAGTGCTATAAGGACCTAGGACAGAAAGTTCTTGCACTTAAATACTATGATGAAGCATCAGCCATGCCATCAGTTACTAAAGAGGTGAGGACTGGATATGACACAGTATTAAGACAGTACAATTGCCATTTTGTGGATTGATTAATTGAATTTTTAACCCACTAGTCTAAATCCTTATGAAATAACTTTGCTTTATTGGTCTGATCCTTTGGATGAACAGATTTTGCTGTATAAAATTCAGTTTCATATACATACTACACTTTTAGTAGGATCAGCAAGAGTTGTGTAATGCATAGCCGCACTCAGTGCTTTTTGTGGAATTATTGTTTGCTCTACGCATTTATTTGGTGTAATTCCTGCGTTCACGTAGATTTAGCCTGCGTGCACATTCAAATGTCCTCCCGCGCATGCGCAGTATGCTTTGCCCTACTTCCAGGCCATAGAACGTAATGGCGTATGGAGGCGCATGGGCAATAATGATTTTATGCTTTGACCACAGTTGGGTAAAGCATACTGCGCACGCGCGGGAGGACATTTGAATGCGCACGTGCGCTAATTCTACGTGAACGCAGGAATTACACCAAATAAATGCGTAGCGCAAACCAGGAGGGGGGAAAGAGGTGGAACAATAAGCCCTGCCCATCAGACGGAGGAGATTTGCAAACACCGCGAGAGGAATATAAAAGGTATTTATTGATCAAAGGTGGGGAGTCAAGGGGTATGAAAAGTACTGGTATAATGCATAGTTGACACTGAATCCAATCATATTTTTACTTGATATGTGAAAAAAGGGCAATTTTTTGCTGAGAGCAACATGATGTGGGGTCTGAAACCCTGTTTCTAACAACATCATTTAGTTGGCTGCTTGCTGTCATTGTGATATAATCTCTGCTGCAGATCTAGTGGTGCTGTGAAGGCTGAACCCTATATAATAACCCCGCCCACACCACTGATTGGCAGTTTTATGTGTACACTGACAGCTGCTAATTAGTGGTGGGGGTGGGGTTACAACGAAAACAATGAAAGTATACATATTTAGTATCGCCGCGTCCGTAACAACCCGCCCTATAAAACTGTCCCACTAGTTAACCCCTTTAGTGATCCCCTTAAAAAAGAAGGCAAAAAAACAATGCTTTATCATCATACCACCGAACAAAAAGTGGAATAACATGCGATCAAAAAGATGGATATACATAAACATGGTACTGCTGAAAACGTCATCTTGTGTTAGGGTTCGAGTTCCCAATGCTGCACAAGGGGAATCTCGAGCCATTCCCGCTGCGGTCCCCCATCCGTCTTCGGCCGCAGTGGAGCCTGCTCAACAGAGACGTCGGTCCCAGAGTCTTGCCTGGTCTAATACTGTGCAGAGACTTGCTGCTGGCTCTCCTGGATCTTCGGTTATAACCAGTCCTGGAGCAGGCAGATTTGGGACTAAGTCCTTTGTTTCTTCTTCTGAGCATGCCCAGGGCAAGATCTCCCATTCTGTGGGAGCGCGACGACCATGTTGTGCAGAGCGCTCCTCGTTTTATGGAGGCTCTGAAAAATGTTTTTTTAGGACCTCAGGTCACCCAAGATACGGCGCTCCAACTGCTGGCAAGTACCCAGGGTTCGGTGTTATGAATGTGCTAGAGATGGTTTCTGAGCAGAGGCTCCCTCTGGTGGTTACAGACAGTACTGAACCTTTCAGCGAAGAATGGCAATCTGGGTTCACTGACTGGTCTGATATAAGGGAGGTTCCCCCCCATGATGGTTGCCGGTGATCAATTGTTCTTGTCTCAATTGTGGTTCCTTGTTAATTTGGAAGTTTGCTGAGTCTTGCCTGCATCTTCTGCTATTAGATAAGATATTTTCTGCTTTTGTTTTTGGGCTTGCTTTTTGCATTGTTTCCTGCACTTCTGTGGAGGTCAGCCAGGTCCCCTCCGGGGGCTTGTGCTCCTCTAAGTTTATCTGAAGCCACTGTTATTTGTTCATTTTCTTTTTCCTGTTTTTGCAGTGGCTGCTGCTTGGTTTTGTTCACACTGAGAACTGATTTAGTGGGTGGATAGATCGTGTGATCTCAGTATTTTTGTAATCAGAATTGTTGGATTTTTGTAGGGTTTTCTGGGTTGCAGAAAGTAATCTCTCATATCCTATCCTATTTAGTCAGCTTGTGGCCCCAGCGTTTGCTCATTCTATTTTCTTTCTGTGTTCGTGCTTTCTTCTTGTCTAACCGTCATTACATGTTTGGGGGCTTCCTATTTTCTTTAGGGATAGCATGCAGGTTACCACCACTGAGATACCCATAGACCTCTCTCCTCTTCCCAAGGTCTATTGGTCCTATGCTGATGTATTCTCGAAGAAGGCTGCGGAGACTCTTCCACCTCATCGCCCCTATGACTGTCCTATCGACCTCTTGCCTGGAGCTGAGCCTCCTAGGGGAAGGGTTTATCCCCTCTCTCTTCCTGAGACAGAGGCCATGTCCCAATATATTCAGGAGAACTTGGCAAGGGGATTCATTAGGAAGTCGGTGTCACCAGCGGGAGCAGGGTTCTTCTTTGTGCAGAAGAAGAACGGAGAGTTACGTCCGTGCATTGATTATAGGGGTCTCAACGCTATCACCGTGAAAAATAAGTACCCTTTGCCGCTAATCTCTGAGCTCTTTGACAGGCTTCGGGGAGCAAGGGTATTTACTAAACTAGACCTGCGGGGTGCGTATAACCTGATTCGCATCCGTGTCCATATGGGGGATGAATGGAAGATGGCATTTAATACCAGGGATGGGCATTACGAATATCTGGTAATGCCCTTTGGGCTCTGTAATGCACCAGCTGTCTTCCAAGACTTTTTGAACGACATCTTCCGGGATATGTTGACCACCTCGGTGGTAGTCTATCTGGATGACATTCTCATCTTTTCTCCAGATATGGCCTCCCAGCGGAGAGATGTCTGCAAGGTCTTCGACCTCTTGCGAGCAAATTCCCTATATGCGAAGTTGGAGAAGTGCATGTTTGAGCAGGAGTCTCTACCTTTCCTGGGCTATATCATCTCCGCCCAGGGATTGGCTATGGATCCTGCCAAACTACAAGCTGTAATGGATTGGCAAGAACCCCACTCCCTTAAAGCGGTGCAGCGCTTTATGGGGTTCATTAACTACTATCGCCAATTCATTCCCCACTTCTCTACTTTGGTAGCTCCCTTGGTAGCCCTCACCAAGAAGGGAGCTAATCCCAAGTTGTGGTCAGAGGAGGTTACCAAGGCATTCTCCTCCATCAAGTTGCATTTTGCCATTGCTCCCATCTTACATCGCCCCTATAAGCCGTTTATTTTAGAGGTGGATGCCTCTTCTGTTGGTGCTGGAGCAGTCCTGTTTCAAAAGGATGCCCAGGGTCGGAAGCATCCCTGCTTCTTCTTTTCCAAGACCTTTACACCAGCAGAGAGGAATTATTCCATCGGGGACAGGGAGTTACTGGCTATGAAGTTGGCCTTCTCCGAGTGGAGACATCTTCTGGAGGGGGCTCGCTTCCCCTTCCAAGTATTCATGGACCACAAGAACTTGGTGTATTTGCAGACAGCCCAGCGGCTAAATTCCCGTCAGGCCAGATGGTCCTTGTTCTTCTCCCGGTTCCATTTCACCCTCCATTTCCTCTCTGGTGAGAAGAACATTCGCGCCGACGCTCTATCTCGCTCCGTGGTGTCCTCTGAGGAGGTGGAGGAGGAGCCTCGGCTTATTGTCCCCACAGAGAGCCTAAGAACGGTGGCCCCTGTTTCGCTTGAGTCTGTGCCTCCGGGCAAGACTTTTGTGCCCACCAATTTGCGACCGGAAGTACTCTCTTGGGCACATTCGTCCAGGGTGGGTGGACATTTTGGGACAAAAAGGACTTCTGAGTTGCTGGCGAGGACATACTGGTGGCCGCATATGGCCCGTGACGTCAGGGAATATGTTCAGGCGTGCGTCTCCTGCGCCAAGAATAAGTCCCCTCGACAACGGCCAGCTGGGCTACTTTTCCCTTTTACCGGTGGCAGACAGGCCCTGGGAGATGTTCGGAATGGATTTTGTGTGGGCTTACCCAAGTCTCGGGGCTGCACCATCATCTGGGTGATAACCGACCATTTCTCCAAAATGGTGCACTTGGTGCCTTTACCACGGTTACTGTCTGCACGGGCCTTGGCAGCATTATTCATCAGGCATATTTTCCGCCTACACGGTATGCCAGACAAAATTGTCAGTGATCGAGGTCCCCAATTTGCGTCTCGGCTCTGGAGAGAGCTATGCCAGCTACTCAGTATTGAGTTAAACCTCTCCTCTGCGTATCATCCTGAGACAAATGGGTTGGTAGAGAGGGCCAACCAGACCTTGGTCACATATTTGCGACATTTTGTCTCAGCCAGGCAGGATGACTGGGCATCCTTGCTACCGTGGGCGGAGTTTGCTCTCAATAATGCTGTGGCTGACTCCACCGGACAGACCCCATTCCTCTTGAACTACGGTCAGCATCCGCGGGTACCGGTGCCCATGACCTTGTCTTCCGCCGATTCCAGGGTGGCAGACTGGGCTGTGGAGGCACGGGACATTTGGGACCGTACCCAGGACGCCATCCAGGCCTCCAAGGAGAGGATGAGGTCTTCTGCCGATGTTCATCGGCGCCCCGCTCCGACATTTGCTCCAGGCGACTTAGTGTGGCTCTCTGCCCGAAACATCAGGCTGCGAGTAGAGTCGACTAAATTGGCACCTCGTTATCTGGGCCCCTTTAAGATTCTTGAGCAGGTAAACCCTGTAGTTTACCGCTTAGCCCTTCCGTCTCGAATTGGTATCACCGACACCTTTCACGTGTCCCTTCTGAAACCCGTGGCCATCCCCCGGTTTTCTGAGTCCTCTGCCGGGACGTCAGGTTCCTCTACCGACGATCATGAGGTGAACTCCATTGTTGGGTGCAAGGTGGTACAAGGCAAAAAGTTTTATTTGGCGGACTGGAGGGGCTATGGGCCTGAGGATAGGTCTTGGGAGCCTGCCAAGCATATTCACGCTCCACAGCTCATCGCTGCCTTTGAGCGCAGCGAGGCCCAAAGAAGGGGGGCCCTAGGAGGGGGGGTAATGTTAGGGTTAGAGTTCCCAATGCTGCACAAGGGGAATCTCGAGCCATTCCCGCTGCGGTCCCCCATCTGTCTCCGGTCGCAGTGGAGCCTGCTCAGCAGAGACGTCAGTCCCAGAGTCTTGCCCGGTCTAATACTGTGCAGAGACTTGCTGCTGCCTCTCCTGGATCTGCGGTTATAACCAGTGCTGGAGCAGGCAGATTTGGGACTAAGTCCTCTGTTTCTTCTTCTGAGCATGCCCAGGACAAGATCTCCCATTGGAGATCAGGGGTCACATGCTCAGATACAGCTACGACTCTTATTGGTCCTCCAGGAAGGTCCTGTAGCTGTTTGTGATCTGAAGCAGATTTCTATTGGTCCTTTCTGGAAGGTCTTCTACTCGTGGCTGCTATAAAAGGTTGTCCTGACCGCATGGCCGTGCGCTAGTATCAAACCATTATGTGCTTTGCGCCAGTATGGTCATGCGTGTGTGTGTGTGGTTAGGGCGGCTGAAATACGCCATTACAATACCGACCTAATCAGTGAGGAGCTTGGTATGCTAGCTGGCCAGGGTCGGTGTCTTAGATACCTTTAGAATACCGGCATAACCGGTGAGGAGTTTGGTTGCCGTATTCAGGGCCTGGCGTACAGACGCCATAGATAGCGCATGACAACTTCCTATGTCCGCTTAGCAGTCAACTGTGTACCTGGACACGGTAGGGTTTCTCAGCGGCTCTGTGACGCAACAGGGTTCGCTTTAAAACGCTAGTCAGCGCCCTAGCATTTTACTTTGCAGCTCACTGAAGCTAAGTGAGTTCGCACTTATCGCCATATAGCGCTGCGGCATTCCCACTAGCGGCTCTGTAGATTAACAGAGTTTGCACTATCTGCCACAGCGCGCTACGGCGTTTATTTTAGCGACTCTGCGGGATAACAGAGTTCGCTACTTACGCCATCTTACTAGCAGCAGGCTCTGCCTGCACGGTGGACCCCGGGCTGCGAACGCACCTCTCTACATTATTTATTAGGTGCGTTTCGCAGACCCTAACATCTTGTCTCACAAAAAACGAGCCGCCATACAGCGTCATCAGCGAGAAAATAAAAAAGTTATAGCTTGCAGAATAAAGCGATCAGTAATAATTATTTTTTATATAAAATTGTTTTTATTGTATAAAAGTGCCAAAACATAAGAAAATGATATAAATGAAGTATCGCTGTAATCGTACTAACCCGAAGAATAAAACTGCTTTATCAATTTTACCACACGCGGAACGGTATAAAGGCCCCACCCCCCCAAAAGAAATTCATGAATTTCTGTTTTTTTGTTCATTCTGCCTCCCAAAAATTGTAATAAAAAGCGATCAAAAAATGTCATGTGCCCGAAAATGGTACCAATAAAAACGTCAACTCGTCCTGCAAAAAATAAGACCTCACATGACTCTGTGGGCCAAAATATGGAAGAACTTGACACAAGGAATGCGACACTTGTAGCCCATGTCCTGGATATGTCTGTGTGTGGTGGCTCTTGAAGCAATGACTCCGGCAGCAGTCCACTCCTTGTGAATCTCCCCCAAATTTACAAATGGCCTTTTCTTAATAATCCTTTCAAGGCTGCGGTTATGCTGGTTGTTTGTGCACCTTTTTCTTCCACACTTTTTCCTTCCACTCACCTTTTCATTAATATGCTTGGATACAGCACACTGAACAGCCAGCTTCTTTAACAATGACCTTTTGTGGCTTACCCTCCTTGTGGAGTGTGTCAGTGACTGCCTTCTGTACATCTGTCAAGTCAGCCATCTTCCCCATGATTGTGGAGCCTACTGAAACAGACTAAGGGACATTTTTTATACCCTTAGGAAGCCTTTGCAGGTGTTTTTTGTTAATTACTCTAATTTACTGAGATAATGACATTTGGGTTTTCATTGGCTGTAAGCCATAATCATCAACTTTAACAGAAATAAACACTTGAAATAGATCACTCTGTAATGACTCTGTAATAAATGAGTTTCACTTTTTTTCACTTTTTTTATTCAAGAACTGAAATCAATTAACTTTTTGATGATATTGTAATTTTGTGAGAAGCACCTGTATATGGTACATAGAAAGCTGCTAAAGGTGGTGTGGGCCGGGTTATACAGGGCTTACCAGTCCAAGCTCTGCTAGATCAGCAAAGAAATTGTGATTCTGTCATAATTGCTGCACCCAGTAAACTAAATGATACATTGATGGAATCAGGGTATCTGTACCTACAATATGTCAGATTTCATACCTTGAATCTTTAATCCCTGTTGTACCAGTGTCTCATCCCTGGTACTCTTAAAATGTTTTGTTTAGATTATTGCAGTGGTGATGCAAAGTATAACCTACTTGACCGCTGCAGTCAATCAGTGACTATTCTATACTATAGCTATAATTCCCTTTGATTGTCCTGAAAATCTAACAGCATACTACAGTGTTATGATTTGGTAGCCGAGGACAAGAGTAAATAACAGCAAAGGCAGCCAAACACCCAGAGAGGTTGGGAACTAATGGGTTGCAGATCCCTAAGCTAACCGCACAACTAGAAGCAGCCGTGGGACGTACCTACGGTGACCTAGACGCCTCGGCACAGCCGGAGAGATTAGCTACACCTGAAGATAGAAACAGGAAAGCTAACTGCTCCGGAGTAGAGCCCCAAAGGAATAGGTAGCCCCCAAACATATAATGGCATTTAGACAAGAAGAAACACCGACGCAGGCAGAAAATAGAGTGAGCAAACGCTGGGGCCAAATACTGCTTAGATAGGACAGGACAGGACAGAATACTATCTGCAACCCAGCAAAACCCTAGAAAACTCCAACACTTCTGATTTTAAAAAATGCTGAGACCACACGATCTCGCCACCCGCTAAATCAGATCTCTGGTGTGACCAAGCGGCTAACCTGCAGCCACTCAAATAGCAGGGAAAGAGCAATGGAACAAATAAACAGTGGCTACTGAAAAACAGAGAGTAGCATAGGCCCCTGGAGGGGAACCTGGCTAACCTCCCACAAAACTGCAGACAAAAAATGGAAATTGCAAACATGATAGAAACAGGCAGAAATATCTTATCTGAAAGTAGCAGACGAAGGCAAGACACCAGCTGACTTCCAAATGAACCAGGAAACAACAATTGATCACCGGCGAGGATCATGGGAAGGCAGCTCACTTATATCAGCCCAGTCAGTCTCTCCTGATTGCCAGTCATCGCTTGCAGGTGATGGACTTCTACTATTCAACACTGGTTCAATACCCTCAGCAACCACCAGAGGGAGCCCCAACTCAGAAGTAATTTCCAACATTCTCACAACACTACAGGATTGTTTCTTTGCTGTGGAGCACCTGCTACAAGTTGTTGTTGACTTGGGTGCCAAGGGCCCCAGTTACCAACTCCAGGGCCCCACTTTTCAGCTACATTCAAATGTGACATTATCTTCAATCACAAATTTACATAACAATGATCTGGGTAGGTTAGTAAATGAATAAGATGCCGCCTTTGTCTGTACATAGTGATTCAAATATATGGTGCCAAGTGCTGCTCATGTAAGAGGGTGTTGGCTCTTTCTTGCACATGGGCCCACTGGAGGATTCTCCTGTGGACCAGTCCAAGCCTTGTTGTAAACCATCCCATCTTAAAAGACCTATAAGAGATTTAAATTTCCTGTGGATGGTTGCTTCATTTTCAGTATAATTGTAATGATTCCATTAAATTATATTGGAGAAATACTGCTGTATATAAACTACCTAGTATAAAAGTATAGGATCACTTGGCATTAACCGCTTTGCATTTCTTTGAACTGGATTTGAATTTCACATCCAATCAGAATTGAAATTTTCAAGATTAGTATATTGACACTTTCATCAATAAAAAGCCAAGCCAAAATAAGGAAAGACCAAGAAACAGACCAATCAGGGTAATTAGGTATCGAAAATTATTTATTCAATATATAGTGACAATAAACATATATTAAAAAGACTAGAATGTGCGTATACAGGGATAAATATAGGATCATATGAGAAGCCTCAAAAGGTAATAGAATTCATAAAAATAGCCCTGGATAAAAGCAAGTGATACAAAAATAATAATGAATACAACAATAAAGAAATCCAAATATTCAATAATAATAATTCAAATAAGGTGCAATGTGCAAACTAAAGAAAATTATCATATCTTGTAACCACTTGTTGAAGGAATCATCAAATATAAGCGAACCATGCCTGATATGCAGGTAGAAAAAGTGCCAAGTGCAAGAAAAAGTGCAATGTGCAAATAAATCCAGGGATTATATACAGAAATATTGCAGTACCTTATGAGGGTTATAATCCTGAACGCACCAGTGCCCCAACGCACATTTCGGATTACCTTTTCCTTCATCCCCCTAGGTACTGCGATATTCCTATATATAATCCCTGGCGTAATAATGATGTTATATATATATATATATATATATATAATATATATATATATATATATATATATGTGTGTGTATGTAAAATAAGGATATATATATTTTTTATATGTATATTTTTTATTATTTAGATATATAATTTTTACATTTCTCTGTGAATATATATATATATATTTTATTAGTTTTTATGTATTTTTATTATTATTATTTTTTACTGCTCCCTCAGTTTTTTGTGTGATTTTTATTTCTTTTCTACACTTTCATCAATGCAGATTTGTTTTCATTTTAGGATATTGATGCCCAGAAAGATTTGGAAGCCTTGACTGTGTCTCTGAGGCAGTGAGATGAATGGATTCCAAGTAACCATTTATCACTTTTGGATACAATAAACCCCTAATATATCATGCAAATAATTTTTTTTAAACTGTATTGTCAAAAATCATTGTTTAACTTTTGATTATAATTTAGACTACCATGACTTGTTTTACAAAAACTGATTTGGTGATTACATTATAGAGCCATTACCTAATAGGTCGCTTGTCAGTGTAATCCTGATAGACATTTATGCTTTAAAATATGGCGTAGAAGATTTTACATTAAACAAAATAGGTTTGCAGAGGTGGACATAGCATTTGACGTTTTGTTTTTGAAAAGGTGATGCTAAGAGATTGTTTTCCGACCAATTGAAATGAAGAAATCTGCATGAATAGGTATTACATCCAAAACTATGCTATTTAAGGGAAGCTATCATCAGAAAATGCCCTACTGTTTACATCAGGTTTTTGTGGGGGGGGGGGGTTAAAAAATTTTAGCAATTTTTTTTACATATAAAGATCTGTGTCAAAGATAAAAAATAGAACTCTTGCCATTTTCACTCTAGCTGCTGGGTTTCTTTTAGACTCTTAACTTCCTATTGTTTTAGGAAATAATACATGCACATAGTTACAATGGTTGTTTCCTTACCCTACCTTTTTTATTGAAGTGTCTAATGAGCTGTGAAAACTAATTGTGAAGGGAGAGATATTGTGATTAGTGGATCCTGTGTTATCAGCTGTGCATAGGGGCATTTACCTGTCATTGTAATCCTGCCTCAGATAACATGGAGCTTTGCCATATAAGTAAAGAAAAGGACTCTAAAAAGTTGTAGTAGCCAGTATGAAAGATTACTAATACTAATTTAACTTTTTCTTTTTTTAATAAAGCTCGTAATATGGAAAAAAAAGCATAGCTTCACTTTTTTGTTAAACACAATTACCGTATATACTCTCGTATAAGCCGAGATTTTCAGCCCATTTTTTAAGGCTGAAAGTCCCCCTCTCGCTTATATGCGAGTCATATACCAGGGGGTCGGTGGGGGAGGGTGAGCGGGGGTGTCAGATCATTCTTACCCCTCCGCCGGAGCGTCTCTGCAGCCCCCCTGCTTCTCCCACGATCTCAGGCTCCTTCCTGCAGCTGTCATATGGTATCACTCATTAAAGTCATGAATATGCACATATTCATGACTTTAATGAGCGGTACCACGTGACCGCTGTAGGAAGGAAGAGCTGCGGGAGAAGAGCAGGGGCTGCAGAGACGCGCCGGCGGAGGGGGGAGTATATGCGATATTTACCTGTCCCCGTTCCACCGCTGCTCGCCGCTGTGTCCTCGCGTCCTCTAGCTGTGAATGTTCAGGCAGAGGGCGCGATGACGTAGTTAGTACGCGCCACACCCTCTGCCTGAGCGCTCACTGACAAGAGGACCCGGAAGACAGCGGCACGCAGCGGTGAACCGGGTACAGGTAAATATCTCTGGTGCCGGGGCCCTGAGCGAGCGGTGACACCGGCACCTGTCCCCCATAGCGCGCCGGTGTCCCCGCCTGCTCAGGACACCGGCACCTGGCCCCAGCGACGACAGGTGAGTATGTCATTTTTTTTTTTTTTTAGTTGCAGCAGCAGTATAAGGGACCTATACTATGGAGCACATGTGGCATAATCTGTGGAGCACATGTGGCATAATCTGTGGAGCATATGGGGCATAATCTGTGGAACATATGGGGCATAATTTGTGGAGCATATGGGGCATAATCTGTGGAGCATATGGGGCATAATCTGTGGAGCATATGGGGCATAATCTATGTAGCATATGGGGCATAATCTATGGAGCATTTTATGGGGGCATAATCTATGGAGCACCTAATGGGGGCATAATCTATGGAGCATCTTATGGGGCCATTATTAACCTTTGTGCAGCATTATATGGGGCGTATTTTGTATGGAGCATCTTATGGGGCCCATCATGGACTGTATGGAGCATTATATGGGGCTCCTGATTCAGTATGGTTATTCAAAAACATTTAACCTACTGATGTCTCAATTAATTTTACTTTTATTGGTATCTCTTTTTATTTTTGTAATTTACCAGTAGCTGCTGCATTTTCCACCCTAGGCTTATACGCAAGTCAGTAAGTTTTCCCAGTTTTTTGTGGCAAAATTAGGGGGGTCGGCTTATACATGAGTATATACAGTAACTAAAAAAAACAGATTTAATTAAAATGTCATTTTCTGCTGATAGTTTCCCTTTACGTCTGTATATACTGATATATTTTATGAGGGTATAAGGAATGATGTACTGAATAAGCAATACTAAGCAACATAATAAAAGTATTTTATGTTAAATAAATGTTTTGTTTTTCTTAATGAGCCATTTATAGGTCACTATTCTGTGTGAAATGTGCAGGCTACATTTCATGAAAATAGAGAAGGCAGACCTATTGCGTTACTATCAAAAGTACTAGCAGTTTCTCCCACCTATGCAACTCCTGGGGGTTTTACACTTATAGAACTATGGAGCCCAAACCATTCCGGTAATGTAAAATAAAAAAGTCAAGTTGTACTTATCGTTCCCATCTCCGGTGCCAGCTCCCTGGCACACCATCTGTTCTCTGTGCTGCAATGGTGATGTCATGTTGACCGCCCCCATCTTTGCTGCAGCCAATCACCGAGTTCAGCGACTTTGCCATTGTACAAATCAAAAGCCACTGAGTTCAGTGATTGGCTGCAGCAGTGATGTGAACTGTATGTGTGATATTATCTCTGTGGTCAAGACGCTGAGACCAAACATGCGTTGAGGAGCATGCTCAACAGCTCTTCACTCTGCTTCTCTTTGCAATGGTACCATAAGCTGGGCAAGGTGGCTCACTGTCCCTGTTCTAGTGATCAGTGGGATCCCAGTGATTAAACATTTATCACTTCTCCACAGGTTGGGTGATAATTATCTGCTGTGGGAAAACTCTTAAAATGCTAGCCGCATGGGAAATGTGTGCTTTTCAAAGTTTAATTAGAGTGTGAGAGCATGAACCCGTTATAGCTAGGAGCAGATATCTTAGGCTACTTTCACACATCCGTTTTTTTCCAATCTGGCACAATCCGTCCTAGTTTGAAAAAGGCAAATCCTGCTTAGATTGGGAAAAACTGATGCGATGGATGAGGTTTTTATCCGGATCCGTCTTGAACTTTTGAACCCGAGAAATGCAGTGTGAGCATGGCTGGAAGGAGAGAGACCGACCTTGATTCCGTCCTTCCAGGCATGCGCAGAGGAATAAAACGGAGTCCGGTGGCCGGATCAGTCCTTTGCATGATCCGACACCCATAGACTTCTATTGTACCAACAAGCCTGATGCGCCGCTTCAGGCGCTATCCGGTTTTCTTTCAGGAAACAAAAAACGTTCCTAGACATGTCTAGTCCGGCCGCAGGATTTGAAATTTATGACGGATCTGGGAAAAAACGGACGAAACAGAAGGACATGCTGCGCTATCCGACGCTAATGCATGTCAATGAGAAAAAACAGATCCGGCGGTATAAAAAACGGATCCGTTTTTTTTTAAAAAGTCGGATCGCGCCTGACGGCAAAAAACTGATGTGTGAAAGTAGCCTTAGTGTGTGAGATGTATAGTGACAGACAGCCTTGATCTCTTGGTCTGACTACCTGCATAGTTAGGAAGATGACTAACACCTTTCAGATAAGGGCCCTGTAGTGGGAGAGGCAGTGCAGCTAAGTTTAGCTGTGTCATATTAATAACTTTTCTATCAGCTCTCCTCATTACACTGTCACCTCTGCTGTACTGCCTGTCCGTAGATGTCAGTAATCACCTGAACATCTGTTGTGTTCAACTTCTAATCATTCTGCAGGGTGTCATTACATCTCACACCAGGAATGCTTCAGAACACGCTGTTCCCAAGGGAGTCATAATGACAGCCCTGATGTCACTGCAGAGCATAATGTGATTACTGGAACATTCTGTAATCAGGAGAGCTGAAAAGAAGGGTTTGTAATGTGGCACAGCTAAACTCGGCTATACTGGCTCATACAAGATGTTAGACTAGGAGATCAGAGCTGTATCAGTACATCTGATATACTAATAAATATGCTCTAAGCTATTGCGGGGCATGTTCTTTTTGTTGAGTGCTGCTGCCTGCTTATGATTGGTCCTCATCATATAGGGTGAAGAAGTATACTCCCCCAGTGAAGTCTGTCTAACACCCACTTGGGTGTCAAATACTTTCATTGTGAACGAAAGAAAGAGAAGGGAGTGCAATTAGCGCAGATCAACCAGATCAGACCAAATCTCTGTGGCAAACGCACTCATCTGAGAGTTGTGCAATCCAGGCACAACACCGGTGCACCTAAGAAAGGATCTCCTGTCGGCTGTATCTCAACCCGCTGGATTCATAAGGATCCAGATTGAATCATGGTGAGAGGGAAAGCTCCCAGGCTTACAGGAATGATTCCGGAGATTAAATTAGGTAAGTAAAAAGCTAATTTCATATTGCTACGCGTTTCGGGACCTTAACTGGCTCCTTCATTAGGCAGGTGAAAGTATACTTTCATCTCAGGAATCATTCCTGTAAGCCTGGCAGCGCTCTTTCTCACATCAGAAACTTTCATCTCACCACAAAATACATTGATTGCTAATATCTCCACAACTGAGGGGGTGAAATTCAAATAGAATAAAAATCATTCCACTCAGCATGAAAAATTTGGTGAAATGTACTTTTTAAGTAAATAATCTACATATACAGCGAAACGGGCAAAGGCATCTTATCCCCTTATATACATGTTTGATTTTATGTTAAGGTGTTGTAGTCTGCTATCACCAAATACAAAATGCTAGCCTGCAGTCAAAGGGGTAAGAATGATGTTTCCAGTAGTCAAGCTTGGTATGCCCTAATTGTACCCAATATTGTATGATTAATATTCCTGAGAACACTATTAATATTCCTGAGAACACTATCCCAGACTTTTCTGAAATCCTGTGCTTGTGCTTTTGATGCCTAGGTAAGACTCGTGCATGGTGAAGGTGGGTGTACTTGTGCAGTGCACAAACAGACCCATGGTGAATACTTGCTGAAGTAGACTTTGACAGCACTTATACAAGATTTCACAAGGTCTTGGGATGACCTACCTGCAGATCCTTAAATCTAGCCATATTGAGTGCATGTAGAGCTTTGCAAGCTTGACTTCTGGCTGCAGCAACTTAACTTCTTGACTTCAGAGTAGTAATTCGCTTAAGGATCAGGTCATTTTCAAAGTTCTTTTTTATCACAATTAGACCAAGGCCCGGACCTATAAACCACAGTATAATATGGCGGTGTGCAACATTTTTATGTTTTTTAAATTGTATTCATCTTGTACTGAGATATATGGCACCCAGTATCTGACAACACTAGAGTCTATGGAAAGAGAGGCACAGCCCTTTCTGGTAGTACCTGTGCAGGACTGTCCACTAAAAAGAAGAATTGCTGGCAAAAAATGGGTTGAGAAATTTGCCCGAAGGTTGTAGAGAAGACAAATATAAAGCATGTGATGCTCGTTCAAACTTACACTTACCTGTGCCAAGTAGCAGTTGTGGGCAATATGAAAATCACACCTGAAACCAGATAAAAAGAGGAGAAGTTGACTCAATCTTTGCATTGTGAGTCTGTGTGTGCCACACTAAGGCCAGGGTCCCAGTAGCGTATCACATCCGATGCAAGAGAATAATAATAATAATAATAATAATCTTTATTTATATAGCGCCAACATATTCCGCAGCGCTTTACAGTTTAACAGTTTCAAAACACAAGTCATAGGTAACAACGTTAACAATACAATAATTAAAGCAAAATAAGCCGACCCTGCTCGTGAGAGCTTACAATCTACAATGAGGTGGGGGAGATACAAAGTACAGGTGTGTATATACAATGGTGCATTTACAATGATGGTCCAGCCATCTTGAGGGAGTGAGGCATGGATGGAGATAGTGAATGGGCTACACATACACACTTAAACATAGAACGACTTTGGTTAGTGAATGTGATAGGCCACTCTGAACAAATGTGTTTTGAGGGAGCTCCTGAAACCATGCAAATTGTGGATAGTCCTAATTTCTTGGGGTAGAGCATTCCAGAGGATTGGCGCAGCGCGGGAGAAGTCTTGGAGTCGGGAGTGGGAGGTACGGATTAGTGCAGAGGTTAGTCGAAAGTCGTTTGCAGAGCGCAGCAGTCGGTTAGGCCGATAGATAGAAATGAGGGAGGAGATGTAGGGGGTGCTGCACTGTGGAGAGCTTTGTGGGTGAGAACCAGTACTTTGAATTGGATCCTATAATGAATGGGCAGCCAGTGTAAGGACTGGCGAAGAGCGGACGCGTCCGAGTACCGATTAGCCTGATGGATGACCCTGGCTGGTGCATTAAGGATGGACTGGAGAGGGGATAGTCGAGTAATGGGGAGGCCAAGTAATAGAGCGTTGCAGTAGTCCAGGCGGGAGTGGATCAATGCTACAGTGAGGGATTTTGTTGTTTCCATGGTGAGAAAAGGGCGGATTCTAGAGATGTTCTTTAGGTGTAGACGGCAAGAGCGGGCAAGAGATTGTATATGGGAGGTGAAGGAGAGATTGGTGTCAAACATAACACCCAGACAGCGAGCCTGCTGCCGGGGTGTTATTATGGTGCCGCCCACAGAGAGGAAAATGTCAGATTTAGGGAGGTTAGTAGACGGCGGGAGCAGAAGGAGTTCAGTCTTGGAGAGGTTAAGTTTCAGATAGAGAGCGGACATGATGTTGGAGACTGCGGACAGACAGTCGGTGGTGTTCTGTAGAACAGCGGGGGTAAGGTCGGGGGATGACGTGTATAGTTGTGTGTCATCGGCATAAAGATGGTACTGAAAGCCAAATCTGCTGATGGTCTGTCCAATTGGGGCCGTGTAGAGAGAGAAGAGAAGGGGGCAAAGGACTGAGCCCTGGGGTACACCGACAGTGAGAGGAAGAGGAGATGACGTGGAGCCAGAGAACGAAACACTGAAGGAGCGGTCAGAAAGATAGGAGGAGAACCAGGAGAGAACAGTGTCCTTAATACCTAGTGACTGGAGCCTAGAGAGTAGGAGACGGTGGTCAACCGTGTCGAAAGCTGCAGAAAGGTCGAGAAGAATGAGCAGAGAGTGGTCGCCGTTACGTTTTGCTGTAAGAAGGTCATTGGTCACTTTGATGAGGGCAGTTTCAGTCGAATGTAGGGGGCGGAAGCCGGACTGTGAAGGGTCTAGGAGGGAGTAAGTGGAGAGGTAACGGGTGAGGCGGAAGTAGACTAGGCGCTCCAAAAGTTTAGAGATGAAGGGGAGATTGGAGACCGGTCTGTAGTTGTTTGTGCAGGAAGGGTCAAGAGCGGGTTTCTTTAGTAATGGAGTAATGATGGAGTGTTTGAAGGAGGATGGGAAAATGCCAGAGGAGAGTGAGAGATTAAAGATTGTAGTTAGGTGAGTTGTGACAACTGGAGAGAGAGACTGGAGGAGATGTGAGGGGATGGGGTCGGTAGTGCATGTAGTCGGACGAGAGGAAGAGAGGAGTCTGGAGACTTCTTCTGTGATGGGATCAAATGTGGAAAGTGAGCCAAGGGAAATGCAGGGTGGGATGGGAGTCACAGCACTTGGTGGTTGAGAGCAGATTTCCTGACGGATAGTATCTATTTTTTCTATAAAGTGGGAGGCCAGGTCGTCAGCACAAATGTCTGTGATAGGGGCTTGTGCTTTTGGCCTGAGGAGGGAGTGAAAAGTGTCAAAAAGTTTCTTGGGGTTGTTGGCTAGTGAGGAGATCAGTGTGGTGAAGTAGGTCTGTTTGGCGAGGTGAAGGGCAGCATTATAAGTTCTTAACATGAATTTAAAGTGGATGAAGTCTTCTGGTGTGCGGGTTTTTCTCCAGAGGCGTTCAGCACTCCTAGAGCATCGCTGAAGAAGTCGAGTTTGCAATGTGAGCCAGGGCTGTTTTACTGTGTGTTTGGAGGTTCTGAGGGTGAGCGGTGCTACTTGGTCAAGGGTGCTTTTAAGAATGTCATTGTAGTGATGAACAGCCAGATCAGGACAGGAAAAAGAGTAGATTGGGGACAGCGATGAGTGTAGGGAGTCTGAAAGTGTCTGAGGGTTAATGGCTTGTAGATTTCTGAATGTGTCGTAGGTAGGAGTGCGCTGGGGTGGTGGAGGATTTGTGAGCGTGAAGGAGAGAATGTTGTGGTCAGAGAGTGGAAGCGGTGAGTTATTTAGGTGGGAGATTGAACAGAGGCGGACAAAGACCAGGTCAAGGGTGTTGCCATCCTTGTGTGTCTCAGAGGTTGAAAGCTGTGAGAGGCCTAGAGAAGTGGTTAGTGATAGAAGCTGAGATGCAGATGTGGAAGTAGGGCTGTTAATGGGGATGTTGAAGTCTCCAAGGATAAGGGTTGGTAGTTCTGAGGACATGAAGTGCGGCAGCCAGGCTGAGAAGTGGTCAAGGAACTGGGTGGGTGAGCCTGGGGGCCGATATATGACCGCTACTCTGAGGGAGAGGGGATGGAAGAGCCTGATGGTGTGGACCTCAAAAGAAGGGAATAAGAGTGATGGAATTGGGGGGATGACCTGGAAAGTGCATTGTGGGGACAGGAGTATGCCAACTCCACCACCATGTCTGTTTGTGGGTCTCGGGGAATGGGAGAACTGTAAACCACCATAGGAAATGGCAGCAGGGGAGACAGTGTCAGAATCCTGAATCCAGGTTTCAGTGAGGGCCAACAGATTAAGAGAGTGGTTCAGAAAGTAGTTGTGCAGGAAGGATAGCTTGTTGCATGCAGACCGTGGATTCCAGAGGGCACAATTGAAAGAAGGAGATGAGGGAGTGCAAGTAATATTAATAAGATTATTATGGTTTCGGTATGAGGTAGGGTAGGGATTGAGGTTGGGGGATGGTGGACCAGGGTTGGGGGAGATGTCCCCTGAAATCAGTAGGAGTAGGAAGATAAAGAGCAGGTAGTTGTTGGAATTGTAAGTAGGTTTTTTATGTGATGTGTTTGGGCAAGATGGGCTGAGGTTTTTCAGGAAGGTGAGGAGTGCATGGGAGCTGTACATGGGAGAGGGAAGGATAGAGGGGCTGATGTGTATGAGTCGTGATGGAGGGGGGATGGGGCGGTGAATGTGGATGGCAATGGAACACAGGAGGAAATAGATAAAGTACATAATGAAAAATAAGGCAAAGTGTGGGGTACCTGATTCCAGCCCTGATTAACTGCCATGAATAACTGCCGTTTTCAAGATGCTTTTCTTCTGTGATGCTTAACTTCTGGGATGCATGCGCCCCCACAATGCATGCGCCCCTTAGACTACTCCTAAATATATAGTCCACACTACAGGGTCAGGAAAGTGGGATTGTGGGAAATGCTTTGGGATAATTTGCCAGCTGGGGCCAGCACACCAGGGGGTGGTTAGATCATCAAAGGCACTAGACCTGGCAACATCTATATATTATAGCACTTTCCACCTGATAGCATCTACAGAGGCCCCAGTCACACGAATACACAGCAGTAAGTATTAAGCACAGTGCAAAAAATGAATTATACTAAAGTTTTACCAGGCACATTAAACTATGTTGCAAAATGGTACAGCAGTGGTTGGCAGCAATCAGAAGTATGGAGTGCCTACTATTGCTATATATTTCCACATGCAAGACAGAAGGGCTTGTGTCATTCAGCTGCTTGCTGATAATGAATGGAGTGCATACATGCAGAGAGGATCAATTCAGAGGATGAATGATTTGGTTACCATTGCTATATATTTCCACATGCAAGACAGAAGGGGCTTGTGTCATTCAGCTGCTTGCTGATAATGAATGGAGTGCATACATGCAGAGAGGATCAATTCAGAGGATGAATGATTTGGTTACCTGTGTGAAGAGAGAAGATGAATGTTAATTCCTTCCCATGAATAACTGCCGTTTTCAAGATGCTTTTCTTCTGTGATGCTTAACTTCTGGGATGCATGCGTCCCCACAATGCATGAATGAGAATCAAATGCGATAAGCAAATGACACTCGGCTTCTGCTCTGCTGCAAGCGGGAGCCGAGTGTTAGTGCCAGAGTGTCAGCATATCTGCGGAGTAGATAGAGAAATTAATTTCTCCATCTCCTCTGCTGCTGACTTCGGCGGGAATCACACTGATACTCAAGTGCAGAGCAATATTTCACACGCACTCATAGACTTAAATGGGTGCTTGCATTCCTAATTCAGCATGGTGCGTTTTTTTCCTGTCCAATCGCGATTCAATCGGAGTTGGAAAAAAAATGCAATTGAGAACAGAAGCATAGGATTAAATTTTTTTAGATTTCTAATTGGATTGCATGCGTCCGATTTAATCGCAAGTAGGAGCGAGCCCTAAGCATGGAGAACAGAAAGAGAAGAAGAGAATTGTCTGAGGACAGGGTGCCGACACTTTGACCATGGCTAACTTATGTTTCAAAAATTTAATGCTCCGAGTTTTCTGCGATTTTAGGTCCTTTGGTTGGTCCTATCGTGGATTGACAGATTTCTCTATATGAACCCTTATACAAAGAAAGCTGTCCCTGAAAGGACTGCCTACTGGACTG
This sequence comes from Oophaga sylvatica, assembly GCA_033576555.1. Lineage (NCBI taxonomy): Eukaryota > Metazoa > Chordata > Amphibia > Anura > Dendrobatidae > Oophaga > Oophaga sylvatica. The sequence goes on from JARQOD010000005.1 coordinate 470,968,047, forward strand.
AAAATTCCAGAAAGATCAGAGTTTTACATTATTAAAGCACAGGTTATAATGACTCATTTATCGCCAATATATACATCAATCTGCTCTGCTCCCCGTGCTATATAACATGATGCCTGCCTGTTGAATTGCATTTTCATGGTGTTAGGTTCCCTTTAAATTCACAAGATGAACACTTGAAATGGTCTGAATTATTTTAATCAGGAGTGATCCAGGAATGTGTGGCCATTCTGGAGCTGGGTAGCTTTGTATTTGTACTGGCAGCGGACACATGCTTGCATCAGGCACTGGCTGTATGACCTCAGCCAGGTATGTTTGACTCTGAAATGCTGCAACGTTTTGAAGAAAAAAAACATATTTTAGAATCTGCCAGGGACTGATCCGCATGGTACGCTAGTCGTAGAGGCGGGTCCCCAGCAACTTCTTCTGACAGACTCACCCTGAGTAACGGGTCTCTCCATGTTCTCGCATGCAGGAAAAGGACGGTCAATTCAGGAGAGCGGGCAACATATATTAACTGTCAGGTTTCCTTTAAGCAATTATGATACTTCCACCTATTCAGCAGTAGAATAGATTTGACAAATCTGTAATGATTTCTTACAAGTCTAAGTGTATGAGGTCACACCCAGACCTCTCATTAACACCTTGCATGCCAAGATTGACTCAAGTTTTATAGGAATACATTTTGGGAACACTGTAAAATGTAAATGTCAGTTCTGAGTCAGTGACTGTTCACATCGTGTTTTATAATTTATCCGTAAAATATTTTAATAAAATGAAATTTATTTTGCAATTATTTGCTAAACATAACTATGGAGGACAGTGCTAAAGAGATAGTCATGTTTAATTATGACCGTAGTCCTTAAACGAGATGCTCAACGCAAGACTAATCAAAAGGAACACATCCCTGTGGTTCCTAGCTATAGCCTGTAGAATTGACCACACTGCAATATTTTTCATATAGTACAAACGTATGAAATCTGAAACAAAAAAGTGTACAGTTGGCTAAAGCTCCTATAGGTGCCATCAAAATTATAAAGGTCATAAAAAATATCCAGGGCATAATTTACAGGGTGTTGGGCTGCAGTTTGGGTAGTACAAGTGGTATTATTGTCAAGAACTCCCATTGATCTATTAGCTGGCACTCGCCTTCCAGTAGTCATGTGGGACCCATACAGCTACACTTGTAATGAATGAATAGGATCTCCCATTATAAAACTTGTATAGGTCATATATGCGGAGCTCAGGGGGCCAACGCCATTTGAATTTGAGGCCCAGTTTTTTTTTTTAAAAATCAGTCTTGTCCTGATTGTTTCTATGGAGGGACTTAATCAAGACTGGCATTGTGTATACCAGTCTTGATCAAGTGTCAACTCGAGTAAGATGTGACAAATTCATCAAGAGCCAGCACCGCTTCATAAATTTGGCACATCTTCCAGCTTCCCATGTGCCAAATTCAGAAACGTACTCCATTCGTAGATGGTTATAGACCGAAGTATATTTCTAAAGTAATTTACAACAGTTTTGTGGTGGAAATTATTTTTCATCTATCCAGCTGCGCCAGTCCACCCCCTACCGTTAAGGTCCGCCCACTTTTCAAAAAGATGGTGTGGATGGCATAAAAATGCAAACCATTGCAAAACTTGGGCAATTACTCTTTGCGCAGAATTTTTTTTTTTTTTTTTAACTTTTCACTCGTCTTTTGGTGAAAAGGATTTGATCAATTGACGCAAGTGTTAAACAATCCTAGGGAACATAACATATAACATAGGGAAGTCCTATAGGTGAAAACTAACAATCTTGCAGATTTCTTTGTAATTAGGTCAGTGCTCTAAGTGTTAATGATGGCGTGCATTCTCCTCAAGTTCCTTGCACAATGTACTGTTCTCATAATAGGTTGTGTAAGAGGTGCAGGGGAAACTTCAAAAGCAATTTGTTTATTAACTTATTATCTGCAGCGAGCTAACTGTACAAGGTTTAGTCACGCACTTAGGAGGACACTGATTGGCAACACATCTCACGCTGATAATTCATACAGGATGTTGAGACAAAACTGGATCCTACAGATACACACACCGCTTATCTCACCAGTTTCCCCTTCACTTGTACCTCTTGGAAAACCCGACCAGCATCCTACACAATATACTTGAAGCAAGTGAACAAGTTTTCTTGTGGAAGGAAAAACAAATGTAAAAGCATAAGGCTGGAATCACACATGCATTTTTTTTATTGCAGTTTTCGAAGGAAAGTCAAAGCCATGACTGTAAACATTAGAGAGAAGTATCCAGCTTTCTAGCGTTCTTCTCCTTTTTAGATCAGTTTTGGAGTCAAGTACGAGTGATAAAGATTCCTTTACATTACATGTGTATGACAATATTCTCTCCGAGAAGAAATGCTATTAATGGAAATTATCTCTGTGTTCAGAGTATGTCTGATGGTACATGAGAGAGAGCGAGAGCTTTGTTCCAGAACGGAATTTAAGCAATGGAGATTCTTCTGGGCATGCTCAGTCTCAAGAAATGGAATCCGTCACTGGATTCCGTCTTGTGATGGACGAACACGCATCCGTCGTCCATAGGCGCCCATTATATCACACGATGGACAGCGGCGGATCTGTCACCATCCGTCATTTTGACGCACACAAAAAACGTTCCTTTGGACATTTTTCTCGGCCGACGGACAGCAACTTTATAACGGATCCGTCGCACGACAGACAAAACGGAAGGCCATCCATCATAATCCTTTGCTAATAAAAGTCTATGGGGAAAAAAAACGGATCCGCCAAGCAAATCCGTCTGATGTTTTTTCCTGCTAATGACGGATTTTGACTGACGCCAAAAAACGGAAGTGTGAAAGAGGCCAAAGTGCCAAAATTGTTGAGTCTGGGCACTAAAACAGAGTGGGGCACTAAAAGAAGCACTGGTACTGTATGAAGAATAAAGGGGGCATAATTCATATTTTGGAGCAGTATTTCAGTATGGGGCACTATTATTGTGTTGGTCATTATTTTTTGGGCACTATGAGACTGATGGAAGTTTGTGCAGCAGTTGGAAGAAAATGGGAAGTCTGAAGGAAAGAGAGATGTCTGTCGGCAAACTGTGCAGAGACGTTTTGTGGCTCAAAGACAATCCCAGAAGCTTGCACTTGCGTTCGTAACTTCATTATTTTTGTTCTACATTAAATTATAGTGTCTGCAAAACACCTGTATAAAACAGGTATCTACCACTATATGATGGTAATGTGTGGAGGTCCCTTAATTTTTTTTTTTTTGCATTATTATTTGGTTTGTTTGTTATAAACACTTTGCAACGAGACTTCGCCACTAGGTCTGAGCATTTGAGAACAAGCTGGTGAGGTCTGTCCATGGCACTCTAGTTACACCCCTGGGCAGCCTTAGGAAATTTTTTGGTTTAAATTCTGAAATTGTATGAGTGTGTATCTTAATCTTGTGAGATATTACATGCACTATTCCCCTAATTTTTTTTCAGTACTGATATACAGTATTTTCAAAAAGTGTGAAGATTAATGCCAAATCTAAAACCTTGTGTGGATTGTCAGACTAAACAGACGGAGCAGACTTCTTACATAGGTATTTTGTCATCTGTGTTTCATTTTACCCATTAGACCACTTGCCTCTGACATGATTGACTCCCATATTTAATTGAAAATAGAAGACAAACTATTTAAGTCACATTAATTAGGATTGAGCTATGTAAAATCAATTTCTGATGTTTGGCACACTGGCGGACTGGTGTAGCCAACTAAAGACTTTCTAGAGTACTTGACATCAGGTTACATAAAATATATGATTCTTTATGATATCATACTCAAGTCATATCTTCAGTCTAGAATCAGTCGGGTAGTTGTCTTTGAGGGGATAATGTTATGTGACATTAATACATAAATGATGCAATTTTCCAAAAAAGATTTCTGGAAGTCTTTTCCCTGTAGAGTTTGTGCGACCTCTGCATTTAATAGCACAAATAGTACACAATATTAACAGTATTAACTGTAATCACATTTCTATAGACTATTCAGTTTTAGTAATACTAATATGCAAGGGCATACATTGAAATCACTGAGCCTCATAGCAAAAGTCCTAGTTGCTCCTCTCTCCCCCAAAACATACACTGTGTGCAGAATTATTAGGCAAATGAGTATTTTGATCACATCATCCTTTTTATACATGTTGTCCTACTCCAAGCTGTATAGGCTTGAAAGCCAAATGACAATTATGTAAATCAGGTGATTTGCATCTCTGTAATGAGGAGGGGTGTGGTCTAATGACATCAACACCCTATATAAGGTGTGCTTAATTATTAGGCAACTTCCCTTCCTTTGGCAAAATGGGTCAGAAGAGAGATTTGACCGACTCTGAAAAGTCAAAAATTGTAAGATGTCTTGCAGAGGAATGCAGCAGTCTTGAAATTGCCAAACTTTTGAAGCGTGATCACCGAACAATCAAGCATTTCATGGCAAATTGCCAACAGGGTCGCAAGAAGCGTGTTGATAAAAAAAAAGGCGCAAAATAACTGCCCATGAATTGGGGAAAGTCAAGCGTCAAGATGCCATTTGCCACCAGTTTTGCCATATTTCAGAGCTGCAACGTTACTGGAGTATCAAAAAGCACAAGGTGTGCCATACTCTGGGACATGGCCAAGGTAAGGAAGGCTGAAAAATGAAAACCTTTGAACAAGAAACATAAGATAAAACGTCAAGACTGGGCCAAGAAATATGTTAAGACTGATTTTTCTAAGGTTTTATGGACTGATGAAATGAGAGTGACTCTTGATGGGCCAGATGGATGAGCCCGAGGCTGGATCAGTAAAGAGCAGAGAGCTCCACTCCGACTCAAACGCCAGCAAGGTGGAGGTGGGGTACTGGTATGGGCTGGTATCATCAAAGATTAACTTGTGGGACCTTTTTGGGTTGAGGATGGAGTAAAGCTGCCAGTTTCTGGAAGACACCTTCTTCAAGCAGTGGTACAGGAAGAAGTCGGTATCGTTCAAGAAAAATATGATTTTCATGCAGGACAATGCTCAATCACATGCATCCAAATACTCCACAGCGTGGCCACCCAGTAAAGGTCTAAAAGAAGAAAAAATAATGACATGGCCCCCTTGTTCACCTGATCTGAACCCCATAGAGAACCTGTGGTCTCTCTTAAAATGTGAGATCTACAGGGAGGGAAAACAGTCCACCTCTCGGAACAGTGTCTGGAGGCTGTGGTGGCTGCTGCACGCAATGTTGATCGTAAACAGATCAAGCAACTGACAGAATCTATGGATAGAAGGGTTTTGAGTGTCATTGTAAAGAAAGGTGGCTATATTGGTCACTGATTTTTTTTGTTTTTGAATGTCAGAAATGTTTATTTCTAAATTTTGTGTTATATTGGTTTACCTGGTGAAAATAAACAAGTGAGATGGGTATATATTTGGTTTTTATTAAGTTGCCTAATATTTCTGCACACAGTGTATTCAGTGGAGTAGGTCCAGTAATACCTCTCATCTTTTAAAAAGAGCGAGAAGGACATGTATTGCAGCATGTGCACAGGAATTATGCTAATACTGTAGCCCCTTGGGTGTCTCACACGTAGTATGATAGCCCTCACAGCTCCTCTATACACAGTATGATGGACACCGCAGTTTTCCACAAAGTAGGATGTCTCTCACAGACCCACTATACACAGTGTGATGGTCACCACAGCCTCCCACACAGTTTGCTATATCCCACAACTCCCTATACACAGTATGACGGCCTGGATGGAAATAGGTTAGAATAAGTTAGGATATGCCATCAGTTAATGATCCACTCATCCTGGAATTTTCCTGCATAGCGGATCTCCTGGCTTCCCAGCTCTACACTGCATTGCAGTCCTCCCCGTTAACTCAAATGGAATCGCGTTGCAGCTTTTGAAAGAGTACACTCACAAACAGAGGAAGAAATGGGAATAGAAAAAACTACTGTGGCTTTTAGTCATAATATAGGTGGAGGTCCCACAAGTCACAACCTCCAACTGTCATATCCTTGACTCTGTCTTTTATGGAGTCACCAAGTTCTTAAGCCCTAATGAGATTCTTACATAGAAGTCATGCTGAGTTCAGGACACAGAATGCTTTTCTTGGGTTTAGAAATGGCATGAAATACTGTTCCTCATCCCTTGCAGGAAGGTCCTGAAGCCTAAAGTAGGGTCTAAAATGCTGAACATTCAATAGCCATTTTAATAGCACAATCAATCTGCAAAACATTTGCTATTGTACCCCAGCCATAGCCATCGTGCAAAACGACAAGTTAATCCTTGCATTTGTGTGAAAAATATATATTGCAAAATGTTAACTATTTTTTTCTAAGTCTAGAAGGTCTCAACAATGGTACACTTGCAATCAAAAATAATTCAACCCCCATTTTAAACTAAGTTTTGGAAAATTTGCAAACTTTCTGCTGTTTGTAATGAACAAATGAAACAAGAACAATATAAGCAGCTCAATGCAACTAATATAAAAAAGTGGTTTCTCCAAAATAAGTACAAAATGCCACAAATGTCTTTAGGACTTAGTAGAGCACCTTTGGCTGTTATGACCTGCTGCACACGTGATGCGTAGGTAGACACCAACTTCTGGCAGCATTCCTGAGGAATTTTTAGTCCCTTTTTCATGGGCAATAGACTCCAGTTCACTAATATTTTTGAGTTTGTATGTTATACCCACCTTCTTCAAATTCCATGAAAAGTTTTCTATGGAGTTCAAGTCAGGCGACTGTGACAGCCTCTCCACAATCTTTCAGGACTTCTGAAATTGAGCTTTGGTGAACTTTAAGGTATTGTTGAAATCAACAACTATTGCAAAGATGTCTACCATGCACCACTCCGTGGTCCGTGCAATCTTTTTCCAACTCTCCACTATATTGCCAGATCATTAAAAATCATAGAAATGTCCAAGGCACAAGACGTTCTCCTCCAAGGAATCTTTTTATTGGTTATCGCATACAAAAGGTAAAATTACAAGTGATGTTTCGGTCACTTTGTGCCTTTTTCAAGTCAAATAAAGTAAGAGGTGTACATCTAGTAATATATTTGGCTTCAAAAAGACCCCAAGTGGACAAAATGTATCTTGTCATTTTACCTTGTGATCAACTACATGTTAAATTGTTTTGAGCTGTTTAAAATTTTCATTTTTCATTAGTTTATTTAAAGCAGTAAAACGTTTCCATATATTATGAACCTTCTGTCACGAACACCGCAATGCACATGCTCACTGAGCCAGTGCACGTGTCCTGAATAAAACAAACTGTGCTCGAGGATACCTGAGGAGCGGGACAGCAGTAATGAATGATGTGTACTGCAGACTAACAGGACCTGCAGCATGTGACTGCTGGGGGCGTGGCCTCAGCTCCAGAGATCTAAGAGCTGAAGGAAAACTCCTAGAAGGGTAACTACGGGATAAAGTTACCAAGGGGCAAAGACAGGGACGAAAACCAGGACAGGCCGAGATCAGAGCACAAGATAGCACGACAGTACCAAAGGATTAGACAGAACGGATAGTCAGGACGTAGCAATAGATCAGTAAAGCAGAGCGGGCAATAGACAGTACAATAGGGACAAAACTGTAACGGAGTATCGATAGCCAAGCCAGGAGGTCAGAACCGGAGAAGACAATATTAGCAAAACGTGAGACAGAGAGCAGAGTGAGCAAACAGACCGGGTCATACACGGGAGTCAAACAAGCAGAGCAGTATACACACAAACCAGGGGGGTCAGGCACACAGTCACAACAAAAGTATAGCTGACAGAGAATCTCCCTCTGGACTGGGTATAAATACCCTTCCAGATCCAAAGGGAGGCCAGCAATAGTTAACCCTGAGTGGACAGGACATTAACCATGTCCTATACCATGACACTTCTTTGCAATGAGGGGTAGAGTCATTTTGATCACAACTATGTACAGTGGGTACGGAAAGTATTCAGACTTCTTTAAATTTTTCACTCTTTGTTTCATTGCAGCCATTTGGTAAATTCAAAAAAGTTAATTTTTTTCTCATTAATGTACACTCTGTACCCCATCTTGACTGAGAAAAAACAGAAAAGTAGAAATTTTTGCAAATTTATAGGAAAAGAAAAACTGAAATATCACATGGTTATAAGTATTCAGACCCTTTGCTCAGTATTGAGTAGAAGCACCTTTTTGAGCAAGTACAGCCATGAGTCTTCTTGGGAATGATGCAACAAGTTTTTCACACCTGGATTTGGGGAACCTCTGCCATTCTTTCTTGCAGATCCTCTTCAGTTCCGTCAGGTTGGATGGTGAACGTTGGTTGACAGACATTTTTAGGTCTTTCCAGAGATGTTCAATTGGGTTTAGGTCAGGGCTCTGGCTGGGCCTGTCAAGAAAGGTCACAGAGTTGTTATGAAGCCACTCCTTTGTGATTTTAGCTGTGTGCTTAGGGTCATTGTCTTGTTGGAAGGGAAACCTTCGGTCAAGTCGGAGATCCAGAGCACTCTGGAAGAGGTTTTCATCCAGGGTATCTCTGTGCTTGGCCACCTTCATGTTTCCTTCAGTTGCAACCAGTCGTCCTGTTCCTGCAGCTGAAAAACACCCCATAGCATGATACTGCCACCACCATGTTTCACTGTTGAGATTGTATTGGGCAGGAGATGAGCAGTGCCTGGATTTCTCCACACATATCACTTATGCTCAGATTGGCTGGACAGCCCGGTCTAGGAAGACTTCTGGTGGTCCCAAACTTCTTCCATTTAAGGATTATGGAGGCCATTATGCTCTTAGGAACAGTGAGTATTGCAGAAATTCTTTGGTAAACTTGACCAGATCTGTGCCTTGCCGCAATTCCGTCTCTGAGCCCGTGGCCAGTTCCTTTGACCTCATGATTCTCATTTGGTCTGACATGCACTGTGAGCTGTGAGGTCTTATATAGACAGGTGTGTGCCTTTACAAATCAAGTCCTATCAGTTTAATTAAACAGAGCTGAACTCCAATGAAGGAGTAGAACCATCTCAAGGAGGATCACAAGGAAATGGACAGCACGTGACTTAAATATGAGTGTCTGAGCAAAGGGTCTGAATACTTATGACCATGTGATATTTCAGGTTTTTTCTTTTTTAATAAATTTGCAAAAACTTCTACATTTCTGTTTTTCAGTCAAGATGGGGTGCAGTGTGTATATTAACCCCTCTCTGACATCAGACGTACTATCCCGTCCATAAAACCCGTGCCATTCTGCCATGGACGGGATAGTACGTCATAGGCGATCAGCTGCGCTCCTGAGGGGAGCGCAGCTAATCGCCGCCGGGTGTCAGCTGATTATCACAGCTGACACCCGTGACTGTGTGTCAGGAGCGGTCACGGACCGCTCCCGGCACATTAACCCCTAGCACACCGCGATCAAACATGATCGCGGTGTACTGGGGGCACAGGGGAGGATCGCGCAGGGTGGGGGCTCCCTGCGCGCCCCCCTGAGACCCTCAGACCAGCGCGATGTGATCGCGCTGTTCTTAGGGCTTCCTCCCTCCCAGGACCCGGATCCAAGATGGCGCCGGGGTCCTGGAGGGAGGCGGCTTCCTCAGTGCCTGCTGAGAGCAGGCACTGAGAAGCCTGCATCTATGCCTGAGCGATCGCTGGTGTGACAGTGTGCTGTGCACACTGTCACACCAGCGATTTGATAAAATACAGTGATGTCCCACCCTGGGACAAAGTAAAAAAGTTAAAAAAATAAAAATAAACATGTTATAAAAAAAATCCAAAATAAAAAAAAAAAAAAAAAAATATTCCCCAATAAATTCATTTCTTCCTGTAAATAAAAAAAACAAAACAATAAAAGTACACATATTTGGTATCGCCGCGTCCGTAACGACCCCCCCTATAAAACTGTCCCACTGGTTAACCCCTTTAGTGAACCCCTTAAAAAAAAAAAAAAAAACGAAGCAAAAAATCAATGCTTTATCATCATACCGCCGAACAAAAAGTGGAATAACGCGCGATCAAAAAGACCGATATAAATAAACATGGTACCGCTGAAAACGTCATCTTGTCCCGCAAAAAACGAGCCGCCATACAGCATCATCAGCGAAAAAATAAAAAAGTTATAGCTCGCAGAATAAAGCAATGCAAAAATAATTATTTTTTATATAAAATTGTTTTTATTCTATAAAAGCGCCAAAACATAAAAAAATGATATAAATGAGGTATCGCCATAATCGTACTGACCCAAAGAATAAAACTGCTTTATCAATTTTACCACACGCGGAACAATAAAAACGCCTCCCCCAAAAGAAATTCATGAATTGCTGATTTTTGTTCATTCTAACCTCCCAAAAATCGAAATAAAAAGCGATCAAAAAATGTCACCTGCTCAAAAATGGTACAAATAAAAACGTCAACTCGTACCGCAAAAAATAAGACCTCACATGACTCTGTGGGCCAAAATATGCAAAAATTATAGCTCTCAAAATGTGGCGATGCAAAAAACTATTTTTGCAATAAAAAGCGTCTTTTAGCGTGACAGCTGCCAATCATAAAAACCCGCTATAAATAGTAAATCAAACCCCCCTTTATCACCCCCTTAGTTAGGGAAAAATAATAAAATTAAAAAAATTTATTTATTTCCATTTTCCCATTAGGGTTAGGGTTAGGGTTGCGGCTAAAGTTAGGGTTAGGGTTGGCGCTAAAGTTAGGATTAGGGTTAGGGTTGGGATTAGGGGTGTGTTAGGGTTAGGTTTGTGGTTAGGGTTGGGACTAGGGTTAGGGGTGTGTTGGGGTTAGGGTTGGAGTTAGAATTGGGGGGTTTCCGCTGTTTAGGCACATCAGGGGCTCTCCAAATGTGACATGGCGTCTGATCTCAATTCCAGCCAATTCTGCGCTGAAAAAGTCAAACGGTGCTCCTTCACTTCTGAGCTCTGCCATGCGTCCAAACAGTAGTTTATCCCCACATATGGGGTATCAGCGTACTCTGGACCCCAAGAGTTATTGTGCAATTTGTCCTATTTCTTCTGTTACCCTTGGGAAAATAAAAAACTGGGGGCGAAAATATCATTTTTGTACAAAAAAAATATTTTTTTGTTTTTACGGCTGTACATTATAAAGTTCTGTGAAGCACTTGGGGCTTCATAGCGCTCACCACACACCTAGATAAGTTCCTTGTGGGGTCTATTTTCCAAAATGGGGTCACTTGTTGGGGATTTCCACTGTTTAGGCGCATCAGGGGCTCTCCAAATGCGACATGACGCCCCCAGACCATTCCATCAAAGTCTGCAATCCAAAACGTTACTACTTCCCTTCCGAGCCCCAACGTGTACCCATACAGTAGTTTTCTCCCACATATTGGGTATCAGCGTACTCAGGACAAATTGGGCAACAACTTTTGGGGTCCAATTTCTCCTGTTACCCTTGTAAAAATAAAATATTGGGGCGAAAAAATCATTTTTGCAAAAAAAAAAAGATTTTTTATTTTTACGGCTGTGCGTTATAAACTTCTGTGAAGCACTTCGGGGTTCAAAGTGCTCACCACACATCTAGATAATGTAATGTATGTAGTACAGTTCATATAGCGTCTTGTGCTTGGGTGCAATGAAAACACAGGAGTCACAGGTTTGATATAGAAAAGTCCTGTATTACTTCATACAAGTTGGCAGAAATAGTCACACAGTTTGCAGACACAGAAACAGGAGACACAGCAGGCCAGAGTAATCCAAGCTCAGCAATCACTCTCCAATACAGATTCAGGATCTTCTTCTCTGTTACCGTAAGTCCATGCAAACGTGGGTCTTTCAAAGAGCAGGGTTCAGAGTCCACAAGTGCTTCAGAGTTCCTCAGTAGGAATAGCTGGAGTACAAGGTCCAAGGCTTACAGGAGTCAAGTCACAGGTTCACTGCAGGCTAGATTCTGAAGCACTGATTGCTCAGCTGTGGCTGCTTAAGAAGCAAAGGAGAGAATCAGGGCGGGAACATGCAAGCTGGAAACTCCATTTTGACTGAGGGCAAGATAGCTGCAGCAAGACAGAAAGTAAAATGGCTGACGAACAAACTGAGTTTCAGGAATATATACATAGAACCTTACATTACTCCCCCCTTAAGGACATCCTCCGGATGACCTCAGACCAGGCTTGTGTGGGTACCTCTGATGAAACTGACGGAGCAAGCGAGGAGCATTAACGTTATTGACCGGTTCCCATGAGTTGTCCTCCACTGGGTAGCCCTGCCATTTAATCAGATATTGTAACTGATTTCTATACAACCTGGAATCTAAAATCCTTTCCACCACAAATTCTTCCTGACCATCGACTAGCACTGGGTCAGGGCAAGGAGAGGAACGTCCAGGAAACGTATTGGGTGTCGCAGCCTTTAGTAGGGATACATGAAAGACAGGGTGGATTCTCATAGTTCTGGGCAGTTGAAGACGACAAGCAACGGCACTTATAATTTTACTGATTTTATAGGGTCCAATGTACTTATGTCCCAACTTAGACGATGGAATCCTTAACTTAAGATTTCTGGTTGACAGCCAGACCAAGTCTCCTACCTTGAAAGCTGGTGCAGGTTTACGAAATTTATCTGCTGCTTTCTTGTACCTTTCTTGAGCCGATTCCAGATTTTCCTTTAGAAGATCCATATTCTTCTGTAAAGACGTGATTCTTTCAGCCACTGCTGGTAAAGGCGTTTCTATGGGAAATCGTGGTAGAATGTTAGGATGATAACCTAGATTAGAGTAAAAAGGAGACTGTTTAGTGGAGGCACTCTGAGAGTTGTTATACGAGAACTCAGCTAATGGAAGTAGATCCACCCAATCATCCTGTAGGTGGCAGATAAAGCAGCGGAGATACTGCTCCAGGGTTTGATTGGTTCGTTCGGTCTGTCCATTAGTCTGGGGATGAAAAGCAGAAGAAAGGTTTACTTTAATGTCCAATGCTGCACAGAAATTTTGCCAAAACCTAGAAGTGAATTGCACCCCTCGATCCGAAATAACCTCATCCGGTACTCCATGTAAGCGAAACACATCTTTAATCATCAAATCTGATGTCTGTTTTGCAGTGGGTAAGCCGACACAAGGGATAAAATGAGCTGCCTTTGTTAGACGGTCAACCACCACTAGAATGGTGTTCTTCCCCTGAGAGGTTGGTAACTCCACAATGAAGTCCATAGAAATGGATCCCCACGGGCGGGACGGGGTGGGAAGAGGCTGTAACAGACCAGTTGGTGAGGAGCGAGGTGTTTTGCATCTTGCACAGACCTCACATGAAGTGACATAATTCATAACATCCTTCCTGCAAGTGGGCCACCAAAAGAAACGAGAAAGAAATTCCTGTGTCTTTAGAATTCCTCTATGCCCAGCTATCTTGGAATCGTGAATGAGTTGCAATACTCTTAATCTGACTGTTTCAGGAATATACAGACGTTGTCCCTGAATCCACACACCATTCTTAAAGACAAGACTTACGTCCATTGGGGGTTGTGCCAAAAAGGAATCCGCATGGTATGCTTCCTTGATGTCCTTAAGTAGGTCTTGATTATGAATTACTCCTAGGAATCTAGAGTCAGGAAGAATAGTCTTAGGAGGAGTAATTGGACGTGTCTCTGCTGAGTAAATCCTAGAGAGTGCATCAGCCTTTCCATTGCGCGATCCTGGTCTATAAGAGATGATAAAATTAAATTGGTTTAAGAAAGATTCCAGCGAGCCTGGCGAGGAGTCAGGCACTTAGCCGACCTGATAAACTCAAGGTTACGATGGTCTGTCAGGATGACTATTTGCTGTGCAGCTCCCTGAAGAAGGTGTCTCCATTCTTTGAAGGCGGCAATAATGGCCAACAACTCTCTATTGCCCACATCGTAGTTCCTCTCAGCCGAAGACAACTGCTGGGAAAAGAAGGCACAGGGATGCAAGACATTCTTCTCACCTGTTCTCTGAGAGAGTATAGCTCCAACGGCACAGTCTGAAGCATCCACCTCTATTATGAAGGCAAGCTCGGGTTTGGGATGTACTAGGATAGGTGCAGTGGTAAATTTATCTTTTAGACGGGAAAATGCTTCCTGGGCTTGGGGAGTCCAGGAAAACCTAGACTCTTTCTGGGTAAGTTGAGTGATAGGTGACACTACCTCAGAGAAATTTCTAATGAAACGTCTATAGAAGTTGGCAAACCCGATGAAGCGCTGTACCTCCTTCACATTTCTAGGACTTGGCCAATCCTTGATGGCTTGGGTTTTGCTTCCATCCATACTAATTCCTTGTGTAGACAGTACATACCCCAGAAATTGAATTTCGGTCCTATGGAATTTACACTTTTCAAGTTTGATGTAAAGATGATTTTGTCTTAGACGTTCCAAGACCATTCTCACATGTCCATGATGTTCCTCTGTGGAGTTAGAAAAAATTAGAATATCATCCAAATAAATCACCACGAATGTATCTAGGAGATCCCTGAAGATGTCATTCACCAAGTGTTGGAAAGTGGCTGGGGCGGTACTCAGACCAAAAGGCATAACTAGATATTCAAAGTGTCCATAGCGTGACCTGAATGCAGTCTTCCATTCATCCCCAGGTCTAATACGGACTAAGTTATAGGCCCCACGAAGATCTAGTTTAGAAAAAATTTTGGCATGTCGCACTCTCTCCAATAACTCAGGGATTAAAGGCAATGGATAACGGTTTCTAATAGTAACCTTATTGAGTTCCCTATAGTCTACGCATGGTCTCAGAGATCCATTTTTCTTCTTTACAAAGAAGATGGGTGCACCTGCAGGAGATGAAGAGGGGCGTATGAAGCCCTTGGCTAGATTTTCATCTATGTAATCCTTTAAAGCCTTTAGCTCGGGCCCCGCCAGGGGGTAGATCTTACCAAAAGGTATCTCTGCTCCAGGCAATAATTCAATTGGACAATCATATGGACGGTGAGGAGGAAGCTGGTCAGTGTTCTTCTTGTCACATAAATCCACATAGTCCTGGTATACAGCTGGTAGTTCAGGGACTGACATGATTCCTTTAGGAACAGAGCAAGCTGAAACTTTTGGACTCATCTGTTTCTCTGGAAAGTGTAATTCCTTGGTCTCCCAGTTAATGGTAGGATTCTGAGCCTGCAGCCATGGTAGCCCTAGAATAATGGGAAAGTGGGGAGAAGAGATAAGCATAAAGGACAGTTTCTCTTGATGATCTTTACCCATAAGAACCCTCAAAGGCTCTGTTTCCTGCTCCACTGGTCCAGAGGTCAGCAGGGAGCCATCCACAGTTTCCATCTGTACTGGAGTAGCCTTCTTCACTGAACGTATTCCCTGTTTCAGAGCAAAGGAGACATCCATAAAATTTCCACTTGCCCCTGAGTCGATCATAGCAGAGCTAGACACCCAAGCTGAGTCAACCCAGAGTTTGATGGAAAGAAAGCAATGAGAATTGTTTTTCTTACAACTCAGCTGGGACACCGCTGAGGAAACTTGAAAAATGGCAGCGTTTACACAGTCAACGTCCTCAGAGGTAACGGAGTTTAAGTCCGAGAAATCAAGATCTGTTGCTGCAGATCTCTCTGGAGCCTGAGGCTCGGACCTGACAGATCCCCTCTCGCAACACTCACAATGAATGAGTGCTGCAGTAGTCTTACGAGAACGGCTGGGGCAGTTTATAATGAAGTGCCCTGACTTACCACAATAGAAACATAGATTCTCCTTAAAACGATGTTCCTTGCGTGCATCACTAACCCGTCGTTGTAAAGAGTCTACCTGCATGGGTTCAGGTTCAGGTTCCCGTGTAATCCTACTCAAAGGTTCCTTAGCTGGAGAGGAAGGTAGGAAAAGGTTAGTACGATTGCTTTCGAACCATCTCTCTTGCCTGCGTTCAGTCAGACGAGTATCAATACGGATGCAGTAGTTAAAGTCACCTAACGCAGTGGGAGGGTCGGCACGAGCAAGTTCATCCTTAATCAGTGGAGATAACCCCTTTCGAAAAATAGATTTTTGGCGGAACTGTCCCAGGTGGTATCAAGGGCCCATCTCCTGAAATCCAAGGCATATTCAGCTACCGAGTGCTTACCTTGGCGCAAAGCTAACATGGCTGCTTCAGCTGTTGCACCTCGATTGGGGTCATCAAACACCTGCCCCATGGCTGAAATAAAATCATCAAGGTGATTCAAACAATCATCCTCAGTCTCAATCAGAGGGTTTGCCCACATTAAAGCCTTGTTGGTAAGCAACATAATTATAGTAAGCACCTTAGATCGTTCAGTGGGAAATTGTGAAGCATGTGCAGAAAAAAAAAGATTGCATTGATTAATAAATCCCCT
Organism: Oophaga sylvatica; assembly: GCA_033576555.1. Taxonomy (NCBI): domain Eukaryota; kingdom Metazoa; phylum Chordata; class Amphibia; order Anura; family Dendrobatidae; genus Oophaga; species Oophaga sylvatica. The sequence goes on from JARQOD010000005.1 coordinate 470,984,313, forward strand.
GAATTTCTCACGTTCACCGCCAAAACGAAAAGGGGGCAACTTGGGAATCCCAGCACTCGGGGCTACGGCAGGAGCCTGGACTCGCCCCTCTAGAACCTCAATCCTGGCTCGCAAATCCTGGGTAGTCTGTCCAACCACTTGCAAATTGTGATTATTGAGGTCCTGTAGATTTGTAAAACGGGTCTTTATATTCTGCAAATCTGCAAGGATATTATCAGTCACTCCGCAAAGTTCCTTTATGCGGGCCTCCATTTTCCAGATCTTTTAAGACAGGATTACTGGAAGAAGAGGAGAGAAAAAAAAAAAAACAATAGTGTTCACCTGTGGCAACACTGCAGAGAGAAAAAAAAATTAAGGGAACTGCTCACCTGGAATGGTTGTGAGAAGTCACAACCACTATCATCACAGAAAGTTTCAACCAGACATCTGATATCCAGAGTTACAGCAGACAAAAAAGAGAAAAGAAAGGAAAAAAAAAAAAAACAATAGTGTTTACCTGTGGTAACACTGCAAAAAGAAAAAACTTAAGGGAATTGCTCACCTGGAATGGTTGTGAGAAGTCACAACCACTGTCATCACAGAAAGTACAACCGGACGTCTGATATCCACAGTACAGCAGACACAGCCTTCCAGACCCAGCAGACACTAACGTTTTGGCTTCAGAATCTTGTAATGTATGTAGTACAGTTCATATAGCGTCTTGTGCTTGGGTGCGATGAAAACACAGGAGTCACAGGTTTGATATAGAAAAGTCCTGTATTACTTCATACAAGTTGGCAGAAATAGTCACACAGTTTGCAGACACAGAAACAGGAGACACAGCAGGCCAGAGTAATCCAAGCTCAGCAATCACTCTCCAATACAGATTCAGGATCTTCTTCTCTGTTACCGTAAGTCCATGCAAACGTGGGTCTTTCAAAGAGCAGGGTTCAGAGTCCACAAGTGCTTCAGAGTTCCTCAGTAGGAATAGCTGGAGTACAAGGTCCAAGGCTTACAGGAGTCAAGTCACAGGTTCACTGCAGGCTAGATTCTGAAGCACTGATTGCTCAGCTGTGGCTGCTTAAGAAGCAAAGGAGAGAATCAGGGCGGGAACATGCAAGCTGGAAACTCCATTTTGACTGAGGGCAAGATAGCTGCAGCAAGACAGAAAGTAAAATGGCTGACGAACAAACTGAGTTTCAGGAATATATACATAGAACCTTACAGATAAGTTCCTTGTGGGGTCTATTTTCCAAAATGGGGTCACTTGTGGGGGGTTTCCACTGTTTAGGCGCATCAGGGGCTCTCCAAATGCGACATGACGCACCCAGACCATTCCATCAAAGTCTGCAATCCAAAACGTCACTACTTCCCTTCCGAGCCCTGACGTGCGCCCATTGTTATGTTTCGGTAGCTGAGGAGTGCAGGTAAAAAAGGCAATACACCAGAGCAGTTGGAATCTATGAGATTGCAGTACCCTGACTAACCACCGCAACTAGAGGCAGCCGTGGAGCGTTCCTACGTTGGTCCTAGACGCCTCGTCACAGCCTGAGAAACTAACTACACCTAAAGATAGAAATAGGAAAGCTATCTGCCCCGTAGCAGAACCCCAAAGATAATAGAAAGCCCCAAACATGTAATGGCGGTTAGACAAGAGGAAATACTGACACAGAAAGAAGATAGTATGAGCAAACGCTGGGGCCCAAACTATCTAAATAGAAAAGGACAGGAAGGGTACTTACTGCAATCCCAGAAAACCCTGAAAAAACACCAACTCTACTAATTTCAAAATCACCTGAGATCACACGACCTCTACCACCTAAATTAGTTCTCTGGTGTAACAAAAACAGCAGCCACTGAAAAAACTGGAAAAAGCAAAAGTACAAAACACAGTGGCTGAACTAAACTGAGAGGGCAAAAGCCCCCGGAGGGGACCCAGAAGGCCCCCACAGAAGTGCAGGACCAAATGCAAAAATATAGCAAAAACACAAAATAAGAAATTGTCTTATCTGATAGCAGGAGATGCAGACAAGACACAGCAGGCTACAAGGGAAACTGGAAAGAAGGATTCAGACCAGAACAATTGATCACCGGCAACCCTGATGGGAAAATGATTCCCTTAAATAAGACCAATCAGTAACACCTGATTCCCAGTCCTCACAATCCTCACTAGTACCGCTTGTAACCACCAGAGGGAGCCTCTGCTCAGAACTCATCTCAAACCCATTCACAACAGTACCCCCCCTTGAGGAGGGGTCACCGAACCCTCATTTGAGCAACCAGGTCGGTCAGGATGAGTTCTATGATACGCACGGATAAGTCTCCTAGCATGGATGTCCGAAGCAAACACCCAAGAATTATCTTCCTGACCATAACCTCTCCATTTAACCAAATACTGGAGTCTTCGTCTAGAAAAACGAGAATCCAATATTTTCTCAACCACATACTCCAGATTGCCCTCAACCAAAACAGGGTCAGGAGGCACAGCAGCAGGAACCACTGGCTCAACAAACCTCTTCAACAAGGACTTGTGGAACACGTTATGGATCTTAAATGTCCCTGGAAGAAGCAAACGAAAAGAAACAGGATTAATAATCTCCATGATCTTATAAGGTCCAATGAACCTAGGCTTAAATTTAGGAGATGCTACTCTCATAGGAATATTCTTTGAGGACAACCAGACCAAGTCCCCCAATTTAAACCGAGGACCATCAGTCCTATGCCGGTTAGCAAACCGCTGGGCCTTCTCCTGAGAGAGGGACAACCTCTCCACTACCTGGTCCCAAATTTGCTGCATACGCTCAACAACAGAGTCAACACCTGGACAGACAGAAGCCTCCGTCTGTCCTGAAGAAAATCGAGGGTGAAACCCAGAATTACAGAAAAACGGAGACATCAAAGTGGCAGAGCTAGCCCTATTATTAAGAGCAAACTCAGCCAAAGGCAAAAAAGAGACCCAGTCATCCTGATCAGCAGACACAAAGCATCTTAGATAAGTCTCCAATGTCTGGTTTGTTCTCTCAGTTTGACCATTGGTCTGAGGATGAAATGCCGAGGAGAAAGACAATTGAACACCCAGTTTAGAACAAAAAGTCCTCCAAAATCTGGAAACAAACTGGACTCCTCTGTCAGACACAATGTTCTCAGGAATGCCGTGTAAACGAACCACGTGCTGAAGGAACAACGGCACCAATTCAGAGGAGGAAGGCAACTTAGGTAATGGCACAAGATGTATCATTTTGGAAAACCTATCACAAATTACCCAGATGGTGGTCATTCTCTGAGAAACAGGAAGATCGGAAATGAAATCCATAGAGATATGGGTCCATGGTCTCTTGGGCACAGGCAATGGCATCAACAAACCACTAGAGCGAGAGCAAGGCTTGGAGCGAGAGCAAGTCCCGCAGGACTGCACAAATTCCCTGACATCGCGAGACAAGGTAGGCCACCAAAAGGACCGACTAACCAAGTCTCTGGTACCAAAAATTCCGGGATGCCCAGCCAATGCGGAACAATGAATCTCAGACATCACACTCTTTTTCCATTGGTCCGGGACAAACAATTTTCCAACAGGGCAGCGCTCGGCCTATCCTCCTGACACCCCTCCAGAGCAAGTCTCAAATTGGGCGAGATGGCGGAAAGAACTACACCCTCCTTCAAAATAACAGAGGGATCAGATAGCTCAGGAGAGTCCACAAGGAAACTCCTCGAGAGGGCATCCGCCTTAACATTCTTAGTGCCAGGAAGAAAGGAAACCACAAAATTAAAACGTGTGAAAAACAAGGCCCACCTGGCCTGTCTAGGATTGAGTCGCTTGGCAGATTCCAGATAGACCAGATTCTTATGGTCCGTAAGGACCACCACCTGATGTTTGGCTCCCTCCAGCCAATGTCTCCACTCTTCAAAAGCCCACTTCATGGCCAATAACTCCCGATTACCCACGTCATAATTACGTTCAGTAGGAGAAAATTTTCGAGAGAAAAAGGCACAAGGGTTACTTTTAGAGGTCTCTGGATCTTTTTGGGACAAAACGGCACCTGCCCCAATTTCAGAGGCATCAACCTCCACCTGAAATGGCAGAGAAACATCAGGCTGCCGTAGAACAGGAGCAGAAGTGAATCTCTGCTTAAGTTCCTGAAACGCAGAGACTGCCTCAGGAGGCCAATTCACCACATCAGAACCCTTTCTGGTCAAATCAGTTAATGGTTTAACAATAACAGAGAAATTACCAATAAATTTACGATAAAAATTGGCAAAACCCAAAAATCTCTGAAGAGCCTTTAATGAAGTAGGTTGGACCCAATCACAGATGGCCTGAACCTTGACCGGGTCCATTTCAATAACAGATGGGGACAAAATGAATCCCAGAAATGAGATCTTCTGTACGCCAAAAAGACACTTTGATCCCTTCACATACAGAGCATTCTCTCTCAAAATCTGGAATACAGTTCGAACATGTTTCACATGAGAGTCCCAGTCATTAGAAAAAATCAAGATATCATCCAAATAAACAATCAGAAACTTGTCCACAAAATCCCTGAAAATGTCATTCATGAAGGACTGGAAGACGGAAGGAGCATTAGTGAGCCCAAAGGGCATCACAAGGTACTCAAAATGCCCTTCAGGGGTGTTAAATGCCATCTTCCATTCATCCCCGTGCTTAATGCGAATAAGGTTATACGCCCCCCCGAGGTCAAGCTTGGTAAACCAAGTAGCGTTTTTCACCCTGGAAAACAGGTCAGAAATCAAGGGTAACGGGTATTGATATTTCACAGTAATATTGTTCAAGAGACGATAATCAATACACGGCCTTAATGAACCATCTTTTTTGGCCACAAAGAAAAAACCGGCACCTAAGGGTGAAGAGGATGGTCTGATATGACCCTTCTCCAATGATTCCTTGATATAAGACCGCATAGCGTCATGTTCAGGTACAGACAAGTTAAAAAGGCGACCCTTAGGGAATTTACTACCTGGCACTAATTCAATAGCGCAGTCATAGCTCCTATGGGGAGGTAAGGATGCAGATTTACTTTCGCTAAACACATCAGAAAAATCAAACAAAAAGTCAGGAACATCCTCAGCCTGGGGGAGGCAGAAAAAACAGGAGTGTTGGCACTAACACATTGGCAGCCCCAACTGGTTACAGACACAGATTTCCAATCCAAAACAGGATTATGAGACTGTAACCAAGGAAAACCCAGCACTATAATGTCATGCAGATTATATAGAACCAAAAATTTGCAGCACTCCTGGTGATCAGGTTCAACCCTCATTATCACCTGAGTAGAAAACTGGGGTTTATTCTCAGCCAAAGGGGTAGAATCGATCCCCAGTAAAGGAATAGACTTCTGTAGGGGTATCAAGGGAAATCCACAACGTTTAGCAAAATCATAATCCATCAGGTTAATAGCTGCTCCAGAATCAACGAAAGCCTGAGCAGAAAATGAGGACAGAGAGCATATCAGAGTGACAGTTAATAAAAACTTAGTCTGAACACTACCCAAGACAACTGAGCGTGCAAAATGTCTTCCCCGCTTAGGGCAGACTGAAATAGCATGAGAGGCATCACCACAGTAGAAACATAACCCATTGCGCTTTCGAAACTCATGACGCTGTGCCCCAGACACCACTCCATCACACTGCATGGGCTCAGCAGCTGGCTCACAAGGCAACACCACTCCACGCATACTTCTCCGCTCACGCAAACGTCTGTCAATTTGAAT
>JARQOD010000005.1:470990117-471107967 GCA_033576555.1 Oophaga sylvatica
CTTCTCCAGTTCTCCTTTGAATCCTGGTATTTCTCCAGCTTCTCATATTCCTTCTTTCTGATGTTGCTGTCACTTGGCACTGCCACATCTATTATCATTGCTGTCATATATATATATATATATATATATATATATATATATATATTTAGTGACCATGTATTGGTAAACATGGCAATTTTTTTTCTATGTGGGGAAAATAATATCATTCTATATTGCCAGTCGACATGATTGCAGTGATGACCAGTTCATATTTCTTTTTATCCTTTGTTATTGTTGCACATAGCAATCACTTTTTTACATGAATATATAATTTTTGCATCATATTTTGAGTGCCGTAAGTTTTTTTTTTTCATTTACAGAGTTTCATGAGGGTTATAGGTTTTATTGTTCACTTTTTAATCACTTTTTATTTCATGTGTTCTGAGAGGGGAAGAAAAAAAATTGCGATTCTGACATTGTTTTTCATAACTTTCTTTTCTGCAGCAGCAGCATTCACCATTTGGGATAATAATGATATAATATTATAGTACATATCCTTATGTATCTGGCAATACCAAATCTCTGTTGATTTTTTTTTCAAAATTAAATATTCTTTTAATGTGAAAACATTGATTTGGGGAAGGTGGTCTTACTATTTAACACATTTGAAACTTTTTTTTTTACAATATTTATTATTCCCCAAAGGTGACTTCAATATGTGATCCTATCTCGTCAGTGTTTGACTGACAGGTTGAATTTTAGACCCCGAATCTGGAAAGCTCTGACAGGTTATGGTCAGCAGTCCAGGTGGATGGTGGTGTTCAGTGGTGGGATTGATATTCTGACAATAAGTCTATGGTCACACTATCAGTATTTGTTGAGTATTTTCCACCAGTATCTGTAAGTCAAAACCAAGTGGGGAACAATCAATGGAAAGTATAATAGAAACATGTCACCGCTTCTGTATTTTTCACCCACATCTGGTTTTGGCTTATAAATACTGATGTGAAAAACTGATATTGTGACCGTAGCCTAGGGCTATGTGCACAAGAGTATTTGGTGAGTTTTTTACCTCAGTATTTGCAAGTCAAAACCAGGAATGGGTGATAAATACAGAAGTGGTGACATGTTTGTATTATACTTTCCATTGATTGTTCCACTCCTGGTTTTGGCTTTCAATTACTGAGGTAAAAAAGCTCATTAAATACTCAACCTGTGCACGTTGCCTAATGCATGAAAGACCACAGGACTTCATATTCCATCTGCACAATAATAACTTCCACAATTGGATGTGTTAAAAAAATTGTTGCTGTGCTGAGATAATCTTATAAATGTGCCCCTGCTGTCAACTGTGTAATGGCTGTGTCTGACCGTACAGAACATGGTCTGATCTTACCACATCTCCTGGGAAGGGCAGGAAGAAAAAGAGAGGATACAGACAGGACAGCAGGGGATCACGCGGTATGATCTCTGGGAATCTGGCAGCGACTCTCTCATCAAGAACATACGTTCACACACCTTGATTATTTGTTGAGCTTTTTACCTCAGTATTTGTAAGCCAAAACCAGTGAAAAATACAGAAGTGGTGACGAGTTTCTATTATACTTTTTCTCTGATTGTAAGGCCGGCGTCACACTAGGTAGGAATACGGACGAGTGAGAGGCGTGAAAACCATGCATTACACACGGACCAATACTTCTCTATGGGGTAGCGCTGATCATGCGTTTTTTTCTCTGCCGTATCTTGCGGTGCGAGACACCCGCAGGATGCTGCGATTGTACGCGTATTACGCCCATTGTACGCCAATGAAAGTCTATGGGTGCGAGAAAACAACGGATTACACACGGACCAGACGTGTGACTTGTGAGAAATACACAAGATGATTTCAATGGGTTTCAGGCCTAAAAAACGATAAATGTCCATTTTGCAAGGCGGCGAGAAAAATATGCTGTACGGATGCCATACGGATTGCATACGGATGCTTACATGCGTGAAATACACAGCCGCACCCTGAAAACGCATGAAATACGGATTGGTGTGCCACCAACATTTTGGCGTAATACGGTCCGTATTTTTGTACGGTGAGCCTGACGCCGGCCTTACACTCATGGTTTTGGTTTACAAATACAGAGGTAAAAAATTGACCAAATCTTCAATGTGTGCACGTGGCCTAACATTTTCTTCACTGACATCCAGGAGTGTCATGGTCCTTTGTGCGTTATTGGAGAGATGTGATGGGCTGTAGTGTACGGCATACCCTAAAGTTATTGTCAGGCCTTTGATTATTATAGCAACCTATTGGTACTCTTTTGCAATGCACGGGTTTTTATGGGCTGACAGAAGAGAAAGTTCTCCTTCTATTAATTGCTGGGATAGGTGAGACCCTCACCCTAGGGCTGGAGTCACACTGGCGACTAAATCGTACCACTAGAACGCGATGAAATATCGCTTTGCAGTCGACCCAATATTAATCAATGGAGTAGGTCCCAACATCCGATTTTTTGTGGTCCGATTTAAACGTGCGAGTGCAATCACAGCATGCTGCGATTGTCACCGATTGTGGGTCGACTATCGCCAATGCAAGTCTATGGGAGCGATGAAAAGTGGGATTACAAACGGACCGCACGTGTGAGTTGCGATTAAATCGCACAACTTTTCCAGGTGACAGGAAACTGGCTTTGAATTTCTCAGGAAGCCTTTACATGCTAATTAGCTAAGCACATCTTAAAAAAAAACAGGAAGAACGCCTACACGGAGTCCAGAAACATGGCATCTAGCCACATCAATGTGGAACTCCTCATCGTATTGGTGCAGGAGAGGCCTGAATTGTGGGACCAGCGCGATCCCAACTACAGTAATCGGACGCGCAAAGAGGCGGCATGGAAAACAATATGTGTGCACATTTTTCCGGACTATCATCAGAGATCCAGGGAGGACCAAGAGCGACTTAGTAAGTACCGCATGTAACGGTTTTTGAAATTTTGAAAAAAATTGATGAAGCAAATAATAATGTAGCCTTATGTGTATAAATGATATTTAAAAGGCAGCATTATCGACCTCTTCCTATTTAGAACTACACCTTGATGTGTGTGTACACAAACAATATCCATGTATATTAAAATATCATCGATGCTTCGGCATCTATTGACTACAACATTTTGTAGTTCTCTTCACCTCAGATGTAGTGTGTAGGTCCTAAAATCCAAACTGAATGAGGCGTTTTGTAAAGGGCCAAGCATTTTTGAAAATTAATGTTAGTGCTTATAACATGGATACTTCTGGTTGTATGTTGATGTATTTCAATATTGTAAATCACATCACACATGAGCACTATTTAAATGTTCAGTGTTGCATATTTTGTATTTTTGGCTTAATAAATAGATATCAGTCCTTTAACCGTTATGCTGTTCTTACATTTGTAGTGACTGATGTGACAAGGCGGTGGCGCAGTGTCGGGACTGCTACCGGAGGGAGAGGCAGATTAGGGATCGGAGTGGGGCTTCAGCATCTAAGAAGAGGAAGTACCTCTATTTTGATAGACTAAACTTCCTTGGCCAGTGTTGGATCTGCGACCGTAAGTGCATGTGTGTTGAAGCACTTTCATGCCAAAATTTGAATTTTTATGGATTTTAATGTTTACATTTTTTTTCATTCCTAGAACGGAGTCAAACCTAACTGAGAGGGAGACGGGGTCCGACTCAGAAGTGCTTATCGACCCCGTTGGTGATGGGGCAGAGGAGGCAGGCCCTTCCTCGGCAGCATGTGGGTCCACCCAAGCAGCACCAACAACAGCTGCAGGAGCTGAGGATTCACAAACACAGCATCATGAAAATGAGGACCTACCTCAGAGCAGCAGCCCTAATAGGGCTCAAGATGTGTCTCCTCCTCCTTCCCAACGCACAAGGCGAGGTAGGCGGCGACGAGAAGGAGTGGGTTCTGTGACAAGGAGGCAGGTGGACCGAGGAGTTCTGGACTATTTGTCCAGTGTAGCTAATGATGATGGGGAGGAGGGATTTTGCCGCAGTCTGGCCCCTTACCTCCGGGCTACTCCAATACAGCACAGACTGAGGATCAGAAGTGGACTGCACATTGTGTTGGAAGCTGGATCAGCGCCTAATGATCCAACCAACCTACTAGATTATCTTCATAGATGGGTGGTTGGTCCAGAAAATGTCTTGAGGTTGTTAGGAGCAAATCCCTCACAATCTGCTTCAGCCTCTGATCATCCTCCTCCTCCACCTCCTCCTTGTGTCCAACAAAACCCAACTCCTCCTCCTCATCCTACTGCAGCTCATTCTTTCTATGGAGCTTCCCAGCTCCAAACCATGGGACAGAGTGGCCATCCACAATATTCCCACTCTAACATACCCAATGTTGTTGGCTGGCCACAACATGGATATGTTAGACATGGGCATATTGGGGGTCACTCTGCTAGTGCTCAGTCATATCAATATGACTATGAGCATCAATTCCCTATGTACCCCTACCCACAAGGCATTCAGGATGCAGCCAGTAACCCAGCTGCTACTGTAGGTTCTGCAACAGCTCATTCTCAAACACAGGTTGCAGATAGTGGAAGGCCGAATACACAACCTGGCCCTCCATCCTCCCAACACCACCACCAAGCTACCATCAATTGTAGCTGTAATATTTTTTTTTTGTATGTAACTAATATATTTTTTTATTTGCATATTCAGAATCTTATACATATTTTATTTTTATGTTTGGACATGTTGGTCCTGTTTACAAAATATATCAGCCTGTAAAAGGCTTCAAAACAAACCACTAATGAGTAAAATTAGTGAAGTTACATTGGTTGTCTGTGTTTATTCTTATATGTTATGTAGTGTCTTAAGTATGGTAAAGTGTTAAAAAAATAATTAGAGTCTAACATGAATTGATTAATCAAAAGGAACTTTATGGTATCATATCACATAAAACACACTACATAGCTATGGCCTGATTTTGCCAAGAATAGAACCAGCAGGGGAAACAAAATAATTGGTTAATAATTCACGCACTTTCAGACCAGAAGGGGGACGACGAGGATGGATGACTGCTCTCATAGGCCTCGTCATATTATCAGACTGAAGGTCAGGCATATCAGCTGATGAGCATTCATGCATTCTTGTAAAATTATGTAGTACCACACATGCTTGCACTACAAGATTAACATTTGATTCACTTAGCTGAATGGCTGATTGTAGGACACGCCATTTGGCTGTAAGAATACCAAATGTGCACTCCACCAGGCGTCGTGCACGAGAAAGGCGGTAATTAAAGATGCGTCTCTGATGGTTCAGATTGCGGCGAGGATATGGCCTCATAACATTACGAGTTAATTGGAAGGCCTCATCCGCTACTACAACATATGGCACTGCATCCACATTTGACTGTGGAAGTTGACATGTGGTGGTAAGTCCAATTGGTTATTGCGTAGCCGCCGACCCATAATGGAAGAATTGAAGACTCTGGAGTCTCCAGTCCTTCCATAGGCCCCAATGTCTACAATTATGAAGCGGTAGTTACTGTCGACCAAGCCAACAAAACTATAGAAAAATATTGCTTATAATTGTAGAATTGGGTCCCTGAGTTCGGCGGCTTACGCACACGTATGTGCTTCCCGTCCAGGGCTCCAATACAGTGTGGAAAATGACTGTTTTGTTGAAATCCATGTGCAATCCTCAACCAATCTTCCATTTTGGGCTGTGGCATGACTCTTTATTTAGTCTTGACCAAATTTGTCCACAAGTAAAGCTGACTATTCCGGAAATGGTGGATTTCCCTATTAAAAACTCTAAATGCAGAGCAGCGTATGAGAGCCCAGTGGAAAGGAACCTGCAATACAGAAACAACAACAAACATGTACACATCAGACAAACAAAATATAAAAAATACATTAAGCAAATGTAAACAGTGGACATTTGTATACTCACCCATTCTCTTAATGTTAGGAGTTCATAACCATTAAGACTGCTACACACAAGCATATAGTGAAAAGCTTACAATTTCATAATGCCATCAGGTTCAGTATGTTAAGATGAACAAAGTGAGAAGAATGTGAAAGATGGTAAATTATGAAAAACATCATCAACATATCGTTGACACACATACCTTAATGTTAGAAGAAGCCTTTCCTCAGCACAAATTGAAGGACGCATCCTGGTGTTCTGAAAGGTGATTCCAGGGCGCAATATGTCCAGCAAAATATCAAAGGTGACAACACTCATGCGACAATAGGCAAAAAACTTGTCAGGATTCCTACGCAGTGTCGAATACAGGCGCTCAAAATGGCCTTTGCTGATCCTTCGCATCACAAGGGGATGCACCCACATCCTTCTGCGGATTCTGTGAGAAACAACTACAGGGTATGGACTCCCCAAAAGTTCTGGATAGCAGCCAATAGTACAGCACACGCTCACTTCTATTAAACATTAGTCTGTCACTCATAATTGTAACTTAGCAGCAACACAACAGGAACCACTAAGAAGCCAAAACACTCCACGGCAACGTTGGGAGGGTAAGAACAGTTCAAACCCCGCTTAAATATGGGTCTGGCTCATTATTCAAATTATTTGCAGGCCTGAAAAACGTTAAATGTCCATTTTGCTATGATGCCACTAAAAATCGGTAGTCGCTGGGTAATCGGATGTGAAACGTAAGCGTACATGCTACAAAATCGCATCAACTACAAAAAATCGGATGCCAGTCGCATCAATGTTCATGAAATTTTAATCCGATTATCGAGCGACTAAAACGGTCTGATTTTTTAGACGTTGTGTGTGATTCCAGCCTAGCAGTTATAGCAGGAGCACAGGTGTACATCATGGAGACTCCAGCAGCTGAACAGCAGTAGTACAGAAGCCATGCCATGTGATCAGATATATCTGATATGTCCTCATGATGAATGTATACTATACATCATAGAGCAAAAAGAGGCTAATAGACACAGGGAGGCGAAAAAAAGGGTGAAAAAAGATACCTCACAATACCGCTGCCTCCTCTGGCCGGCCTCCTAGCACCAGCTTGGAAGGAAAGTAAACATTGTACCAAGTAGCTTTAATGTGATGTCCATGCCAGATGACATAAAAGAGAAGATTGCAGCACCCCATGTAGCGCTTCAAGCAGAATGGGTGCCTTTATTCTCCAGAATCACCTCCACCCACTTTTGATGTCAGGAGGCAATTCTGAGTACAAAAAAGTTGCATGGATCCAAATGTAGAGCATCTTTTTTTTTCATTTCTCTGGGCCCATTAAAAGGTGGGACAACTTCTTTAAATGTACTAAAAACTATTGTGTCCAAGCAAAGTGTGAACCTGGCCTTAAAGTAATGATTGATTTATCTGGATGTAAGCCTATCCAAATTTTGCACCAGAAAGTTTAAAATATAAACAACATGAATACATGAGGGAATCTATCATCCTGATTGATGATCCTAATTTATAATTCCACTCTAGGTCGGCTAAGCCGCTGCATATTTCTAATCAGGTCTCTCTAATACCAAAAATTGTCAAATTGTCGCTGGTTTCTAATTAGCTTGCTGATGTCCACCTAACAAAGTCACCACCTTTATCGAACTTGTATTGCTTTCATTTATATAAAAAGTAGAGTATCTTTATTAATACATTGGACTGCTTATCTTTTATTGATAAAAGTTTATAGCCTGTATTACTATCCTGGGCTCCACTTACAGGGCTGCTTATTGATATGATATTGGATACAGTTGACAATCTTTTGTCACGACATTTCCTCAAAAGCTTTATTGAGCTTCTAAGATGCAAAGAATTATTTCCTGTATAAAATTACTGTACAAAGTCTATACTTCACACAATGCGGATGATACAAGCAAGCTTGGTGCAAGACTACAAGAGCAATAAATGCTTTGAGCTCCTGTGATCTTAGGGGTAATGTTTCTTTATAGGCCATGCATGCTTCACTGGGAAAATAAAAATTCCAATGGCCTCTTCACAGAGGAAGAGGACTTGTACTCTAGTGCCACCTATTGGAAGTAGCAATCCTAAAAGTCAACAGCAATCCTTTAATGAGCCTTGCCATATGACATAGGATTCTGGTTTGGGTTTTATCCTAAGTATCTTATTGTATGGCTCGTTAAAGGGTCGATATTGACTTTTAGGATTCCTATTTCCAATTATTGGCACTAGAGTTCAAGTCCTCGTCCTCTCTGAAGATGCAATTTGCATATTGAGCTACTGCATAAACATCATGAATCGAGACTGTATTAAAACATATTTTTAAAACATTTTGATTATGTACATTGAGATTTTTCTCTTCATAAAATAATTCATGAATAGTCTAGTTTTCATGTTGGCCAAACACAATTGATTGACGTTACTCTTCTACAGCTCATCTTTGAACTTTGCTGTAGAGACTGGGACAGAGTCAGCAGAATTATCTCAATAGCACTGGAGCATTTCAAAACTAAAACTATGAAGGCTCAGCCCTCTGCCTGTTTTTATATGTAACTTCAAGTGATTTTACTAGTTCTCACTGAAACTTCACAACACAGCACTTCTGCAGCTCCTGAGAGCTCCACCTCTCTTTTGTGATGCTACATCAGAGTTGAGGGAGAGCAACTGGAGTGGTGCTTAAAATCCGAGTCCCCTGCCCCCCCTCATTTTCATCTGTTTTCACCGCTGCTCCTGTCTGTCTCCTGCAGTTTGTGACCCACTGATCAATGCAAGTCTATGAGAACCTCGTTCTTATAAACTTTCATTGAGAGCTTGTGATATAGCTTCTGAGGTCCGGCCACTCAGAAGCTGCACTGGCAAGATGGCACTGCAGGACCGGACAGGAGCCGAAAAATGGGAAAGACGCCGGAGGGCGAATATATGACCGGGTGCAGGAGACTTACGTTTAGAGCACCATTTGTCAAGTAAACAAAACCCCAGCTGGAGTGGTGCTTAAAGGTTTGGTCAGGGGGCTGGCTTGCATAAGCAGCAAGATGAAAGCAATGCCCCTTGATCTCTGACATAGCATCACAGAAGAGAGGTGCAGCACAGCAATGCTGTGACATGAGCAGGGCTGGTTTTAGACAAAGTGGGGCCCTGGTCAAATGTTTAAAGTGGGACCCCAAATGCTCACATATTGTATCATCACACACAATTATTTCGGTTGTATTTACATGCGCTGAGTTCGGGCCGTTAAATGAGCGTGATTGACAATATTGAAGTTGTTTGACACTTGTTCCCAAGTTTCTTTACACCGGCTGAGGAAGAATGATGAGGACAGATAGTCCTCGATACAGTATAATGCAGGTTCCATATAGTAAATATAGTATAATGCACTCTCCATGGTCCTTGATAGAGCAAAATGCAGCCCCCCTCAGAGTTTAGTGCAGCCCCCTCATAGAGTTCATAGAGTATAATGCAGCCCCACACACGTAATAATGTAGCCACCCTCAGAGTATAATGCAGCCCCATACACAGTATAATGTACCGTATATACTTGCGCATAAGCCGAGATTTTCAGCCCATTTTTTTAAGGCTGAAAGTCCCCCTCTCGGCTTATATGCGAGTCATATACGCCAGGGGGGCGGCGGGGGATGGGAGAGGTGGTGTCAGATCATGCTCACCCCCCCTGGCGCTTCTCTGCAGCCCCCCTGCTTCTCCCACGATCTCAGGCTCCTTCCTTCAGCGGTCACGTGGTACCGCTCATTAAAGTCATGAATATGCGCATATTCATGACTTTAATGAGTGGTACCATGTGACCGCTGAAGGAAGGAAGAGCTGCTGGAGACTGCGGACAGAAGCAGGGGGGCTGCAGAGATGCTCCAGGAGGAGGTAAGTATATGCGATATTCACCTGTCCTCGGTCCACCGCTGCGCGCCACTCTATCCTCTGCGTCCTATGGCTGTGACGTTCAGGTCAGAGGGCGCGTTGACGTAGTTAGTGCGTGCCGCACCCTCTGCCTGACCTTTCACTGACAGAGGACCCGGAAGACAGCAGTGCGCAGCAGTGAATATCCCTGAGCCAGCGGTGACACCGGCACCTGTCCCCCACAGCGCTGTAAAGGGGCGGCTGCGAGGCCTGTGTACTGGAAGCTATGTGATGGTTTACCTCTGTCATGTCAATGGCGTGAAGGTGTTCTCCTCCCGTGGGGGAGCATACAGAGCAATTAGAGTCAGAGTCCAAAATCACGTCAAACAGTTCTGCTTTATTTTCCTCCATGCACAGCACATCCAGGACACCATAAGCATCTCTTACACGATACCAGCAATACATTCTTCACAAGGCTGCGTCTTCTCCGCTGCCACACCAGAATGGACCAATAAGTTTTGACGGGACGAGGAGGCCAGTGAAAACGTCACTTCAATTGCTTCCCTGGAGACACTTCAATTCAGCATAAGAAAAACACATTTACTAGGTCGTCCACCCCTTACTGGTTATCTTGCCTGGATACCTCTCATGGCCCACTCGCTTCCACGCTTCAGCACGACCTCTTCTGCTGAGCTTGATCACAGTGGTTCTTCCACTGGACTACTCATGTGTAAACCCACTCTCTCTGGGTCCACACCACCGCGGTCTATCCAACTCTAGCTTCTTCAGGGGTTGCTGGTCCCCTATTCTTCCAGGAACGTGGACGTCCTCACAGTAGCAAGGTCCACCCCCGACTGTCCTCTGCTACGAGGAGGGCTTCCTGACAGATCCCCGCTTTGGAGGCAATTCTTCCCTAGCAACAAGTCCCTAACTACTGGATGTGCTAACTGCCCCATCTAGTGGCCAAACCCAATTACCGCATTGACGTACTTTTTCTAACTTCCTAACTGGATTACTAAGGTGCCCCCATTAATGACCCTTTGCAATTAACAATTAACCCATGACTATGTACATTATTCTCCTATTTCCCTCCTCTAATGACCCCTAAGATGCACTAGCTACCTATCACTAAACCCCCACATATCTATACACAAAGATTATACAAAGCAGACATATATATGTACATTGACACCATTAAGGGGATGAACCTTAAAGGGTTAATACCCTTCACCTCCTTACAGCGCGCCGGTGTTCCCACCTGCTCAGGACACTGGCACCTGGCCCCCAGCGACGAGAGGTGAGTATGAAATTTTTTTTTATTTGCAGCAGCAGCATATGGGGCCTATTCTATGGAGCATCATATGGGGCATAATCTATGGAGCATCTTATGGGGGCATAATCAATGGCGCATCATATGGGGGCATAATCTATGGGGCATAATCTATGGAGCATTTTATGGGGCATAATCTATGGGGCATAATCTATGGGTACATTCTTATGGGGTATAATCTATGGAGCATTTTATGGGGCCATAACCTTTATGGAGCAGCATATGGGGCGCCCCGTAGAATGTAATTCCGCAAGGACAGGGTCCTCTCCCCTCTGTACCAGTCTGTCACTGTAAATTTGTTTACTGTAAACGATATCTATAATTTTGTATGTAACCCCTTCTCATGTACAGCACCATTGAATTAATGGCGCTATATAAATAAATAATAATATATTATTCTATGGAGCATCTCATGGGGCCATTATTAACCTTTGTACAGCATTATATGGGGCGAATTTTGTATGGAGCATCTTATGGGGCCATCATGAACTGTATGGAGCATTATATGGGGCTCCTGATTCAATATGGATATTCAAAAACATTTAACCTACTGATGTCTCAATTAATTTTACTTTTATTGGTATCTATTTTATTTTTGAAATTTACCAGTAGCTGCTGCATTTTCCACCCTAGGCTTATACGAGAGTCAATAACGTTTTCCCAGTTATTTGTGGCAAAATTAAGGGTATGCCACACTAAGCGAGATCGCTAACGAGATCGCTACTGCGTCACCATTTATGACGCAGTAGCGATCTCGTTAGCGACTTAACTGTGTGTGACATGTAGCAGCGATGTGGCCCCTGCTGAGATGTTGCTGATCGCTTATGAACGTTCTGAGCCGTTTTTTGGTCGTTGGTGTCCCGCTGGTGAGCCTGAATCGCTGAGTGTGACACCCTTTATGAACGACTTCACCAGCGGCCAGGTGGGACTAGGTTTTCCCAACGACCGCAGAGGTCGTTATACAGATCGCTGATGAGTTGTGTTTTGAATCACAGATCGCTGGTGAGATGTGTTTGGAATCTAACTAGCGATCACATAGCGATCGCACTAGCGATCTCGCCAGGTTAAGTCGTTGTCGTGATCGCTAGTGCGATCGCTAAGTGTGGCAGTGCCTTTAGGGGGGGTCAGCTTGTACACGAGTATATACGGTAATCCTCTCAGGGTATAATGCAGCCCCCTCTGAGTATAATGCAGCTCCCCTTAGATTATAATGCAGCCTCACACACACATAGTATAATGTGGACACACACACAGAATAGTACAACCCCCCACACACACAGTATAATGCTGCCCCCCACTCACAGTATACTGCAGCCTCCCACACACAAAGCATAGCGCAACTCCCACACAGTGACACAGTATCATACAGCCACCCCCACACAGTATAGTACAGCCCTTCAGAAACACAGTATAATGCAGCCCCCAGACACACAGTATAGTGCAGCCCCCCAGACACACAGTATAGTGCAGCCCTCTGCACACCACACACACCGTATAGTGCAACCCCCACACACAGTATAGTGCAACCCCATGAGTGTGCGCACGCACTCACACATGCACTCACACACAGTGTTGGGCAGCCACGCACACACACTATAGTGCAGCCACACACATATAATGCAGAGACACAAAGACTATAATGCGAACACTCAGTGTAGTGCAGCCCATGCACATAATATAATGCAGAGACACACAGACTATAATGCGCACACACACACACACATACACTGTGTTCCAAATTATTATTCAAATAATATTTTCTCAGATTTTCCCAAATTACCTATATGAATTTCAGTCATTGTAATTTTCCAGTCAAATAACTATTAGAGTACAATTGAAAGGTTTTTGTACAAACTGCCTATGATAACAGTATATTTTTTAAAAAATAAAACACTCAAACTGCACTCAAAATGCATGTTCCAAATTATTATGCACAGCAGAGTTTTCAACCTTTCATTTTAATAAAGAACAAAAAAATTTATTTTTAAATTATAAGCATTAGCAGGTTATTACAAACTGAAATCAAACAGTTTTCAACTCAAAACTTTATTCTAGGTGATGTTACATTTGCACATAGGACCCCTTGTTCGAAAGGAGCTTCTGAACTCTCTCGTCCATTGAATTTGTCAGGTTTTGAATGGTTTCTGCTTCAATTGTTTTGCATGAGGACAGAATACCCTCCCAGAGCTGTTGCTTAGATGTGAACTGCCTCCCGCCATCATAGACACTCCTTTTGATGATGCTCCAGAGATTCTCAATGGGGTTGAGGTCAGGGGAGGATGGAGGCCACACCATAAGTTTGTCCCCTTTTATGCCCATAGCAGCCAGAGATGCAGATGTGTTATGTGCAGCATGAGACGGTGCATTATCATGCATGAAAATGATCTTGCTGCGGAATGCATGGTTCTTCTTCTTGAACCATGGCAGGAAGTGCTGTTTGAGAAACTCAACATACACTATGTAGTTCATCTTTACGCCTTCAGGGATCCTAAAGGGGTCGACAATCTCTCTCCCCATGATTCCAGCCCAAAACATTACTCCACCTCCTCCTTGTTGGCACCGTAGCCGTGTTTGCATGGGGTGTCCATCAACCAGCCATCCTCCACTCCATCCATCTGGACCATCGAGCGTTGCACGGCACTCATCGGTGAACAAAACTGTTTTGAAGTCAGTCTTCATGTATTGTTTGGCCCACTGGAGCCGTTTCTGCTTGTGTGCAGTGGATAGAGGAGGTCGACAGGATGGCTTACGCACATCTGCAAACCTCTGAAGGACCCTGCATCTTGTTGTTCGGGGGACGTTGGAGGCACCAGCAGCTTCAAAAACTTGTCTGCTGCTATGACAAGGCTTTTTTGCTGCTGCTCTTTTAACCTGACGTAATTGCCTGTAGGAAAGAGTCCTCAATTTTCCCTTATCAGCACGCACACGTGTGTACTGTGAATCAGCTACATACTTCTTGATTGTGCGATGATCATGATGTATGTCTTGGCAATGTTGATTGTATTCATGCCTTGACCTAAACACTCCACAATTTGTTGCTTCTAGCAGCCGACACATCCTTTTTCTTTCCCATTTTGGCAGAAAATGTAGGCTGCTTAATAATGTGGGACAGCCTTCTTAAGTAGTCTTGCCTTTCATGGACACACCTGCCAAACTAATTAGCATAGGTGTCTGCAATTGCTTACAGTGATATAAAGAGCCCTGACACACATCACCATCAATGAGTTTAATTGACAAACAAAAAAATTCTTACCTTATCACTCCTAAACAATGTTTGCATAATAATTTGGAACACAGTGTAGTGTAGTGCAGCCCACACACATAATATAATGCACAGACACACAGACTATAATGCGCACACACAGTGTAGTGCAGCCCTCACAGTACACACATATACAGACATACACACACAACACTCACCTCTCGTCCTTGTTCCCCCGCTGCTGCAGGCTGTGCTTTGGTCTCAGCAACTCCACTCCTGTCACAGCATGACACAGGATGATGTGATATCATCGGGCGCACGATGATGTGACATCGTGTGCCCGCTGAGTCACAAGCAGAGCGGGAGTGATGGGAGAGAGAGCGTCAGCTGACACTTTCTCCTCCATCACTGCTTTCAACTGTATTGGCATCTATGATGTCAATAAGTTGAATGCGCAATGAGGGGGCGCCGGGTCCCTCTTACAGGCCCCATAACAGCCGCGAGGTGTGCCGCTATTAACGGCACCTCACTATCTGGGGGCCCCTGGAGTAGCGGGGGCCCTAGGCAACTGCCTGGTCTGCCTGCACCAAATGTTGGCCCTGGACAATTACATCAAGTTACTTATAAGAACAGGCAGAGCTATATGAGTCTTCATTTTTTTAGACAGAATGTAGATTGAAATTAATTTTTATCTCCCCAGAATACTCCTTTTCTGATTCATGACAACTTTGCAGTGCTTCTGGAGGCTTAAATCTATCAAAATCCACCACTTTACACAACAGTTTAAGTTCTGCATGCAAGCCGTCTTTCACTCCCTGGTTGTATGTGTGTGCGTGTGCATTTGTGTGTATAGGGTGGCACTCTATCTGATCCTAGAGAATGTATTCATTTATTGACGCATTGTTGAGTCTTAGCAACTGCGATAAATCACGCACAGCCTGCTTTACTTTAATATTTGGTGTAGCAGCACTTTGGATAATTAGGTACTAGAAGCACAAATTCCTTATTTCAAAGCAAAGTACAAGTTGTTAAAAGAAATTACAAAAAGCACATTTTATTTGCAATTGAATAAAACTGTTTTATTATCATCACAAATTTGCATTAGAACATTTTGAACTATAAGAGTTTACAAGTTCTTGTGATATACAGGTGTCATTTATGAGGTTAACTAACATAAATCAATGCGATGTACCATATTTGAGGTGCGAGTCACATTGATGGAGCCTCTCCTATCTCGAGAACGGGATACTGTAGCGCTGTCAGAAAATAAGGGGAGACTGCACATGTGCGGATCTCTCAATTTATTACTTGCATTGCATGCTTGGCATTTTCAGGTCCCTGATAAATGAAATATCTGCAGCCGCTAAAGCTTTATGTCTCCACTCAGTATGTGAGAAAATATGAGAATAAATAATTAATCAGTCATAAAGGAGGCACAATATGTCTCTGTTAGTATGTAAATTTGTAATGCCTTATCGTTCTAAAATTGTTTACAACCACCTTCACCTTGTGTACAAATTTGGTTTCATAATATCAAATTTTTTATGAAATGATTTTCCATATTTGAACACCGTTATTTTTTTTCTTAAACTTAAATATATCTAAACGTACATGTAGATATTTTTTTTCTTATATTATTATAGTTTCAGGATATAGAATTTAGAAATTCTCTGCAATGTCACAAACATAAATTTCAGAGAGAATTACAGTATACACTTAGAATGCTTAGTATGCTTAGAATAAACTAGCTAATAAAAAGTATGCAGCAAGCTCCAATGGCAAGAATTTTATCATATACAATGGTGACAAGTGAGTTACGTTTTTTATGTATGGTAATTCTGCATATATTTTCAACTACTATACAAAAAGCAAGAGTAGCATACAAATTCTGACACACACACAATATATATATATATATATATATATATGTATATACTGTGTATATATACACTGCTCTAAAAAATAAAGGGAACACTTAAACAACAGAATATAACTCCAAGTAAATCAAACTTCTGTGAAATCAAACTGTCCAGCAAGCAACACTGATTGACAATCAATTTCACATGTTGTTGTGCAAATGGAATAGACAACAGATGGAAATTATTGGCAATTATCAAGACACACTCAATAAAGGAGTGGTTCTGCAGGTGGGGACCACAGACCACATCTCAGTACCAATGCTTTCTGGCTGGTGTTTTGGTCACTTTTGAAAGTTGATTGTGTTTTCACACTCGTGGTAGCATGAGACGGACTCTACAACCCACACAAGTGGCTCAGGTAGTGCAGCATTACCAGGATGGCACATCAATGCGAGCTGTGGCAAGAAGGTTTGCTATGTCTGTCAGCGTAGTGTCCAGATGCTGGAGGCGCTACCAGGAGACAGGCCAGTACAACAGAAGACCTGGAGGGGGCCGTAGGAGGGCAACAACCCAGCAGCAGGACCGCTACCTCCGCCTTTGTGCAAGAGAGGAACAGGAGGAGAAGTGCCAGAGCCCTGCAAAATGACCTCCAGCAGGCCACAAATGTGCATGTGTCTGCAAAAACGGTTAGAAACCGACTCCATGAGGATGGTCTGAGTGCCGACATCCACAGATAGGGGTTGTGCTTACAGCCCAACATCGTGCAGGACGCCTGACCTTTGCCACAGAACACCAGGATTGGCAAATTCACCACTTGCGCCCTGTGCTCTTCACAGATGAAGCAGGTTCACACTGAGCACATGTGATAGACGTGACAGAATCTGTAGATGCCATGGAGAACGTTCTGCTGCCTGCAACATCCTTCAGCATGACTGGTTTGGAAGTGGGTCAGTAATGGTGTAGGGTGGCATTTTTTGGAGGGCCGCACAGCCCTCCATGTGCTCGCCAGAGGTAGCCTGACTGCCATTAGGTACCGAGATGAGATCCTCAGACCCCTTGTGAGACCATATGCTGGTGCAGTTGGCCCTGGGTTCTTCCTAATGCAGGACAATGCCAGACCTCATGTGGCTGGAGTGTGTCAGCAGTTCCTGCAAGATGAAGGCATTGAAGCTATGGACTGGCCCGCCCGTTCCCCAGACCCGGAATCCGATTGAGCACATCAGGGACATCATGTCTCGCTCCATTCACCAACATCACGTTGCACCACAGACTGTTCAGGAATTGGTGGATGCTTTAATCCAGGTCTGGGAGGAGATCCCTCAGGAGACCATCCACCGCCTCATCAGGAGCATGCACAAGCGTAGTAGGGAGTTCATACAGGCACAGGGAGGTCAATACAGGCATGTGCAGGCCACACACAATACTGAGCATCATTTTGACTTGTTTTAAGGACATTAATTCCACTTTAATTTTGTGGGTGACTCCAAATCCAGGCCTCATTGGTTAATAAATTTGATTTCCATTGATGATTTTTGTGTGATTTTGTTGTCAGCACATTCAACATTGTACAGAACAAAGTATTCAATGAGAATATTTCATTCATTCAGATCTAGGATGTGTTATTTGAGTGTTCCCTTTATTTTTTTGAGCAGTGTATATAGATTAGTTTGAATGTATTTGCCTATACACATATATACCAAACCTCAGTAACAAGCTGTACATACAGTGCTGGATATCTAATCTATGTAACAGCTGGGTTTTGGTATCAGTGACCTCTTCTCAGATCAGAAATTGAACACTTTATTCTCCAAATGACTAGTCCAAATCAAGGTTTAATCCAGGATTGTGAACACACACTTCTCACTTTTCACAGGAACAAGGCGCTGAAAAACAGATTACATAAATGTTATGAGAGCTATAAACAAATTGATAAAATTGGCAGCCGGCACTGGTTAAAAAGTCCATGTTAGCACAAGTCAGGATTATAGGCACTTTGGCAAGTCGTCCTGCGGATGTGGTTACATGCTAGACTCTTGTAATAAAAATGCTGTTACACTAAAATTATAACATGAGATCTACATATGATGGATATATGAGCAAGATGTTAACTGTGTTGACAAAAAGGAATTTCATATGTTTTAAAGAAGAAATAATAAATGTATGTGGGTCATATTGATGACTTAGAGAAGCACTCCTCCCATCAAAGTTTATATCCTCCTAATATATTGCATTCATCATATTATACAGCACTGTGTGCTTACACTTGCTCATTTTGCTCTTCTACTGAGTTAATTCTTCTCTTTTCCATTAGGTCTGTGACATCATATGATTAAAAAAACAGACTCGCTGAATCCATGTAGAAAGAGGAAGTTGTGTTTTCCTGCATGAGTCAATGTTAGAACTACAATTCTACATCACTGCAAAGTCTCAGGCAGCCCAGCTGCACCCCCTCTTCAACTCCTGACCCAGCTGCTCTGCTCCGCCCCCTGCCAGGGACTGAAAATTGTAGATCTAATGATAACGTATGCATGGAAAAGAGACTTCCTTTTTCTACATAGAGCTTAGAAGGATTCAGCTAGTCAGTTTTAATCATGAGTATAGACCTAATGGAAAAGTGGAGAATTAACTAGGTAGAAGGGAAAAATTAGCAATTGTAAGTACACAGTGCTATATAATATCAGGGTAAAAACTTTGATGCCAGTGCTTTTTTAGGTTCCTATTCCAACTGACTGGACAACCCTAGTGAGGAGGAGTTTCAATGTAGCGGAAGTTGAGAATATAACTGCAACTCCATTAAAATGTTATGGGACTGATGGAAACAGCTGGGGTGCAATGGAGGATTCAGGATCCTCGACCTCAGCCACATATGGGAAACAAAGACGGTCTTTCTTTCAGATATTTTAATGACTCTGTACCTTAGTGTTTTGTAGCAGTCAGAAAACCTCTGTATTTTAATTGAATCTGAATTAACAATTGTAAATGTCCTACAGATCTTGGCTTGTGATTTGCATCCTCAGAGATGAAGACTTTACATTGTAGAGTAATCTCCTATACTAATCCTAAATTATGGAATCTCCCTGCATTATAGGACCTTGGGTAAGAAGGGCAGAATGCGCCTGAAGTCAAGATTTTCTTCTCTTTTCAAGAGTAACCGAATTGTGAATAAAGCTCTAGACTTGGATCCGCAATGTATTTTATGACCTGTAACAATAAAAAAAAGTTTCTTACATTTCATCCACATGGATATAGTAGGGATACATTTATCGTAGCTGCAGGCTAAAAAGTGGCATAGTGTGACAGTGTTATATATGAAGAGGATGTAGCATTGACATTGACAGGATGTATGATAAAATAGTGATCAGTGACTGCACTAGTGATTCCATTAACGCTTGTTATTATAAACACCCAGGCCTGGAATGGCCATCTGGCAATTCTGGCGAATGCCAGAAGGGCCTGTCTGGTCATGGGACACCTTGTCTGCTATGTTGTTTACAGACTCGGTGTTCTCAAGACATCCATATTATTAAGGCTGTGTTTCCACGCTCAGGAAACACAGCGCTTTGGACGGAGCGAAAGTCAGCTCCGCCCAAAGCCCCGCCCCCTTTTGAAAGCGCGGTCATTCCGGATGTGTTCATGGAACACATCCGGAACACATGCGGAATGACCGCAGGGCTACATAGTCCTGTGTTATTTCCCTTGCGGCAACGCAGCGTCGCCGCAAGGGAATAGGACATGTTGCGGTCTAAAAAGATGCCCGCATGTCCGTTAACGCAGGTCTTCCGCCTGCGTGTTTTGAAGCATAGTGGAGACGGGATTTCTGGACATCTGGACGCCAACGCACAGCGTCAAACACGCAGCTAATCCTGACTGTTTCCTGACCGTGGAAACATACCCTAAGAGTTGTGATGGAGCACAAGGTCACTGACTCCGTCACTTACCCCAGCAGGCCACGGGAATCATTAGAAATATCGGTCTTGTAGTAAATCTTGCTTTCCTCTATCCAGGGTAATATTAGTAATATATCCCCTCTGGTGCTTGGGACGGGACGGGGACAGCATGGGCCTGTGTGATTTCAAATACCAGGGCTGAATTTCTACTCCAGTCCATACCTGCAAACACCTTTGTGTCATGTACATTGTATATTATCACAATAAGGTTGGCTGTATCATTATACAGGCGCTGTTTGAATCTTGTTTTTTCCTTCCATTGGAAGTGTATAGTGGTATATGTCAACCCTTGACTCCCATTGTAAAGTATGTTACATATTTTGTTATGTATCTGTTTGTATAGGAAAGTGCAGTACAGTACGCTTGTGTCTACAATAAAAAAAAATATTCCCAGCATATACCTGCAGCACACTCTTTTGGCATCCTCTGGTTGCATGTATACTTTTGTAGTTAATATCCTTTCTTATCTCATGTGTTCACAAAGTCAGAGCCTTAGAAATTTAAAAATGAGTTTGGCAATATATATTTTAATTTATGTCTTTAAAATTCTAATGGTGACCATGACTGGAACAATAAGGGCAGATTGACACTCGTGTTCCTTTTAGACTGTATGATTTATAACTGAGGCTCTTTCCTTCAAATAATAAAATTCTGCAAGCCTGCAGCCACCACTAGGAGGAGCTGAAGAGCAACTATTATTTTTTTTTCTGTAAAGTATGTGCACACGATCAGTAAACGCTGCATAATTGTGCAGCGTCCAGCCCACAGCGTCCAGATGTTACAGCATAGTGGATGGGATTTCAAGAAATCCCATGCCCACTATGCATCCAGAGACTCCCTTGGCTCACCCGCAGAGACGGACATGCGATGCATCTTTCCAGACCGCAGCATCTCTGTTTATCTTGTGGAGATGCGAGCCTCTGCAAGATAAATTTCACCTGTACAATGTATTGGAAGAGGTGATTCCGCACGGTTCAGTGAACACATGCGGATTCACCTGTGTTCAATAGCCGCTGCCAATTCCTGAACATGTGCACATACCCTAAAAATGCTAATGCATGAAGCTCCCCCTAGTGGTCTCTCCAGGCGTGTAGAATTTGAAAACATCCTCCTGGACATAAGATATCTTTTATATTATCTTTGTCTTGAGAGTAGTTAATTTGTCAACTATAAAGCATATACAAGATACAAAGTAAAATACAAGTGACTGTATACTGTATTGTTCCAGCCTAGAGGTTATTTATTTGCTTTTATTGGATTGAAAGAAATACAAATCAATAAGTTCAGAGACAAAATATGTTACCATTCAGAGATTTTGATATGAGATTGAATGAAGCAATAAATTTTGATTGCCATAAAAGTCAAGAGAGCAAGGTATTAATATCCCTTATGTAAGTAACATTGAAAAATACTTTCTTATGCTTTGAAACATGTAAGTCCACTACAACATAGAAAGAAAATCCTAATCCTGATGGTCATGTATATCACAAAACCTCTGAAACTCCATATCATGGATAGAGGTGAGCGAACCCGAAGTTTGGAGTTCGTGCTGCATCTGCTAGAAGTCCATCTTATAGTTCGGGGAGGAGATAGAGAGATATTTTTCCAGCTCCAAAGTTCATGTCCCCATTCATTTCTATGGGGTTTGGGTTCAGGTTCAAGTGCAGGTACAGTTCTGGTACCCGAACTCTGGACTAAAGTTCGGTCGAACCTGGCGAACCTGAACTTTCATTGGTCCGCTCATCCCTAATCATGAACCCAGCTTTCCTCTAGGAGCACAGAAAACAGCACTTCTAAAAAAAAGTCTGTCTGACATACAGTATCCAATGGTGCTTATTGCCATTTGTTTTAAGGGTATAACTCTGTATATCTCTCACGATGTGACACGACCCAATGGGTGGTCGATCAGTGGACGGCACAACTCTCAATCAATGGGATGGAAAAGGTGAGAGGAAGGCCCTAACAATAGGGAATTAGGGAGGATCACCACCTGAGCTCAAACCTGAGCCTGTCCCTGCACTCCCTAGCAACCTATGCGGGTCCTTCCCCTGCCGCCGTCAGGATACCTCATCCCTAGTTGTCACCTGTTACTGCCCTGGCTCGTGCAGTGACCGGCAAGAAGCACTAGCCTCATCTCTGCAGATAAACACAAGGGGAAGTGACAAATACCAAAGGGACAAGGTAAAAAAAAAACACCACACACCGCAGATAACAACAGCATTAGTCTCCAAACACCAGACGTGGTTGACACTAGAGTGTTGCTCCTGCTAGGCTGGTCTCCAGAAAGGAATTGTATCACCAACAGTCAGCTGATGCATCAGGTGACTTTTTAAAGGATAGTGGGAGAGGTCACAACCCACATCAGCTGACCCAGCATCACTGCAGTAACACCAGATTGCCAGCGGGGAAAAACTGACATTAACCCCCGATGGTCCAAAAGGAAAAAGTTTTAAACTAAGTGGAACCAGAGCTGCCGCAAATCCAAAAATGTATTGTGGCAAAATCTCTGTATACTGCCATACAAATAGTGTTACATACATATTTTCTGGGTAATTAGAGGCTTTCCAGTATCGTGATTCGAATCAGATTGTTGCCGAAAATTCGTCAACGCCGGCAAAATTACATTTTAAACGAACCACTCATCTCTGATCCCAATCTTATTTCTCTATCTTCTAATGGAAAATAACACATTGGGGGATTTGGGTGATAACTACTGTCATGTCAAAGAGAATGTTAAAGTGTAGTCGTTGGCATCTAGTTGACATATGTGGCTACTAGTCATCCTCTTTTTCTAACATAGGAGTTGTAGCAACATCACAGCAGAAAACAAAGTATTTTGGATATGGATTCTAATATTTTCCTTTGCCAGTGATATCATTGTGTAATAAATCTTCAATTGAGCTTGTTCAAACACAAAGAAAAGAAGTACAATTGTTTATTCAGGTACTGCCACAAGCGCAATATTCCAACAGTGAATTATGAAATCTCATTGCTATCTTCTGGTTCGGTTGATCATTAATGCCACAGGCGGATAACTTTATGCCAATGTTTGCTGTGATATAAATCGTAGATATATTATGTCAAAGACCTGTTTAACAGGCAGCATGTTGGTCAGAGTTTCTTTTTTATTTGTTTTCTAGTGTATTATGTTGCTTTTTTTTTCCATTTTTTTTAAATAGCAAGGCAGCAGCCAGATGCTTCCTTGTAGGCATAAAAAATGCCTTTAATACATAGCAAGTTTTACAAAACTTTTTTTGGGTGCAGATTATGTGCATTTCGTAAGCATTTCTTTCCTGGTGTGATGTTTTTCATCCATAGTGCTCAATTTGATAGAAAATTGCACCAAAATTATGATGCATCATGTTTATATAAAGCAGATTGGTTACAGAAATGTATGCTATGGAAAAATCCATCCATGCATTTATAGTGATTATTTCTGCAGCATCTACATGCATTTCTGATATCTGGGCAATTAATGGATAGCAAAGATGATATACTAGGAGTCTAGGACCCATTCACCTGCTTATAAAAATACCTAATATAGAAACTGCCTGTTAGTTTTTGCTTCTGTTTCTATTCTTTTCTTCTATATTGTGTTCTGACTTAACTTTTTAACATACAAAAGAAGAAATATGGATGAAAAATAGATAAGTAATTTTTGGCTGTTTTTGTAAAGTTGCAAAAATGTGGATTATGAAATTTAAAAATAACTATTATAAACTATGCAAATGTAATTTTCTGTCTTAAATTTAGCCCTTTGACTTCTAAGGGTTAAAAACAGTATCCATACAGATCCACTGGAAAAAAGCAATGTATTGAAAACAACCATGTGCGCAAATATGGCATGGAAATGTGAATGAAACCATTAAAAAGATTGCTAACATGTTTTCAATGAAAAAAAAAAAATAAATAAAAAAATATATATATATTTGTAACATGAACGCATAATATGCATATTTGAATAAACCCTATGTAGGGTGCGATTAAATTTTAGTAGTTCATAAACTAAAAAAAATATGTTCAACAATTTCAGAAATGTATTTACTATTAACCATCATGTAAAATAAATGGCCATGAAATAAATCTGCACACATGTAAGACATCAAAGAAACAGAAAAAAGGGCAAATATCTACAAAATGTCCCATATTGGATGAAAGAGTGGCAGTATCATGTATGATTCTTTAGATCATGTGGTCTGTGTGTGTGTGTGTGCGTGCGTGCGTGCTGTGCGTGGTGTGGCCATCAGAAGCACAACCAACTTTGCAGTGAGAATAAAATAATAGAAGATATTAAACACTCTGTGACCTTGACAGTTCTGTGCAGGTCTAGCACAGCTGAGTTTGCCCTTTGGGACTCAGTAATGTCATGTATGTGGTGATTTAATTCACCCTGATATTATATATGTTATCTCTGATTTACTCAGATCTATGAGTCATGAAAATGATGCAGAATAAAAAAAAATCCAGAGTCAAATGTCTCATTGAACTCTGCTATATCTGAATGTGTTGTGTGACATTGTGTCCAGTCAATTTTACAGTCTCTTCAAACTTTTCTTCCTTTGATTTGCAAAACATGATCACATTTCAATCATTCTACAGATAGCACTGACAATACTATCAGAGGATAGTATGGTAAACATTACACTGAATTGCTGCATTACCCAATGAATCAAATCTGCACTCAGAGAAAGGAGATCTAGATACAGCAGAGCTGCTCTATGTATATGATATTAACCCTATTAAGGCAAGCTCCATCAAGATTTATAAATGACTCACCTTAGCATATGTCACTGCAAGGGTTAATGGGTGACAGAGCTTTGTAATCAGAAGATCATTCAGCCAGTTACAAATAAGGTAGATTTCCGGATGAAGTCAGCTACTAACTTCACACTAAAGAGAGAAAAGGGAAAATCAGTGTGATCCAAGAGCTGTTCAGCTTTCCAATAAGCGGTGTAATTGCTAAGGGTCCAATGGTGAGGAGCTGGGCGGTGACCAAAGGGTGCCTCCCGGGGAGGAAACTAGTCACACAGTAGGATAAGAGGGGGGCTTCATATAAAAAGTCATGCTGAGCAACTGGAGAACAAGTGTCACCTACCTTCCAATGTGGGACCTGCATCAGTCTTCTAAGAGCTGCAACAGGATCATCCTAATGATACACCCAACAACTCCAGAAGAATTATAAACAATATGTGAGAAGAGATTGGAGTCATTTGAAGTCACATCCTCTGAAGCTTAATTTTCTCCACTGAGGAGGGTGTAAAGCTATTAGGACCAGTGATCAAAGTGGTGGATGCATCATCTCCAGCTCAGGTAGACTCATGGTGGGTGAAGATCCTGGTGTGACTGACCACCAAGTGATGCTCTGGGTCAGGCAGGAATAAAGTAATAAGCTGAGTGTGATCGCAGGCAGTAAGTCTTACAATCTGGGCTCCTGAGATGTACTGGTGTGGCTGTCAGGATGTCAGTAGGTGCCTCATTGGCAGCTCAGGAGGACTTATGGTGGATGAAGGTCCAAGTGTGACCACCAGTGATGCTATGGATAATGTGTGTGTGGGGATAAAGTAATACGATGAGTGTGCTGGCAGACAGTATGCTTTAGACTCTTAAGCTCTACAGGTGTGTCTGCCAGGATGCAAGTGGGTGCTTCATCTCCAGTTCATAGTGAGTAAAGGTCTAGGTGAGACCAGTGACCACCAGTGATGCTGTTAATCAGACAATAATAAAGTAATAAGAGGAGTGTGATCGTAGGTGTTATATATTAGAGTCTAGAGACTCTTCAGCTGTGCAGGTGTGGTTGCCAGAATGGCAGTGTATGAATGGTCTCCAGCTCAAGTAGACTCATGGTGGGTGAAGGTCCGGGTGTGACCACCAGTGATGCTGTCGATCAGACAGGAATAAAGTAATAAGATTAGTGTGATCGCAGGCAGTAAGTATTAGGGTCTGGAGTCCTCAGCTGTACAGTTGGGTCTTCCAGGATGTCAGTGGCTGCATCATCTCCAGTAGAAGAAGACTCATGGTGGGTGATGGTCCAGGTGTGACGACCAGGAATGTTCTGGATAAGGCAGGAAAGATTGTGTGGGAATAAAGTAATGAATGTGATCGCAGACGGTATATTTTATGTTCTGGACTCCGCTGCACAGGTGTAGCTTCCAGTATGTCAGTGGGTGCCTGCATTTTTGGAAAGCATCTCTAGGTGGTGGAAGTGAGTTTATCAGAAATCTCTGCTAGCTGTGTGTAAACCGTTATTACTTTGGTGTTAACCACTCACTAAGGTCTGAGTATAGAGTACAATTAGCACATGGTGTCTGTCGCAGGAGAAAGAATGCAGCTTTAATAAGTTTTGGTATTTACTTATATTATTTCTTTTGTATGTGTCTTTAGGTCTAAATAGCAGCGTTCAAGATGCATGAAGAAGTGTCTCCTTACATCTCCAGTCTTCTGCTCTCGGTTCTGTGCGCACTGTTGGCCATTCACGTCTTTAAGTGGCTCCAATTTTGGATCTTGCCCAGATGGTCAGACTCACATCAACCCCCTGGACCTTTTCCATGGCCCATCATTGGTAATGCTATGCAGATTGGTAGCTCCCCTCACTTGGCTTTTGTTGAGTTAGCCAAAAAGTATGGTGAGATCTTCCAGATGAAGTTAGGTAGTCAGAAAGTGGTGGTGCTGAACGGAGACAGGGTCATCAGACACGCTTTGCTGCAGAAAGGAGCAGACTTTGCAGGTCGTCCGCGGTTTGCTTCCTTCAAGTTTGTGTCAGGGGGCAGAAGTTTGGCTTTTGGGCTCTACAATGAGAGATGGAAGGCTCATAGAAAAATTGCCCAATCCACAGTGAGAGCCTTCTCCACTCTTAATCCGGACACTAAACAGAGACTGGGGCAACATGTCCTGAGTGAAGCCCGTGACCTGATTACTATCTTCTCTGCTTTTGGAGAGGAAGGCAAATTATTTGCCCCTGGAAGTCATCTGGTGGTGGCCGTGGCTAATGTGATGAGTGCAGTATGCTTTGGCCGACGTTACAGCCACATGGACTTAGAGTTCCAAGCTCTTCTGAGCAATAATGATAAGTTCAGTAAGACAGTGGGTGCAGGAAGCCTGGTAGATGTCATGCCCTGGCTCCAGCGCTTCCCAAACCCTGTCAGGACAATATATAATGACTTCCAGCAGGTCAATAACGAGTTCTACAACTTTGTTCATAGCAAGTTCATCCAACATCTCAAGACAACAGCATGGGGAGTGACTAGAGACATGCTGGACGCTTTTATCCACATCTTAGGAGAAGTGGATGGAAAAAGTTTTATCATGAACCAGAACAGAATGGAAAAGAAAGAAGAGGTGAAGATGAAGAATGGTAATACAGGACTTCGTCTGCTAGAAAAGGAACATATTCCAGCCACAGTATGTGATATATTTGGTGCCAGCCAAGATACCCTGTCAACAGCTCTGCAGTGGCTCTTGTTCTTCCTTGTCAGGTAGGATTCTATCACTTACATTCATTGCTATATAACTGCTGGGTTAAGTTATTGTCTCCAGATATATAAGCTTGAAAACACCTGGTATGAGACTTATCATGACATAAATAGGAGTAATGCACATTTACAAGTTGAGGCTTTTAAAGTTGGATGCGATATTGTGGGATTTTAAAGTTTACACTTGGAAGAACTGCAATGACTCTAAAATTCCTATTCCATTTGGAGGGGATGATTCCATCATTTTCTCCAAATCTGAGTTCGCATTGGGAAAACTTGAGAAAGAGCTTGAAATGTAGCTAAAGTTGCTGCTATAGTTTGCCAGGTTCTTGATTTCTTTAACTCTTCAATGTCAATTTTCATTCTTTTCCAGATATTTACTTGCTGTTAGTGAAAAACTAAAACTGTTGTTTAATGTGGTGCAAACTTCTACAAAAATAGTCCCTCTCTATCTGCTAAAAAGTGGATAAAATGTATCCAGTGCAAACCTTCAGAATGATACATTGTATACCAGAGCTTTGTGCAGCTGCTGATGTGTTTATCTCACAGACCATTGACTAGACTGATA
Source organism: Oophaga sylvatica (assembly GCA_033576555.1). Lineage (NCBI taxonomy): Eukaryota > Metazoa > Chordata > Amphibia > Anura > Dendrobatidae > Oophaga > Oophaga sylvatica. Next base: position 471,018,248 of record JARQOD010000005.1, read on the forward strand.
CAGTTGTATCTACCTTTCCACTGAGAGGTCTAAATATGTATAGGTTTGTAGGCACTACATTGACACAACATGTTTCTATTTGCTGAGACTGAGTAAACACGTATCTTGAAAATGCTAGAAATTGCCATATTGAATTATAATACAAAGTTGGACTTTTATATAGAGATTAAATCTGGACAACCTCTTTAATTGCTAATGCACATAAGTGGCTTCCTTGGTTATTTTTCTGTGCTTTTTGTACATAATAGTTTTTTTTATGTGAGAGATAAAAATATTCTGCCTTAACCAATGTTAATAAATACATTTTATCTAGATGTCCATGCTACATCCTTCATTCTGGCTACAGTTTGAGAAACTATCAAGGCAATGGAGCACTTAGGGTCTCAAGACCATGGTCTTTACTCTTTACATATTCTTTTTGGGTTTCAATATAGTCATTTCTTCACTTTAAGTTTTAGACCAGTCTGCTAAAGATGCAAATAAAATAACTGTTTATGGATCAACTGAAGAGAAATAGTGTGTTTTATAGCATATACCACAATGTTATCAATAAATCATTTTTATTAGATCAGCTTACTGTGCTTACACAATGTGTTCAATGTATTTTCATTCAGTCCAGCAGACTTTATAAAAAAACTCTGTTGACTGCAGTCCATTAAAGAAACAGACTTTAATGATTCCACAGTCAGACCAAGTAAAATATTAACTAACCGTCTAGTTATTTACAGCAGTCATTGCCTTATATGAACGAAATATAACAAAATGCAAAGTCCAAAATTGAATAGACTTAAAATAAGCGCCGCAGTGCTGCAAGGCAACAGTGAGGGGCACTGAGCTACTATAATGAGTTTCAATAATAAAAAGTAATAAATAATATTCTTATTTCATCTATTTGATTTAAATTATTAAATAAATTGGAGCGTTAACACCTTGAAACAAACCACTTTCCTCAATCGACTTGCATTAGACTTGTCAAAGTCAAATATTTGTGCTGATATTCTCATGTCTGCGGTAATCAATTATTTGGGAAGGATTTACAGGCTCTGTTTGAGATCATGGTGTCTATTTTGACCGAGTTTTAATTTTTTTCGCCTGTGTTTTCAAAATATTTTTCAAAACAATTACCGTATCTAACACTATGGCAAAAAACTATTGGTATCATTGGCGTGAAATGCAGTGAATATTCATTTCTATTTAGCAGCGGGCACAGAAGTTAGCTGCAGCTCAGGTTCCTGCCTCTGTGACCTGCTGTTCCGCCGATGCCGCTCCCCTACCTCCCCACCACAGCCAGAGCTCGTACATCCGGGACTATAAGATGCACCCCCCATTTTCCTCCACATTTTTGGAGGAAAAAGTGTGTCTTAGGCCTCTTTCACACATCAGTTTTTTTTACAATCAGTCGCAATCCGTCAAAGTATGAAAAAAAAGGATCCTGTGCAGATTGGAAAAAAATGATGCGACGGATCTGTTTTTTTGACGGATCCATTGGAGAACGTGTAGGTAGCTTGTGGTAAACTTTTTCGAGAGAGAGATTTTTTATGTGCCTGAATGGAAATCTGCACATATCCTTAAAAAACTGAATCCGTCGCTGAATTTCATCAATTCATGGACAGCAACGGATCCTGAGCCCATAGGTTTCCATTGTAGCCAACGACGGACGGCGCTTGATCTGTCGCTGTCTGACTTTTCGACATACACAAAAAACGTTCCTATGTCCATTGCCTCCGTCCGACAGACAAAGAATTTTCGACTGATCCGTCGAATAACGGATGAAACATGCGGCCATCCGTCGCTAATACAAGTCTATGAGAAAAAAACGGATCCAGCACTGGATCAGTTTTTTTTTAAAAAAACGACGGATTGTGACTGATGGCAAAAAACTGATGTTGAAAGAGGCCTTATAGTCCGAAAAATACGGTAAGTAATTATTTGATGAATAACTGATTTTTTTTTTTATTCGGTTGTTTTATAGCCATTTGGTAAATCACGGGTTTTAACAATTAAACTTTCTGGCATGGTTACCGTGACTCTCTCAAATGCCATTGCGCCACCTCAACAAGAAAATTAATGAAGGAAAAATGACGGTGTGTTCACAAAATCATGATCATCATGATAACATGGCTCCATTTTGATTCGAATCACGAATGAAAATGAAGAGAATCCAGACTTGTACCCTAAGGTCTGATAACCCATTTAATGAATTAAAGGACTGAAGTAGCATTTCTGGCTTACAAAACACCTGCATTTTTGATGAATTTGATATGCGCGTATGGCAATAGCCTATCCCGGCTCTACCCATTTCGTTACAGCGGAGTCAAATTGATGAAAAAATGCCTAAAGTCACAAAATTTTGTGCAACTCTCCATTGCGCAAAACATTTGCAACTTTACTTAACTTTTACATCAGTTTTCTTATGTAACTGCCCCATAGTCTCAAACAGCATAGAACAGAATGTCATGTATTAATACATACTACCCAGGAAGGTGAATCATTAGGGTATTCTTTATTTTTGTTGAGTAGAAGTAGATGGCATTTATGACAGACATGGGAATAATGCCAGAAAGTTTAATTGTCAAATCCCTAATTTAGCAAAATACTTTAAATCATTCGAAAAACAAACTCAACGATTCAACAAATAATTGCTTTGGTTTCCTATTATTTTGATAAATGACCCTGGTAATGAAATTAACCCTGAATGAAAAATCCAATAGTGATGACTAAGATTACACTTAATTTATTGTTTCATGTTTTGCCTAGCCTTTATCATCACCATGTGGAGGTCACAGATATAAATCATGTGGTAGTGAAGAGGACAGGAGGTTCCTTCTTTTCTGCTATAAACCAGTGAGACTGGACATACTGTACTGTACTAACAGCCTGAGCACATAATCCGGACTGTGGATGCTAGATGTGCTGTCCTTCCATTATTCAGTCATCCTTTCCCTTTGTATCTCTTCTAATTCCAACATATTGTATTAACAAAAGGTAGTTTTTATAGCAGGAATATGGCGTCCTACACACTTCACAACTCATAGTGTAAGATATGGTCGGATCCAACTTACAGCCAATAACACACAGATTGTGACCTTCTATATGAGCCAATAATCACCGGAACGATCCCACATGCAAAATTTTACTATCAAATTAATAAATTCTTTGAAAATGGATAATAAAAACTTTAAAGTATTTACAGAAAGCCCTATAGCTTGGAAATTCAATGCAATCTGTGTGCAGTACAGTAACAGATGAGAAGAACTGGGAAGTGATTCAGTGTAACTTGTATTTTATCAGGGCGCAACCTTTCCTCTGTAATACCATAAGAGAGCTCATTTGCAGGCTTTTTTCCCTATGCTTTGCCTATAAGACTTCATACTTTAAAGAGTGTGCTCTCCGCTGATGAGACGTGCTTGTCCTGAGGAAGGAGTCATTACGGACTTTGAAACGCGTTGACAATAGACAACTTTTCATTTAATCACTTTGTCTTCGGATTTAGGAATCAGCAGCGCATCTGAAAATCCACTACTCCTGGTAGTATATTTACGACCTGATCTTCTGTGGAAATTATAGCAGCTGTCAGCTACGCCATAATAGCGGTGGTGTCACACACAACCCCTTTTAGTGAGCACATCACTCTTATATTTTATCCTCTCTACTTGGATAAGACCCTATTGCGCTTCGCACATTTTTTTCTCTCCATTCATGAGGGGAAAACACAAAGAAATTGTCTGTGCCTGAGTCCCTGGCTTGGTGTTATCTTTGGTCATTTTGCAAGGCTTGACAAAGGGACAGATATTGACTACTAGGGTAACTTTTTCTACTCGGTGGTATGTGCCAGATAGTTTATTTCCATCTGCAAATACAAATAATTTGCATATTATACTCCTGAAATCCCTCCTCTTTCTAGGCTCAGCAGTCCAGTGGGTGGATCTTATTAGTGATTGACAGGCTTCCCTTTATAAGTGTGCGTACAGAAATGGCATCAATTGCTGATTAGGACTGCGTCGACTGATAAGAATGAGAAGATTTTAATTTTTCAAATACAAGTTATACTCACAAACATACAGAACAAATCAAGCCATTCAGCTTCTACTGCTTTATAACATGCTGTCCATATATTGCATAACATTTCTAAGCGGACAGGTTCACTTTAAAGCACCACTCCAGAGGGAGGGAGGTTTCAGCACTGGAATGGTGCTACTAATCTAAGTATTATACTTATCCATCGCTGTCTTGACATTTTATTTGTGCCACTCTGGTCCCGCAGCGCCATCTTGTGACCGCGACGTCTGACTAATTGGAAGTGAGAATTAACAGTCACAAGCACTCAATGTAAGTCAATGAGAACCAGAACAAGGCTCTCATAGACTTACACTGAGAAGTGACCTCCGGCTGCTCAGCAAACACTGGAGCGATCCAGCAGGTTACATACTGCTGGAGACTGACTGGAGCAGGCGGAGGGTAAGTATGAGGCTAGGGTCAGGGACGTTAGATTAGAAGCACCACTCCAGCACTGCAATAAGAAAAAACAGCTGGAGTGGTGCTTTAAGTAGAAGGAAACTATCAGAGCAAAATATGCACTGGTATCAAATATTACAGAAATGATGCCAGTCCAACTTCCGCATAGTTTATTTATTTTAGTATTTCATTGCAAACTATTTTCGTGCAGTGTTGTGCATTAAAAATGATTAATTAATTAACCTTATGTATGAAATCAACAGCAATCAATAAAAATCATATGCTAGCTTTATTTCTCCAGTTCAAGTGTAAAAATTAAAATATCTGCCTAGCCTTTGACACTACGGTATTTGAAATACTCTATTAGGTAGTTCTGAGTTAATAGGGGAGTTCAGATTCAGGGCCCTGATTTATACAATATGTAAGCCAGAAAAGAGGCTTCAATGAGTGTCTCTAGATGGCTTGGCACATCCATGCATAAGCCACATGTCGTGCTTAATTCCCCATGTGGTGGCACTGCCAAGATCTCCACAGGACACAGGGGTCACATCAATGAGACACTCCTTGACCAGCAGGGAATCCAGACTCCCCAACCATACTTTTCTAATGTTATCATATACCCGAGTGATATCTTACATTATTAGATGAAATACCCCTTTATAAAGAACAGGTCAATTAAAAATTCTGTTGGTTAGAGACTTGTTGCAGGCTGAATGTACTTGTTCTTTCAGTGGTTTAATGTTAAGTAACACCAAAGTCTGGGAATAGTGCCAGGATCTGTATCCGAGGATAAAAAGTTCACCGCAGACTGGGCACACTCATACTGTTTTAACCCTGGGAAGAAATTAGTAAAGTAAACAATCACCTTTTTGCCAATTAAAAGCTCAGTATCATCCAATAAAATGAAATAAAGCATAATCAGTCTGTAACGGCTGGAAAAGTCTATAATATGGACCCAGCAAATACCTGCAGACATTATGCGAGAATAGCTGAGATAGCGTCAGACAAAATATACAGTATATATCATGCTTCGTACGTTATTGGAATATCTTGATGACAGGTTTGGGACCATCAAACTACAAAATTATTATCTAAAGATATAGAACAAATCCTAGTAAAATCTGCTGACTAGACCCATCTGCTGAATCTCTGTAGTCCTCATATCACCTCAAAACTGTTGTGATAGAGCATCATTCCTTGGCTGATACCCAGTAGTGATATCACATGGTATGGTCCTGGGCGCCATCTGTAATAATTCATTCCCCCTACATAATAATTTACAATCTTATGTTGATGCCACTGTCAGTTTCAATTATAATTCCAAGTTATATTGTATTTTACAAAAGGTCTGTTTCAGATTACAAAATAATAATCCGAATATGATTTTTCTCATGTTTGACCATGAACGATGCTGGTTCCAAAATGGAATACAATGTATATTTGAGAAATCTAGGTGCAAGAATGCTTCTGACAACTCTCATTTGTGAATTCTTAAGGATTTATATTATTGCTGTCAGACTAATTGCTTGTAGTGGTATGAAAAAAGGGGTCAATGCAGTCAGAGGCAGTGACAAAGAAGTTTGGTACAAACAGGACTTCTCCTTATTCTCTTTATTGTCTGTGTACAAAATAAATGTAAAGCTTTTACATGCAGGCAGAAAACAGAAATGAACCCCCCCGTTTGGTGGAGCACTAACTGGAAGTTAGATAGAGCTGGCATGGGAGCAGCTAGTGGAACCCCAGACTTGGAAGGATTTTGAAATTAGGAGGTAGGGAAAGGGTTAATAGTAGTTCTTGAACTTAGGCTTGAAAAGAGGGAAAATGGGGTAGTGAATTAAAAGACAGGTCAAATAAAGGACATTAGGTTTCATTGGGTGAAAGTTATAGGGGGAGGAGTAATGTAAGGTACCTTTATAAAGAAGAAGTGGACCCTGGACCAACTGCTTCTTCCAGGATTCAGGACCAGGGAACGTCTTTCCCACACGCCCTTAATTTTTGTGGTGTTATTGACCAAAATCCAGTGGGATTCTTTTTTGTTATGTTTCTCTGGTCACTGCAACTGGAAGTTAGGAGATCAGGGATGGCATTAGTTAAATGGAGTTTGGGCACATTAGAGGGATGGTGACCCTTAATCAATCGATGTGGTTAGTTCCATCTGGAATAGTTTCCAGAGAACAGAGAAAAGGGTACGTGGGAAGTACTGTGACGTTGGAGCTGGGTAGTGTTTTAGTTTGTACTGCCCTGTGTTTTTCTGGTTGGCCATCAGTATCTATTCTGAAAGAAGGGTGATTTAAGTTTTTGTTATATTTATATTGTAATTAATAAAGGCTGCCGTGGTCATTATTCTCCATTGTCACTCAGCGTCATGTTAATTATTTAATTAGTAACGTATACAATTTTAAATACCCTAGGTAAAACATCCCTGACAATACAGGAGGTCTACTACAAACCACCCAAGAAAGAAGCAAAAGGTTATGTGCTACCTCACACTAATAGCCCTATTTGGAGACTTCTCGCCTCTCCAAATCTAATAATGATTCACTTCGAAACCTGGACTAACTGATCAGCTGATAAAACCAGTCAACTATTTCATAAAAATCCAGGTCTGAAAACTGGAGCTACCAAAGCCCTTCACAAACTACACTTTGATAGGAATATCAGCTTTCCTGGATTCCTCATACCTCACCTAGCTTTTCCTGGATGATATATATATTTCCTGGATCCTAAGAGAATAGAGGAATCTTGAGAAAATATAACAATTCCTGAACACTTGACCTGGAACTCTCACTATGTACAATATACAGTACAGACCAAAAGTTTGGACACAACTTCTCATTTAAAGATTTTTCTGTATTTTCATGACTATGAAAATTGTACATTCACACTGAAGGCATCAAAACTATGAATTAACACATGTGGAATTAGATACTTAACAAAAAAGTGAAAATATGTCTTATATTCTAGGTACTTCAAAGTAGCCACCTTTTGCTTTGATGACTGCTTTGCACACTCTAGGCATTCTCTTGATGAGCTTCAAGAGGTAGTCACCGGAAATGGTCTTCCAACAATCTTGAAGGAGTTCCCAGAGATTCTTAGCACTTGTTGGCCCTTTTGCCTTCACTCTGCGGTCCAGCTCACCCCAAACCATCTCGATTGGGTTCAGGTCTGGTGACTGTGGAGGCCAGGTCGTCTGGCGTAGCACCCATCACTCTCCTTCTTGGTCAAATAACCCTTACACAGCCTGGAGGTGTGTTTGGGGTCATTGTCCTGTTGAAAAATAAATGATGGTCCAACTAAACGCAAACCAGATGGAATAGCATGCCGCTGGAAGATGCTGTGGTAGCCATGCTGGTTCAGTATGCCTTCAATTTTGAATAAATCCTCAACAGTGTCACCAGCAAAGCACCCCCACACCATCACACCTCCTCCTTCATGCTTCACGGTGGGAACCAGGCATGTAGAGTCCATCCGTTCACCTTTTCTGCGTCGCACAAAGACACGGTGGTGGGAACCAAAGATCTCAAATTTGGACTCATCAGACCAAAGCACAGATTTCCACAGGTCTAATGACCATTCCTTGTGTTCTTTAGCCCAAACAAGTCTCTTCTGCTTGTTGCCTGTCCTTAGCAGTGGTTTCCTAGCAGCTATTTTACCATGAAGGCCTGCTGCACAAAGTCTCCTCTTAACAGTTGTTGTAGAGATGTGTCTGCTACTAGAACTCTGTGTGGCATTGACCTGGTCTCTAATCTGAGCTTCTGTAAACCTGCGATTTCTGAGGCTGAGGACTCGGATAAACTTATCCTCAGAAGCAGAGGTGACACTTGGTCTTCCTTTCCTGGGGAGGTCCTCATGTGAGCCAATTTCTTTGTGTGATGGTTTTTGCAACTGCACTTGGGGACACTTTCAAAGTTTTTGCAATTTTTCGAACCGACTGACCTTCATTTCTTAAAGTAATGATGGCCACTCGTTTTTCTTTACTTAGCTGCTTTTCTCTTGCCATAATACAAATTCTAACAGTTTATTCAGTAGGACTATCAGCTGTGTATCCACCAGACTTCTGCACAACACAACTGATGGTCCCAACCCCATTTATAAGGCCAGAAATCCCACTTATTAAACCTGACAGGGCACACCTGTGAAGTGAAAACCATTTCCGGGGACTACCTCTTGAAGCTCATCAAGAGAATGCCAAGAGTGTGCAAAGCAGTCATCAAAGCAAAAGGTGGCTACTTTGAAGAACCTAGAATATGACATATTTTCAGTTGTCTCACACTTTTTTTAAGTATATAATTCCACATGTGTTAGGTAATTCATAGTTTTAATGCCTTCAGTGTAAATGTACAATTTTCACAGTCATAAAAATAGAGAAAAATCTTTAAATGAGAAGGTGTGTCCAAACTTTTAGTCTGTACTGTATATTATTTTTTTCCACTCTTTTCTGTGGAAGGAGATTTTGTAGCTAGTGGAGAGACTTTTTCTTTATATTCTGATACACCCATTCATGGATACGACCAATTGCCTGTAGACCACGTTCCTAGGAGCACATGGGCAATCCAAGAAGCTATGTGGTATGAGCACATGGTTTCCTTTCAGACTGTGGTTTTCTTCTAAGGTTCCTTCATGCAGCTCACATGACAGGTTGACAGTCACAGGAAACGTGAGATTCCATTATGATTAAAACTATGTTGCATTCCTCGAGACATGTGTTAGTACAGAAGCTTTTGTTAGCTCGTTATGAGTTCTGCATTCTATCTCAGTTCTTCCTGCAATATTGCAGGGGGAGGTGTTGGCGTAATCTGAGCAGCTTTCAAGTAAAGGAAGTGAGTTTTTCTTTACTCAACTAAAGGGTATGCCACACTAAACAATATCGCTAACGGGATCGCTAAAAAACGTCACTATTTAGCGATCCTGTTAGCGATGTTGTTCAGTGCGGCAGCTTCCAGCGACGAGCTTCCTGCTGTGATCTCGCTCGTCGCTGGAATCGTTCCGGACCCTATTTTCTCGTCGGCGCTCCCGCTGGGTAAGTATATATCGCTAGTGTGGCACCTTTTCTTAGCGATTTAGCGGTACTTTTGTACCGCTAAAGTCGTTAAGAAGATCGCTAACGGCGATAGCGTCGTTAACTATATCGCTAAATGTGGCCGCACTTAGCGATATAGAAACAATCCCGCTAGCGATCTCATTAGTATGTGTCGTTATCGTGATCGCTAGCGGGATTGTTTAGTGTGGCAGTACCTTCAGGTGACAAATGGGTATTGTCACCTTCCAATAAAAATTTATCAGTTTGCATTGCAGAGTGATGTCATGTCACTAAAGGGCCCGTCTCACATAGCGATATCGCTAGCGAGATCGCTGCTGAGTCACTAGTTTTGTGACGCAGCAGCGATGTCCCCAGCAATATCGCTGTGTGTGACATTCAGCGACGATCAGCCCCCCTGCCGGGTATCGCTGATCGTCGCTGAAATGTCTGGACATTTTTTTGATCGCTGGTCTCCCGCTGACAGGCACGCATCGCTGCGTGTGACAGGCGGGAGACCAGCGATTCGCTGGTAACCAAGGTACACAGCGGTTTCCAGGCACGGGGCTGTGCATAGAAACCCGCTGTGTACCTTGGATACCAGCGCCCTGATGCAGGGAGCTGGTAACCAAGGTACACAGCGGGTTTCCAGGCACCGCGCAGCGCCTGGAAACCCGATGTGTACCTTGGTTACCAGCTCCCTGCATCAGGGCGCTGGTATCCAAGGTACACTGCGGGTAAACTAGCGGTTTACCTGCAGTGTCCTTGTGCTGATCGCTGCCTGAGCTGCCTGTTTGGCAGCTCAGCAGCGATAATATAGCGATACACCAGCGATCCTGATCGTTGTCGGGATCGCTGGTGTATCGCTATGTGAGACCCAGTCTTTAGAGGCCAAAAATTCCCAACATGTACACCTGACAGGCCTTGAACATCACTGCTTGAGGAGAGACATTGGGAGTGGTGGGGGCAAAGCAAGTACCTTACAAACTTTGTTATGCTACTTTGAGCTCGCTCATCATAGTATATTTTTACACCATAGAAAGTTCCTTTGAACAAGACACGGAAAAATGTCCCCATGGATATCCAAGCTAAACCACATGATTTTGGTGACACTGATGTTCTATCTTATGTCTATAATATCATGCAGGTTTAATTTTAACGCCAATACTTTGTTCTTTTAAAAGATAAGCTGCCATCAGAGATGTCTGGCAGTATTTAACTTCTCATGCATGAATTTGGGGGGTACCGGAGTGTGATTATGTTTGTGTGGTGGAGAAGCGATGGGTGCATGAATGAGCCCAATATATGAATAGTTTAGTTAAATCTGTAAGATTTTTATCCAAAATAGCATATTGTGTCTCAATATTTGGAGCTGAAATCTCGTGATTCAGAATAGAACCGGAGAGGCACTGGAAACAGGGAAGATGGCACGTAGTATTTTAAAACAACTATACTACATTACAAACATATCTAGAAAGGTTCGGAAGATAAGATTTTTGTCAGGATGTGAATCCAGACCTCTTTTAATGCACCCCATGATCCTGTTTGCCTTGGCAGCCACTGCCTGGCAGTGGCTGCTCCAGGTAAGTTTATCATTAACTAGGATCCCCAAGTCCTTCTCCATGTCAGATTTACCCAGTGGTTTCCTGCTCAGTGTGTAATGGTGACAATGATTCCTTCTTCCCATGTGTATAACCTTACATTTATCATTGTTAAACCACATCTGCCACCTTTCAGCCCAAGTTTCCAACTTATCCAGATCCATCTGTAGCAGAATACTATAATCTCTTGTATTGACTGCTTTACATAGTTTTGTATCATCTGCAAATATCAATATTTTACTGTGTAAACCTTCTACCATATCGTTAATAAATATGTTGAAGAGAATAGATCCCAACACCGACCCTGCGGTACCCCACTGGTCACAGCGACCCAGTTAGAGAATATACCATTTATAACCACCCTCTGCTTTCTATCACTAAGCCAGTTACTTACCCATTTACACACATTTTCCCCCAGACCCAGCATTCTCATTTTGTGTACCAACCTCTTGTGTGGCACGGTATCAAACACTTTGGAAAATCAAGATATACCACGTCCAATGCCTCACCTTGGTCCAGTCTATAGCTTCCCTATTCATAAAAACTGATTAGATTGGTTTGACAGGAGCGATTTCTCATAAACCCATGTTGATATGGAGTTACACAGTTATTCTCCTTGAGATAATCCAGAATAACATCCCTCAGAAACCCTTCAAATATTTTACCAACAATAGAGGCCAGACTTACTGGCCTATAATTTCCAGGTTCACTTTTAGAGCCCTTTTTGAATATTGGTACCACATTTGCTGTGCGCCAGTCCTGTGGAACAGACCCAGTCGCTATAGAGTCCCTAAATATAAGAAATAATGGTTTGTCTATTACATTACTTAGTTCTCTTAGTACTCGTGGGTGTATGCCATCCGGACCCGCAGATTTATTTATCTGACATATACTCTAGAAGGGTGGATATATGCACTGGCACATGGACATCTGAGTTCAGCCCACCCTTTGTGAGCCATCATGTGTTTTGTCCTTGGTTAAAAAAACAAACACATAAAGGACCCCAGACAGACACAATATTAATCAATAAGGTTCCACTGCTTCCATTTGCATCAGTTATGCAATGGATCCATTTTATATATTAATTTCAACTGTCTGTTCCTCCGGAGGGTACAGACAAACAAAATGTCTGAATGAAAATGAAGAAACAAATGTGCAAATTGTGCAGCTACACAGGGGTCCTGCAGTAAAGCGGGCCTATGATGACCATATTATTAGATCACTTTTAAGAGGCTATGCTCATTCCCATGTGTGCTTCACAATTACCGGTCAGCAGAGCCATAAATAAGATGGTCTAAGACTAGTACCATACTGTAATCAAAAGTTGAAAAAAAAACACAGAAGAAAGAAGGCAGCAATGTTTTACCTGCCTAAGCCTCCAGACAAATGCACTCTCAGGATTCAGCAGGCCCATGTGGTTAAGATGGTGGCAACACAGGTGCAAAGATACTGATGAAGCAGCCACTCACTACCTACCAATCCATGGAGGGGGCGGCTGCTTAGTATGTTATTGCACAATAAAGACTTGTATGCGGTTCTGTTCACACAATGGTAATGCACAGCATCCAGGTAAACAGCCTATTAGTGACGCCCTTCTATTAGATCAGGCGGGCTGTCCAGCGCTATCCAAATGCATCCCATGTGTACAGGCACCAAGTCATTATTGTGCAAGGACTTTGGCCATAAGACATTGAAAAAACCTACAAGAAGCAAAATAAACAAAAAACCCTGCCATAAATAAGTAAAAAGCAAAAGTGCATTTAAATAACACAGGGTTCTTAGTACTGTTTTTTTTTTTATCAAAAATAGCATGAAAGCCATCTCACATTCATCAAGGTGACCCTGATCGAGATGGTTCTGCACTGTCCAATATTAAAAACCTTACCATGTGTCACAGTTGACCTCTGTGTGAATAAGGGCAGACAAAAGGACTGGTCCTGACCTGAGGCCCCCTTTCTGGGGAGGCTTTTAAATATAATTTACAGCTCAAGAGGGTGAGGCCACACCTCGGCTTGCACAGAATGCAAAAATACAAAGAAAAAACACAAATTGAGCTTGGTTAGAGTTGGTATACATGCAGCATAGAAACGCATGTTCACTTTGGCCATAAGGCAGTTGGGGTAGCAAGATTCCATTTAAAATTAAAAAATATCTATTCAACCGTTAACCTTCCAAATGCCCTAGAGGTGTTAAGTGGCTTATTTTATATATACTAAAGTAAAATGTATTGTGAAGTTTATATTGCTATGTTCCTTCTTCATGTGCTGTGCCTTTGGTTTCATCTATCCACATATGGTGTGTACAATGTACACATTATAAGTAACAAAATGCAATTTTTTTTTGCTATGTAAGTTTTGTGCAAACAAAGGTTTCTACTCCTTTTCTGTTTTATCTTAAAAATATGTTGTGTATTTCACTTTGGCCGGCGTCACACTTGCGAGTTTGATGCGAGTTAGTCGCACGACTTTCTCGCATCAACACCCGACACGGCCGCCCGCTCTCGGACCCGAGTGTGCGGCTACATAGAAATACATGCAGCCGTACAGTCGGGTCCGAGAGCGGGCGGCCGTGCTGGGTGTTGATGCGAGAAAGTCGTGCGACTAACTCGCATCAAACTCGGCAGTGTGACGCCGGCCTTAAAGCGCTTGTCTAGGACTTTTATACTGATGGCCTATCCTTCGGGTAGGTTATCAGTATCTGATCGGTGTATGTGCAACACCTGGCACCCCCATCGATCAGCTGTCCATTGTACCAGCGGTGGTCAGAGGTGCTGAATTGTGGAGCTGCACAGCGCAGCTCTATTAGTGGACTAGTGGCAGCAGCAGGGTTCTGCACATCCACTCTCTACTACTGGTCATAAATGGCAGCTACATGAAAAATGATTTCCATTACAAATTGCACCGAATATAGAGATTCAGATGTATAATGCATAATCTGTTCATTAAGAGAAGCCTGTAAATACATAGGGGCAGATTTATTAAAGAGGTTGGCCACTACTTTTTTTTATTCATAACTTATCCTCAAAATAGGTCTTTAGTGTCTGATCAGTGGGGATCGGTCTGATCGGTGGTGAGGTGACATTTGGCACTCTTGAAGATCAGATGTTGCTGGTGGCGGACATCACAGTGCTGCTGTGTTTCAGCAGCATTAGAGAACTTCTGGCCCCTGCCAGTAGCAGCTGATTAGTACGGGTGCCAGAGGTTGCAACCCCACCGATTAAATATTAATGACATATTCTGAAGCTAGGCCATCAATAAAACCAACCACTTTAATACTGTGTTAAATTCAGATCATTTTTATTTAACCCCTTCACGATCTTGGACGTACTCAGTAAGTCAAGGTTGGATGGTACATCCAGGCGATTTTGTGCGCACAGGAGCAGTGCATGATCGCCGGTGGGTGTCAGCTGATTGGCAGCTGACACCCGTCACTCAGTGCAGGATGGTGCCCGCACCGTTCCTAGAACTTTAACCCTCTAAATACTGCGATCGCTAGCCCATACACTCCGATAAGCACCCCCGCGACATCATCGCGGAGCTCTGATTGTTGCCATGGTGGCTCGATGTCATCAAGACGACATCTGGGTCACAAGACTACGACAAGCTCCTCAGACCATGGGCAGACCATGGTCTAAGGGGCTTGTGTCAGTGCAGCACTGACAGTTATAAGCCATTGCAATGCTCGTGCATCACAATGGATTATAACAATGATCAGTCTGCTGAAAGTGAAAGTCCCATGGTAGGACAAAGTAAAAAAAAAGGAAAAACAAAATTGTAACAATATATTTTTTAAAAATCATAAAATGAAAAAAAAAATATTGTACTGGTAAATTTCTATTTTTTTTTTTTAAAAAAACTAAAATAAAAAAAATGTACACGTTTGGTATCGCTGCATCCAAGACGACCTGCCCATAAAATTTTCCAACTAGTTAAGTCCCTCAGTGAACACTGTAAAAAAAAAATTAAAAAAAGGGCAAAAAATGATGCTTTCCATCATATCACCGAACAAAAAGTGGAATAAATCGCGATCAAAAAGACAAATGTAAATAAAAATGGTATTCCTGAAAACGTCATCTTGTCCTGCAAAAAACAATCTGCTGAACAGTTCCATCAGTGGAAAATAAAAAAAATGTTATAGCTCTCAGAATGAAGCAATGCAAAAATAATATTTTTTTCTATAAAATTGTTTTTACTGTGTAAAAGTGCCGAAACATAAAAAAAAGATATAAACGAGGGATTACTGCAATCATACTGACCAGAAGAATAAAGATACCTTATCAATTTTACTACACGCGGAATGGTAGAAAAAAAAAAAAAAACTATTCCTGAATTACTGGTTTTTGTTCATTCGGCCTCACAAAAATTGGAATAGAAAGCGATAAAAAAAGCTATATGACCAAAAATGGTACCAATAGAAACTTCAACTCGTCCCACAAAAACAAGCCATCACATGACTTTATCGGCAGAAATATGGGAAAGATATAGCTCTTAAAATATTGCTGTGTAAAAATTAGTTTTTGCAAAAAAGCGCTTTTCAGTGTGTGACAGCAGCCAAACATAAAACACCGATATAAATCTAGTATCGCTGTAATCGCACTGACCCGAAAAATAAAGATGTCTAATCACTTATACCAAATGATGAACAGTGTAAAAAAAAAAAATAAATTCTTAAAATGCTGTTGATTTTTTCATTCTGCCTCCCAAAGATTATGGTAAGATTTGGAGCACATTTATTCTGCGCTCTCCATTGAGCGCTTACACCAGGGTTTTCATGTAAATCTCTGATGTGTGTGATTCAGATGGACCCCCAGGCTGAAGATTCCCTATAATCAGGCAGATGGAGGCACTGTGGACGCCGTCTGACCGGTGATCCGGCAGTGTCCATCTTTTTAGGATTGCATGAAAGCGTGATCCGCCACAGTTTTGTGCACTTCTGAAAATAAGGAAACAGCTGAACAGAGGCCAGACGGAGCCCAGAGTAACTCTGCTGCTTCATTAGAGTAAATGGATCCCTTGGGGGTTTCATCTGAATCACGTCACTCGGAGAGGAAACCCCAAAGTAAGTGTTATGTAAAATGTTCCCAATAAAAGCTTCAACTCAATCCACAAAAATAGCAAGTCCCCACTCAGGTCCATCACCTGTCAAAGGAAATATAGGGGGCTTCAACGTTACTGGTAATACAAATTCTCTGGAAAAGTGCTATGGCTCCTCGCACCCCAAAAGAAATCCAGTGGATTCTGCTTTCTCAAATCCAAATGCCCCCTCCCTTTTGAGCCCCAGTGTGCCTAAACCACATTTAGCGCCCACATGTTTGGCATTTCTGTAGTGATGAGAGCCCGCCTAATTTATGGGTGCGTGTCTCCAGAAGCCTGAGCTGGACACAATGTACTGGCCACTACAACTTTCTGTGCACTACAATGGCAGTTTGCAATTTACTCAGTAACATCCACTGCTGCTTGTTTCTGGAAAACACCCATGGAGTAAAAATCATCGCTACACCTGTAAATAAATTCCCAAAGAGGTTTCATTTCCAAAATGGGGTCACATGAGGGGGAATTCTTCTCTTCTAGCATTTAAGGGCTCTGTATATGGAGTCCGCAAACTATTCTAGGAAAATCTGGGCTTTAGGAGGCAAATAGCGCTCCGTTGCTGCCGAGTCTTGCCGTATGGCCAAGCAGTACTGTACAATCATATGTGGAGTATTTCTACAATTTCAGCAGAAATTGTGGGCACATTTTGGTGCCATTTTTACCCATTTCTCCTTGTGAAAAAGTAAAATCTGGGGCTAAAAAAATGTGGTAAAAATATAATTATATTTTCTTCGCTGCCCAATGGTATAACATTCTGTGACACACCTGTCATGTCAATATGATCACTGCAACCCTAGATGAATTCATCAAGAGGTGTCATTTGTAAAATGGAGTCACTTATGATTAGTTCTGCTGTTCTGGCACCTAGAGGGGCTCTCCCAGTGGGTCATGGCATCTGCAAACCATAGTAGTAAAATCTGCAGCATAATATACCGCTCCTTCCCTTCTGAGCTTTGCACTGTGCCTGAAAAGTATTTCCCGTTTACATGTAGGGTATTGGCACACTCAGGAGTAATTTTTACAATTTTCCTTTTATCAGTTTTCTATATACACAGTGTCTAGTGTAAAGGCTATACTTTCCAGAATGCTTTGTACAGACATTGACTGCAGCTGGTAATGCACATTTTGTAGTTAGCATATACTTTAGATAAAAATAAACCAATTCACCAGGATTGTTGTCTTCTGATCATCCCCTGATAGCAAATGTCAGGGAAAGAAGGATCAAATGTTTGTGGCCAGATAATAAACTATACCTCATACTGTAATTCAGGATCAGAATGAGTTGCAGTCTGATGGAAAAGTAAAGAACACAACATGAAAAGGTTTTTTACACATCTACTTTTTGCCATTTACAAAGCATTATTACTGAGTTTTCGTTATATTCAACTCTCCTTTATATTCCCCTATACAGATACCCAGAAATACAGAAGAAGATGCAGAATGAAGTGGATAAGGTCATAGGAAGAGAACGCTTGCCCTGTGTGGATGATCAGTCCAGTTTGCCATACATCATGGCATTTCTTTATGAATTAATGCGCTTTAGTAGCTTTGTTCCCGTCACCATTCCCCATGCAACCACAAGGGACACAAACCTCATGGGTTACAACATTCCCCAAAACACTGTGGTATTTGTCAATCAGTGGTCAGTCAATCATGATTCATTGAAGTGGTCAAACCCAGAAGAATTTGACCCATCGAGATTCCTGGATGACACAGGATTTCTCAATAAAGACATGGTAAGCAATGTGATGATCTTCTCAGTAGGTAAGAGAAGATGTATAGGAGAAGAACTATCAAAGATACAGCTGTTCCTCTTCGCATCCATTTTGGCTCATCAGTGTACATTCACTGCCAATCCAGGAGAAATTCTGAACCTACAATTTGACTATGGACTGAGTCTCAAACCAAAGCCTTTTAACATCAGTATGAGCCTTCGAGATGGTAATATGGACCTACTGAATAATACGGTTCAAAATATACAGAGAGAAGAATAAAATGCTTCATACACTGGACCTTTTATTACGGGGAACAACATGGTGCAAATTTACCTGCTTCAACTATAATTCTAGACATATAAAACTATGCATAACATTTATTTTGAAATATTTAAAATAACACCATAGATGTTCAATGGTTACTGTTATTTCATGTTGTTCAGTTATCTAAGGCCATGCTACCATCTGTGGTAACGCTGTGTTATTCCGCAGGTCTCCACACCAAAGTACGCTATAGCAATATGCTCAGTTTATTACATTTTTGTTGCCTTACCCCTTTTTTTGATGTATTTTCGATCCGGTTTTTACATGAGGAACAAATGCAATTTTTACGCGCCGTGGGAACATGGCCTAGAGGCTTGCCCTTAGCCTCTGCTAAAATCAAATATTTAGAGCCAATGTGATCTAGTGATGAGTTAAAAGAGTGTTGAATTTATGGGCAAAAATCAATTGTAATTAATATGATAATGTCTAAATCAATCAGTGAAACAATATTTAATAACGAACACAATGGTCTATTGGTTGTAAATCCTAGAATCATAGGTTGCACATAAGTTCTCTTGGGGGCTTTTGCACTGTATTTCTGTCTTACTTTTTAGAGGTGCTAAAAAAAGTGTAATCCAACAAGAGGTGCATAGAATCATAGAATCATAGAATCATAGAATCATAGAATGGTAGAGTTGGAAGGGACCTCCTGGGCCTTCTGGTCCAACCCCCTGCTCAAAGCAGGATTCTCTAAATCATCCCAGACAGATGTCTATCCAGCCTCTGTTTGAAGACTTCCATTGAAGGAGAACTCACCACCTCTCGTGGCAGCCTGTTCCACTCATTGATCACTCTAACTGTCAAAAAGTTTTTTCTAATATCTAATCTGTGTCTCCTCCCATTCAGTTTCATCCCATTGCTTCTAGTCTTTCCTTGTGCAAATGAGAATAAAGATGATCCTTCTACAATGTGACAGCCCTTGAGATATTTGTAGACAGCTATTAAGTCTCCTCTCAGTCTTCTTTTTTGCAAGCTAAACATTCCCAAATCCTGCAACCGTTCCTCATGGGACATGGTTTGCAGACCGGTCACCATTCTGGTGGCTCTTCTCTGAACTTGCTCCAGTTTGTTGATGTCTTTTTTAAAATGTGGTGCCCAAAACTGGACACAGTATTCCAGATGAGGTCTGACCAAAGAGGAGTAGAGGGCAATAATGACCTCACGTGATCTAGACTGTATGCTTCTGTTGATACATCCTAGAATTGCATTTGCCTTTTTTGCTGCTGCATCACACTGTTGACTCATGTTAAGTCTGTGATCAATTAGTATACCCGTCTTTTTCACATGTGCTGTTACTTAGCCCTATTCCTCCCATTTTGTATATGCTTTTTTCATTTTTATTGCCCAGATGTAGTACTTTGCATTTTTCCCTGTTAAAATCCATTCTGTTAGTTGCTGCCCACTGCTCCAGTTTATGTATATCTTTTTGAATCCTCTCTCTCTCTTCTCTAGTATTAGCTATCCCTCCTAGCTTTGTGTCATCAGCAAATTTGATCAGTTTACCCTCAATTCCTTCATCTAAATCATTGATAAAGATGTTGAACAATACAGGGCCCAAAACAGAGCCTTGTGGTACCCCACTTGAGACATTCTTCCAACTGGATGTGCAGCCATTTACAACCACTCTTTGGGTCCGATCACTAAGCCAGCCATATTTGAGCTGGTCGACACCCATTACCAAACTGCATCCCTGATAAAATAATATGTTTTATTTGTCACAACCATGTCCCAAAGAAAAGCAAATAGAGCTTCCGAGTAGCAATTTATGCTAGAATGTGTTCTCTACAACCCAACAGATTCGCATCTGCATCTGCTTCCCCCTTTTACTTTATGAAGAAGAATGTGGTCTATAGCTCTGGGCTGACAATCTTATGCCTCCAGTATCAGTTATAAAGACTAGTTATCCATACTTGCCAGCACATTAATTGAAAAATGTATGGCGACTGCCAGGGGTAATGATATAGATAATAGGCAACACTGATGCTGCTGTGTAGCTCCCACTTAACAATTAATTATAAACTGCCTTGGCTATGTGCTTCCATGTCAGTGCCACTCAGTCTAGCTTTACCCTGTGAGATCCATTATATTCACCTGATTTAACTATACAGAACCAATTGTATCCTACTATTAAGAATTCTCATAACATTCACTTACTAAATTGATTTTGTTTTCTATAAAGAATGACATATTTCATTGTATATTTTAATTAATTTCACCAAATTAATATATACTTTGCTTTGGATGAAGATAAAGCATATGAGGGGGGTGAGTATATTTTTCTTGCTGTTGTTGCACTGCATCTAAAAAAATTTTTTTTAACAGCACTCAAAGTCTTGATTAAATATTTCCAACTGATCAGCTGTTGTGATGAGCAAGCTTGCTCTGATAAGGTGCTACCCGAGCACGCTTATGTGTTAACAGAGTATCTTCGGCGTGCTCAAATACAATGTTCGAGTCCCCGCGGCTGCATGTCTCGCGACTGTTCGACAGCTTCAACACAAGCAGGGATTGTCTGTTTGTTAATCAATCCATGTATGTGTTGCTGCTGTTGAACAGCCGCGAGACATGCAGCCGCGGGACTCGAACATTGTATTCGAGCATGCCGAAGATACTCTATTGGCAATCAACAAGTTCGGATAACACCTTATCCAACCACATTCGCTCATTACTATTCAGCTGTTATGTGCTCCAGCAGACACTGGGTGTAAACACTTTGATCTAATCAGATCCTAATAGATTCTTAATAAGAGCTGTTCTGCAGTAGCTAAAACAAATAACAGCTGATCAGCAGAAGTGCTGGATGTCCAATGGATAGGTCATCAATATCATTTGATCAGACAGCCTCTTTAAGTAGCAAGCAAGAAGAGAGAGAGTAGTGAAACACATGACTAATGGATTGGACTACTCAGAGTTTATGGTTTGTAGTTAGATCACATGTATCTTCATAGGAACTGTATACATAAAAGGGAGATTTCTAACCAAGACTATCTTCAAAGAGGATTCCTTTCTTTTATGCATTTGAGCAATAAAGGGTTTTGCAAAAGTACATACACCTTTTAAATAAAGGTATGGTTATTTTGATCTTTGCTTTAGTAGTAAGGGAGAGCATGGTTTAAAGGGTACCTATCATTTTTATTGATGATTGCTTTATGCAACTCCGATCCATGGTGCAAGTCGGTGATCCCCTGCCATGTACAGGAACTGTGTAAATTTTCTGAGTATTTGGGATCCCAGTACAATGCACAGGTGACATCTAGCCAGCCCCACAAATCAAGAGTCGAGCAGAGGATCCCGGAGACAGTGGAGTAACTATAATAGGTGCAGGGGTTGCAATCGCACCCAAACCCTGGAGTCTAGGGGAGTCCTAAAGGTCAACCTTGATCCATATGAAAAGACTATTACTATTAAAGACCTGCGATAGTTGGGGGCTCTGTTGGAGACATTGCATTGGGGCCCACGAGCTTCAAGTTACACCACTTCCTGCAGGATATTGAAATTTATTCAGCTCCTGTCCACAGATAAACGACACTGATCTGGACCATTGACCCTGGTTGTGTGAAGTAATCCACTCATTTCTAATAATTTTTTTATTTTTTATGCTATTCTCACTTAAATGCACTGTAGATCAGTGAGTGTCCGCTCCTCAGACCCTTATCAATAGCCCAAAAACTGCTCACACGTGCTCAATTTTGCCAACAGCCTCACTCAGACTCCTGCAGGAGTAAATGGATCTAGCTGTCTACAGGCTCAATAGCAAGTCTATGGGTCTTTACACTGCGCTGTTCATGCACTAATGTAGATGAGCAGAAGTGAGTGCATATGTCATTTTATATATTTACTCTTAGTTTCCACAGTGCTTACAGACATCATTATCATATGAGAAGCCTTTAGAGGGATTCTCAGAGCCCAGACCACAGTCAATATGCAGCATGGTTAAAGAGAACCTGACAGCTGATACATGCTGCCCGCTCTGTGTGCAGCATATATCAGACACTGTATGATCTCAGCCAGGTATATTTAAGTGCTGTGGTCTTTCAGAGAAAAACATACTTTAAAAGCTGCCGGGGACAGAGCCGCATGGTCAATCCAGGGCAGCTTCTTCCCACCTGCTGCCCTGGATGGACATTTCTCTGCCTAAGTTTGTCAATGAAACGCTGCAGCGTTTCAGAGTCAAACATGCCTGTCTGAGTTCTTACACCCTGTAATTAAACTTCAGGTACTCTTTGATAGCCATAGCTTCTTATGTGTTGAATAACAGAGAAGGTCCAGGGAGAAAAGATCCAGCGAAAGAAGGGAATTTGTAAAATATTCATTGGAAGATATTGCAAAATGGGAACAATACAAACCAAAGGCTCCATTAAGGTAATATTTGTATTTGCAAACTATCCCTTTATAAACATACTTTAAACCAATAATACTCTTTTGCTGACTTGTTTGACCATTTTTCAATTTTTCAGCTACATTATGTTTTCACAAGTTATGAAATGCAAACATTAAAAACAAGATTCTTGGCTACTGTGTTAAAGAAACATTGAAGTTTTGGAAGATGTGTTATGTGATATTTCCAGATGATATAATTCTATAGATTTTTTTAATCCACTTATTTATAGACCTATGTCTTTGTATAGACTTTGCTGTACCTGAAATCAATTATGCCTCAATGCTACCCAATGTCTTCATCAGCTTGCCCTTTGTGAACTTAGCATACATCTGTGAATCTTATGTATTTATATTTAGATCTACATTAGATCATATATTTGTATGACATATAAACCTTTTTATATATATATTTTTTGTGCTAGGAAAGCACAAACCTTCCTGTCAACTATTCTAAATGGTCAGATTATAGTATGAACTGTATGTTTATTGTTAATGTAGAAATCTCCTGCTATAATGGATTTGTCACTTAGACTCTCTCTTCAAATGGATTAGTAAAAGTAAACTGATGTGGCGTATAACTTTACTTTCTGATCTAATTCTAATGTGAATGGCTTCACCCGAGACAGCAAATCAAAGTTTAGGTGTTTGACATTGCAGGTGCACAGCTTTTTACGGTTAGGTTAGGCTTACACATTACATTTCTGGCTTTTACTTTGCAACATATTTCTGAAATTATGATACAAATGTTAGTAGAAGTTTGTAAAAATCATTAGACAAGATAAATATTCAAGGAAATGTATCACACATTGATGAACAACAAAATAGAGGTGCATTCATGGAAATAATTAAGTAAATCCAAAATGAAAAGCCAATAATAATTATAATAATAATAATAATATTTATACAGCACCAACATATTCCGCAGCGCCTTACAGTTTAACAGTTTCAAAACACAAGTCATAAGTAGCAATGTTAACAATACAATAATTAAAGCAAAATAAGATGAGATGAGCCTGCTCGTGAGAGCTTACAATCTACAATGAGGTGGGGGATATACAAAGTACAGGTGTGTATATACAATGGTGTATTTACAATGATGGTCCAGCCATCTTGAGGGAGTGAGGGATGGATGGAGATAGTGAATGGGCTACACACACACACTTACACATAGAATGACTTTAATTAGTGAACGTGATAGGCCGCTCTGAACAAATGTGTTTTGAGGGAGCGCCTGAAACCATGCAAATTGTGGATAGTCCTAATTTCTTGGGGTAGAGCATTCCAGAGGATTGGCGCAGCGCGTGAGAAGTCTTGGAGTCGGGAGTGGGAGGTACGAATTAGTGCAGAGGTTAGTCGAAAGTCATTTGCAGAGCACAGCAGTCGGTTAGGCCGATGGATAGAATTGAGGGAGGAGATGTAGGGGGGTGCTGCACTGTGGAGAGCTTTGTGGGTGAGAACAAGTACCGTATATACTCGTGTATAAGCCGAGATTTTCAGCCCATTTTTTAGGGCTGAAAGTCCCCCTCTCGGCTTATACGCGGGTCATATACGGGGGGTCGGCGGGGAGGGGACGGGGGTGTCAGATCATACTCACCCCTCCGCCGGCGTGGTCTCTGCAGCCCCCCTGCTTCTCCCACGATCTCCGGCTCCTTCCTGCAGCGGTCACATGAGCATATGCACATATTCATGACTTTAATGAGCGGTAACACGTGACTGCTGTAGAACTGAAGAGCTGCGGAGACCGCCGGGAGAAGAGGAGAGGCAGCAGGGACGTGCCTGCGGAGGGGTGAGTATAGCGATATTTACCTGTCCTCTCTCCACCGCTGCACGCTGCTCCCTCGTCCGACTCCTCTGGCTGTGAATGTTCAGGCAGAGGGCGACGTGTTGATCGCGTGTGCCGCCCGCCCCCGCCTGCACCAGCGAGGACCGAAAAGACGCAGCGTGCAGCGTGGAGAAGGACAGGTAATATCTCAGGTGCGCGGGCCTGAGCGAGCGGTGACACCGGCACTGTCCGCCCAGCGATCGAATGAAGGTGAGTATGTCATTTTTTTTATTTTGCAGCAGCAGCATAGGGACTATACATGGCTAATCTGGATCATATGGGGTATAATCTGTGGAACATGGGCAAATCTGAGCATATGGGGCATAATCGTAACATATGGGGCATAATCTGGAGCATATGGGGGCATAATCTGTGGAGCATATGGGGGCATAATCTGTGGAACATATGAGGGCATAATATGGAGCATATGGGGGCATAATCTGTGGAACATATGGGGGCATAATCTGGAGCATATGGGGGCATAATCTGTGGAGCATATGGGGGCATAATCTGTGCAGCATATGGGGGCATAATCTGTGGAGCATATTGGGCATAATCTGTGGAGCATATTGGGCATAATCTGTGCAGAATATGGGGGCATAATCTGGAGCATATGGGGGCATAATCTGTGCAACATATGGGGCATAATCTGTGGATCATACGGGGCATAATGTGTGCAGTTTATGGGGGCCTAATCTGTGGAGCATCATATGGGGGCATAATCATTTTTCACCCTAGGCTTATACGCGAGTCAATAAGTTTTCCCAGTTTTTTGTGGCAAAATTAGGGGGGTCCGCTTATACACGGGTCGGCTTATACATGAGTATATACGGTACTTTGAATTGGATCCTATAATGAATGGGCAGCCAGTGTAAGGACTGGCGAAAAGCGGACGCGTCCGAGTACTGATTAGCCAGATGGATGACCCTGGCTGCTGCATTCAGTATGGACTGGAGAGGAGATAGTCGAGTAACAGGGAGGACAAGTAATAGAGCATTGCAGTAGTCCAGGCGGGAGTGGATCAATGCTACAGTGAGAGTTTTTGTTGCTTCCATGGTGAGAAAAGGGCGGATTCTGGAGATGTTCTTTAGGTGTAGGCGGCAAGAGCGGGCAAGAGATTGTATGTGGGAGGTGAAGAGAGATTGGTGTCAAACATAACACCCAGACAGCGAGCCTGCTGCCGGGGTGTTATTATGGTGCTGCCCACGGAGAGGGAAATGTCAAATTTAGGGAGGTTAGTAGATGGCGGGAGCAGAAGAATTCAGTTTTGGAGAGATTGAGTTTCAGATAGAGAGCGGACATGATGTTGGAGACTGCGGACAGTCGGTAGTGTTCTGTAGTACAGTGGGGGTAAGGTCGGGGATGACGTGTATAGTTGTGTGTCATCAGCATAAAGATGGTACTGAAAGCCAAATCTGCTGATAGTCTGACCAATTGGGGCCGTGTAGAGAGAGAAGAGAAGGGGGCCAAGGACTGAGCCCTGAGGTACCCCGACAGCGAGAGTAAGAGGAGATGATGTGGAGCCAGAGAACAAAACACTGAAAGAGCGGTCACAAAGATAGTAAGAGAACCAGGAGAGAGCAGTGTCCTTAATGCTTAGTGGCTGGAGCCTAGAGAGTAGTAGACGGTGGTCAACCGTGTTGAAAGCTGCAGAAAGGTCTAGAAGAAAGTGCAAAGAATGGTCACCGTTACTTTTTGCTGTCAGAAGGTCATTGGTCACTTTGATGAGTGCAGTTTCAGTCGAATGTAGGGGGCGGAAACCAGACTGTGAAGGGTCTAGGAGGGAGTGAGTGGAGAGGTAACGGGTAAGGGGGAGTAGACTAGGCGCTCCAAAAGTTTAGATATGAAAGGGAGATTGGAGACTGGTCTGCAGTTTGTGCAGGAAGGGTCGAGAGCGGGTTTCTTTAGTAATAGAGTAATGATGGAGTGTTTGAAGGAGGATGGGAAAATGCCAGAGGAGAGTGAGAGATTAAAGATTGTAGTTAGGTGAGTTGTGACAACTGGGAGAGAGACTGGAGGAGATGTGAGGGGATGGGGTCGGTAGTGCATGTAGTCGGACGAGAGGAAGAGAGGAGTCTGGAGACTTCTTCTTCTGTGATGGGATCAAATGTGGAAAGTGGGCCAGAGGAAATGCAGGGAGGGATGGGAGTCACAGCACTTGGTGGTTGAGAGTAGATTTCCTGACGGATATTATCTATTTTTTCTATAAAGTGGGAGGCCAGGTCATCAGCACAAATGTCTGTGACAGGGGCTTGTGCTTTTGGCCTGAGAAGGGAGTGAAAAGTGTCAAAAGTTTCTTGGGTTGTTGGCTAGTGAGGAGATCAGGGTGGTAAAGTAGGTTTGTTTGGTGAGGTGAAGGGCAGCGTTATAAGTTCTTAACATGAATTTAAAGTGGATGAAGTCTTCTGGTGTGCAGGTTTTTCTCCATAGGCGTTCAGCATTCCTAGAGCATCGCTGGAGAAGTTGAGTTTGCGATGTGAGCCAGAGCTGTTTTACTGTGTGTTTGGAAGTTCTGAAGGTGAGCGGCGCTACTTGGTCAAGGGTGCTTCTAAGAGTGTCATTGTAGTGATAAACAGCCAGATCAGGACAAAAAAAAGAGGAGATTGGGGACAGTGATGAGTGTAGGGAGTCTGAAAGTGTCTGAGGGTTAATGGCTTGTAGATTTCTGAATGTGTGGTAGGTAGGAGTGCGCTGGGGTGGTCGAGGATTTGTGAGAATGAAGGGGAGAATGTTGTGGTCAGAGAGTGGAAGCGGTGAGTTATTTAGGTGGGAGACTGAACAGAGCCGGACAAAGACCAGGTCAAGAGTGTTACCGTCCTTGTGTGTCTCAGAGATTGAAAGCCGTGAGAGGCCTAGAGAAGTGGTTAGTGATAGAAGCTGAGATGCAGATGTGGAAGTAGGGCTGTTAATGGGGATGTTGAAGTCTCCAAGGATAAGGGTTGGTAGTTCTGAGGACATGAAGTCCGGCAGCCAGGCTGAGAAGTGGTCAAGGAACCGGGTGGGTGAGCATTGGGGCCGATATATGACCGCTACTCTGAGGGAGAGGGGACGGAAGAGCCTGATGGTGTGGACCTCAAAAGAAGGGAATGAGAGTGATCGAATTGGGGGGATGACCTGGAAAGTGCATTGTGGAGACAGGAGTATGCCGACTACACCACCATGTCTGTTTGTGGGTCTCGGGGAATGGGAGAACTGTGAGCCACCATAGGAAATGGCAGCAGGGAGACAGTGTCAGAATCCTGAATCCAAGTTTCAGTGAGGGCCAACAGATTAAGAGAGTTGTTCAGAAAGTAGTGCAGGAAGGGAAGCTTGTTAAATACAGAACGTAGATTCCAGAGGGCACAATTAAAAGAAGGAGATGAGGGAGTGCAAGTAATATTAATAAGATTATTATGGTTTCGATATGAGGTAGGGTAGGGGTTGAGGTTGGGGAATGGTGGACCAGGGTTGCGAGAGATGTCCCCTGAAATCAGTAGGAGTAAGAAGATAAAGAGCAAGTAGTTGTTGGAATTGTAAGTAGGTTTTTTCTGCGATGTGTTTGGGCAAGATGGGCTGAGGTTTTTCAGGAAGGTGAGGAGTGCATGGGAGCTGTACATGGGAGAGGGAAGGATAGAGGGGCTGATGTGTATGAGTCATGATGGAGGGGGATGGGGCGGTGAATGTGGATGGCAAGGGAACACAGGAGGATAGCAATAAAGTACATGGTGAAAAGGAAAAGCAAAGTGTGGGTTACCTGATTCCTGCCATGATTAACTGCCATGGATAAATGCCATTTATTGCATGTAGTGGAATCTCCTACTGTCACGCTGTGAATGTTCGTGATTAGGAAAAGTGACCATGAACCGTCCCTAGAAATGGGGCCCTAACTATCCCTGCTTCCAAAGGTCCCTCTAAAGGTGAGGAGGCTTGGGCCTCCAGCCATACTGTTCTCCTGTTATTCTCTAAGCTGTCCCTCCCCCAGGAGACGGACAGAAATGCTAGTGTATTAACATGTAAGACAGACAGGAAAAACAGAAAGCAACAAACAGTCACCAAAGGTAGAGAGCTATATAGGGAAGGATAGGAATGTACCAACAAATTGTGAATAAGACAATGAGGAAAGCATACACTCAAAAATAGCACACAACAATGTCCGGTAGAAACAGAGATCTCCAATTCAGCGCAGCATCTCCAAGAAGCTAGGAAGCAAAGCTTTCACTGGCAAGCAAGAGAAGGTCTGACCAGATTTTATAGGCAGAGGAAATGGCCAGGTCAGGAACAGCTATGAGATAGAGCTGCAAGTTTCTAACCAGTATAGAAAGGGTAGTTAACCTCTTCATCACCAAAGAAGTTCATTTAATATAAAATACAAACACACCAGCTAAATTGAAGACCTGCAATTCACAATACATAGTGATCTTCTAATCCCAGATCTCCCAGGAGAATGTGACCTGCTTGTAACACCTACATTGAAAAACCATTATTTCCAATACTTATCAGTACAAATTAATTAGTTGTACAAGCAGAAATTAACTGAAATTATATTGGGTCATATACACAGAAATTTTGCAGGATGCGGTCAGAACTGATTGGATTGGAGACACAGCAGTAATACTCCATTTATTTAAAAAGATTATCAAGCTGTGAGAGTAAACATGACGAGTCAGTACCTGTGAATGAGGTATCTCAGGTATTAATTTTACTCAGTGGTTGCTACTTAACTACATTTTAGGTTCATCCGCATTCGGGAAGAGCTGTGATCTGTGACTACAGTTTAGATACAGTGAATACTGGAAAAATATTAAAGTCTAAGACACACCTTCAGTCTCTTCATTGGTCTAGACTGCTGCTCCTTCCCACCATATACCGTATTTTTCGGACCATAAGACGCACTTTTTTCCTCCAAATTTGGGAGGAAAGTGTGGGTGCATCTTATAGTCGGAATGTAACATGTGGGGAGGGGGGCAGGGGGCAGCGGTGGAGTGGGATCGCAGGAGGCAGGAAAATATCCCCTCTGCTGCAGGAATCCAGCGCTGGGGAAACCACTGATCCCGATACTTAAGTGCAGTGAATATTAATTAGCCGCTTCCCCGCCCACCTGTCAGATGAGCAGTGAGCGGGGAGCAGCAAATGACAGAGCCACATGGTTCCCCAGTGCCTGATTCCTGCAGCAGCTGTGGGGGGATCTGTGTGGGAAGTAAATGGAGGCTGCAGGAGCAGAGTGCAGCAGGAGGCATCGCATACCTGACAGCACAGGGGCTGTGCTGATGCGATGCTGAATGCTCCTGTGGAGGACCTGTGATGAGGTCATGAAGAGGGTGGGCTGGAGCATCACATGACCACACAAAGCCCTGCCTCTTCATGATGTCATCACAGGTCCTTCAGACACACTGTACAAGAAAAAAATAATTAAAAGGTTAGTAAATACAGCACATTAAAAAGCACTCTGCCATCCTGTGGTGGACTATAACTCCCAGCATGCCATAGGATCTGCAGGACATGCTGGGAGTTATAGTTCTCCCATGGGATCTTAAAGCAGCACTCCAGTGTTATCAGTGCTGGAGTGTGGCTTTAAATATAAGCCCTATGCCCCCATTCTTAGGCCGTGGTCACACATGCGAGAAATTTGCACGATTTTTGTGTGAATCTCTCTCGTGAACACCCGGCACTGCCGCCAGCACTCGGACCGGATTGTTCGGCTGCATGTATTTCTATGCTGCATGTATTTCTATGCAGCTGCACGCTCCAGTCTGAGTGCCAGCGGCAGTGCCGGGTGTTCATGAGAGAGATTCGCACAAAAATCGTGCAAATTTCTCGCGTGTGTGATCCCGGCCTTATACTCACCCTCCAGCATCTTCACATAGTACTTTACAGACACCACACTGGTCCCACATCACCATCTTCTACCCGTAGCTTCCTACATAATAACATACTATTATATATAATAACACCACATATAATAGTATGTTATTTATTTTATTAAATATTTTACCACATTTTTTGCTTCAAATATATTTTTCCCTATTTTGCACCTCTAAAACCTGGGTGCGTCTTATAGTCCGGTGCGTCTTATAGTCCGAACAATACGGTACATGTACGTAATCACAAACTCAGCAGACACTAAAGGCATGGAGAGATGATTTCTATTGCAGAAAGACCCAAATAACAGTGAAGACAAGACTAATAAACCACTGGTGAGAAAAAGATCAAATAATTGCTGCATGTATGGTGAGGAAAATGAGCTTTATTAAGAGATCCCTGGATAATCACTTTGAGAGTGTTACACGCGGTCCCAGCGCTGGCTCTGCACTCCGTTCTGCTCACTCACCTGTTCCTCTAGCTGTCCCTCTGCAGCAGTCTGCGCACGGGCTGGGGTCTCCTGTCCCATCTGCTCCTCGGCGTCCTGTGTCCTCCTCCACTTCCTGGCACGCTGCTGGCAGGCCTCCAGATAGCCTCTAGATAGAAATAGCTAATTAACCAATGGCTGCGCACTCAGTACTATATCTGGTCACTCCACCATTAGGGGAGTGCCGGAGCAACGTGTTCTATCATTGCTACATCCGGTTCTGTTCCTGATCTGTCTGCGCTGCGTCTGCAGTCTCTGTGCTTCGCTGATACTGTTTGTCTCCTCAGATCATTGCTAACCCGTATCTGGCTAACCTGGACAATCTCGGCTATTACTGGCGCAAGTGTCATCCCGTTCCGCCATCAGCCATCCGTACCCGTGGACCGTGACAAGGTCACTGGAGCCAGTCTACTACCATCCGTTCTGGACCAGGACCTTACCCTTCTCCGTCAAGAACCCTCCACGGACTCTGTAAATACCTGTTACCCTTTTGGTCCCTCTTGGGACAGCTGCCACGTGTCCGGGGTCTAACTGGAGGTAGCACCTGTGTCCTCCGGGTATTCCATTCTGGTCCTGTTCGAGGGGCCTTACTACGGGTACCCGGGGCTCACTAGTTAGGCCCCCTTCGGAGCCCCCCGGACCGCGGTCTCGAGGTTCCACATTAAAAAATAAAAACGAATGTGAACTTCACCACCTCTGCCTCCGCTTCCATTCGTTAAAGATTGCTCCGGCCATGGAACCCGCTGGATCCCAGAGATCTCCGACCACGGATCTGTGCCAGGAGGTGACCCGTTTGGGAGTTCAACAGGACAAGATCACGACTTATCTACGCAGCTTGTCTACCCGCATGGATTCCTTAGGGTCCTCGTCTGCACCTGACTCTTCTATCAATAATCAGGTACCAGTTCCCATGGCAAGTCAAGGTCCCCGTCTGGCGGCTCCTACCCGTTTCCAGGGTGACCCTACTCTGTGTCGGGGTTTCCTCAATCAGTGCACTCTACACTTCGAAATCTT
Organism: Oophaga sylvatica; assembly: GCA_033576555.1. Classification (NCBI taxonomy): domain Eukaryota; kingdom Metazoa; phylum Chordata; class Amphibia; order Anura; family Dendrobatidae; genus Oophaga; species Oophaga sylvatica. Next base: position 471,049,991 of record JARQOD010000005.1, read on the forward strand.
GGGGCATATGTTTGCTTCTGACCGAGCCAAGGTGGGCTTCATCATGTCACACCTGGGAGGAGAGGCCCTCGCCTGGCTAAACCCGCTATGGGAGAGAGGGGATCCGCTGGTTAACGATCTTCAATCTTTCCTAGAGGCTTTTCGCAGGACTTTCGATGAACCTGGTCGCACCACTTCGACTGCCTCAGCTCTGCTCCGCCTGCGCCAAGGTACTCTCACGGTAGCTCAGTATGCTGTTAAATTCCGCACCCTCTCGTCTGAATTATCGTGGAACAATGAGGCCCTGGTTGCGAACTTCTGGGAAGGCCTATCCAGAAGAATCAAGGATGAGCTGGCGGGACGGGACAGACCTACCCTCTTGGAAGAGCTAATATCCTTGGCAACCCGAATTGACCTGCGTTTTCAGGAGCGCTCCATGGAGGTCAAGTGGGACAAAAGGTCCTATCACCTGGACTCTAGTTTGTACAAAACAGGTACTTCGCCCTCCGCCTCCGAGGCCATGGAGGTGGACCATGTAAGTTTGGCCACCCGCCGCCGGGAGGCACGTCGCAAGGAGGGAAGTTGTTACTACTGCAGTAGTTCTGAACATTTGATCCATTTCTGTCCTAAAAAGTCGGGAAACTCCAGTGCCTAGGTCCGGTAGGAGGGGCCAACCTAGGTAGAGAACAGTCCTCTCCCTCTTTACACATCTCAGTCTTCGTGTCCTATGGAGCAATAAAATTCTCCGAACATTGTCTACTGGATTCTGGAGCAGCAGGGAACTTCATCCAGCAGGCGGTTGTGGATCATTACCGCTTACCAGTCCAGCGTCTTCCTGATCCGTTACAGGTGTCCGCCGTGGATGGCAAACCGCTGACCGAGCCCGTCCAGTTTCAAACCGAGTTGGTGGAACTCCGGGTAGGTCTAATGCATACTGAACGAATGCGATTTTATGTATATCCCGGTTTATCCCATCCCATGCTTTTAGGTTTACCTTGGCTCCAGATGCATGAACCAGTCCTTAATTGGAAAACTGGAGAAGTTCTGCGTTGGGGAGATACCTGCATGAATCGTTGCTTAACCCGGATTCAACCTGTTTCGCCTCCAGTCCAGCCTGATACCCTGCCAGGGTTGCCTTCCGTCTATTGGTCCTTCTCTGACGTCTTTGGGAAAAAGGAGGCTGAGAGACTACCTCCACACAGGTCGTATGACTGTCAGATAGAGCTTCTTCCTGGAGCATCCCCTCCTCGCGGGAGAGTTTATCCCCTTTCACAGGCAGAGACTCAGGCCATGTCGGACTACATCCAAGAGAATCTGGCTAGAGGATTTATCCGAAAGTCATCGTCACCGGCAGGAGCTGGATTCTTCTTTGTGAAGAAAAAGGATGGATCCTTGCGGCCCTGCATTGACTATCGGGGTCTAAATCAAATCGCGGTAAAAAACAGGTATCCATTACCTTTTATTTCAGAGCTGTTTGATCGTCTCCGAGGGGCCAAGATCTTCACCAAATTGGACCTCAGAGGGGCCTACAACCTGATCCGAGTCAGAGAGGGGGACGAATGGAAAACAGCCTTCAACACCCGTGACGGCCACTATGAATACCTGGTAATGCCATTCGGTCTAAGCAATGCACCTGCGGTTTTCAGGAATTTGTTAATGACATTTTCAGGGACTTGCTCTATACTTGTGTCGTGGTTTACCTGGACGATATTTTGATTTTTTCTGCTGACTTGACGTCACACCGGAGGCAAGTACGCCTGGTCTTACAAAGACTGAGAGAGAACAGGCTATATGCCAAATATGAGAAATGCCTCTTTGAGCAGTCTTCTTTGCCTTTCCTTGGGTACATTGTATCTTCCACAGGATTAAAGATGGATCCGGAGAAGATGTCTGCAGTTCTCAACTGGCCTCGTCCGTCTGGGCTAAAAGCCATACAAAGGTTCCTCGGTTTCGCCAATTACTATCGGCAATTTATTCCACACTTTTCCACCCGAGTGGCTCCAATCACAGCCTTAACCCGGAAAAGGTGTAAACTCTAAGGAATGGTCCTCCGAGGCAGAAGAGGCCTTTGTTTCTCTCAAAAAAGCCTTCGCTTCCGCACCCGTTCTCCATCGTCCTAATTCAAGTGAGCAATTTTTTCTTGAAGTTGACGCTTCTTCCATAGGTGCAGGAGCAGTTCTGACCCAGAAGTCGTCTACCGGGCGGATGATCTCGTGTGTTTTTTTTTCCAAGGTTTTTTCTCCTGCAGAAAGGAACTACTCTGTCGGTGATCGCGAACTGTTGGCCATCAAATTGGCTCTGCAAGAATGGAGACATCTTCTTGAAGGAGCTCATCACCAGGTAATCATATTCACCGACCATAAAAACCTTGCCTATCTCCAATCTGCTTTAAGACTGAATCCCCGTCAGGCCCGTTGGGCATTATTTTTTGCCCGTTTCAATTTTGTACTTCATTTCCGTCCAGCTAACAAGAACATCAAGGCAGACGCACTCTCTAGAGCCTTTTTGCCTCCTGAACTGGAGGAAGAACCTCAGCACATTATTGAACCTTCTAAGTTAGTCTCTGTTGCCTCCACTGATCTGGCCCGGCTTCCTCCAGGGAAGACTCTCGTGTCTGCTTCTGATCGTAGTCGTGTTCTGCGCTGGGGTCATTCTTCTAAGTTGGCTGGCCATGCTGGTCAGAAAAAGACGCAGCAACTCATCTCCCGTTATTACTGGTGGCCTACCATGGGCAAGGATATCCAGGAGTTCGTCGCAGCCTGTCCTTCATGTGCCCGTAACAAAACTGTTAAACATCTACCAGCCGGCAGGCTTCTGCCTCTTCCGATTCCGTCCGCTCCCTGGCAGCACATCGCCATGGATTTCATCACGGATCTTCCCATTTCTTCTGGCTGCTCAGTGGTATGGGTTGTGGTGGACCGCTTCTCTAAAATGGCCCACTTCGTTCCGCTATCTGGCCTCCCGTCTGCTCCAGAACTGGCCACTCACTTCATTCAGCACATCTTCCGTCTACATGGATTTCCTCTCCACATCATGTCTGACAGGGGCGTCCAGTTCACCTCTAAGTTCTGGAGAGGACTCTGTAAAATGGTAAAAATTTAACTAGATTTTTCTTCTGCATATCATCCCCAGTCTAATGGGCAAGTGGAGAGGATCAATCAAATCCTGGCTGGATACCTGCGTCACTTCGTCAACGCTCATCATAATGACTGGGTAGAATTACTGCCCTGGGCGGAATTCTCCTACAACAACCAAGTAAGTGAATCTTCTGGAAAGTCTCCCTTTCAGATTGTGTTTGGACTGCAACCCGGAATTCCTCTTCCTGTCTCGGGATTGTCTGATGTTCCGGCAGTCGATACCTTGTCTAAGAATTTCTCGGACATTTGGAGAGAGACCAGGTCGGCTTTGGAGAAAGCTTCTCAACGTATGAAAACGCATGCGGACAAAAGACGTTTGGAGGCTCCCATCTTTCATCCAGGAGACAAGGTATGGCTCTCCTCCAAGTACATCCGTCTGAAGTTACCATCGTACAAATTGGGTCCCCGTTTCATTGGTCCCTTTGAAGTCTTGAGACAAATCAACCCGGTCTCTTATAAACTGAAATTGCCTAATTCTCTACGAGTACCTAACTCCTTTCATGTTTCCCTCCTCAAACCAGTAGTGTTGAGCTCCTTCTTTAAGGACCCGGGTACCACTCCTGATCCGGTCTCTGAGGATGATGTTTTTGAGGTAAAACATATCTTGGCCTCTAAGAGAGTAAGAGGTAGGATCTATTACCTGGTGGACTGGAAAGGTTTTGGTCCTGAGGAGAAGGAGAGATCTTGGGAGCCTAAAGAGAACATCCAGGCTCCTCTTCTTCTTAAAAGATTTCACGCAGGCTTGAAAAAGAGGGGGAGTAAAGAGGGGGATACTGTTACACGCGGTCCCAGCGCTGGCTCTGCACTCCGTTCTGCTCACTCACCTGTTCCTCTAGCTGTCCCTCTGCAGCAGTCTGCGCACGGGCTGGGGTCTCCTGTCCCATCTCCTCCACTTCCTGGCACGCTGCTGGCAGGCCTCCAGATAGTCTGCTTAGGACGCGAGGCCGCGCCCACCATCTCTCTTAAAGGGGCAGCGTGCATTTTTTGAAATAGCTAATTAACCAATGGCTGCGCACTCAGTACTATATCTGGTCACTCCACCATTAGGGGAGTGCCGGAGCAACGTGTTCTATCATTGCTACATCCGGTTCTGTTCCTGATCTGTCTGCGCTGCGTCTGCAGTCTCTGTGCTTCGCTGATACTGTTTGTCTCCTCAGATCATTGCTAACCCGTATCTGGCTAACCTGGACAATCTCGGCTATTACTGGCGCAAGTGTCATCCCGTTCCGCCATCAGCCATCCGTACCCGTGGACCGTGACAAGGTCACTGGAGCCAGCCTACTACCATCCGTTCTGGACCAGGACCTTACCCTTCTCCATCAAGAACCCTCCATGGACTCTGTAAATACCTGTTACCCTTTTGGTCCCTCTGGGACAGCTGCCACGTGTCCGGGGTCTAACTGGAGGTAGCACCTGTGTCCTCCGGGTATTTCATTCTGGTCCTGTTCGAGAGGCCTTACTACTGGTACCCGGGGTTCACTAGTTACGCCCCCTTCGGAGCCCCCCGGACCGCGGTCTCGAGGTTCCACATTAAAAAATAAAAACGAATGAACTTCACCACCTCTGCCTCCGCTTCCATTCGTTACAGAGAGGCAGATGACCAGGTACATCTATTCTCAAATATAGGATCTGAACCATGACTTCAAATATGTGGGTATCGTTATTTACAAAAAAAGAACAAACATAAAACGTGACATAAAAAATATGGACATCATAGGGGTTATACTCCTAGTCAATAGCTCTCTTTGTATGAGCGGCTCCTGGACTGCAGGACTTGAGTGCTCAGTTATTTTTAACTCTATTCAATAATTCCAAGTGCAGATTTACAGTATGGAAAGGATGTTATTTTTAATAAACATTCATTATTATTCTTCAATGGAAATTCCCTACATTATAAAGCTGGATTTACTGAATTGCTAGTTATAACATGTTTCAGTGTGATTTCATTGAAACATTGTATATTGTTCAGTAATATATTTTTTACTGCACGCTCATCTTGAGGATTACTGGTGGCAGGTTGTGAATGGTATAATACTAGTGGATACCTTTTAGTTATCTTCAATTATATTAGCTATATGTTATAAAAAATATCATGTTTTATCCTATATTACTGAGTTCTATACTAGGAAAACATAAATAAGAAAATTCATGGAACAATGGCCTGTTTGTTTCAAGATTACCAAAACAGAGAGAAGCCTGGAGACTGTGCTGTCTGATTTGTCATACTCCTGCACTGATAAGAAGCACTTCACCTTCATATTAAACATTGCAAGTTTCTGATAGCAGTGCAGGGGTTAATCTGCTGAGTTGAGAGCTCCAGTAAGCTATCCTGCTTGATGCTCTCAGCTGTTCATTGTTGGCCACTCACCCCTCTGCTATACAAGTGCTTCTCACAAAATTATAATATCATCAAAAAGTTAATTTATTTCAGTTCTTCAATACAAAAAGTGATACTCATATATTATATAGAGTCATTACACACAGAGTGATCTATTTCAAGTGTTTATTTCTGTTAATGATGATTATGGCTTACACCCAATAAAAACCCAAAATTCATTATCTCAGTAAATTAGAATACTTTAAAACACCAGCTTGAAAAATGATTTTAACCCCTCTCTGACATTAGACGTACTATCCCGTCCATAAAACCCGTGCCATTCTGCCCATGGACGGGATAGTACGTCATAGGCGATCAGCTGCGCTCCTGAGGGGAGCGCAGCTAATCGCCGCCGGGTGTCAGCTGATTATCACAGCTGACACCCGTGACTGTGTGTCAGGAGCGGTCACGGACCGCTCCCGGCACATTAACCCCTAGCACACCGCGATCAAACATGATCGCGGTGTACTGGGGGCACAGGGGAGGATCGCGCAGGGTGGGGGCTCCCTGCGCGCCCCCCTGAGACACTCAGACCAGCGCGATGTGATCGCGCTGTTCTGAGGGCTTCCTCCCTCCCAGGACCCGGATCCAAGATGGCGCCGGGGTCCTGGAGGGAGGCGGCTACCTCAGTGCCTACCGAGAGCAGGCACTGAGAAGCCTGCTGCACTGCCTGAGCGATCGCTGGTGTGACAGTGTGCTGTGCACACTGTCACACCAGTGATCTGATAAAACACAGTGATGTCCCACCCTGGGACAAAGTAAAAAAGTTAAAAAAAGTAAAAATAAACATGTCATAAAAAAAAATCCAAAATAAATAAAAAAAAAAAAAAATATTCCCCAATAAATTCATTTCTTCCTGTAAATAAAAAAAACAAAACAATAAAAGTACACATATTTGGTATCGCCGCGTCCGTAACGACCCCCCCTATAAAACTGTCCCACTAGTTAACCCCTTTAGTGAACCCCTTAAAAAAAAAAAAAAAAAACCGAAGCAAAAAATCAATGCTTTATCATCATACCGCCGAACAAAAAGTGGAATAACGCGCGATCAAAAAGACCGAGATAAATAAACATGACACCACTGAAAACGTTATCTTGTCCCGCAAAAAACGAGCTGCCATACAGCATCATCAGCGAAAAAATAAAAAAGTTATAGCTCGCAGAATAAAGCGATGCAAAAATAATTATTTTTTATATAAAATTGTTTTTATTCTATAAAAGCGCCAAAACATAAAAAAATGATATAAATGAGGTATCGCCATAATCGTACTGACCCGAAGAATAAAACTGCTTTATCAATTTTACCACACGCGGAACAATAAAAACGCCTCCCCCAAAAGAAATTCATGAATTGCTGATTTTTGTTCATTCTAACCTCCCAAAAATCGAAATAAAAAGCGATCAAAAAATGTCACCTGCTCAAAAATGGTACAAATAAAAACGTCAACTCGTACCGCAAAAAATAAGACCTCACATGACTCTGTGGGCCAAAATATGCAAAAATTATAGCTCTCAAAATGTGGCGATGCAAAAAACTATTTTTGCAATAAAAAGCGTCTTTTAGCGTGACAGCTGCCAATCATAAAAACCCGCTATAAATAGTAAATCAAACCCCCCTTTATCACCCCCTTAGTTAGGGAAAAATAATAAAATTAAAAAAATGTATTTATTTCCATTTTCCCATTAGGGTTAGGGTTAGGGTTGCGGCTAAAGTTAGGGTTAGGGTTGGCGCTAAAGTTAGGATTAGGGTTAGGGTTGGGATTAGGGGTGTGTTAGAGTTAGGTTTGTGGTTAGGGTTGGGACTAGGGTTAGGGGTGTGTTGGGGTTAGGGTTGGAGTTAGAATTGGGGGGTTTCCGCTGTTTAGGCACATCAGGGGCTCTCCAAATGTGACATGGCGTCTGATCTCAATTCCAGCCAATTCTGCGTTGAAAAAGGCAAACGGTGCTCCTTCACTTCTGAGCTCTGCCATGCGTCCAAACAGTAGTTTATCCCCACATATGGGGTATCAGCGTACTCTGGACCCCAAGAGTTATTGTGCAATTTGTCCTATTTCTTCTGTTACCCTTGGGAAAATAAAAAACTGGGGGCGAAAATATCATTTTTGTACAAAAAAAAAATATTTTTTTGTTTTTACGGCTGTACATTATAAACTTCTGTGAAGCACTTGGGGCTTCATAGCGCTCACCACACACCTAGATAAGTTCCTTGTGGGGTCTATTTTCCAAAATGGGGTCACTTGTGGGGGGTTTCCACTGTTTAGGCGCATCAGGGGCTCTCCAAATGCGACATGACGCACCCAGACCATTCCATCAAAGTCTGCAATCCAAAACGTCACTACTTCCCTTCCGAGCCCTGACGTGCGCCCATACAGTAGTTTTCTCCCACATATTGGGTATCAGCGTACTCAGGACAATTTGGACAACAACTTTTGGGGTCCAATTTCTCCTGTTACCCTTGTGAAAATAAAATATTGGGGGCGAAAAAATCATTTTTGTAAAAAAAAAAGGATTTTTTATTTTTACGGCCGTTGCGTTATAAACTTCTGTGAAGCACTTTGGGGTTCAAAGTGCTCACCACACATCTAGATAAGTTCCTTGTGGGGTCTATTTTCCAAAATGGGGTCACTTGTGGGGGGTTTCCACTGTTTAGGCGCATCAGGGGCTCTCCAAATGCGACATGACGCACCCAGACCATTCCATCAAAGTCTGCAATCCAAAACGTCACTACTTCCCTTCCGAGCCCTGACGTGCGCCCATACAGTAGTTTTCTCCCACATATTGGGTATCAGCGTACTCAGGACAAATTGGACAACAACTTTTGGGGTCCAATTTCTCCTGTTACCCTTGTGAAAATAAAATATTGGGGGCGAAAAAATCATTTTTGTAAAAAAAAAAGGATTTTTTATTTTTACGGCTGTGCGTTATAAACTTCTGTGAAGCACTTTGGGGTTCAAAGTGCTCACCACACATCTAGATAAGTTCCTTGTGGGGTCTATTTGCCAAAATGGGGTCACTTGTGGGGGGTTTCCACTGTTTAGGTGCATCAGGGGCTCTCCAAATGTGACATGACGCCCCCAGACCATTCCATCAAAGTCTGCAATCCAAAACGTCACTACTTCCCTTCCGAGCCCCGACGTGTGCCCATACAGTAGTTTTCGCCCACATATTGGGTATCAGTGTACTCAGGACAAATTGGACAACAACTTTGGGGTTCCAATTTCTTCTGTTACCCTTGTGAAAATAAAATATTGGTGGCGAAAAAATCATTTTTGTAAAAAAAAAAAAAAAGATTTTTTATTTTACGGCTGTACGTTATAAACTTTAGTGAAACACCTGGGGGTTCAAAGTTCTCACCACACATCTAGATAAGTTCCTTGAGGGGTCTAGTTTCCAAAATGGTGTCATTTATGGGGGTTTCCACTGTTTAGGTAGATCAGGAGCTCTCCAAACACGACATGGCGTCCAGCCAATTCTGCGTTGAAAAAGTCAGACGACGCTCCTTCCCTTCCAAACTCTGCCATGCACCCAAACAGTGGTTTACCCCCACATATGGGGTATCAGCGCACTCAGGACAAATTGCACAATAACTTTTGGAGTCTTGTTACCCTTGGAAAAATAAAAATTGGGGGTGAAAAGATCATTTTTGTGGAAAAAATATGATTTTTAAATTTTACGGCTCTACGTTATAAACTTGTGTGAAGCACTTGGGGGTTCAAATTGCTCATCAAAAATCTAGATAAGTTCCTTAGGGGGTCTAGTTTCCCAAATGGGGTCATTTGTGGGGGGTTTCCACTGTTTAGGCACATCAGGGGCTCTCCAAATGCAACATGGCATCCAAACTCAATTCCAGCCAATTTTGGTTGGAAAAAGTCAAATGGTGCTCCTTCCATTCCGAGCTCTGCCGTGCGCCCAAACAGTGGTTCCCCCCCACATATGGGATATCAGCGTACTCAGGACAAATTGTACAACAACTTTTGTGGTCCAATTTCTCCTGTTACCCTTGGGAAAATAAAAAATTAGTGACTAAAAGATAATTTTTGTGGGAAAAAAATAGGATTTTTTATTTTCATGCCCGGGCATTATAAACTTGTGTGAAGCACTTGGGGGTTCAAAGTGCTCACCAAAGATCTAGATAAGTTCCTTAGGGGGTCTAGTTTCCAAAATGGGGTCACTTGTGACCACTGTTTAGGCTAATCTGGGGCACTGCAAACGGAACATGACCCCCATTAACGTCTGCATTCCAAAACGTTACTACTTCCTTTCCAAGCCCTGCCGTGCGCCCAGTTTCCCCCCCCCAATATGGGGTATCAGCGTACTCAGGACAAATTGGACAACAACTTTTGGGGTCCAATTTCCTTGGGAAAATTCAAAAATTTGGGACTAAAAAATCATTTTTGTGGAAAATTGATTTTTTTTTTTTTCACACCCAGGCTTTATAAACTTTTGTGAAACACTTGAGGGTTCAAAGTGCTCACTACAGATCTATATAAGTACCTTAGGGGGTCTAGTTTCCAAAATGGTGTCACTTGTGGGGGGTTTCCACTGTTTAGGCGCATCAGGGGCTCTCCAAACGCGACATGGCATCCAATCTAAATTCCAGCCAATTTTAGTTTGAAAAAGTCCTTCCCTTACGAGCTCTGCCGTGTACCCAAACAGTGGTTTTCCCCCACATATGGGGTATTGGCGTACTCAGGAGAAATTGCATAACAACCTTATCTGTCCATTTTCTCCTTTTACCCTTGTGAAAATAAAAAAAAAGTTTGTAAAAGATAATTTTTGTGGCTAAAAAGTAAAATATTCATTTTTTCCTTCCACGTTGCTTTAGTTACTGTGAAGCACCTGAAGGGTTAATAAACTTCTTGAATGTGGTTTTGAGTACCTTGAGGGGTGCAGTGTTTAGAATGGTGTCACTTTTGGGTATTTTCTGCCATATAGACCCCTCAAAGTGACTTCAAATGTGAGGTGGTCCCTAAAAAAAATGGCTTTGTAAATTTTGCTGTAAAAATGAGAAATCGCTGGTCAACTTTTAACCCTTATAACTTCCTAACAAAAAAAAATTTTGGTTCCAAAATTGTGCTGATGTAAAGTAGACATGTGGGAAATGTTATTTCTTAACTATTTTGTGTGATATATTTCTCTGTTTTAAGGGAATAAAAATTCAAAGTTTGAAAATTGCAAAATTTTAAAAATTTTCGCCATATTTGCGTTTTTTTCAAAAATAAACGCAAGTTATATCGAAGAAATTTTACCACTAACATGAAGTACAATATGTCACGAGAAAACATTCTCAGAATCGCGAAGATCCGTTGAAGCGTTCCAGAGTTATAACCTCATAAAGAGACAGTGGTCAGAATTGTAAAAATTGGCCCGGTCATTAACGTGCAAACCACCCTTGGGGGTGAAGGGGTTAAAATCCGAAATGTTGGCCTACTGAAATGTATATTCAGTAAATGCACTTAATACTTGGTTGGGGATCGTTTCGAATCAATTACTGCATCAATGCGGCGTGGCATGGAGGCGATCAGTCTGTGGCACTGCTGAGGAATTATGGAAGCCCAGGTTGCTTTGATAGCAGCCTTCAGCTCGTCTGCATTGTTGGGTCTGGTGTCTCTCATCTTCCTCTTTACAATACCCCATAGATTCTCTATGGGATTAAGGTCAGGCGAGTTTGCTGGCCAATCATGCACAGTGATACTGTTGTTTTTAAACCAGGTATTGGTACTTTTGGCAGTGTGGACAGGTGCCAAGTCCTGCTGGAGAATGAAATTTCCATCTACAAAAAGCTTGGCAGAGGGAAGAATGAAGTGCTCTAAAATTTCCTGGTAGACGGCTGTGCTGACTTTGACATGACTTCCCAAACCATAACTGACTGTGGAAACATCACACTAGAAGAAATTACCTAATGATAAGCGCACCTGTGAGGCAATGTATACATTTTATTGAGACAAAAACCAAATTGAATAAAAACAAAGTTTACTGAAACTGGTAGCAAGGATATGGAGATACAGTACAATAATTATATAATCCTAAAAGGGTAACCCTCAAAGGTAACAATCAAAACCAATACCTATAATAAGGAAAATATATAATGAATAGCCCAGATATAAGATCCACAGAATTAATACAAATCAATAACAGTAATAGTGACCAACCAAAATAACCACTGATTCCTGATATAAATGTGCTGAAAAGAGCTAATGCCTGATCAGTACACAGTAATATCAATAGATCCCCAAAGGGAATAAACATGTGTACCACCTAAAAAATTCAGAAAAAGAAGCAAGGAAGATATACAATTAATGTGTGGAGTCCATCAACACAGGATTCAATGTGCCAAGCAAAATAATATTAGTGGGGATTGTTACCTTTGAGTATTACCCCTTTGGGAATATATAGTTATTATACTGTATCTCTATATCCTGGTGTCATTGCTACTAGTTTCAGTGAACTTTGTGATATTTGTTTTTTAATTATTTTTATTCAATTTGTTTTTTTTTTGTCTCAATAAAATGTATACATTTTACATCACAGGTGTGCTTAAAGTACCATTAGGAAATTTCTTTTTATTGTTGTGCTTTCTGCTGATTACTGATTTTTCCACCTGTTCTTTTATATTAGCTGTGCATCTTGTTCTTTGTCTTCTGAATGCTGGTTGTCACATGTTAAAAAAGGGGCAGAAAAGTGTCACTGTCACAGAGATACTGAGACAGAGAAGGGCCAGAAGATTGCAGCGTCTGGTCACATGAAATTCTGCACTGATTAGAACTGCTTCACCATCCTATTAAACAGTGTACGTTTTTCTTGCTCTATCATTTTAATGGTTAATCAGTTCAGTACAGTTGATCTGGAGATTCTGTTCTGACTTGCCTCAGCTGTTCTGTGTTGACCACTCACCTCTGGTATGTAGCCTCCCGACTGGCACTTGGGAATTTAAGTGCACACGTTTGCAGAATGTTTGCAGAATATTCCTGAGCAAAACCGGACTTTTTTCGCGGCAAAAACGCGTGGTTTTTTGCGCGGATTTTGGCGTTTGTGCGTTTTTGCGCGTTTGACGCGTTTTTACCGCGATTTTTTCCTGAACTTTCTAGGTCAATAATAAAGCGGGAAAAACGCTAGAAATCCGCAAAATTAATGGACATGCTGCTAGATTTTCCGCGATGCGTTTTTTTTGCGGAAAAAAACGCACCATGTGCACAAAAATTGCGGAATTCATTCTAAATGATAGGATGCTTAATACATGCGTTTTTGACGCGTTTTTTCCCGCGAAAAAAAAGCAAATATTCCTGAACGTGTGCACTTAGCCTAATAGTTATTACTTCCTGGATAGGTGATGGAGGAGAAATTCAGTGTTTAGAGTAGGTGGTTGTAGAGTTGCTCAGGAGATTTCTGCGTGGAGTTGGTTTGCATGTTTATCCCCATCCTCTTCTATTTGTTTTCTCCTACCTATCCCTCCCATGTGTTCCACTCTGTTGTTTTGTGAGTATATTTGTATGATTGTTGTTTGATTTCATCCTTGTCTGCCTTCCCTTGTCTTTCTGGTTAGTGTAATCCTATACACTTCAGCGTCAGTGGAGGAAGGAGCAGAATAGGTTTAAGATAGGAGCATAGCAAGCTATGTAACCCCAGCGTCTCCACCTTCCTGGGTAATCCAAGGGACAGGGATAGACTAGGTCACCCCCCAGTTCAAGGGATCAGATAGGTGCCAATAGTCCCTAGTCACCATGTGACATTATCACTGGCCATACCTTTTTGGATCCTTTATGGATCCTGTGTCTGCTATAACAGGGCCGGTGCAACATCACAGCGTGGATTTGGCAGAGTTGCCCTCAGTTGCTTTGCAGTGCCCATTAACTCAAGGCTTAGGGCCCGCAGCTCCCAGGCAACCCCTTGTGGAGCCCAAGTTCGCTCTGCCAGATAGGTCTCTGGGGGTTGGTATATGTTTGTGGCTATCAGGGAGGCCTGCAAACTATATTTTAGGTTTCATCCTCACTCCTCGGGTATCTAGGAGCAACGGGTGGGAATAGTAATCTCTCTTCAGGTTGATACTCAAGTCTGAGTATTTTCTCTCCCATCTTACTCCCAGTCGCTTCAGATGGTTGAGGATTTATTTCAGGCTCTAGGTTTTATCTTTGATGACCCAGGCCGTGGATGACTGGCTGAGTCTAAAGGGTATGCCACACTAAACAACATCGCTAACGGGATCGCTAAAAAACTTCACTATTTAGCGATCCCGTTAGCGATGTTGTTGTGTGCGGCATCTACCAGCGACGTGGCCCCTGCTGTGATCTCGTCCGTCGTCCTGATCGTTCCGGACCCTATTTTCATCGCTGGCGTCCCGCTGGTAAGTATCTAATCGCTGAGTGTGGCACCTTTTTTAGCGATTTAGCGGTACTTTTGTACCGCTAAAGTCGTTAAGGAGATCGCTAACCGCGATAGCGTCCTTAACGATATCGCTAAATTAGGTAGCTACTAGCGATATAGAAACAATCCCGCTAGCGATCTCATTAGTATGCGACGCTAACGAGATCGCTAGCGGGATTGTGTAGTGTGGCAGTACCTTAAACTATGTCGGCTTCAGCAGGGAGACTGGCCAGCAGTGGAGTATTGCTCCGAGTTCCATAGGTGCTCTACAGATACTAGGTAGAACGACCCCATGCTCCATTGTCAGGGGTTTTCTGAGAGGGAAAAGGATGTCTTTGCTCTGTATGAGATCCCAGTTTCCGGAAGGCAGCCATGTTTCTAGCTATCTGTATGTACCGATTGTCTCTGTCAGAGACATAAAGAGACAGCTCAATTTTCGGTCAGGGGTCAATGGAAACTAAGGCTGAGTCTACCAAGGAACCTATGCAGTTTGGGATGACGACTCGTTTTATCGGTATTCCTGCAGTTTGGCGCAAAAGAGGGAGTGTGTTTTTTTTGTGGTAAGAAGGGTCATTTTGTGGGTGCTCATCCATCCATATGTAATAGCAGACACATCTGGAAAACTAAGGAGCCTGAGTTGTGGGGAGGTTAGCAACCGGGTGAACATAATTTTCTCCATGGGTAGGTCACAATTCTTTTTACCAGCCGAGATCCATTTTGGCAACAGTAAGTTGGTTATTTCAGCCTTTTTAGATAGTGGGGCGGGGCTTAATCTGATTGACGCCCAGTTCATCCAAGACCAGGGTCTTAATCCACAAAAATTATCTAGACCTGTACCTATAATCGCTACAAATTATGCATTCTTGAGCCAGCGATATTCTACTCAGGTCATTTGAGAGATGCCTCTGTAGATAGGGGCCACACACTTGGAATCAATTGATTATTATGTGCTAGAGGACTTGCCCTCTGCTGTGGTACTGGGACTACCTTGGTTTACATTGCACAATCCTGTTATGGACTGGCAGACTCAGGAGGTAGTAAAGTGGAGCAAGTACTGTCAAAGACCATGCTTGGGCACCCATTTGGCCATGATTAAAACCCGGTCTCTGCCGGAATACCTGTCTGATTTTGAAGATGTGATCTCAGGACAGGGGTGTCAAGAACTTCCACCTCATCGTCCTCATGACTGCGCTATTAATTTAATTGCTGGAGCCAAATTGCCTTAAAGCAGGTTGTATAATGTTTCAGTTCCGAAGAGGAAAGTCTGGCTTTGCCACTCACTTTTAAGATTCATGTGTTTAACCGATCACTTCACAAAAAATACATGGCTTCCTCTAAACCATCTCCATGAACACTTTCCCTAGGTCATTGTTGATGGTAATCTGAAATTCCAGATAGCAAAGATTATGGATTCTCGTCTTGTATGCTGGTCTCTTCAATATTTGGTACGTTGGAAGGATTACAATCCTGAAGAGAGAATGTGGGTAACACCATCTGACGTTAATGGGATCTGGTTGGTCCGATTCACACTTCACATCCAGATAAACTTGGTTCTGAGTTTATAGAGGTCCCTCTTAGGAGGGATGGTGCTGTCACAAGGATACAGAAACAAAAAGGTGCCAGAAGATTGCAGTGTCTAGTCACACAAAATCCTGCACTGTTAAAACTGCTTTATTGTACTATTAAACAGTGCAGGTTTTCCTTGCTCTGTAATTTCAAGGATTAATCAGTTCAGTTGATCTCCTGGAGCTCTCCATACTAAATTGCCACAGTTGCTCTGTGTTGGCAATGGCCACTCCTATCTGGTATATATGCTCACCACTGGCACTTGGGAATTGCCAGTGATAGTTCTTACTTCCTGGTTAGGTGGTGGAGGAGAAATTCAGTGTATGGAGTAGGCCATTGGAGAGTTGTTCAGGAGATTTCTGCATGGAGTTGGTTTGTATGTTTATCCTCATCCTCTCCTATTTAGATTCTCTTACCTATCCCACCCCTGTGTTCCACTCTGTTGTTTTATGAGTATATTTGTATGATTGCAGTTTGCTTTCATCCTTGTCTGTCTTCCCTTGTCTGTATGGTTAATGTAATCCTATACACTTCAGCCTCACACCTCCCTGGGAGTGGGAGGAAACAGATTAGGTGTAAGATAGGAGCATAGCAAGGTATGTGACACCAGTGTCCCCACTTTCAGGGGTAATCCTGGGAACAGGGATAGACTGGGGTGCCCCTTAGCTCGAGGGATCAGGTAGGCGCCCATAGTTCCTAGTCACTACGTGGGAGGGAGACTTAACTGGACTGTCATTTCTAAGGCCTGTTTCACACATCCGGCGGGCGCCTAAACGGCGCCCCTGGCATTTAGCCGCAGCGCCGCATGCGGTATTTTCTCTGAACAACGGATGTGCCGCATCTGGTTTTTCGCCGCATCCGGTTCACGAATGCGGCAAAAAACCGCATACGTCTCATCCGGTGTATCCGGTTGGCATCCGTTGACGC
The DNA here is from genome assembly GCA_033576555.1 of Oophaga sylvatica. Lineage (NCBI taxonomy): Eukaryota > Metazoa > Chordata > Amphibia > Anura > Dendrobatidae > Oophaga > Oophaga sylvatica. Next base: position 471,066,338 of record JARQOD010000005.1, read on the forward strand.
CGTAATGCGCCGGATCCGGCTTTTAAGCACGCCCATTTTGGGGCCCTTTTTGGGGTTCCAAATATGATTGGCTACTGTAATCCTATATATACACTGCTCCTACATCCCTTCTTTGACAGGTTGTAGAGGAGAAAGTGCAGTTTGGAGAGAAGAGCAAGTAGCAAGTGATTGGCGAACATGGAACCCATTATCGGCAATATCTTCAGGAATCTTGTTGATTTTACTGCGGAGATGAATCGATTGAGGTTTATCGTTCTGGAGAAGGAGCGAAAGTTTGAGGAGCAGCGGCGTCAGCGCCTGCGAAGACGCCGCCGTTTGTGGATCCACCCCATTACGGCACAGAGATTAACTCGTGGTGTCTATTCCACACTGAACATGGAGCTGCGACAAAATCCAGAGAAGTTTTTTGCCTATCTGCGGATGAATATAGAAAACTTTGATGATTTGCTGGAGCGTGTTGGAGACAAAATTAAAAAATCGGACACCTACTGTCGGTTCTCGATATCTCCGGCGGAGCGTCTCATGGTGACTATAAGGTAAGCTATATGTATTGGTTCTGTTTGCTTGAGCACACTTGTAATTTTATCATTAATTGAACATCACAGGCCAACTAGGAAACCATATGAGTAGCCCCAAATCTAGTTATAAAACAGTCTTTCTCCTAGATATTATTATTTTTGGTATCTCCAATAGTCGTAGCTGAGTTCTGGTATGTAATGCTGCGTTTCTGAAATAATTTGTATTTTCTAATTTGTTTTCAGATTTCTGGCAACTGGCGAAACTCTATCATCGCTCCATTTTCAGTATCGGATTGGAATCTCCACACTATCCGGCATAATAAAGTATACTTGTCGTGCTCTGTGGGATACTTTGGTTGGAGAATTTATTCCAGAGCCAACAACACAGCGGTGGCTTGAAATAGCGGACCAGTTTCTAGCCATCTGCCAGTTCCCCAATTGCCTGGGGGCCGTTGATGGAAAGCACATCCGCATTCAAAAGCCAAAAGGAACTGGATCTGAATTCTTTAACTATAAGAAATATTTCTCTATCGTCCTGATGGCTATTGCAGATGCGCACTACAAGTTTATCGCGGTGGACATTGGGTCTTATGGACGGTCTAATGACTCCCAAGTCTTTAAAATATCTGCTATGGGACGTAAATTGTATTGAAACCGTTTTCAGTTTCCCCCCCCTAGGCCACTGCCTCAAACCTCAGGCCCACCAATGCCATTCGTTTGTGTAGGTGATGAGGCATTCCAGCTGTCCCAACACCTATTGAAGCCGTATGCCAGCAGAGAATTGACACATACAAAGCGGATATTTAACTACCGCCTCACAAGAGCCAGACGGATGGTGGAGTGTGCCTTTGGCATTATGACAGCAAAATGGCGTGTCCTTTTGACTGCAATAAACTTGAAGACCGAGACTGTTGATGATGTAGTGAAAGCGTGCGTGGTCCTCCATAATTTTGTCCTAACCAAGGAACCAATTTCTCTGGAGGACCACAATCAAGAAACAACTTTGCACAACTACATCAACATTACCACTCGCAGTACAGTTGCAGTTTCTAGAATGAGGGACCAGTTTGCTCAATACTTTGTGTCACCGGAAGGTAGTGTTGACTGGCAGGATGACAGAGTGTGATAAATGTATTGTTTCTTTTAATAATTTTCTTTACCCACAATAAACCTTTTACTTGTCTACCTTCTTGTGTGTTTTCTACTATAACCTTTTTGCCATTGTTGTGTCCATGGCTGTCACCTTTTGTCCAAAAAAGTGTACATTGTAGGCCATGTTTCCCCAACTGCAGTCCTCAAGGCCCACCAACATGTCAAGTTTTCAGTCTTTACTTTGTATTGCTCAGGTGATAATTGCCTCACCTGTGCAATACAAAGGAAATACTGAAAACAATACCTGTTGTTAGGCCTTGATGACTGGATTTGGTGACACATGGCCTACAATGTACCCTTTTTAGGACAAAAGGTGAAATTGTATTAACAAAAGTATTTCACCATTTGTCGTACAAAAAGTGTACATTATGTTTCCCCTACTCCAGTCCTCAAGGTCCACCAACATGTCAAGTTTTCTGTCTTTCCTTTGTATTGCTCAGGTGATAATTGCCTCACCTGTGCAATACAAAGGAAATACTGAAAACATGATATGTTTTTGGTGGGCCTGGAGTAGGGGAAAACTGGGGTAGGGGATAATCTAAAAAAGTACACATTTTTATTAAAAAGAGAATACACTTTGCATACTACACAACCCGGGACATAACTTTGCCAAAAAGGTTGCATTTACGAACCTTTTAGCCAAAGTTAGGTGTACCTGTAAAACAATTTTAAAACTTAACATCGTATAAATTAAAGACAGACAACAATGTTAAACCAATGAACAGTTTATTTAAAAATATATTTTTTAATAGAATTTTTATTAAATTAGGCCTTTAGGCCAAATGTTTCACATATAAATAAAATTTTTTTAAAATGTAACTACATTTTTTTTCTTACACTTTATTTTTTGATTCAACTTTTTTTTTTATTAACTTTTTTTTTTTATTTCATTAAACAAATGAAAAACAAAAACAGATTTAAAGGTCTGTGTAGTGTGGGGTGGAAATACTGCTGGAGGGGCTGCGGGACACTTCGACCGTGGGAGTGTGGAGGGACGAACGGGATGGTGGTGGGGAAGGAACAGGAAGAGGTGAAGGGGTGGAAAGACCAAAAGAATGGGAAGACAATGCAGAACATGTGGGTGGTGGTGGAGTGGAGGGTTGTGCAGGAGTAGCAGGTGACATAGTAGGTATTTGGAAGGGGGAAGGAGATTGGTAAGTAGAAGTGTGGTAGAGGGTAGGTGGCTGGTAGTGGGTAGGTTGTTGGTACTGGGGAGGTGGTTGGTACTGGGTAGGTGGTTGGACCTGGGGAGGTGGTTGGTACTGGGTAGGTGGTTGGACCTGGGGAGGTTGTTGGTACTGGGGAGGTGGTTGGTACTGGGTAGGTGGTTGGACCTGGGGAGGTGCTTGGTACTGGGGAGGTTGATGGACCTGGGGATGTGGTTGGTATTGAATAGGAGGGGGAGGAGGTATGGCAGGTGGAGGGGGGGGAAGATGGACGGCGGCTGTAGGGGGGGGAGGTGGTGGAATGACTGGGGTGGATTGAGGATGGGAGACAACCTGCACTACAGCAGCGTGGCACGTGTGCATCACATACATCTGCTGGTCATAAGATAGCGGATCTATGCGCTCCGCAACCGACCTAAAAAAGCTGTAGTTCGGGGGTGTTCTTATCTCAGAACGCACAGTTTCCAGAAGTGTCTTGACCTCACCAACTAGTGTGGTTATCTGACGAAGGCCTGCGGAAACTTGTTCAGATAGCAACTTAAGGCAGTTCTGGAAAGATGCGTTCATGTGTAAGAACTCGGGCGCATAGTTCTTTTCCTGACCCTTCTGACGCTGCCGCCCAGTACCCGCAGCTGTACTAGAGGTGGCAGGATCAGAAGGGTGTGGTAAAGGGAAGGCTATATCCTGACCAGCAGATTCATGCATTGCAGGCGGCCACGCTGCTCCAGCGCTGGTGGAAGGGACAGCGGGATCGTGTGTGTGTGTGAAGTCTGGGAAGGGTCAGATGTGGAGGGTTGGTCAAAGTGTCCCTCGGTGTCGGTCTCCTGAGAAATCGCTCTAGAAGGCTCCAACTCTGCGGGCGCCCGAGTGCTGCTCACCGTGCTGTGGAAGAAACAAAAACATAAAATTAATATACAGATGTGGAATGGCCCTGGGTGAAAACAAAAAAAAAGTTAACATTTGATGTTAATATTTACCTTCTGGTGACCATGGTTTCACGCAGGAACGCCAGAGCTCGTGCATATTTGTACTTACTCTGGCGTCCTGAAGAACCACTCGGGGCCCGCATTTCCTTATTGAATTCTTTCTTAAAGCGATCCCTCACAGACCGCCACCGCTTCATAATTCTCTCCCCTGAAACGAGAAAGCACACATTGGTTACTATACAACAACCACACTTTAGTCCTCGTGTCCCCCAGAGTTAATGTTTTCATTGTTTCCATAGTGTTTCACAAAAGGAAATCATGAAAACATGAAGTGTTGGTTACACAAGGACAGAATTTTTTTAAAAACACCTTTACAGTCAGCAACATGAACTATACTTACGGTATTTATTCTGGGACCTAGGATTGAGGTCCTCCCAGCGGTGCATCATTGCTGCTGCCACTTCCGTCCAGAGCCGTCGTGTCACAATTTGATCCGCATGCTGGCGGTCCCCCATGTTCCACAGCGGCTCCCTTTCTCGGACCAGGTCTATCATCAACTCGACGTCCAATCCCTCCTCCGTGTCCGAGTCGGGAGCACGCTGTGAAGCCTGTGAAATGGACAATGAAAAAAAAAAAAATTATCAGATACATGGTTTTAATTTGTAAAAATTATACATGTTACAATGGGAAAATTAATGCACAAAACATTTGTAGATAACACGTTTTTTAAAAAGCATAAATTATATAACATGGCAAAAAAAAAAAAAAACTTACACGTTGAGAACCGCCGACAGTCTCACGACGACTCTGGGAGGCGCTGGGAGAATCCCTCTGGCTCCCAGATGCGAGAGACTAAAAATGAAAAGAAAAATTAGGATATTGGCAGGTGTTGGCCGCTGTGTGAAGTATGCACTAAATGTTTTTCTATGTGTTGTGTGTACTGTGATGTTGTGTTTCTGCGATTGATGTAGGATACTTACGAATTGTGAGCCCACTCCGGGTATCTCTCCACCCCGTCCTTCTTCCTCTGGGAGCTCCTCGTCATCTTCAGATTCCTGTTATTAAAATAACACAATCAAGACATATAGCCCACAGATGGATTGTGGATAGAAAAATAAAAAATAGATATTTTTACCGCCAATTCCTGACGATGGGTAGGAGGGCTCCCAGAAGAAGATGTGTCCTGCTGTTCCTGCTGTGGCGGCTCTGGCTCTGCCTCTGGCTGTGAGGGAGGAGATGGCGATGCCCGTGGTGCTGGCGCCGCCGCTTCAGCCGATGCCTCCTCTGCCAACACCGCCATTGCTGCAGCTGCAGCAGCTGTTTGACGTTCTCTGCTGTGGAAGAAACAAAAAGGGACAGTCAATATATCTGTATATTTCTTGGCCCTGTCTGAAAGAGAAAACCAAGCATGTATTTTTATTGAAATGGGGGGGGTGTAATCTTTACTTTCTTCTGGCTTCCCTCCTTGCCCGCCTCTCCTCCTGTTCTCTTCTATCTCCAGGCACCGCCTCCCCCTCTTGTTGACGTCTTCTACTGTTAAAGTAAAAAGGTACTGTAAATTTGAGATTCCTTGTCCATGGCTGAAATAAAAAACAAACATGTAATTTACAGCAAAATGTGTGCTGTAATACTTACTTTCTGATTGCTATCCTCCTAGCTTGGAGGTCCTCTGCTCCCCTCTGCTGAACTTGGGCTTCAGCCGCCGCCGCCGCCGACCGGTGAAGTCTTCGGCTGTTGAATAAGGACACAAAAACGGACAGTGAATATATGGGTATTCCTTTGCCCTGGCTGAAAGAGAAAAAACAAACATGTAATTTAGAGCAAAATGTGTGCTGTAATACTTACTTTCTGCTTGCTATCCTCCTAGCTTGGAGGTCCTCTCCTCCCCTCTGCTCAACTTGAGCTTCAGCCGCCGCCGCTCGTTGAATTCTTCTGCTGTTAGGACACAAAAAGGGACAGTGAATATATGTGGATTCCTTGTCCCTGGCTGAAAGAGAAAAACAAACATTAAATTTTTAGGGACATGGGGGATGACATTTACTTTCTACTGGCTTGCCTCCTTGCATCCAGGATGTCCTGCGCCCTTTCATCGCCAGCATCAATTCTTCTGCTGTGGAATTAACAGACCAAAAAAAATTGGTTTATATGTTTTGATTGTCCCTGTTTTAAAATATAACATTCAAACAACGACATTATTCCGACCACATGCAATCATTTTTTGTAGCCATCAACAGTACCAGGGTAAACCGTATCCCTGGCCAAAAAAAAAAAAAAAACAATATGATAATAAAAACATGGAAATTTCACATAAGAGCATGAGTAGCTAAGGTCAGAGGCAGCCAAAAAAATAACATTGCAACAAAAAGAAAAGTACATCAACATTTGTATACTAAACACAGGAAAATAATAGCAGCATGAGTAGATAAAACCGTGACAAGCCACAAAGAACAAAGATTGCAAACAAAAAAACATTAGCATAGTCATACAATTCAACAGACCATGAGTAGATAAAACCATGACAGGCCACAAAGAACAAAGATTGCAAACAAAAAAACATTAGCATAGTCAAACAATTCAACAGACCATGAGTAGATAAAACCGTGACAGGCCAAAAAAAAAAAAAACATTGGCAAAAAAAAGGGAGAGAAACATTACCATAGTAAACACATGCACATTTCAGATAGTAGCATAAAAAACAACGACATCACTGGCCAAAAAAATTAATACTTTTTTAAAAATAAAAAAAAAATTTGATACACAAATACATCCACATTTCAGATTGTCGCAGGGAGACCAAGCACATCACTGCTAAAAAACAGTACCAGTAGATCTACATTATCAACATTCACAACAGTAGCAGTGAATACACAATAAAGTTCCCAAACAAATGCATTTTAAACTCGGGGACCCACCCCATCATCGGCAATTTAATTTCATTAAATACCTGGGGAACCAATCCCCATCACAGAAAAAACATTAAATATATAATGTACCAGGCCACAAAAAATAAACATCAGCTCACACAGCATTGGTGACATATGTATTTTAAATTTTTGAATTTGGGGGTGGGTGGTTCATATTTACCGTCTGTTTTCCTGGCGCTCCATGGTACGGATCCTGGCTGCGAGTCCGGTGGCTGCGTCGGTGGCTGCGTCGGTGGCTGCTTTCTGTGGCTCTCCGTGTCTCTCTGTGGCTTCTGTGGCTCCTGTGGCTCCTGTGGCTGTGTCTGATGTCCCACCCAATTTTTTTTTATATGTTTGCTGAGGGGTGGCACTTCCTTGTATCTGTTTGCTGTGGGCTGGTATATCAATTAACAAACCGGATGCGGCTACCGGATGCGGCGCATTGCGGCGTCCATAGACTTTCATTGTAAAAAAGAACCGCATGCGCCTCATCCGGCGCATGCGGCTTTTTCGCCGCAGACAAAAAACGTTACATGCAACGTTTTTTCCAGACACCGGACGGTGACCAGACACCGCATCCGGCACCAACCGGACGCGCCGCAGTGACATGCGGCGCCATGCGGCGCTAATAAAAGTCAATGGGAAAAAAACCGCATGCGGCGCATACGGTTTTGTGATGCGGCGCTGTGAAAAAATGCCGGGGGCGCCGCAAGGGGAAAAACGGATGTGTGAAACAGGCCTTACACAAGATATTGAAACACATGCCTGATAAGAGCAAAGAGATATTTTTATTCAATGTAAAGAAGTTTCTGGTATTATTTTTAATAAAAATGTCTGATTGATCGAGTGCAGCACCAGTCGTATAACTAGTGTCTGATAGACGACAGTGCAAAATTTAGACCTGCATGTTTGTCAGGTGTATGGGCCCATGTAGCAATCCAGCTGCACACCTCCTGTTCATTACTTATACGTCTGAAGGCAGGGACAGTATCACAAGTGCTGATTGGGCGTAACAACCTCACAAGAGCCCTCGGAACGCGAGTGCCAACACCACTGGATCGGCACCGGCACGTCAGGTGAGTATAGGTGTTTTTATTTTAATTGGGACCAAACACTCAAATTAAGATCTGTATGAAACCTTATCAAATATTTGGAGGAAGGCTCTTCTGCCAAGACCATCTAATATATACTTACCTTGTAATGTCTTCACATCCTGTTCCATCCAGATGTGGCCGGATCCCAGAATTCCAAGCGGTGGAAGTTCACACCCTGCCATATTGGGACACCCAAGTGATGGGTTTCTCAATATGGAAACTGCTGGTGGTACCAGCCTCTTGCACGGTACCACCAGCGGAACACCGTCGTACCACACACACACACTGTATACACCGTATGCATCACACACACACTGTATACGCCATACGCACCACACACACACTGTATACGCTGTATGCACCTCACACACACTGTATACGCCGTACACACACACACTGTATACGTCGTACACACCACACACACTGTATACGCCGTACACTCTACACACTCTGTATATGCCATACGCTCCACACACACTATATACGCCGTACGCAGCCTCTTGCGCGGTACCACCAGCGGAACACTGTCGGGAACACGTTGCCACCAGGATGTCATGTGTGCATCGCCACGAAGATCGTCGCGGTTGCACATTCTGACTTCTCACAGCTGAGTTGCTGTTTCTTTGTGTTTGGCAGTTAGGGAGTTAATTCTGTCTGTACTCAGTTCTGGGACTGGGTGCAGTTTTCTCCCGGCTGCAATTAATTATTTGTTGATTGGTTTCCTTTAAATCTCTGGTTGTCTGTGTTGGGAGTTGCCAGTGAAATTCTTCATGCAGACCACAGATAGGATTGTATCTGTATAGACTTAAGTTAAAGAGCTCCTTAGTTGTTTTAAGCTCACCTTACTTAGAGTTTAATATCCCAGATCATTTATGTTCCTTCTGTGTTTGAGTGTGTATGCAAGTCTGTGTTTTCTCCAGTCTGTCTTATATGTCTAATCTGTGTATTTAGCAGAGATCAGCCCATATCCCTTTGGTGGTAATCAGAATCCTTCTTAGGACTGATTACAGGGTTCAGGGACTGATAGGAGACAGGGTTAAGGTACTGCCACACTAAGCTATCCCGCTAGCGATCTCGTTAGCGTTGCATACTAATGAGATCGCTAGCGGGATTGTTTCTATATCGCTAAATGCTGCCGCATTTAGCGATATAGTTAACGACGCTATCGCCGTTAGCGATCTTCTTAACGACTTTAGCGGTACAAAAGTACCGCTAAATCGCTAAGAAAAGGTGCCACACAGCGATAAGATACTTACCCAGCGGGAGCGCCAGCGATGAAATAGGGTCCGGAGCGATTCCAGCGACGAGCGAGATCACAGCAGGAAGCTCGTCGCTGGAAGCTGCCGCACTGAACAATATCGCTAACGGGATCGCTAAATAGTGACGTTTTTTAGCGATCCCGTTAGCGATATTGTTTAGTGTGGCATACCCATTAGGCTGGAGACTTGGACCTCTGAACCATTATCAGTACCTCCAAGGTGAGGGATTAGTTAGGACCCCAGTTTAGGGTCAGGTTAGACCCCCGGTCCTCCTCTTTCCTGTGACAGTGTATCAAGTCCTCAAGATTAACCCTGAGTTCAACGGATATCGTGTCAGGTAAATCTATTCTATATTTACATGCTGATGTTGCTAATCTATATGTTGTATAGAGTGTTGTTCTTTTAAGAATAGTTTACTGACATCGTACACATATCATAAGACCGCGTGACATTTTCACTGGCCCGTAAAATTATTCCCAGTTGCCATGGATCCAGTAGCCCAGCTGGCTCTGCAGTTGCAGGGATTATCCATGGAGCTGACGGACATTAAGTCCAAAGTTTTGTCTCCCTCGGAGCAAACCAGATTTGAACCTAAAGTAGCTCTCCCGGACAGGTTCACTGGTGGGCGAGACAAATTTTTTACCTTCAGGGAAGCATGTAAATTGTATTTTCGGCTTCGGCCTCGATCATCAGGGAGTGAAGAGCAGAGAGTGGGAATTGTTATCTCGCTCCTACAAGGGGACCCTCAATCCTGGGCCTTCTCCCTTCCTCCGGGATCCCCGGCTCTACAGTCAGTAGATTGATTTTTTACTGCCCTGGGTTTGGTATATGATGACCCAGATCGGGTCTCTCTTGCTGAGACAAAATTACGTAAGATACAGCAGGGAGATCGTCCGGCGGAGGAATTTGCTTCTGAGTTCCGTAGATGGGCCACAGATACTCAGTGGAATGACCCAGCTCTTAGGAGCCAGTTTTGTCATGGGCTTTCTGACAAATTAAAGGACGTTTTGGCTCAGTATGATTCTCCTCCATCACTGGAGGCTGCTATGGCCCTAGCTATCCGTACTGATAGACGGCTCCGGGAGAGGTGCGAGGTAACTCCGCCCCCTGTTGTTACTCCACCTACTACTAAAGTCCCTTATGTTGAGGTTCCCCTTGTCTGTTCGGAGGAGCCTATGCAGTTGGGAGGGACATTATTTCGTAGGAGGGGATTGGCGGTACGCCGCAGGACTAGAAGGTGTTTCTTCTGCGGGAAAGAGGGACATTTTGTTGGGGGATGTCCATCCCGTGCCTTGTTGAGCAAAAAGTCGCCGGAAAACTGTTAATCCCAGGTTGTGTGGTGGACGACAACCTGGGAGTATGTATTTCGTCCGCTAGTTCTTCTCAGTTCCTTGTACCAGTGGAGGTGGTGGTTGGTACGAGAGTGGAGAGATTTTCTGTTCTTCTTGATAGTGGGTCCGGGGCTAATCTGGTTGATGCTCAGTTTGCTCAGGCTCAAGGTATGCATCTGAGTGTATTGGTCAAACCGATCCCTATATTCTCCATTGACGCCAGGCCTCTCGGCCAAGGTAGCTTTGTTCATGAGGTTCATAACATTGACCTTCGGGTAGGGGCAATACATAGGGAACTATTATCTTGTTATGTGTTGGAGGGTCTACCTACTCCTATTGTGTTGGAACTTCCTTGGTTGGTTAAACATAACCCTGTGATTAATTGGCAGTCCAGAGATATAAGCCAATGGGGGGAGTTTTGCAAAAGTAACTGCATGAACACAGTCATCAGTGCGGTCGTGCCTAGTACTTTGCCTCCTTTTTTGGAGGACTTTGGGGATGTGTTCTCTGAGGAGGGGTGTCAGGAGTTGCCTCCTCATCGCGTGTATGACTGCTCTATTAATTTACTTCCTGATGCTAAGTTACCTAAAGCTAGGTTATATAACCTTTCTGGTCCTGAGAGGCAGGCTATGAAAGATTATATTTCGGAAAGTCTGGCCAAAGGGCATATTAGACCTTCATCTTCCCCAGTGGCCGCGGGGTTCTTCTTTGTGAAGAAAAAAGATGGAGGCCTACGCCCTTGCTTGGATTTCCGCGAACTTAATCGGATTACTGTTCGAGATCCGTATCCACTCCCTCTGATTCCTGATCTCTTCAATCAAATTGTTGGCGCCAAATGGTTCTCTAAATTGGATCTCAGGGGGGCGTATAATCTGATTAGGATAAAAGAGGGGGATGAGTGGAAAACGGCGTTTAACACACCGGAGGGACATTATGAGAACCTTGTCATGCCTTTTGGTCTGACTACTGCACCAGCAGTATTCCAACATTTTGTTAATGACATTTTTCGTCATCTGGTGGGGCTGTTTGTGGTCGTATATTTGGATGACATTTTAATTTACTCACCAGATCTTGTGTCTCACCAGGAGCATGTGAGACAGGTGTTGCAGATCTTGCGAGACAATAAACTATACGCCAAACTGGAAAAGTGTGTATTCGCCGTACAGGAACTTCAGTTTTTGGGTTTCTTGGTGTCAGCCTCCGGTTTCCGTATGGACCCTGAAAAGGTGAGAGCAGTGCTTGAATGGGATCAGCCAGAGGATCTTAAGGCTCTGCAGCGTTTTCTGGGGTTTGCTAACTACTACCGGAAATTTATTTGTAATTTCTCATCTGTTGTCAAACCTCTCGCTGACATGACAAGAAAAGGGACGGATTTTTCTAAATGGTCGGACAAAGCTTGCCAAGCTTTTTCCTCTTTGAAAAAATGTTTTGCTTCGGCACCCGTTCTCATCCAACCAGATGCATCACAGCCGTTCGTTGTGGAGGTGGGCGCGTCTGACGTAGGGGTGGGTGCAATATTGTCCCAGGGTCCGTCCCCTGGTAAATGGCATCCGTGCGCTTTCTTTTCTAAAAAATTGTCGTCCGCCGAAAGGAATTATGATATCGGCAATAGGGAACTTTTGGCCATTAAGTTGGCTTTTGAAGAATGGCGTCACTTTTTGGAGGGGGCAGTCCACCCGGTCACCGTCATTACTGATCACAAGAACCTGCTGTATTTGGAATCTGCTAAGCGTCTGAATTCCAGACAAGCTCAATGGTCGTTGTTTTTTACCAGGTTTAATTTTGTTGTCACTTATCGCCCTGGATCTAAGAATGTTAAGGCGGATGCCTTGTCTCGCAGTTTCCCAGGGGCCGGGAAAATGGATGACCCGATTCCTATCCTTCAGGAGGGGGTGGTAGTGTCGGCTGTATGTTCTGAGCTTGAGGAGGAGGTGTTAGAGGCTCAGGGGGACGCCCCTGCAGGACCTCCAGGGAGACTGTTTGTCCCAAATCAGTTGAGACAAAAGGTTATTGAGGCACATCATAATTCTGCTTTAGCAGGACATCCAGGGAGTAAGGCTACTTTAGATCTCCTTTCTCGCCGGTTTTGGTGGCCTAACGTTAATAAAGATGTTTTAACTTTTGTCGCGTCCTGTGGGGTTTGTGCTCGCTCTAAGACCCCTCATACCCGTCCGTCTGGGACCCTCTTACCCTTGAAACTTCCGGAGCGTCCATGGACTCATTTGTCTATGGACTTCATCACGGACCTTCCTCAGTCGTCAGGGAAGACTGTCATACTGGTGGTTGTTGACAGGTTCAGTAAGATGGCACATTTCATTGCTCTTCCTGCCCTCCCTAATGCTAAAACTCTGGTGCAGGTGTTCATTGGGGAGATTGTGAGACTTCATGGGTTGCCTTCTGATGTAGTGTCAGATAGGGGGTCTCAGTTTGTGTCCAAGTTTTGGAGGGCATTTTGTTTACGTCGGGGGATGCAATTGTCATTTTCCTCGGCTTTTCATCCGCAGACCAATGGTCAGACAGAGCGTCTGAATCAAAGCCTAGAGACTTATCTTCGGTGTTTTGTCTCAGAGAACCAGGAGGACTGGTCTTCTTTCTTGCCTCTGGCAGAGTTCGCTCTTAACAACAGGCGGAGCGAGTCCACTGGTAAGTCCCCGTTTTTTGGGGCATATGGTTTTCATCCCCAGTTTTGTACTTTCAATGGGGGGGGCCCTTCTGGGGTTCCTGAGGAGGAGCGTTTCTCGTCGTCACTTGCTTCAGTGTGGAGAGGTGTATTGAATAATCTGAGTGCTATGGGGAACCGTTATAAACGTATGGCTGATAGGAGGAGAGTTTCTGGTCCAGATCTTAATGTGAACGATCTGGTATGGTTGTCTACCAGGAATATAAAACTTAAAGTTCCCTCCTGGAAGCTGGGCCCCAGATTCATCGGGCCGTACAGGATCAGTTCCATAATTAATCCTGTGGCATTTCGTCTGGACCTCCCTCCTACGTTTAAAATTCATAATGTGTTCCACAAGTCATTACTTAAGAGGTACGTGGCACCAGTCATACCATCACCTCTACCTCCTCCTCCAGTGGTGGTCAATGGTAACTTGGAGTTTCAAGTGTCAAAGATCATTGACTCACGTCTGAATCGCCGGTCCCTTCAGTACTTGGTGCATTGGAAGGGGTATGGTCCAGAGGAGAGGACGTGGGTTCCTGCGTCTGACATTAACGCAGATCGTTTGGTGCGGACCTTCCACAGAACTCACCCGGGCAAACCTGGCCCTGAGGGTCCGGAGGCCCCTCGTAGAAGGGGGGGTACTGTCATGTGTGCATCGCCACGAAGATCGTCGCGGTTGCACATTCTGACTTCTCACAGCTGAGTTGCTGTTTCTTTGTGTTTGGCAGTTAGGGAGTTAATTCTGTCTGTACTCAGTTCTGGGACTGGGTGCAGTTTTCTCCCGGCTGCAATTAATTATTTGTTGATTGGTTTCCTTTAAATCTCTGGTTGTCTGTGTTGGGAGTTGCCAGTGAAATTCTTCATGCAGACCACAGATAGGATTGTATCTGTATAGACTTAAGTTAAAGAGCTCCTTAGTTGTTTTAAGCTCACCTTACTTAGAGTTTAATATCCCAGATCATTTATGTTCCTTCTGTGTTTGAGTGTGTATGCAAGTCTGTGTTTTCTCCAGTCTGTCTTATATGTCTAATCTGTGTATTTAGCAGAGATCAGCCCATATCCCTTTGGTGGTAATCAGAATCCTTCTTAGGACTGATTACAGGGTTCAGGGACTGATAGGAGACAGGGTTAGGCTGGAGACTTGGACCTCTGAACCATTATCAGTACCTCCAAGGTGAGGGATTAGTTAGGACCCCAGTTTAGGGTCAGGTTAGACCCCCGGTCCTCCTCTTTCCTGTGACAGTGTATCAAGTCCTCAAGATTAACCCTGAGTTCAACGGATATCGTGTCAGGTAAATCTATTCTATATTTACATGCTGATGTTGCTAATCTATATGTTTTATAGAGTGTTGTTCTTTTAAGAATAGTTTACTGACATCGTACACATATCATAAGACCGCGTGACACAGGATCAGCCAAATGATTCACTGACCACCACCATCTTTGTACAGGAGGAGCGCATGGGCAGTTTTAATGTGACCGCCGCTATCTGTCTGCACAAAGATGGCGGTATGGTTGACTGCGCCTGCGAAAATTCCGCGCAGGCGCAGAGATTCATTCGGCTGATCCTGGCAGCATATGCGCGACGTGTTCACAGGCAGCGGAAGCCAGTCACATTAAAGAGGTTTTCCCACGAACGAAAGTTCATTTTAAAAATTGTCTGTGTCTGACTGTGTATAGAGCTTACCACATCTCCTGGGCAGGGAAGGAAGTAAAAGACAATACTGACATTACAGCAGGGGATCACAGAGGATTCATTTTGTGAGGTAAAATATTTCACTGACTGTTTTTAAACACTATTTTACCTCACAATGTATCCTCTGTGATCTCTTGCTGTAATGTCAGTATTGTCTTTTGCTTCCTCCCCTTCCCAGGAGCTGTGGTATGTTCTGTACACGGTCAGACACAGACAATAACACATGAGGGAAGAAGACAGCACAGTGGTGGAGAAAGAGAGAGCAGACAAGGGGGAGAGCACATGATGTACACAGGTCAAAGAAGAGATCACATGAGAGAAGACAGGAGATGGGGAAGAGAGAAAGCGCACCCCTGTGAGAGAGCTCAAACGGGACAGCACATGAGGAGAGAACACAGCACAGGAAGGAGAGAGACAGCAGACAAGGGGGATAGCACATGGGGTAGACAGGTCAAAGAAGAGAGCACAGACGGGAGAATTCAGCACATGGGGAAAGAGAGACTGGATAGGTGGGTGAGCACATGGGGGGAGAGATTCTCAACACTGCAAAGCCTGCCCCCATCGTGACATTACCGCCCTCCCGATGCGATAGCATCGGGCCTCCATCTAGTTCTCATATAATTGTCTGTACTTTTCACATGCAGTGTTATCGCAATCAGTATATTTTTTCTTCCAGGCTTTAATATGTTGATGTAGTATCCGTTCTGACCTTTGGAGAATTACAACCCCTTAGACAATTTGATATGACACACCCAAACCATGAGCATTCAGATCTCTTTGTGCCTCGAATCACAATACAATGTGCTCTATATCTGATTGGCAAATATGACAATTAGCGGCTTCACTACTGTAATTAAACTTTCCCTGGAGGCTTTCTGTGACCCTTTCTTTAATCCCTGCTTAGATTTCTGCACACACTTTTGACATTTTAATGTTCATGGTTAATGTGTTAATGTTACCTTCATTCACTGGGAAACTAAAGGGTATGCCACACTGAACAATATCGCTAACGGGATCGCTAAAAAACGTCACTATTTAGCGATCCCGTTAGCGATGTTGTTCAGTGCGGCATCTGCCAGCGACGAGCTTCCTGCTGTGATCTCGCTCGTCGCTGGAATCGTTCCGGACCCTATTTTCTCGTCGGCGCTCCCGCTGGGTAAGTATCTAATCGCTGTGTGGCACCTTTTCTTAGCGATTTAGCGGTACTTTTGTACCGCTAAAGTCGTTAAGAAGATCGCTAACGGCGATAGCGTCGTTAACTATATCGCTAAATGTGGCCGCACTTAGCGATATAGAAACAATCCCGCTAGCGATCGCATTAGTATGCGTCGTTATCGTGATCGCTAGCGGGATTGTTTAGTGTGGCAGTACCTTAAGCCTGGTAATAGCATTATTCCTTACTAACCTTCATGTTCATGAATTCTCAGAGGTTGCATAAATGTTTTACGATGAACAATTGCTCCTTGCTGAAGAAGGATTTCACTTCAGGGTCATGAATACATGTATCCCGGATTTACCCAAACAAGACATTGCCATGACATTGGCAGGATCTGCCAACTATGTCTTGACCTAATGGCAGCATCTTCCAAAGAGAGAGAAAGAAAAATTGGTCAAGTTGGATTTCGAGATAACCAATAGGAGAGAAGCAATTTCACATTTGTATGGTAGTGGCTTATTATCTCCACATTGTATTTAACTAATCTAAACATTTACTATATAGAGTCAGTAGAAGATGTCAGCTGCATTATTGCTCAGCCCACAGCTGTCATTTGCTATGGCCGACTTTAAAGAATGTGGAATAAGATGTGATGACTACCAATTACCTTGTCTATTCCTGTCATTAAAATCACTTCTTAAACATTTCATTCATTTCTGGTGATTAACGTTATAGACCTTGAGCTTGCAGCAGTTCTGTTTTTATGTCTACAAAACTTCTCCCGTGCCTCTCCCATACTCTGGAACTCTCTACCCCAACACATCAGACTAGCGCCTACCATGGAAACCTTCAAAAAGAACCTGAAGACCCACCTCTTCTGACAAGTCTACAACCTGCAGTGATCCTTGGCCTACTGAACCACCGCACGACCAGCTCTACCCTCTCCTAGTGTATCCTCACCCATACCTGTAGACTGTGAGCCCTTGCGGGCAGGGTCCTCTCTCCTTCTGTACTTATGTGTGCCTTGTATTGCTCATGTTTATTGTACTTGTCTATATTTGCCCTTTTCACATGTAAAGCGCCATGGATTAAATGGCGCTATAAAAATGTATAATAATAATGTCTATAGGGCAACAAAATGATCATCCCGATCAAATATAAAACGTATCAGACAATATACAAGTCAGTTGGGATTTGGTAGATGATGATTTGGGTTTGTACAATATTCTTCTAATAAGAATAAAACAAGACACATAAAAGGAGAAGGAGTTGTCATAGGGACCTGAGTTGAGTAGTTGCAGGCTTCAGACCTGTAACTTTAAAACTCGAGCTACAAGATGCCATTTGGTCACCAGAAAGGTTGCACAGCCAAAGATGGCTGCTGCATTTCAGTGTGTTGCAAGTGAGTGAGGTTGCAATATGATCCCTAGGGCACCGTTGCAAAAAGTTGGACCCAGTCAGATTTTTCCAACTTGGTTGTTCTAGTCACATTACCATAAAGGATGAAATGCAAGCCTATTTGCCTTCATTACGCTGTCATATAGCAGTGGCACATAACAAACTTAGACCCGTACCGCACCCAAAAGTGCAGTGTAGCCCCAGCCTAAAGGCCGTCCGTCAGAAGCCGAATTGCATTTTCACATGACGGATACATTGGACCTCCACAAAGAAAAGTATAATTAATATTTGTGATAAGCACCTACATAGCGATACCACTACTTCTATTTGTAAAAAACATGTTGACAGGTTCTCTTTAACCCCTCTCTGCCATCCGACGTACTATCCCGTCCATGAAACCCGTGACAATCTGACCATGGACGGGATAGTACGTCGAAGCGATCGGAAGCGCTCCCGGGGGGAGCACGGCCGATCGCAGCCGGGTGTCAGCTGATTATCACAGCTGACACCCGGCACTATGTGCCAGGAGCGGTCACGGACCGCTCCCGGCACATTAACCCCTGGCACACCACGATTAAACATGATCGCGGTGTACCGGGGGCACAAGGGAGCATCGCGCAGGGTGGGGGCTCCCTGCGTGCTCCCCTGAGGCCCTCAGAACAGCATGATGTGATCGCGCTGTTCTGAGGCCTTCCTCCCTGCAAGACCCCGGATCCAAGATGGCTGCCGGGTCCTGCAGGGAGGCGGCTTCCTCAGCGCCTGCTAAGAGCAGGCGCTGAGGAAGCCTGCAGCACTGCCTGTGAGATCGCTGGTCTCACAGAGCGCTGTGCACACTGTGAGACCAGCGATCTGATAAAATACAGTGATGTCCCACCCTGGGACAAAGTAAAAAAGTTAAAAAAATGAAAATCACAAGTGTAAAAAAAAGTTACAAAATAAAGGAAAAAAAAAATTCCCCAATAAATTCATTTTTTCCTGTAAATAAAAAAAAACAAAACAATAAAAGTACACATATTTGGTATCGCCGCGTCCGTAACAACCCCCCCTATAAAACTGTCCCACTAGTTAACCCCTTTGGTGAACCCCTTAAAAAAAAAAAAAAATCAATGCTTTGTCATCATACAGCCGAACAAAAAGTGGAATAACACGCGATCAAAAAGACCGATATAAATAAACATGGTACCGCTGAAAAACGTCATCTTGTCCCGCAAAAAGTGAGCCACCATACAGCATCATCAGCGAAAAAATAAAAAAGTTATAGCTCACAGAATAAAGCGATGCAAAAATAATTATTTTTTACAATAAAAACAATTTTATATATAAAAGCACCAAAACATAAAAAATGATATAAATGACCGTATCGCCGTAATCGTACTGACCCAAAGAATAAAACTGCTTTATCAATTTTACCACACGCGGAATGGTATAAACGCCCCCCCAAAAGAAATTCATGAATTGCTGATTTTTGTACATTCTAACCTCCCAGAAATCGAAATAAAAAGCGATCAAAAAATTTCATTTGCTCAAAAATGGTACCAATAAAAACGTCAACTCGTACCGCAAAAAATAAGACCTCACATGACTCTGTGGGCCAAAATATGCAAAAATTATAGCTCTCAAAATGTGGTGATGCAAAAAACTATTTTTTTCAATAAAAAGCGTCTTTTAGCGTGACAGCTGCCAATCATAAAAACCCGCTATAAATAGTAAATCAAACCTCCCTTAATCACCCTCTTAGTTAGGGAAAAATAATAAAATTAAAAAAATGTATTTATTTCCATTTTCCCATTAGGGTTAGGGTTGCGGCTAAAGTTAGGGTTAAGGTTGAGGCTAAAGTTAGGGTTGGGATTAGGGTTAGGGGTGTGGTGGGGTTAGGTTTGTGGTTAGGCTTATGGTGGGGACTAGGGTTAGGGGTGTGTTGGGGTTAGGGTTGGAGTTAGAATTGGGGGGTTTCCACTGTTTAGGCACATCAGGGGCTCTCCAAATGCGACATGACGCCCGCAGACCATTCCATCAAAGTCTGCAATCCAAAACGTCACTACTTCCCTTTCGAGCCTCGACGTGTGCCCATACAGGAGTTTTCTCCCACATATTGGGTATCAGCGTACTCAGGACAAATTGGACAACAACTTTTGGGGTCCAATTTCTCCGGTTACCCTTGTGAAAATAAAATACTGGGGACGAAATAATCATTTTTGTAAAAAAAAAAAAGATTTTTTATTTTTACAGCTGTATGTGTTAGGGATCGAGTTCCCACTGCTGCACAAGGGGAATCTCGAGCCATCCCCGCTGCGGTCCCCCATCCGTCTCCGGCCGCAGTGGAGTCTGCTCAGCAGAGACGTTGGTCCCAGCGTCTCGCCCAGTCTAATACTGTGCAGAGATGACTGTTGCCTCCTCAGGTCCTGCCATTGTAACCAGTGCAGGTCAGCGGCAAGCAGACGTAGTTGGGACTAAGTCCTGTGTGTTCCCTTCTGAGCATGCTCAGGGTAAGATCTCTCATAGGAGATCATTGGTCACATGGTTGGGTACTGCAGCGACTCCCATTTATCCTCCAGGAAGGTCCTGAGGCTGCTTTAGTTCTGGAGCAGCTTTCCCATTGGTCCTTTTCTGGAAGGTCCTCTGGCTGCTACTATAAAAGGTGGCATGATCGCATGGAGGCGCGCTAGTATCAAATCTATTACGTGCTTGCGCCAGTGTGGTCATGTATGCATGTGGTTAGGTCTGGCTGAAATAAGCCCCTAGAATACCGGCACCTCCGGTGAGGAGATTGTATGCATGTATTCAGGGCTCGGCTGAAAACGCCATTAGAATACCGGCTGCTCCGGTGAGATTATTGATTGGGTTCTGATTGCTTGACCACAGACTGCAATCCGCTTAGCAGTCATCTGTGTTCCCTGTGAGTCTAACAGGACACAGTCTTTGTTACAGCGGCTCTGTGAATTAACAGAGTCCGCGTATATCGCCATATAGTGCTACGGTGTTTACATCTGCGACTCTGCGGGATAACAGAGTTCACTCATACTGCCTATTTACGCCATCTTACTAGCAGCAGGCTCTGCCTGCACGGTGGACTCCGGGCTGCGAACGCACCTCTCCTTAATATCTATTAGGTGTGTTCCGCAGGCCCTTAACATAATACTAGCGCCAGGGTCTGGCTAGTAAAATGGCGGATGACCAGCGTCTACCGCAGTACATCCAGCAGCTGGAGAGTAGGTTGGCGGCTCTTGAGCGCACAACCTCAGCTGTGGATGTTACCGCAGTCGCTGTTCAGGCTGCTAGCGTGGCTGCAGCCAGTTTGTCCTCTGCCACCTCTGCCCCTACATTATCCCACCTCCCGCTTCCTGACAAGTTTGCCGGGGACAGCAAGCAATGTCGGGGATTCGTGAGTCAGTGCTTTATACAGCTCGAGCTTCTGGCTGCACGTTTCCCCACGGATCGGGCACAAGTGGGTTTTCTACTGTACTCTCGGGCAGAGCGTTGGAGTGGGCAACGCCGCTGTGGGAGCGCGACGATCGTGTGGTGCGGAGTGCTCCTCATTTCCTGGAGGCTCTTAAAAAGGTCTTTTTAGGACCTCAGGTCACCCACGATACGGCGCTCCAACTGCTGGCATTGGCACAGGGTTCGTCAGTCAGTTTTCCATTCAGTTTCGGACTCTGGCCTCAGAGCTAGACTGGTCGGATAAAGTTCTCATTCCAGTCTGCTGGCGAGGACTAGCTGACCATGTTAAAGACGCTTTGGCTACCAGGGAGATTCCCGCCACACTGGAGAAGCTTATCTCCATATCTACCCGCATCGACCTCCATTTTCACGAGCGGAGGTTGGAGCGGGCCCAGTGTAGGCAGAGGATTTTGTTGGCTCCCACCTTTGCCAAACCTCTCGAATCCCCCGATCTGGTGTCCGAACCCCAAAAGGCCACAGAGGTTCCTCGTGCAGGACCTAAGTCTCGGGCCGTCCGAGTATCCATGGTCTGTAACCTTTGTCAGCAGACAGGACACTATGCTAACAAATGTCCACAGCGATCAGGGAAGCGATCGCGTCTAGTGGCCCTGGGAGGAGGTTCACTAGAGACAGTGGCATTTTCCTCCAAGATGACATTCAAAGGGACAGTCACTGTAGACTCTTTCACACTTACAGTCGAGCTTTGTGTGGACTCAGGAGCAGAGGGGAATTTCATGTCATCTACCTTTGCTCATCGCCACACAATACATCTGGTAGTGCTCGACAAACCAGTGACTGTCCGGGTAGTGAATGGGTTGACATTGCCCTCGCCAATTACACATCAGACTGTCCCTCTTACTTTGTGTGTACCCCCTTGCTATCAGGAAATTATTTCCCTTCTCGTCCTTCCCGAGGGAATAGACGAAATCCTACTGGGAGTACCCTGGCTCTGTTCCCACTCCCCTCATATTGAGTGGACCTCCGGTAGGATACTGGGTTGGAGTCATGTAAGGACAGATGTGTCAGGGAGTGCATTCAGGTTACCACTACAGAGATACCCGCAGATCTTTCTCCTCTTCCCAAGTGCTATCAGTCATATGCAGACGTGTTCTCTAAAAAGGCTGCGGAGACTCTGCCACCCCATCGTCCCTACGACTGTCCTATTGACCTCTTAATTGGAGCAGAACCTCCTCGGGGAAGGGTCTATCCCCTCTCTCTTCCTGAGACGGAGGCTATGTCTCAATATATCCAGGAGAATATGGCAAGAGGGTTCATTAGGAAGACTGTGTCACCAGCAGGAGCGGTGTTCTTCTTTGTGCAGAAGAAGAGTGGAGAATTACGTCGGTGTATAGATTACAGAGGTCTTAACGCCATCACCGTTAAGAATAAGTACCCGTTGCCCCTGATTTCTGAGCTCTTTGATAGGCTCCGGGAGCAAGGGTATTTACTAAATTAGATCTGCGTGGTGCTTATAACCTGATTCGCATCCATGAAGGGTAGAAATGGAAGACGGCTTTTAATACCAGGGATGGGCATTATGAATACCTGGTGATGCCCTTCGGGCTCTGTAATGCCCCAGCCGTTTTCCAAGACTTTGTCAATGACATCTTCCGGGATATGCTTTCCACCTCTGTAGTAGTCTATCTGGATGATATTCTCATCTTTTCTCCAGATATTGACTCTCACCGGAGGTATGTCTGCAAGTCTTCGACCTGTTACGGGCGAACTCCCTCTATGCAAAGTTGGAGAAATGCATGTTTGAGCAGGAGTCTTAACCTTTCCTGGGCTATATCATCTCCACCCAGGGATTGGCTATGGATCCTGCCAAACTACAGGCTGTGATGGATTGGCAAGAACCCCATTCTCTTAAAGCGGTGCAGCGCTTTATGGGGTTCATTAATTACTATCGCCAATTCATTCCCCACTTCTCCACTTTGGTAGCTCCCTTGGTAGCCCTCAACAAGAAGGGAGCCAATCCCAAATTGTGGTCAGAGGAGGTCTCCAAGGCCTTTACTTCAATTAAGTCCCATTTTGCTAGCGCTCCCATCTTACATCGCCCCGAGGTTGATAAGCCTTTTATATTGGAGGATGATGCCTCGTCCTTTGGTGCTGGAGCAGTCCTTTTTCAAAAGGATGCTCAAGGTCGGAAACATCCTTGTTTCTTCTTTTCCAAGACCTTCACACAAGCAGAGAGGAATTATTCCATTGGGGATAGAGACTTGCTAGCCATGAAGTTGGCCTTTTCCGAGTGGAGACATCTCCTGGAGGGGGCTCGCTTTCCCTTTCAAGTTTTCACTGACCACAAAAATTTGGTCTATTTACAGACTGCCCAGCGGCTAAATTCTCGTCAGGCCAGATGGTCTCTGTTCTTCCCCTGGTTCCATTTCACCCTCCATTTCCTCTCCGATGAGAAGAACATTCGGGCCGATGCTCTTTCTCGCTCCGTGGTGTCCTCTGAGGAGGTGGAGGAGGAGCCTCAGTTGATTGTCCCCACAGAGAGCCTAAGAACTGTGGCCCCGGCATCGCTTGAGTCTGTGCCTCCGGGCAAGACTTTTGTGCCCACCAATTTGCGACCGGAGGTACTCTCTTGGGCATATTTGTCCAGGGTGGGTGGACATTTTGGGGCAAAAAGGACATCTGAGTTGCTGGCGAGGACATACTGGTGGCCACATATGGTCCATGACGTCAGGGAATACGTTCAGGCGTGCGTCTCCTGCGCCAAGAATAAGTCCCCACTACAACGGCCAGCTGGGCTACTTTTCCCTTTACCGGTGGCAGACAGGCCTTGGGAGATGGTCGGGATGGATTTCGTGGTGGGCTTACCCAAGTCTCGGGGCTGCACCATCATCTGGGTGATAACCGACCACTTCTCCAAAATGGTGCACTTAGTGCCCTTACCACGGTTACCGTCTGCACGGGCCTTGGCAGCATTATTTATTAGGCATATTTTCCATTTACACGGAATGCCAGACAATATCGTCAGTGATCGAGGTCCCCAATTTGCGTCTCGGTTCTGGAGAGAGCTGTTTCGTCTACTCAGCATTGAGTTAAATCTCTCCTCGGCATATCATCCCGAGACGAATGGGTTGGAAGAGAGGGCCAACCAGACTTTGGTCACATACTTGCGACATTTTGTCTCAGCTAGGCAGGATGACTGGACATCCTTGCTACCGTGGGCTGAGTTCGCTCTAAATAATGCTGTGGCTGACTCCACCGGACAGACCCCATTCCTTTTAAACTACAGTCAGCATCCGCGGGTACTGGTGCCCATGCCCGTGTCTTCCGCCGACTCCAGGGTGGCAGACTGGGCCGTGGAGGCACAGGACATTTGGGACCGCACTCAGGATGCCATTCAGGCCTCTAAGGAGGATGAGGTCTTCCGCCGACGCACATCGGCGTCCCGCTCCAACATTTGCTCCTGGCGACCTAGTGTGGCTCTCTGCCCGAAACATAAGGCTGCAAGTTGAGTCTACTAAGTTGGCACCCTGCTTTTTGGGTCACTTCAAGGTCCTCGAGCAGGTCAACCCTGTGGTTTATTGCTTAGCCCTTCCGCCTCGCTTAGGTATCTCCCACACCTTTCATGTGTCGCTCCTGAAATCCGTGGTCATATCCGGTTTTCCGAGTCATCTGCCGGGACATCGGGTTAATCTACGGACGATCACGAGGTGAACGCCATTGTAGGGTGCAAGGTGGTACGGGGCAAAAAATTTTATTTGGTGGATTGGAGGGGTTATGGGCCTGAGGATAGGTCCTGGGAGCCTGCCGAGCATATTCACGCTCCGCAGCTCATGCTGCCTTTGAACATAGCGAGGCCCAAAGAAGGGGGGGCCCTAGGAGGTGGGGTAATGTTAGGGATCGAGTTCCCACTGCTGCACAAGGGGAATCTCGAGCCATCCCCGCTGCGGTCCCCCATCCGTCTCCGGCCGCAGTGGAGTCTGCTCAGCAGAGACATCGGTCCCAGCGTCTCGCCCAGTCTAATACTGTGCAGAGGATGACTGCTGCCTCCTCAGGTCCTGCCATTGTAACCAGTGCAGGTCAGCGGCAAGCCCTAAGTCCTGCGTGTTCCCTTCTGAGCATGCTCAGGGTAAGATCTCTCATAGGAGATCGGGGGTCACATGGTTGGGTACTGCAGCGACTCCCATTGGTCATCCAGGAAGGTCCTGAGGCTGCTTTAGTTCTGGAGCAGCTTTCCCATTGGTCCTTTTCTGGAAGGTCCTCTGGCTGCTTCTATAAAAGGTGGGCATGATCGCACGGCGGCGCGCTAGTATCAAATCTGTTACGTGCTTGCGCCAGTGTGGTCATGTATGCATGTGGTTAGGTCTGGCTGAAATAAGCCCCTGGAATACCGGCACCTCAGGTGAGGAGATTGCATGTACGTGTTCAGGGCTCGGCTGAAAACGCCATTAGAATACCGGCTGCTCCGGTGAGATTATTGATTGGGTTCTGATTGCTTGACCACAGACTGCAATCCGCTTAGCAGTCATCTGTGTTCCCTGTGAGTCTAACAGGACACAGTCTTTGTTTCAGCGGCTCTGTGAATTAACAGAGTCCGCTTATATCGCCATATAGTGCTATGGCGTTTACTTTTGCGACTCTGCGGGATAACAGAGATCGCTCATACTGCCTATTTACGCCATCTTACTAGCAGCAGGCTCTGCCTGCACGGTGGACCCCGGGCTGCGAACGCACCTCTCCTTAATATCTATTAGGTGCGTTCCGCAGGCCCTTAACAGTATGTTATAAACTTCTGTGAAGCACTTCGGGGTTCAAAGTGCTCACCACACATCTAGATAACTTCCTTGTGGGGTCTATTTTCCAAAATAGGGTCACTTGTGGGGAGTTTCCACTGTTTAGGCACATCAGGGGCTCTCCAAATGCGACATGATGCCGCAGACCATTCCTTCAAAGTCTGCAATCCAAAACGTCACTACTTCCCTTCCGAGCCCCGACGTGTGCCCATACAGTAGTTTTCTCCCACATATTGGGTATCAGCGTACTCAGGACAAATTGGACAACAACTTTTGGGGTCCAATTTCTCCTGTTACCCTTGTGAAAATAAAATATTGGGGGCGAAAAAATCATTTTTGTAAAAAAAAAAAGGATTTTTTATTTTTACGGCTGTACTTTATAAACTTCTGTGAAGCACTTTGTGGTTCAAAGTGCTCACCACACATCTAGATAAGTTACTTGTGGGGTCTATTTTCCAAAATGGGGTCACTTGTGCGGGGTTTCCACTGTTTAGGCACATCAGGGCTCTCCAAATGCGACATGACGCCGCAGACCATTCCATCAAAGTCTGCAATCCAAAACGTCACTACTTCCCTTCCGAGCCCCGACGTGTGCCCATACAGTAGTTTTCTCCCACATATTGGGTATCAGCGTACTCAGGACAATTTGACAACAACTTTTGGGGTCTAATTTCTCCTGTTACCCTTTGGAAAACAAAAAGTTGGGGACTAAAAGATCATGTTTGTGGAAAAAATATGATTTTTTTATTTTCATGCTCGGGCGTTATAAACTTTAGTGAAACACCTGGGGGTTCAAAGTTCTCACCACACATCTAGATAAGTTCCTTGAGTGGTCTAGTTTCCAAAATTGTGTCATTTGTCAGGGGTTTCCACTGTTTAGGCAGATCAGGAGCTCTCCAAACACGACATGGCGTCCAGCCAATTCTGCGTTGAAAAAGTCAAACGGCACTCCTTCCCTTCCAAGCTCTGCCATGCACCCAAACAGTGGTTTACCCCCACATATGGGGTATCCGCGTACTCAGGACAAATTGCACAATAACTTTTGGAGTCTTGTTACCCTTGCGAAAATAAAAATTGGGGTAAAAATATCATTTTTGTGGAAAAAATATGATTTTTTAATTTTACGGCTCTACGTTATAAACTTGTGTGAAGCACTTGGGGGGTTCAAATTGCTCATCACTGATCTAGATAAGTTCCTTAGGGGGTCTATTTTCAAAAATGGGGTCACTTGTGGGGATTTCCACTGTTTAGGCACATCAGGGGCTCTCCAAATGCAACATGGCGTCCAATCTCAATTTCAGCCAATTTTGGTTGGAAAAAGTCAAACGGTGCTCCTTCCATTCCGAGCTCTGCCGTGCGCCCAAACAGTGGTTCCCCCCCACATATGGGGTATCAGCGTACTCAGGACAAATTGGACAACAACTTTTGTGGTCCAATTTCTCCTGTTACCCTTGGGAAAATAAAAAATTGGTGACTAAAAGATAATTTTTGTGGGAAAAAAATAGGATTTTTTATTTTCATGCCCGGGCATTATAAACTTGTGTGAAGCACTTGGGGGTTCAAAGTGCTCACCACAGATCTAGATAAGTACCTTAGGGGGTCTAGTTTCCAAAATGGGGTCACTTGTGGGGGTTTCCACTGTTTAGGCTCATCTGGGGCACTGCAAACGGAACATGAGCCCCATCAACGTCTGCATTCCAAAACGTTATTACTTCCTTTCCAAGCTCTGCCGTGCGCCCAAACAGTTCCCCCCAAATATGAGGTATCAGTGTACTCAGGACAAATTGGACAACAACTTTTGGGGTCCAATTTCCTTGGGAAAAATCAAAAATTTGGGACTAAAAAATCATTTTTGTGGAAAATTGTTTTTTTTTTCACACCTAGGCATTATAAACTTTTGTGAAACACTTGGGGGTTCAAAGTGCTCACAACAGATCTAGATAAGTTCCATAGGGGGTCTAGTTTCCAAAATGGTGTCACTTGTCGGGGGTTTCCACTGTTTAGGCGCATCAGAGGTTCTCCAAACGCGACATGGCGTCCAATCTCAATTCCAGCCAATTTTGGTTTGAAAAAGTCAAACGGTGCTCCTTCCCCTACAAGCTCTGCCGTGTGCCCAAACAGTGGTTTTCCCCCACATTGGGGTATTGGCGTACTCAGGAGAAATTGCACAACAACTTTATCTGTCCATTTTCTCCTTTTACCCTTGTGAAAATAAAAAAAAAGTTTGTAAAAGATCATTTTTGTGACTAAAAAGTTAAATATTCATTTTTTCCTTCCACGTTGCTTCAGCTCCTGTGAAGCACCTGAAGGGTTAATAAACTTCTTGAATGTGGTTTTGAGTACCTTGAGGGGTGCAGTTTTTAGAATGGTGTCACTTTTGGGTATTTTCTGCCATATAGACCCCTCAAAGTGACTTCAAATGTGAGGAGGTCCCTAAAAAAATGGCTTCGTAAATTTTGTTGTAAAAATGAGAAATCGCTGGTCAACTTTTAACCCTTATAATTTCCTACCAAAAAAAATTTTGGTTCCAAAATTATGCTGATGTAAAGTAGACATGTGGGAAATGTTATTTCTTAACTATTTTGTATGACATATTTCTCTGTTTTAAGGGAATAAAAATTAAAGGTTGAAAATTGCAAAATTTTCAAAATTTTTCGCTATATTTGCGTTTTTTTCAAAAATAAACGCAAGGTATATCGAAGAAGTTTTACCACTAACGTGAAGTACAATATGTCACGAGAAAACAATCTCAGAATCGCGAAGATCCGTTGAAGCGTTCCAGAGTTATAACCTCATAAAGAGACAGTGGTCAGAATTGTAAAAATTGGCCCGGTCATTAACGTGCAAACCACCCTTGGGGGTGAAGAAGTGGCTAAACTAAGAAAAAAAAATCAAACGATAATTCAGTGTTTCCTATGTCACCTGTCATGAATAGTAACATCTTACCTTCAACATATGTCACGTTTATCGTTTGTCCATTTGAAGCCATTTTCACCATTTGAGGGATGCTTTCCTGTATATTCATTTGTCTTACTGGATTCTTTATACTTTATAAATGAGTTAGAAACCTCCAGTCTCAATGACTGTTCCATGATTACTACGGTAATTAAATATTTGGTCACTAATACCACCTGATAATGCTTTACATTCTGATTTCAGTTCATTATGTATATGCGTCATGACATATATACCGTATATACTCGAGTATAAGCTGAGATTTTCAGCCCATTTTTTAGGGCTGAAAGTCCCCCTCTCGGCTTATACTCGAGTCATAGGCTGTGGTTCCACGGTCCGGAACCACAGCGCTTTGGACGGAGCGGAAATTCCGCTCTGTCTAAGCCCCGCCCCCTTTATGACGCACGCTCTTTCCGGAGGTGTTCAGGACACCTCCGGAACACCTCCGGAAAGAACGCAGGGCTACATAGCCCTGTGTTAAATTCTGTTGCGGCGACGCACCGTCGCCGCAAGACGCGAGGACATGCTGCGGTCTGAAAAGACGCGCCGCATGTCCGTTTACGCAGGTCTGCCACCTGCGTGTTGTTACGCATAGTGGAGATGGGATTTCTTAAAATCCCCTCCACTATGCTGTAACATCTGGACGCTGCGTGTTTGGCGCTGCACCAGCGCACAGCGCCAAACATGCAGCGTTTACTGATCGTGGAAACTCACCCATATACCAGGGGGTCGGCGGAGGAGGGGGAGCGCAGCTGTCCTATATACTCACACCCTCCTGGCGCGGTCTCTGCAGCCCCTGCTCTTCTCCCACGGTCTCCGGCGCCTGTGTTCGGCTACGGTAATGTGGTACCTACCGCTCATTAAAGTCATGAATATGCACATATTCATGACTTTAATGAGAGGTACCACGTGACCGCTGAAGGAATGAAGAGCTGCGGCGCCAGTGACAATGGGAGACGCAAGGGCTGCAGAGACGTGCCAGGAGGGGGTGAGTATGACGGGGAGGATGGGGGGAACCATGCTATATTCACCTGTCCCCGTTCCACCGCTGCGCGCCGCTCTGTCCTCGCGTCCCCTGGCTGTGACATTCAGGTCAGAGGGCGCGATGACGTGGTTAGTGCGCGCCGCGCCCTCTGCCTGAACATTGACAACCAGAGGACCCAGAAGACAGCGACGCGCGGCGGTGGAACGGGGACAGGTGAATATCGCAGGTGCCGATGGCCTGAGGCAGCTGTGACACCGGCACCTGTCACCCATAGCGCGCTGGTGTCCCTGCCTGCTTAGGACACCGGCACCTGGCCCCCAGCGATGAGAGATGAGTATGTCATTTTTTTTATTTTATTCGCAGCAGCAGCATATGGGGTCAAAATCTATGGAACATCATATGGGGGCATAATATTTATGGAGCAGCATATGGGGGCATATTCTATGGGGCACCTTATAGAGTAGAATATGGGGGCATATTCTATGGGACATCTTATGGGGCAGCATATGGGGGCATATTCTATGGGGCATCTTATGGGGCCATAACCGTTATGGAGCAGCATATGGGGGCATATTTAATGGGGCCATAACCTTAATGGAGCAGCATATGGGAGCATATTCTATGGGGCCTTAACCTTTATGGAGCAGCATATGGGGGCATATTCTACGGGGCATCTTATGGGGCCAAAACATTTATGGAGCAGCATATGGGGGCATATTCTATGGGGCATCTTATGGGGCCATAACAATAATGGAGCAGCATATGGGTCCTATTCTATGGGGCATCTCATGGGGCCATAACCTTTATGGAGCAGCATATGGAGCATATTATTTTATGGAGCATCTTATGGGGCCATTATTAACCTTTGTGCAGCATTATATGGGGCATATTTTGTATGGAGGATCTTATGGGGCCATCATGAACTGTATGGAGCATTATATGGGGCTCCTGATTCAATATGGATATTCAAAAACATTTAACCTACTGATGTCTCAATTAATTTTGCTTTTATTGGTATCTACTTTTATTTTTGAAATTTACCAGTAGCTGCTGCAGTTCCCACCCTAGGCTTATACTCGAGTCAATACGTTTTCCCAATTTTTTGTGGCAAAATTAGGGGTGTTGGCTTATACTCGAGTATATACGGTAATTCATTTATGTAGAAAAGTACAACATAAACAAGTTAACAAAAAAGTAAACCAAAGGGTTTTGGAAAAATAAATAAAAAATTATTGAAGAAAATAAAAATCACAGTATTTTAAATTGAAAGTCCTTTTTAAAAAATAAATAAATATTTATATATTAAATTTTTTGTAGATTATTCATCAAACATATAGCGTACATTTCCCTAAGAGGTACTTTACTGGTTACATCTTTATTTGGTTATCTTTTTGTGTGGTGGCGCACCTTTTTTATATATGCACTCGCATTTCTATGCAGTGATGCCCCATAACTGCCATGTAAATGTTGCTATGTCTGGCCATAAACTGTGCCCTTAATATTTTCCATACTAATCAGGGAGTTCAGCCTCAAGTGTGTTCCATTGGTAGATGTCCTTGTTTGACATCATACCCCACTATTTGTCACTGTTTTTTAGTGCACCTGTCCATTTGAGTCATATTTCATGTATTTAATAAAGGATTTGTTATCTTTCTAACTATTTGGATCTGTGGTCGTTTTTCTGGTCTTTTGACCAAACCTTTCTCTCTCTCTCCTCTCTCTCTCTCTCTCTCTCTCTATATATATATATATATATATATATATAAAATATACAGTTAGGTCCATAAATATTTGGACAGAGACAACATTTATCTAATTTTGGTTCTAGACATTACCACAATGAATTTGAAACAAAACAAATCAGATGCAGTTGAAGTTCAGACTTTCAGCTTTCATTTGAGGGTTGTAAGCTTCCGGGGGGTTTAGCTCTAGGATCGCTGTCTGGGTAGACAGAATGGCACGGAAACAGTTCATTCAGACAGCAGTTTGGTGAAAACTGGCCGCAACCAGTTTTATTAAAGTCCACAGCACACAGATAAAAACAAATCATAAACAGAAAACCTGGGCTTGTCTAGCCACTAAATTACACTTAGATAGATGGCCCTCTCTATCCGGGACCCAGACTCTACCAGTCTGTGCCCAAAACAACACATATCACATATGTTACCAGTATGGAGTTTCACAGACACTCCTCTTTATGTCCAAAGGCAACTCCAATGTCCAGACTTGAGAGAGGTCACCTCCTATTCAGTCGCTATTCGCACGGATTCTCACTGCGACTACTCCTGTGTCCGGGGTACTTCCTGCACCCAGACTGAGATAGCTCACACTCTTAGAGACTGCTTCCTTGTGCCAGGACACCTCCCTGTGTCCGGGCTAAAGACAGCTCCCACACTCTTGGAGACACCTTCTGTGTCTGGACCCCTTGTCCAGACTGAATGAGCTCTCTGACTGTGCTCACAAGCACCTACTTCTGGCTTCCTAATCAACACCTGAGTGGATTCAGGTCTGAGCTGCAAGCGTGTACTGAATGGCAGGTGTAGTGACCTTTCTTTACCACCAGGTTTACAAAGCCACACATTTCGCTCATACCAGTCAGCAAGGTACTTAGGTGAAATATACACCTCATTCACCACATATTCCTTCACTGTCTCACATATCCCCTCCCTCTTCTCCAGACCGGAGGGCTGGTCATCCAGACCGGAGGGCTGGTCAACAATCCAACAGAGACAGTGAACTCTGGACCAGTCATGGCCCTCATCAGCTTCATCCTCACCACTGTCATAGCCAACATCAGTTTTCTCTTCATCTGAAGCATCCGCACTACCCTGTACCCTCCCAGGCCTATACTCTCTGCGGGCCTCGGGTATCCTGCACGGTTTCATCTTGACTTTAGTGCCAGCCTCAGTCTCGGTATAGTGGCTCACCAGATAAGTACGACCAGGCACGTCAGAACAGCTCTGCTGATTCTTCCTCAGAAACTTTCGTACCTCCTGTTTTTGGGCACTGACCCTGTGTCACCCACTGTCACAGGAGGTATAGGGGTTTTCTCTAATTCCCCCTGAACTTTCTTTAGCACATCTACTTTCTTAAATATCAGTTGATTCATAAATTCTACCTCACAGAACCCAAGCGCCTCTGTCATGGTCTCTGACCATTCCGAGCCACACTGTTCAAACGATTGGCACTGTAGAGGGAGCTGATCGTTTTTCTTGGTCGGTACACATAATTTATCCTCTTCTGGTACAGGCTCACTTTGCATAAGACTCAGAGCTCTTACTTCTTTCTCCAGGAGATCCTCATGGCTACGCATCTTCTCCTGTAGTTGTTGGACGTCCTTTACGTCTTCGGCCCTTTCTTCAGGCTCTTCTGGTAGGACATGCTCAGAAGCCCTACCATCAGTCTTCTTTTCCACCACATCTTCAGTCTTGTTCCTCACAGCTTCACTTGAGACATCAGCCTCTGGTGAGGCACCTGGCCTGGTGTCCACCACTTCCATGGCTTTCTCCACCTCTGCAGCATCACCTTCCGAGTCCTTGGCCTGATGCAGATCCACACCATACATTGATAACTTCTCATTTTCAACAGCATCCACTTGTGCTGTGTTCAGTTTCAGAGTCCTGTCTTTCACCTTAGTCTTCGCCAGGGAACCGGCCAACGGTACAACATCTTCAGATGCCATCCTCCGTCCGACTGCAAGGTCAGCCTCAGCCTTCCTCTCAGGACTCTCAATCTCCTCTGCCACCATGCCTTCCTCACTTGCACTGGTTGCTTTATTGTCATCAGATAATTCACTATCACTATCTGACCCCTTTTTCTCAGCCACATCTGGCTCACTGTCAGGGCTATACACTTCATTTTCATTCACATCCTGCTCACTGTCAGGGTTATACAATTCATTTTCATTCATATCCTGTTCACTGTCAGTGTCACACAATTCATTTTCACTCACATCTTGATCTGGAACCTGAGTTAACATGTCATCCACAATATTAACTGCACCATCTGGTCCCTCAAGTATGTGACTATGTGACAACCCCAGCACTACACTTCTATATAGCTCAGGCACTAGGAGCTGACTCACAACCTCTCCCTGGACTTCAGTGTTTATGGCAACATGAGAGAACCTCTCCTCAGAGTCAGGCTCCTGGGAAACCTCATTTAGAACAATCATATTTTCCTGTGCTGTTTTAAGAGAGGGTTCTCGCCACTGCTCACTCTCAAAACCGTCACAGGACACAGGCAAGTCAGGGACACTCGGTTCCCGAGAACCACCATCCTCGTCTCCCAACATCACCTGCAAAGGAATTTCATCACTATCACAGTCATCATTATTATCAACATCATCATCATGACTATGATCAGTATTATCATCACTATCATTATCAGCATCAGCACCATTTTCATGGTCATCATCATTATCAGGTTCATCATCATCATTAGCATTATCATCATCATTATCACATAATTTTAACATCCCACTAGCATTGTGTTCCGCCCCTCGGAACTGCGCACCCTCAGTAGGAGCTTCATCACACTGTCCATCAGAAACATTTTTCCCCCAGAGATCCTTAGACCGGGGAAAGTCATTACCCAATATAACGGGGTGCACCAGGGTCTTCACTACCCCCACTTCATATGAAACCTCCCCGAGTTTGGGGACCAAGTCCACGGCAGTCTCTGGGTAGACTTTGGTGTCTTCATGGATGTACACCACACTCAGGTGCTTATCAGGGATGAAGTCCCTATCACTCAGGCTGTCACATACGGAAGTCACTGGACTCTCTGAGTCCAAGAGGGCCTGTGCTGGGCAGTCACTTACAACCACCGGGGACCCCTGTGGTCCAGTCTCTTCGGCTGAGGTGGACACACACACAGGCTCTGCGCAGGGAGAGAGGGATCTGCCAACATCACAACACATAGGCTCCCCCTCTATTGGACAGTTGGCTGCAATTTCACGCCAGCTCCAACACTGTCCATCACACTCTCCCACCCACATGTCCCCTCGGGCCTGAACCCGCTTATCAGCATACCCCATGTCCCCAACAGCTGGAACGCTCTTACCGCGAGAGTTCAGCGTCCGGGAACTCCGAAGTGACGACCTCTCAGACGGCTGTACCTCAGGAGGACGTGCTTGGGTGTAGCGGTCCACTATCACCTTTTCAACTCCATAATCAAGCCTGCTGACTGCAGACTCCCAACTGTATCTCCAGTCACGAACTCCCCTGGCACGGGCTGTCACCGTAACACCCAGCCGGGTAAGAATCGCCGCTTTCAACTTGGCATAGTCTTCGCTGTCCTGCTTGCTCAGGTCAGCCCAGACTTTTTGGGGTTCCCCAATCAGATAGGGTACGACCGCCATGGCCCATTCAGATAGTGGCAGATTCTCCTTCTCTGCCAGTCTCTCAAACCTAGTAAGATATACCTCCACATCATCACGAGGTGTCATTTTTCTCAAGGACCGTCTTACCGCCTTCTTTATAGCGGACAACGCCGGTGCCTTCACAACATTACTTCGGGACGCGGCACCGAAATCCTTTTTTGGTGCTGTCATCTGCTCAACAAATAACCGGTTATTCTCCTGCTGCTGCTGCAGGAATTGCTGCTGGGCCTGCTGCATGTGCTGCTGGTGCTGCAGGCGCTGCTGCTCCATGCTTCGCTGGACCTGGGCCAGGTACTCAACGAGTTCCTCCATACTGCCGGACTTATCTGTCTCAACCACGGCAGTTTTATGTTGCACATTAACTTGTGCCATTTGTTCAAACAGCGCCTCCATGCTGTCATCCATGCTGTCAGACTTCTCTGTCTCAACAACGGCAGTCTTCACTCAAGACATACACACTACACAGCTTTTTTTCCACAGAAAATTCAGCCTTGCTGTGCAACCACTTTTTTTTTTTTTTTCTTTTGCAAAGTCTATTAGGGCTACTGTCTCTTTAAGACTGCTCCACAAACTTTTCTTTTGCTGCTGCACATTCCACAGTCATTTTCACAACAAGTTCAGCTTTGCTGTGCATACATTTTCTCTCGGCAGACCCTATCAGGGCCACTGTCTCTCCAAGACTGCTCCAAACAGACGTTTCTGCTGACACACACTTTTTTTTTTTTCTGTTGCTATTTCAATAGACTTCACCTTTAATGCTGTCTCTCGCCACTGTGCTGCATGCACACTCCAGCACTAACTGTACCAGGCCCTGCGCTGCCCCAGCATTCTCCGCCAATTGTGAGCTTCCGGGGGGTTTAGCTCTAGGATCGCTGTCTGGGTAGACAGAATGGCACGGAAACAGTTCATTCAGACAGCAGTTTGGTGAAAACTGGCCGCAACCAGTTTTATTAAAGTCCACAGCACACAGATAAAAACAAATCATAAACAGAAAACCTGGGCTTGTCTAGCCACTAAATTACACTTAGATAGATGGCCCTCTCTATCCGGGACCCAGACTCTACCAGTCTGTGCCCAAAACAACACATATCACATATGTTACCAGTATGGAGTTTCACAGACACTCCTCTTTATGTCCAAAGGCAACTCCAATGTCCAGACTTGAGAGAGGTCACCTCCTATTCAGTCGCTATTCGCACGGATTCTCACTGCGACTACTCCTGTGTCCGGGGTACTTCCTGCACCCAGACTGAGATAGCTCACACTCTTAGAGACTGCTTCCTTGTGCCAGGACACCTCCCTGTGTCCGGGCTAAAGACAGCTCCCACACTCTTGGAGACACCTTCTGTGTCTGGACCCCTTGTCCAGACTGAATGAGCTCTCTGACTGTGCTCACAAGCACCTACTTCTGGCTTCCTAATCAACACCTGAGTGGATTCAGGTCTGAGCTGCAAGCGTGTACTGAATGGCAGGTGTAGTGACCTTTCTTTACCACCAGGTTTACAAAGCCACACATTTCGCTCATACCAGTCAGCAAGGTACTTAGGTGAAATATACACCTCATTCACCACATATTCCTTCACTGTCTCACAGGGTATCCACATTAAAATTGGATGAAGGGTTTAGGAGTTTCAGCTCCTTAACATGTGCCACCCTGTTTTTAAAGGGACCAAAAGTAATTGGACAATTGACTCCAAGGCTATTTCATGGACAGGTGTGGGCAATCCCTTCATTATATCATTCTCAATTAAGCAGATAAAAGGGCTGGTGTTGATTTGAGGTGTGGTGTTTGCATTTGGAAGGTTTAGCTGTGAAGGAAACATGCGGTCAAAGGAGCTCTCCATGCAGGTGAAACAAGCTATCCTTAAGCTGCAAAAAACAGAAAAAACCCATCCGAGAAATTGCTACAACTTTAGGAGTGGCAAAATCTACAGTTTGGTACATTCTGAGAAAGAAAGAAAGCACTGGTGAACTCATCAATGCAAAAAGACCTGGGCGCCCACGGAAGACAACAGTGGTGGATGATCGCAGAATACTCTCCATGGTGAAGAGAAACCCCTTCACAACAGCCAACCAAGTGAACAACACTCTCCAGGAGGTAGGCGTATCAATATCCAAATCTACCATAAAGAGAAGACTGCATGAAATTAAATACAGAGGGTTCACTGCATGGTGCAAGCCACTCATAAGAATCAAGAATAAAAAGGCTAGGCTGGACTTTGCTAAAAAACATCTAAAAAAGCCAGCACAGTTCTGGAAGAATATTCTTTGGACAGATGAAACCAAGATCAACCTCTACTAGAATGATGGAAAGAGAAAAGTATGGCGAAGGCGTGGTACAGCTCATGATCCAAAGCATACCATATCATCTGTAAAACATGGCGGAAGCAGTGTGATGGCTTGGGCATGCATGGCTGCCAGTGGCACTGGGTCACTAGTGTTTATTGATGATGTGACACAGGACAGAAACAGCCGAATGAATTCTGAGGTATTCACAGCCATACTGTGTGCTCAGATCCAGCCAAATGCAGCCAAACTGATTGGTCGTCGTTTCATACTACAGATGGACAATGACTAGTGTTGAGCGATACGATAATGCAAATATCGGCTATCGGCCGATATTAGCTCTATCGGCCTTTCGATAATTCGTTTCGATATTTTCGTCTTATCGAATACCGGAATCGGATTTGTCACTGTCACTGTCACTGTGAGTGTCCGTCGGTCGGGTCTGTCAGGAGTCAGCGGCACTTACCTGGCAGAAGATCTCCGGCGGTCACGTCCTGGACTGCTTGATGGCCGCCATTATCTTCTCCCTGGCGGTCACATGCAGTTTTTCGCGATAACTGCAGTGACTGCAGGGTAATCCCGGCCGTAAAGCAGTCAGTCCGATGACGTCACCGCCGGGGAAGCAGGTAATCAGCTGTGCTGCGCCGGGATGACAGGCTCTGCCTGTCATTCTGATGTAGCAGAGCTGGATCGTCGTGGGACACTCGTTACTATGGACTGCGTCGGTCAGGTGGTATACTTTTTTTTTTTTTCATTTTTTTACAGGAGATCGATGGCGTCGCAGGATGAGACAGTAATAAAAGAAATGAAAACTGTGTTTTTTTTTTTTTATTAAATTAAAAAACTTTTTTAGGAACATTCACCCGTCCGGGTACATAAACAATTTAACTATTTACATACAGGGACCCTGTCCGGGTTATTTAGACTTCTTTGGCTGGCCTCTTCCAGGTACCACCTGGTACTCTTCTTGAGATTGCCAAACATCCGAGGCACCAAGGACCACCAGGACCTGATGACGTCGTGTGGCCTGTACAGTGACGTCGTGACCCGCTATCTGGGTCTGTGTGGCCACCTCTTTCATCTCCCTCCGGGTCTGGAGCCCTATGTCACGGACTGAACGAACCCCAGGGGGCCTAACAGGCGCCGGGTACGGGCCAACTATACTTATCATGTCCATAGCTGGGGCTGCTGAGGAGACCACTGAGGAGGCTGGGGAGATTTACGGCGTGGGGTGGGCACTTTGCAGAGGCCTGGATGTGGGAGGCTGAAGGCTTCGAGGGTCTCACAGGTTCCTCACACACTGGGGAGTAGGGGTCGCACCTGGTAACATTTAGGGCGTACCACCCATTGTAACCCCAGTGTCGGGTGTAAGTCACCAAGTCTCCTGGCAACAGGTCCCTCCCCGGGTGTCCTTCTGGGAGGTGAGCCTCCACGTCCCGCCGGGTCACAAAGACTTCTAAATAAAGTCCAGGCTCCTGGATGAAGCCCCAACCACCTTTCAATTTAAATTTCCTTACTGCACCCTTACGCCGCGGCTCACTCAGGGTTCCTTTATCCTTTCTCATCCGGTCCTTATCTGCCCGGTCCTTCTCCAGGTGACGTTGGCGAAGTTTTAGGGTTTCTCGCTGCTCCCTTTGTCGCTCTGCTTCCCGCTCCCAACGTCTCCACTCTTCCTCCTGACGCCGGTTGAAATTCTCCTCCACCAGCTGCTCCATGTCTCCACCACTCCACTGCAGCTTACAGTGTCCGGTTTGCGGCAGCTCTCCTGTCGCCCCCCAGTCCTGGCGGCGCTCCCCTGCGGAGGAAGCAGACGGCTCTAAATCAGATGACAGTCGGGGCTCCGGTACAGGCAGGTAGTGCTCTGGTGCCTGCGCGGCCTCCTCCATGAGGACGGGTGTCGCTTCTTCTGTCTCAGCGACGGGGGCAGACAGCGGGATCTGGGGTGCTGCTGACAGTGCTGCGGTTTTTGCAGGAACGGGTGCCTCCACTGCGACAACGTCAACTGGATCACATTGCAAGGACTCCTCTACTAGAACGGGTGCCTCACCTTCCGGTACAGACACTTCAGGTAAGAGGGATTGGCGCCGCTCCAAGTTTATTTTTAGGGCACGCCAGCTGGCTTCCATCCTGGCGACCTCCTCCCGGTGCCGGGCCAGGCCTCTTAGGGTATCCTCCGCTTCTTGCAGCGTAGGAGGGTTTACAGGCCGGGTGCCCAACGGTGATTCTGTGGCGATCGGGTCGCTTCCGTGGGGGGAGAGCTCTGACTGCTCCATCCCTTCCCACTTCTGCTCGTCGTGTCCATTAGCCATCTCTGCCAAGTCACATGTGTCATTAGCATCTGGAGAGGGCCCCTCTTTTGTAGTGAGGCGGGACCTTCGTGTTAGTTTCCGCACACTGAGGAGAATGAGGAGGCGGAACTGAAGAGCTGTGGGGCACGATCTTACATTGCAGTACCATTTAGAGTGGTCGGCCATCGTTTTCACGCCACTGAGTGAGTGACACCCACGAAGAGCACGCCCTTCTTCTTCACCAGTGCCTCGTCGTGACGCAGATATGGCGGAAAAATGGCAAATACATTCTCTGATGATTTTAGCAATTCTCAAGCACAAAACCAGTGCAATTCAGGCACACAGGACTCACTTATAGCGAGCTACAGAATCCTGTTCGTGACGCCCAAGTTGAGTCGCACAGAGCCAGAGGTTTTCGGGGTACTCGGCACCGAGCCCGTCGACTTCTATGGGGTATGTCACGTCTTTACCCGGCAATTGAATTAGAGTCGATTTTACTATGTAGAAGTGTATAAACTATAAATATATGTATATATATATGTCACAATGACATGTATATATATATATATATATATATATATGTATTCTATGTGTGTATATTTAGTGTTTACAAGGAAATAAAGGTTTTTTTTAATTTCGATATTTTGTTCCCATAGACTTACATGGGACTTCCGCTATCGAAATCGGATATCGACGATATTTAGTGCTATCGGCGATACAATTTCGATACGATATTTTTAGATATCGAGCAATATCGCTCAACACTAACAATGACCCAAAACATAAAGCCAAAGCAACCCAGGAGTTTATTAAAGCAAAGAAGTGGAATATTCTTGAATGGCCAAG
Organism: Oophaga sylvatica; assembly: GCA_033576555.1. Classification (NCBI taxonomy): domain Eukaryota; kingdom Metazoa; phylum Chordata; class Amphibia; order Anura; family Dendrobatidae; genus Oophaga; species Oophaga sylvatica. Next base: position 471,106,528 of record JARQOD010000005.1, read on the forward strand.
TCAGTCACCTGATCTCAACCCAATTGAACATGCATTTCACTTGTTAAAGACTAAACTTCAGACAGAAAGGCCCACAAACAAACAACAACTGAAAACCACCGCGGTGAAGGCCTGGCAGAGCATCAAAAAGAAGGAAACACAGTGTCTGGTGATGTCCATGAGTTCAAGACTTCAGGCAGTCATTGCTAACAAAGGGTTTTCAACCAAGTACTAGAAATGAACATTTTATTTACAATTATTTAATCTGTCCAATTACTTTTGGTCCCTTTAAAAACAGGGTGGCACATGTTAAGGAGCTGAAACTCCTAAACCCTTCATCCAATTTTAATGTGGATACCCTCAAATGAAAGCTGAAAGTCTGAACTTCAACTGCATCTGATTTGTTTTGTTTCAAATTCATTGCGGTAATGTCTAGAACCAAAATGAGATAAATGTTGTCTCTGTCCAAATATTTATGGACCTAACTGTATATATATATATATACACAGCTCTGGCAAAAATTAAAGGAATGGCAAATGGCAGCTGGGGTGAAGTGCATGGCACAAACAGTTCGTAACAGGCTCCTAGAGGCAGGGCTCAAGTCAAGTAAAGCTAGAAAAAAAGCTTTTCATCAATGAGAAGCAAAAGAGAGCCAGGCTGAAGTTTGCCAAAGACCATAAGTATTTGACCATAGAGGACTGGAGTAAGGTAATCTTCTCTGATGAGTCTAATTTTCAGATTTGCCCAACACCTGGTCGTCTAATGAAATTTGGAGGCAGATCGGTGATGATCTGGGGATGCTTCAGCAAGGCTGGAATTTGGCAGGTTAATCTTTGCAAAGGAGGTATGAATCAAGCTGCATACAAGGTTATCCTGGAAAAACAGTTAATTCCTTCTGCTCAGGCAATGTTTGCCAACTCTGAGGACTGTTTTTTCCAGCAGGACAATGCCCCATGCCACACGGCTAGGTCAATCAATGTATGGATGAAGGACCACCACATCAAATACCTGTCATGGGATGACGTGAACCCCATTGAAAACCTCTGTAATGTAATCAAGAGGAAGATGGATAGTCACAAGCCATCAAAGAAGAACTGTTTACATTTTTGTACCAGGAGTGGCATAAGGTCACCCAGTGTGAAAGATTGGTGGAAAGCATGCCAAGACGCAGGAAAGCTGTGATTAAAAATCATGGTTATTCCACAAAATATTGATTTCTGAACTCTTCCTGAGTTAAAACATTAGTATTGTTGTTTCTAAATGATTATGAACTTGTTTCTTAGCATTATTTGAGGTCTGCAAGCACTGCATTTTTTGTTATTTTGACCATTTCTCATTTTCTGAAAATAAATACATTTATTGCTTGGAAATTCGGAGACATGTTGTCAGTAGTTTATAGAATAAAATAGCAATTTACATTTTACTCAAAAATATACCTATAAAGAGAAAAATCAGACAAAC
>JARQOD010000005.1:471108067-471141097 GCA_033576555.1 Oophaga sylvatica
AGATGTGAGCATTCATCTGTTTAATGTAATCTAGGACGACTGCCCTCCTGGATTTAGATCTAATTTGTCTGACATTCAGGGACGCAATGCCCCAACCAGCTTGGGGAGCCATAACATGATGGTGTTATTTACATGACGGCAAACAGGCCACTTCTTCTTCAGCCGTTTTCGTCTTCCATCTGGAACTGCAACTCCCCGAATCTGTTTACGTCTGCGGGAATGCCTAAAAAAACATTGGTGTCTGGAGAGAAGACATTCTGAGGGTAACTAGGTTCACTCACCGGACTTAAACAAACTTCACCGGTGTCTGCCCAATCCGTTCTGGGCTTCTTACGGGAAGTTCCAGGCTCCTCCTCCTCCTCAGAGGGCCTTGCAAGAGTGAAGTCACCTTGATCTCCACAACTGGTCAACTCCTCTTCAGTAGCTAACCAAGATATACTGGGGGTATTACCAAGAGAACCCTCCAACTCCCCCTCTCCACAGACATCAGACTGATGAGGGAGCTCACATTCAACCTCAGCAAGTTCCAAACCTGCCACCTCTGGGCTGGAAGACTCCGTTTGGGGCAGGGCCTCCTCATGTGCATCCATGATTTCAGGTTCCTCAATAAGATCCGGGTCTGTAACCTGTGGAATGTCAACAACTGCAGCAGGGGCGCAGCTGCCCCACCTGTGACCTCAGCGTAAGACCTAGGACTGATCCTGGCCTTACAATCCCGATACTTATGGCCCTCCTCACCACAAGCATTACACATAACAGGATTTGTGCAGTCTTTTGCCATATGTCCGGAACCATTGCAATTCCTACAAGTTGGCATGTCCTTGCAACTATCCTGGGTATGCCCAAAATTTTTACACCTCCTGCAATACATCGGGGCATCTGGAAAAAAACAAAAAAACACTATTTTTCCCAATTGAAAAATTAAGAGGGGGGTAATGGATGCTTCCCGGGCCTTGGGGATCCATCCCAAATCTCACAAAAAATTTGTACTTCCCGGTCCAGAGCCCTTCTCCATTCAGGACCCTGTGGGAGTACTGAACATAAATGCAATGTCTTTTCAAAAATAAAGTAATGTCCTCCAGGGAAACAAAAGGGTTGTGCATGAAAACCACAAGTGGGATATCCCCCTTAGGCTAAGTGCACACGTTTGCAGAATGTTTGCAGAATATTCCTGAGCAAAACCGGACTTTTTTCGCTGCAAAAACGCGCGTTTTTTTGCGCGGATTTTGCACGTTTTTGGTGCGGTTTTTGCGCGGATTTGACGCGTTTTTACCGCAATTTTTTCCTGAACTTTCTAGGTCAATAATATAGCGGGAAAAATGCTAGAATTCCGCAAAATTAATGGACATGTTGCTAGATTTTCCGTGATGCGTTTTTTTCGCGGAAAAAAACGCACCATGTGCACAAAAATTGCGGAATTCATTCTAAATGATAGGATGCTTAATACATGCGTTTTTGACGCGTTTTTTCCCGCGAAAAAACGCGAAAAAAACGCAAATATTCCTGAACGTGTGCACTTAGCCTCAGAGTATAGCACAGTAAAGGTAAGTCCTTCCAGCAAAGGATTTGCAACTCCATTTTTCAGGGCAGTAAACAAATTCTGGCAAGCCGCCATAGAAGATAGCACCAGCACATACCTGCCTTCCCTCCTGAACTCCTGCAGGCATATTATATCGGACTTCCGAATCTTCAAGATGTCATAAAACACCATGTTGACCAAATATCCCAGGGAAAAATGCAACTTCTTATCTTCAGCGATTTCAATCCGGAATCCATTTTTGACCCGGCTATCACCTGTCCCAGAGAATTGAAGTCGGACTCCCATCGTCCACAACTCCAAGGATCTCCCAAAAGCAGCAACCGGCTTAAGCTACCGAAGTGGCGATGCCGGAAGGCCAAGAGACAGCACTCAAGGTATCCAGAACACTTTGCACCTCGTCAGTGCAAAGTAGGAGAGATCTGATTTGGCTAGATGAGAGGCTCTGGACTAAGGTCTAGGGGGTAAGGTTACTCCTTGTGGAGAGTGACATACCAGCTCTGGCGTGTCGAGGTAAGGAGGCTTATTTGCCGTGCAATGCTCCTCTGGGAAATTTAATATGCCTCTTCAAAAAAAAAAGAGGACTTGTACTCTATAGCGCCACCTATTGGAAGTAGCAATCCTATAAGTCACAATCTTTTTTTTTTTTTTTTTTTAAAACCATTCAGGTTAGTTATAAACAACTCAATATAAGCTCATCAACTTAAACGTCGTTGTTTCAACTCTCATCATCATGGTTCATATTTAATTCAGCATAACAAACCAAAGGTATACACAAAAGACGTCATAAACATCAATAAACATCACTAAAATTCACTGATATTTGATCAGGTGCTGCCATTTTTTTAAATTTCCAAACGCCCTCTGCATCAGAACCACCACCGCCTTCACTGTCTAATTTATAAATCAAGTATAATCTAGAAAGGATCAGCCCGACAAACTTATTCACAGATAAATGCTTCTCTTTGAAAATTCCTAAATTCCTCACATCCCACAAACTCTGCATCACACAAGTCATAATTAACCATAGGATTCTATTTTTCACACGACCACATGCACCAATTCCAAACATTGCAACACGCCAGTCAATAAAACTCACCCCCGCTAATTCCTTACACAACCCACCTACACACTTCCACACACTGTACGTGTAATCACAGTCCCACATAGTATGCCACACAGTCTCACATCCACCACAACCTTCTCTCGGGCACACTTCCGTTCTGGTCAGGCCTCGTCTCTTCTGAACCTGTCGCACAGGCAAAATATTGTGCAAGGACATCCATACAATATCCCTTTGTCTATTAGACATCCCATGCGTTCCCAAACTCTTCCATGCAGCCGAGACTTCATTCCCTCTCAAACCCACAATATTACTCTCCACATCATTCTTATGTATTATTTTCATCACCTTCTTAGCCATTCTAAAATCATTCATCGGCACACTCAGTAAATCATGCTTCTGTGTTTACCCGCACCACAATTGTGGGTTACCAGGGCTATGGGGTACTCGGAGCCGAGCCCATGGAAGTCTATGGGATTTGTGTCACTGGCAGCGGTGGCTCGGTCCGTGGCCCTGGCGGTCAGGCGTATGATGGGGGGGGATTATTTACAGGGGATTGGTAGATAACAGTTCGTGACGCCACCTGTAGTTTTCTAGTCACTAAAGACCAGCGCTGCTGAATAGAACTCTGAGGGGATGTTGTGGCAGCTAGGTGTTGGGTCCCCCACAGGTGGGACTGTCCCTCTGAGTCTATGGTTATAATGATGTAGGGTGCAGATAAATGAATCAGTCTCACACCATCCAGCGTCTTTCCATACCTTTTACTTCAAGATGTTAGGCAGGTCCCGGGGAGCTGGTCAGGGTGGAGAATGTGCTTCGAGATAACAGCTGAACAGGTTAGAGGCCTCCTTTACTTCCAATATGATGAGTCCAACTAGCATAGAGCTAAGTTAACTCCGAATACTCCAGCTAACTCCATAGCTGTACTGCCCGGTCAGCAGGGCTGCCACTAGAATTTCGGGGCCCCATACTGGCAAAATTTATGGGGCCCCCCTTGAGACTCCGCCCAGGCTCCACCCCCAGTTCCGCATCCACCCTAGCTCCTCCTCCACCACGCAAACCTTCCAAAATCCCTCCGCCCTTTCATGGAAAAACTTCACTTCTGCACCATGCCCTCACCAATGACACATTCAGGCTATGTGCACACTTTCAGGATTATTTGCGTTTTTTTCGCGGGAAAAAAACGCGTCAAAAACGCATGAATTAAGCATCCTATCATTTAGAATGAAGTCCGCAATTTTTGTGCACATGGTGCGTTTTTTTCCGCGAAAAAAACGCATCTCGGAAAAAGAGCCAACATGTTCATTAATTTTGCGGAATTCTAGCCTTTTTCCCGCTATATTATTGACCTAGAAAGTTTACCGCGGAAAAAGTCAGTTTTTGCTCAGGAAAATTCTGCAAACATTCCTGAACGTGTGCACTTAGCCTAACACCAATCACTCGATGAATATGCAGCATTTTGCTTGTTTAGTATAATACACCCCATAGTCCTCCATATATTATTATGTGCACCACAGTCCTCCATATTGTAAAGTGCACACCACATAGTCCTCCATATAATATAATGTATCCATAGTCCTCCATATAGTATAATACACTCCTAATAGCCCTCAATATATTAAAATACACTCAGTCATCCATATAGTATAATACACTCCTCATAGTGCTCCATATAGTATAATGCACCGCCATAGTCATCCATGTAGTACAATTCACTTCCCATAGTATAATGCACCCCATAGTTCTTCATATGGTATAATGTATTCCCCATAGTCCTCAATACAGTATAATGCAGCCCACGTATAGCATAATGCAGTCACCCTATAGAGCATAATGCAGCCACCCCACAGAGCATAATGAAGCCACCCCACAGAGCATAATGCAACCACCCCAGAGTATAATGCAACCACCCCAGAGTATAATGCAACCACCCCAGAGTATAATGCAACCACCCCACAGAGTATAATGCAACCACCCCACAGAGTATAATGCAACCACCCCACAGAGTATAATGCAACCACCCCACAGAGTATAATCTAAACCCCCATAGAATATAATTGAGCCCCCTTATATAGTATAATGTAGCCCCTCCATAAAATACAATGTAGCCCTACTCATATAGTATAATGCAGCCCCCATAGAATATAATGTAGCCCCCTCATAAAGTATAATGAAGCCCCCATACAATATAATCTAGCCCCTCATAGAATACAATGTAGCCACCTCATAGAGTATGATGCAATCACCCCTCATAGAATATAATAAATATAATACAGCCCCCCATAGAATATAATGTATCCCCGAATAGAATATCATACAGCCTGCCTCCCAAAGGAATATAACGTAGCCCCCATAGTATATAACACAGCCACAAAGTATATAACACAGCCACATATATTATATAACAGCCACCCTATAAAATATAATATATCCCCCCATAGTATATAACACAGCCCACATAGTGTACAGCGTGGCCCACATAGTATACAGCAGGGCCCACATAGTGTACAGCAGGGCCCACATAGTGTACAGCAGGGCCCACATAGTGTACAGCAGGGCCCACATAGTGTACAGCAGGGCCCACATAGTATATAGCAGGGCCCACATAGTATATAGCAGGGCCCACATAGTATATAGCAGGGCCCACATTGTATATAGCAGGGCCCACATTGTATACAGCAGGGCCCACATAGTATATAGCAGGGCCCACATAGTATACAGCAGGGCCCACATAGTATATAGCAGGGCCCCCATTGTATATAGCAGGGCCCCCATAGTGTATAGCAGGGCCCACATTTTACAGCAGGGCCCACATTGTATATAGCAGGGCCCACATAGTATATAGCAAGGCCCCCATTTTACAGCAGGGCCCCTATAGTAGACAGCAGGGCCCCCATAGTATACAGCAGGGCCCCCATTGTATATTGCAGGGCCCACATTGGATATAGCAGGGCCCCCATAGTATACAGCAGGGCCTCCAATTTTACAGCAGGGCCCACATTGTATACAGCAGGGCCCACATTGTATACAGCAGGGCCCACATAGTATATAGCAGGGCACATATAGTATATAGCAGGGCCCACATTGTATACAGCAGGGCCCACATAGTATATAGCAGGGCCCACAGTATATAGCAGGCCCAAATTGTATATAGCAGGGCCCCCATAGTATACAGCAGTGCCCACATAGTATATAGCAGGGCCCACATAGTATATAGCTGGGCCCACATGTATATATGCAGGGCCCCCATAGTATACAGCAGGGCCCACATAGTATATAGCAGGGCCCACATTGTATATAGCAGGGCCCACATTGTATACAGCAGGGCCCACATAGTATATAGCAGGGCCCACATAGTATACAGCAGGGCCCACATAGTATATAGCAGGGCCCCCATCGTATATAGCAGGGCCCCCATAGTGTATAGCAGGGCCCACATTTTACAGCAGGGCCCCCATAGTATATAGCAGGGCCCACATTGTATATAGCATGACCCACATAGTATATAGCAGGGCCCCCATTTTACAGCAGGGCCCACATTGTATATAGCAGGCCCCACAAAGTATATAGCAAGGCCCCCCATTTTACAGCAGGGCCCCTATAGTAGACAGCAGGGCCCCCATAGCATACAGCAGGGCCCCCATTGTATATTGCAGGGCCCACATTGGATATAGCAGGGCCCCCATAGTATACAGCAGGGCCCACATTTTACAGCCCTCATCTCCCCTCCCCCCCAGGAATTGCCCCACAGCAGGACAGATTTATAAAAAAAAAAACACTCCTCACCTCATCCTCGTGCCAGCGCTGCTCCCAGCTCCTGTCTCCTGCTCTGCCCGGCACACAGTGAGCGCGCTGTGTCAGAGGCAGAGCAGGGAATGATGGGAGAGGGAGCGTCAGCTGACGCTCTCTCCTCCATCATCGCTTTGAACTGTACTGGCAGACGCCGGTATAGTTCAATGCAGCGGCGGGGGGAGTCGGCGCTGGGGGCAGGCGGGCCCCCCTGCCACACAGGGGCCCCCATAGCGGCTGTGTGATGTGCCGCTAGCTGGGGGCCCCTTGAGATGCAGGGGGAGCCTCAAAATGTTGGGGGCCCCCGGGCCCGAGCGCAGACCTGCATGCTCGGGCGGCGGGCCCCCCCTAATGACCGGGCCCCATACAGCAGTAAGGGTTCTCATGCCCTGATGGAGGCCCTGCCGGTCAGCATTGTGGTGGAGCCTTCCATGTGGTGAAACTAGGTTCTTACTTTTTGCTTGGCCTAGCTCAAAGTCCCTATTCCACCTGACTCCGGTTACGTACCGACTCTCCAAGGGCTGCTTTCTGCGACCTAAGGTCCAGTAAGACTCTGGTTGTTCCGTTACTATGCGTGAAGCGATAGCAACACTTCGGTCCCCAGTGACCGGGTAAATTGTGCAGGTAATCCTATACCTAAGGCACTGCTCTGTTTCTTCCACTGCGCCCTTCGCCCTGTTCGCGCTCTTAACATAAGCACTCCACACTTCCTAGGATGGTACAAGTCAATCCTTTCTTACTTCTTCCTTGGAGCTCGCTGACAGATTCTCAGTATTCTCCTAGTTCAGGAACACATCAACTGAACTTCACTGTCCTTGGGACAGGCGACTGAAGTTTCTGCTGCAAACTTCCCTTTCTCCAAAGCTGTCTCCGTCTGTCTGACTTTAGCTCACACCGAGCTCTGACAGGAAATGCAATCTGATCTCCTCTGCACACTGGTGGGATGACTCACTCCTGAGCCACCCGAGCTAGACTGAACTCCTTCCTCCCTCCAAGTCCAGACTAGACTGACTGACTGACTGACTGACTGAGCTCTGCTGCATGTCACTACCTTATATAACCTATGGGTGTGTCCAAGTGTGTGATGGAGTGAATGGATATCAAGCATTAAACTGTTACCTCTCCGCACATCCTCCAGGATACTGTGTGCCTTACACACCAGGGCTACACATCCCCCCTTGGTAAAACACAGCACTCCCGGGCTGTAAAATATATAAAAAAAAGACATTTTGTTTTGCATTAACAATAAACATTACAACTCTTCCCATCCGGGAGGTGAGGATTCTTAAACGTTGCATTTTGTACAGTAGGAAAATACAGAAGTATCAGAACATCAAGACACTTCAATAAATATTCACATTAATACTTGACTTTATTCTTTTGGAGGACCCGCACCAAAAACCTCCCACGTAGGTCCTGGGTGGGCTGCAGGACTTTATTGCAGACCTCTTTCTGGGCCCCACCATATGGGTTTTTCTTCTTAGGTAGTTGTATAATAGTGGCTTCGTGTAAAACCAATATAATGCACCGAAGCGCAACTATGTACAAAGATAAGTTCTGGGCTGGCACAGTCCTCAGCCTCTCAGTCCATGGCATGGTTAAGGACACATATTTATACTTTTCACTTCAATATTTACATTATAATTCTAACGATATTTACCCAACCAGGGTATTCTATATGTAAAACTATGCAATCAACATATTACTTTTTAATTTCTCAAAATTCTTCAACTTTTCAAAATTCCTTTTACCCAGCCGGGTATTTTACTCAATATATATAAAACTATGTAAACACTATACATAGCAATAAAGTGCAAAACAGCAATTATTTCTTTTATCAGAAACTTTTTACATCTTCTTAGTTGCGGTAAACCCCTGTCTGGGTCCTACCGGTCCTCACATTTTCTTGCTGACTTCAATGACATTTTCCACCCCGGGGGCTGGAACAATGCGATGCTCCTTAGAGCACATGACAAACAGGTCGTGACCTGCTATCAGGGTTTGGGTCGCTACAGTCCTTGTGCGAACCGCTTGGGGCACGCCGGGTGCTTTCTCCTTGTGAGACGCCGATTGCGTCGCAGTTTGCGTTGCTGGTAGCGATTCAAATTTAACCGCAGGTTGCGATACAAAGGAAGACTTGGGTTAAGAGATGCGAGCAGGTAGCGATGCCGACCGCGTCGTAGATTGCGATGGGCCTGCAGGGGGCGATGCTGAGGTACGGCCTGGTGCTATTTGAGCTCGAGACGGGGACGCTGCGGTAGTGGTGACGTTACCTGCGTCGGGGACGGGGTCACAGATGATTTCCACATTAAGGGCATACCATCCCTTCAGGCCCCAGTGACGTGTATAAGTGACAATGTCCCCATTAATCAGGTCCCTTCCCGGATGACCTTGTGGTAGGTGGGACTCTACATCGCGACGGCTCACGAAGACCCCTTGATAAAGTCCTGGCTCGCGGATGAATCCCCAGCCCTTGCGAAGCTGAAACTCCACTACGCACCCCTGACGCCGTGGTTCCCTCCGGGTACCTTTATCACGGCGAACGGTTTCCTTGTCTGCGATGAGCTCTGCATGCTGTCGCTGCCGGTTCTGCTGCACCTCCCGCTCTTCCTCCTGCCGGCGTCGCTGCTCCTCTTTGCGACACGGCATCTCTCTTTCCCACTGGACAGCGTACGTGACGTCATCAATCCGCTCCATTGCATCCCAGTCGACGTCTGGCAACGATGGGCAGGACCCCTCCGGTGTCGCTGCCGGGGAACGGTAATCCGCTGCGGCCCTCTGACCTGGCTGGCATTCAGGGACGGGCAGGACCTCCTCAGCCTCCTTCGCCTCCACCGCTCCATCGGTGGGATCAGGTACAGCATATCTGGTGTCCGCCTCCAGTCGCTCCGCAGCCTTTTTCATCAGGGCCTTTGGATAATCCAGTGATAGTGGGGTATCAAGAGACGGTATTTCACTTGCGGGAGAGAACATGGCGTCCCACAGCAGCCGCTGTGTTTGGGTGCGCCAGCGTCTCTCCGTCTCTTGTCGAATTGCACGATTCTGCAGCTTCTTCTTCAGCTCTGCGTTTCTCCTCCGCAGCTCCATCATGGCGGGGTCGGTGTCCCGATCTGGGAACAGCTCCGGCACAGGCAGACAGTCCTCTGGTAATGGGCACTGATTCTCCTGTCCTTCCGCCATCTTGGTCCAGGTATCACTGTGGTATCCAACAGGAACATTCTGGTCCTTTCCGTGGAGGCGGGATTTGCGTCTCCTCCTCTTCGCATAGAGGATGAAGAGGAGGCGTATTTCTTTAGCAGTGGGGCTGGATCTCACATTGTAATAGGCCTTGGAGAGGGCGGCCATAACTTTTCGCGCTTCAGGGGGGTACACGCCCACGAAGGTACGCCCACCTTCTTCACCAGCGCCTCAGGGCGCGAATCTGGCGGCAAATATGGCGGTATTTGGGCCAAAAGCACAAACAGTCTTTTTCACCAAAACACTCCACAGGCACACAGGGCTCGCAATGCTGCAAGTTTCGGATCCTGTTCGTGACGCCAAGTTTTTGTGTTGACCCGCACCACAATTGTGGGTTACCAGGGCTATGGGGTACTCGGAGCCGAGCCCATGGAAGTCTATGGGATTTGTGTCACTGGCAGCGGTGGCTCGGTCCGTGGCCCTGGCGGTCAGGCGTATGATGGGGGGGGGATTATTTACAGGGGATTGGTAGATAACAGTTCGTGACGCCACCTGTAGTTTTCTAGTCACTAAAGACCAGCGCTGCTGAATAGAACTCTGAGGGATGTTGTGGCAGCTAGGTGTTGGGTCCCCCACAGGTGGGACTGTCCCTCTGAGTCTATGGTTATAATGATGTAGGGTGCAGATAAATGAATCAGTCTCACACCATCCAGCGTCTTTCCATACCTTTTACTTCAAGATGTTAGGCAGGTCCCGGGAGCTGGTCAGGGTGGAGAATGTGCTTCGAGATAACAGCTGAACAGGTTAGAGGCCTCCTTTACTTCCAATATGATGAGTCCAACTAGCATAGAGCTAAGTTAACTCCGAATACTCCAGCTAACTCCATAGCTGTACTGCCCGGTCAGCATTGTGGTGGAGCCTTCCATGTGGTGAAACTAGGTTCTTACTTTTTGCTTGGCCTAGCTCAAAGTCCCTATTCCACCTGACTCCGGTTACGTACCGACTCTCCAAGGGCTGCTTTCTGCGACCTAAGGTCCAGTAAGACTCTGGTTGTTCCGTTACTATGCGTGAAGCGATAGCAACACTTCGGTCCCCAGTGACCGGGTAAATTGTGCAGGTAATCCTATACCTAAGGCACTGCTCTGTTTCTTCCACTGCGCCCTTCGCCCTGTTCGCGCTCTTAACATAAGCACTCCACACTTCCTAGGATGGTACAAGTCAATCCTTTCTTACTTCTTCCTTGGAGCTCGCTGACAGATTCTCAGTATTCTCCTAGTTCAGGAACACATCAACTGAACTTCACTGTCCTTGGGACAGGCGACTGAAGTTTCTGCTGCAAACTTCCCTTTCTCCAAAGCTGTCTCCGTCTGTCTGACTTTAGCTCACACCGAGCTCTGACAGGTAATGCAATCTGATCTCCTCTGCACACTGGTGGGATGACTCACTCCTGAGCCACCCGAGCTAGACTGAACTCCTTCCTCCCTCCAAGTCCAGACTAGACTGACTGACTGACTGACTGACTGAGCTCTGCTGCATGTCACTACCTTATATACCCTATGGGTGTGTCCAAGTGTGTGATGGAGTGAATGGATATCAAGCATTAAACTGTTACCTCTCCGCACATCCTCCAGGATACTGTGTGCCTTACACACCAGGGCTACACACTTCCTCACAAACTTTTCAATCACCTCATACCAGACCGGACACTTGAAAGCAACAGGCACTCTAGCATCCCTCTTTCTCCAACACAAGCCATACAACATCCAACCAGCAGAATAATTTGCCATATACGCTCCCTTATTTCCTTTATTCAACAAAATAACTACCGTTTTGATATACTGAAGCCCCAGGAAAATCTCAATGTTTGGAAAGGCCATGCCACCATGGTGACATGCCTTAAAAAGACTTTCTCTCTTAAGTTTTTCTATTTTACTACTCCAGAAAAAAGTAAAAACTAACTTTTCCACTCTTTTTATTTTCCTATTAGACGGTGGAAAAAACTGTTGCAATAAAAAGCAAAATCGGAAGAATCACCGCTTTTATGACCAAAATCTTACCACTCAAGGTCAAGTCTCTCAGTCGCCAAAAATTTAACTTACGCTCTATGCGCAATCCACACTCCTCCAGCTCTCCTTACCTTCCAGCTCCTTATTAAATAATACTCCCAGCACTTTGAGAGCACCCTCCTCACACTTAACCCCCTCCATTTTAACCCTATCATCCCCAAATATTTAAAGCTACATTTATTCCAATTTACTCTAAAGCCAGACGCACCACAGAAAAACTCCAAAAGCAACTTAACTCTACTCATAAACGGAACACTTTCACTCACAACCACAACATCATCCATATATCCAAGAACTTTCACATGCTTTCCACCACTCCCCGGTACCAACAAACCTCTCACCACTTTATCACGTCTCACCAAGCACAACAAAGGTTCAATCACACATACAAATAAGACAGGGGACATGGGACACCCCTGCCTTACACCAGACATAATATTCACTTTCTCACTCAACCATCCATTAACAAGAAACTCGCTTGACACACAATCATACAAAGACATTATCCCATTCACAAATTTTTTAGGAAATCCCATTCTCTCCAGAACTTTAAACAAAAACACATGCGAGACCCTATCAAACGCTTTCTCAAAATCAATTGTCAGAACCATACACTTCTGTTTCCTTCCCATGCAGTCCCCAATCAAATCCCTTAATAACAATAAGTTATCACTCATACTTCTCCCAGGCACAGCACACACTGATCCTCATCCACAACATACCAATCACCTCACGCATACGATTCGCCAACAATTTGCTATAGATTTTGTAATCTGCATTCAGCAGCGTTATAGGTCTCCAATTCTCTAAACACTTTCTCTCACCTTTCTTATACACAAGCACAACCACCCCCTCTTTCATTGATTCACACAACTTACCATTCTCCCACATGTACTTACATATCTCAGTCAAATCAGCACCCAGGAAATCCCAGCTTTCACATAGAATTCTACCGGCAATCCGTCTTTCCCTGGTGTCTTATTCTTTTTAGCACTCTTCATCACGTTTTCTACTTCATCCATAATCACTTCCTCATTCAAAATATCACATTCTTCACTACCCAACTTGTTTTCTAACCCATTCAGCACTTCTGAAACAAGACCAGAGTCAATCCATTTTTTATCATATAACTTGCTGTAGAACCTATTCACCTCCTTTATCACATTCTCACCTGACACACACAAACCGTTCCTATCCAGGACTTTATCCACATCAACCTTTCTCCCATTCATTTTCTTAAAAAGAACCTTGTGCACTTTTCATGTTTCTCAAGATGTTCTATTTTGGTGCGATAGATGATATCCTTCCCTTTTTCATCCATAACACGCTTTAACTCACTCTTTGTCTCAGCCAGCTCATCAGACACATCCATCCCACTTTCTCCACACTTCCTTAACCAGTCTATACGCCTGTTTAAATCATTAAATCTTTCCCGATAAATAGCAGCTTTTTTATAGCCCCATTTTTTGAAGAATTTTTTGCAACACACCTTAACCCAGTCCCACCATTCCAGCACACACGCAAAATTCCTCTTACATACTCTCCACTCTTTATACTTTATTTTTAATTCATTCATCACATCCTCATCTTCTAACAACCTAACGTTCAGCTTCCAAACCCCACCACCATACACACGGTCATCAATCGCACTAAACACACCTCTCAAACACTCATGATCCGAAAAAGGTACAGCATTTTGTTCAAAATTCATACACAACATATTTTTGGAAAACAACATTTTATCTATTCTGGATGCAATACCACCCCTATCAGCATGGTATGTTGGCGGTGGTGGGATGCCAAATTTCAAAGCAGCAGCATCTAGAAGGGAAAAATCAGAAATAAGATTGGATAACTTTTTACCAGTTATGTCACAATTCCCTTCTGTGATGCAATTTAAGTCTCCAACTAAAACTGTAGGCATTTTGCCTGGAAGAAACAAACTTAATTTTTCCAAAAGAGCCAGACGCTCCTTTTTCCTGTCCTTTCCTGATGGACAGTACACATTAATAATTCTAGCCCGCCACCCCTATAGCTAACATGTGCAATTATACATCTACCCACCTCTACCACCGTGTAGCTATCTAAACTAATCCCCCTGTTACCCATTAATATCCCTACACCATCATTCCTATTATCACATGAGCCAGACCATACATGCTGACCGTAAGGCCAGTCCTTATCGCTTGGAGCGTCCTCAATCCCACATTCCTGAAGACAAAAGATGTGAGCATTCATCTGTTTAATATAATCTAGGACGACTGCCCTCCTGGATTTAGATCTAATTTGTCTGACATTCAGGGACGCAATGCCCCAACCAGCTTGGGGAGCCATAACATGATGGTGTTATTTACATGACGGCAAACAGGCCACTTCTTCTTCAGCCGTTTTCGTCTTCCATCTGGAACTGCAACCCCGAATCTGTTTACGTCTGCGGGAATGCCTAAAAAAACATTGGTGTCTGGAGAGAAGACATTCTGAGGGTAACTACGTTCACTCACCGGACTTAAACAAACTTCACCGATGTCTGCCCAATCCGTTCTGGGCTTCTTACGGGAAGTTCCAGGCTCCTCCTCCTCCTCAGAGGGCCTTGCAAGAGTGAAGTCACCTTGATCTCCACAACTGGTCAACTCCTCCTCAGTAGCTAACCAAGATATACTGGGGGTATTACCAAGAGAACCCTCCAACTCCCCCTCTCCACAGACATCAGACTGATGAGGGAGCTCACATTCAACCTCAGCAAGTTCCAAACCTGCCACCTCTGGGCTGGAAGACTCCGTTTGGGGCAGGGCCTCCTCATGTGCATCCATGATTTCAGGTTCCTCAATAAGATCCGGGTCTGTAACCTGTGGAATGTCAACAACTGCAGCAGGGGGCGCAGCTGCCCCACCTGTGACCTCAGCGTAAGACCTAGGACTGATCCTGGCCTTACAATCCCGATACTTATGGCCCTCCTCACCACAAGCATTACACATAACAGGATTTGTGCAGTCTTTTGCCATATGTCCGGAACCATTGCAATTCCTACAAGTTGGCATGTCCTTGCAACTATCCTGGGTATGCCCAAAATTTTTACACCTCCTGCAATACATCGGGGCATCTGGAAAAAACAAAAAAACACTATTTTTCCCAATTGAAAAATTAAGAGGGGGGTAATGGATGCTTCCCGGGCCTTGGGGATCCATCCCAAATCTCACAAAAAATTTGTACTTCCCGGTCCAGAGCCCTTCTCCATTCAGGACCCTGTGGGAGTACTGAACATAAATGCAATGTCTTTTCAAAATAAAGTAATGTCCTCCAGGGAAACAAAAGGGTTGTGCATGAAAACCACAAGTGGGATATCCCCCTTAGGCTAAGTGCACACGTTTGCAGAATGTTTGCAGAATATTCCTGAGCAAAACCGGACTTTTTTCGCTGCAAAAACGCGCGTTTTTTTTGCGCGGATTTTGCACGTTTTTGGTGCGGTTTTTGCGCGGATTTGATGCGTTTTTTCTGCGATTTTTTCCTGAACTTTCTAGGTCAATAATATAGCGGGAAAAATGCTAGAATTCCGCAAAATTAATGGACATGTTGCTAGATTTTCCGCGATGCGTTTTTTTTCGCGGAAAAAAAAACGCACCATGTGCACAAAAATTGCGGAATTCATTCTAAATGATAGGATGCTTAATACATGCGTTTTTGATGCGTTTTTTCCCGCTAAAAAATGCGAAAAAAAACGCAAATATTCCTGAACGTGTGCACTTAGCCTCAGAGTATAGCACAGTAAAGGTAAGTCCTTCCAGCAAAGGATTTGCAACTCCATTTTTCAGGGCAGTAAACAAATTCTGGCAAGCCGCCATAGAAGATAGCACCAGCACATACCTGCCTTCCCTCCTGAACTCCTGCAGGCATATTATATCGGACTTCCGAATCTTCAAGATGTCATAAAACACCATGTTGACCAAATATCCCAGGGAAAAATGCAACTTCTTATCTTCAGCGATTTCAATCCGGAATCCATTTTTGACCCGGCTATCACCGGTCCCAGAGAATTGAAGTCGGACTCCCATCGTCCACAACTCCAAGGATCTCCCAAAAGCAGCAACCGCTTAAGCTACCGAAGTGGCGATGCCGGAAGGCCAAGAGACAGCACTCAAGGTATCCAGAACACTTTGCACCTCGTCAGTGCAAAGTAGGAGAGATCTGATTTGGCTAGATGAGAGGCTCTGGACTAAGGTCTAGGGGGTAAGGTTTCTCCTTGTGGAGAGTGACATACCAGCTCTGGCGTGTCGAGGTAAGGAGGCTTATTTGCCGTGCAATGCTCCTCT
Organism: Oophaga sylvatica; assembly: GCA_033576555.1. Lineage (NCBI taxonomy): Eukaryota > Metazoa > Chordata > Amphibia > Anura > Dendrobatidae > Oophaga > Oophaga sylvatica. The sequence goes on from JARQOD010000005.1 coordinate 471,124,007, forward strand.
GGGAAATTTAATATGCCTCTTCAAAAAAAAAAAGAGGACTTGTACTCTATAGCGCCACCTATTGGAAGTAGCAATCCTATAAGTCACAATCAACCCTTTAACGAGTCTTGTAATATGACTTAGGATAAAAGCCACATCAGTATCTCCATTTGCAGACACGGTGTTTCGGACTGTTGGTCCTCGTTAGTGCAAAGTAGGAGAGATCTGATTTGGCTAGATGAGAGGCTCTGGACTGGGGTCTAAGGAGTAAGGTCTCTCCTTGTGGAGAGTGACATACCAGCTCTGGAGTGTCGAGGTAAGGAGGCTTATTCGCCGTGCAATGCTCCTCTGGGAAATTTAATATGCAAATTGCCTCTTCAAAAAAAAGAGGACTTGTACTCTATAGCGCCACCTATTGGAAGTAGCGATCCTACAAGTCACAATCAACCCTTTAACGAGTCTTGTAATATGACTTAGGATAAAAGCCAAATCAGTATCTCCATTTGCAGACACGGTGTTTCGGACTATTGGTCCTCGTCAGTGCAAAGTATGCAAATTAAACACTAACACACAATTTATGCACCAAAAATAGTACCAGATGAAAGTACGAGTCCCGCAGAAAACAAGGTCTTTTACGAGAACACTGACCTAAAATTAGAAAAATTATGACTGCCTGAATTCCAAGGCATAAAAAAAAAATAATTTTGTCCTAAACTTTTTGTCACCAAAATGTACCACAGACCACATCATTTTATATGTATGAGTAATTGAATACAGAAAATGTTTCAATGCACTTTTGGAGTGTTATAAAACACAGAAATGTACCACAAAGCACCTAACACTCTATGAATGACAATATAGTCAATTTGAAAATGTGGTCAACTGCCACAGCTATATATTTAACAGTGGACTGCAAAGCCATAATCCCTGCCTAGAGACTGTATTTAGCCACTCTTCCTGCTCCTCCCTCCCAATGCTAAATACAGATTCTATCTGATGCAAACAGAAAAGCACAAAATTAGCTCTTACAAGTACTGGTAGTATGACAGTTCAGCTTCAGCACCAGTATCAACACTACAGGACTCTGATTCATTAAACTGTGCACACACACGCCTTGACAAGCACTCTCTCCCTCCAATATGAACTGTCCAAGAGCAGTGAAATGGTGCCAGTGTGCCAAGTTTGGTGGCGTATGTCCTTTTACAACCCCTGATGATGTCACACGACCAACCAATCACAGTAATGCCACTTCCAAGATGGGTACGGCATCACAGTGACGCACAGGCAATCCTTGTATGCTTATTGGCTGTGTAACAGGTGACAAACATGCGGGACAGGGATTCGAGTTTGAAATAAAGTACTGGCTAATGCTCGCCGAGTGCCGAGCACATTCGAGTATCACCGATCACATTCACTCATCCCCAAGAGCAACACAAAATGTAAAAAAAAAGTTGGAAACCTTTGCTCAAAACATGTGTGTGCCAAAAGGTTTTACTCACATACAAGTCTTTATAAATTCCAACTAGTTAAACAGAACTTATCATGAGAAAGAGTGCTATTAAAGTACAGATATGGGGTTAATCTGCAGGTTAATAACATTACTAACCTGTTCTAGTTTCACTCATGGGGCCTACGCGGGTGCAGTCACCGCTCTGAGTATACAGAGCGGTGGCTATAACCACGCACCCGACCCTGACTAACACTCTGCATTAGGGCCAGCTGTCAGTTAGGACCAGGGGTGCGGTTACTGATGCCACTCTGTATACTTAGAGTGGTGGCTAAACCAACTCTGGTGCCACCCCCATGAATTACACTGGAACACTGAGTGGGGGAATAAAGTTCATTTTCTCCCCGCTGCGTTCCTGCAGATTAATCCCATATTTGCAGGTTAAGGGCTCATATTCACTGGCTGGAAAAAAATCGGTCCGTTTTCTGCAGGGAAAAAACGGTACAATTGTTGTAAAAAGGCATGCGATTTGCATGCGATTTTAAATCGCATCATGCGTTTTCCATCAGTTTTCCATCAGTTTTCCATCTGTATGCAATGCGATTTTAACATGAAGTTTAACATAGAGCAGTTATCTCTATGTAAAAAGTCATGTAAAAATCACATTGTAAAAAAAAATGTACACAAAAAGCAAATAATTATATATATATATATATAATATATATATTATATATATATATATAATATATATAGGTCATACACTTCTACATAGTATAATAGCCGCTAATTCATCCCGGCTATACTGTAAAATCACACTGACAGCTTTAATAAAGAATAGAAACAATACATATACACACATAGAATACATATATATATATATATATATATATATATATTGTGAGACAGTGAAGGAATGTGTGTTGAATGAGGTGTATATTTCGCCTGAGTACTTTGCTGACTGGTATGAGCGAAATGTGTGGCTTTGTAAACCTGGTGGTAAAGAAAGGTCACTACACCTGCCATTCAGTACACGCTTGCAGCTCAGACCTGAATCCACTCAGGTGTTGATTAGGAAGCCAGAAGTAGGTGCTTGGGAGCACAGTCAGGGAGCTCATTCAGTCTGGACAGGAGTCCAGGCACAGAAGGAGACTCCGGGAGGTGAGCTCTCTCTGTCTGGGTGCTCGAGGTACCCCGGACACAAAGAGGAGACTCTGCGACACTCCATGCTGGTGACTACTGAATAGGAGGCTCTCTCTCTCAGTCTGGATCTGACTTCAGACGCCATTGGAGCCTCATGTGAGCTGCACGCTGGTAACTACTGAACATATGTGTGTTGTTTTGGGCACAGGCTATTAGAGTCTGGACCCGGATAGAAAGGGAAATCTATCTAAGTGTAATTAGTGGCGGGACACGCCTAGGCTTTATGTTTATGATTTTGTTTTAATTTATGTTCTGTTTGCTGTGGACTTTAATAAAACTGGTTGCGGCCAGTTTTTAACAGAACCACTGTCTGTGAATGGTCTCTTTATGCCACTCCGTCTCCCCAAGACGGCGATCCCAGAGCTATATCCCCTGAAAAGCTTACAATATATATATATATATGTAATTGTGACATATATATATATATATATATATATGCATATATTTATAGTTCATACACTTCTACATACTGTAAAAGTCGCTAATTCAATTGCCGGCTTTTGTGAAATCACAGAAGCCGACATGAAATTATACATTGTTTACAAGCAGTTAACCATGTCATTTCATGTATTTTGATATGTGGTTTGAACTTACAATTACATAAGTGTATGTGTGCAAAATTTCAGACATGTAGGGGTTAATTAAAGGTGTAAATTCGTTGAAAAAAAATGCGTGGGCTCCCGCTGTACAGTCATGGCCAAAAGTTTTGAGAATGACACAAATATTATATTTTCACATGATCTGCTGCCCTCTGGTTTTTTGTGTGTTTGACAGATGTTTTTATCACAGACAGAAATATAATAATTGCAAACATATGAGTAACAAAAGCTTATATTGACAGTTAGAATGAGTTAATGCCGCAAGTCAATATTTGCAGTGTTGACCCTTCTTCTTCAGGACCTCTGCAATTCTCCCTGGCATGCTCTCAATCAACTTCTGGACCAAATTCTGACTGATAGCAGTCCATTCTTGCACAATCAATGCTTTCATTTTGTCAGAATTTTTAGGTTTTTGTTTGTCCACCCGTCTCTTGATGATTGACCACAAGTTCTCAATGGGATTAAGATCTGGGGAGTTTCCAGGCCATGGACCCAAAATCTCTATGTTTTGTTCCCTGAGCAATTTAGTTATCACCTTTGCTTTATGGCAAGGTGCTCCATCATGCTGGAAAAGGCATTGTTGATCGCCAAACTGCTCTTGGAGGGTTGGGAGAAGTTGCACTTGGAGGACATTCTGGTACCATTCTTTATTCATGGCTGTGTTTTTAGGCAATACTGTGAGAGAGCCGATTCCCTTGGCTGAGAAGCAACCCCACACATGAATGGTTTCAGGATGCTTAACAGTTGGCATGAGACAAGACTGGTGGTAGCGCTCACGTTGTCTTCTCCAATGAGGCGTTTTCCTGATGTCCCAAACAATCGAAAAGTGGATTCATCAGAGAAAATAACTTTACCCAAGTCCTCAGCAGTCCACTGCCTGTACCTTTTGCAGAATATCAGTCTGTCCATGATGTTTTTTCTGGAGAGAAGTGGCTTCTTTGCTGCCCTCCTTGAGACCAGGCCTTGCTCCAAGAGTCTCCGCCTCACAGTGCGTGCAGATGCACTCACACCTGCCTGCTGCCATTCCTGAGCAAGCTCTGCACTGCTGGTAGCCCGATCCGCAGCTGAAACACTTTTAAGAGACGGTCCTGGCACTTGCTGGTCTTTCTTGGGCGCCCTGGAGCCTTTTTGGCAACAATGGAACCTCTCTCCTTGAAGTTCTTGATGATGCGATAGATTGTTGACTGAGGTGCAATCTTTCTAGCTGCGATACTCTTCCCTGTTAGGCCATTTTTGTGCATTGCAATGATGACTGCACGTGTTTCTTTAGAGATAACCATGGTTAACAGAAGAGAAACAATGATGCCAAGCACCAGCCTCCTTTTAAAGTGTCCAGTGGTGTCATTCTTACTTAATCATGACAGATTGATCTCCAGCAATGTCCTCATCAACACCCACACCTGTGTTAATGGAGCAATCACTGAAAAGAGGTTAGCTGGTCCTTTTAAGGCAGGGCTGCAATGATGTTGAAATGTGTTTTGGGGGATAAAGTTCATTTTTTAGCCAAATATTGACTTTGTAAGTAATTGCTGTTAAGCTGATCACTCTTTATAACATTCTGGAGTATATGCAAATTGCCATTAGAAAAAGTGAAGCAGTAGACTTTGTAAAAATTAATATTTGTGTCATTCTCAAAACTTTTGGCCATGACTGTATTTTCTCCATCAGACAGACAAAGCAAGCGAGTGGGGGCATATAATATAATCATGTCGGCTTCTGTGATTTCACAAAACCCGGCAATTGAATTAGCGGCTATTACAGTATGTAGAAGTGTATGAACTATAAATATTATATATATATATGTATGTGTCACAATGACATGTATATATATATATATATATATATATATATATATGTATTCTATGTGTATGTATCTAGTGTTTTGTGAGCTGTCAGTGTGATTTTACAGTAGCCGGGGATGAATTGCCGGCTTTTCAAAGGAGACTGGTGCGTATAAATCGGACAGCACTCGCATGGTGTGAGTGCTGTGCGATGATTTCTCGCACCCATTGACTTGCATTGGCGATTATCATGCCAAAATCGCATCAAATAGCAGCATGCTGCGATTTTTTTTCTCACACCAATTTCTGATGAGAAAAAAAATCGCAAATGAGAACTCACCTATTGAATAACATTGGTCAGATTTGAATCCGATCTTTTTTTCGGCTGAATATCATCCGTTTTTGGCGCCAGTGAGTATGAGCCCTAATAGTGTTTTTCTGGTGACAAGTTCTTTTTAAGGTTTTGCAAGTTACAGAAATATCTGACTATCACTAGAATCCTGGGTCATTAAGAGTTGAACGCTTCTAGAAAACTTTTGGTTATAAGCATTAGTAGTTATAAAAAAACAGACATTAGTATTATTTACCCACCCCCGGTCCAACACTGTCTGTCTACTGCTGCCCCGATTTCTGTTGTTTGTTTGCAGTGCTGACATCATATTTACAGCGCTGCAGCTAATCACAAGCCTTTAAGCTTTCTGATTGGCTACAAAGCTGAAGTCATGACATCAGTGCTAAAGTGTAAATCCAAATTTTTCTAAAAGGGGGCAAGCCCTTCAAGTTGGGCCAGGACCAGCTTAGTAGTTGGACATTAGTGAGGGTGCCAGTAAAGACCTTATAGATTTGGAATATTGAAATTACCCTTGTATACACTTGTTCATGTGTTGCATGGAGTACAAATGCTACATGCAGTCCAGAAAAAGATTGAATCATATTCTTCACAACTAAGGTACTGCCACACTAAACAATCCCGCTAGCGATACGATAACGACGCATACTAATGCGATCGCTAGCGGGATTGTTTCTATATCGCTAAATGCGGCCACATTTAGCGATATAGTTAAACGACGCTATCGCCGTTAGCGATCTTCTTAACGACTTTAGCGGTAAAAGTACCGCTAAATCGCTAAGAAAAGGTGCCACACAGCGATTGAGATACTTACCCAGCGGGAGCGCCAACGAGAAATAGGGTCCGGAACGATTTCCAGCGACGAGCGAGATCACAGCAGGAAGCTCGTCGCTGGAAGCTGCCGCACTGAACAACATCGCTAACGGGATCGCTAAATAGTGACGGTTTTTAGCGATCTCGTTAGCGATATTGTTTAGTGTGGCATACCCTTAAGTGCTCAGCCATAAGCTGAGAAGATGAATGGGGTGAGATCTGAACTAGCATTTGGGATGTTTTCCTCACCTCATCCTTGCAGGCTGTCTTAAATCATTGTTACTTTAGCGTGCGTGCAGTGAAGTACAAAGAAAAAACTGGTAATACCAGTTATTTCCCAATGACCTGAGCATTTAGTTTATGTAAAGCCTTGGGTTATAGTAAGATTTGCACGCAATTCCTGATTGTATATACTGCTGGTAACCATCCAGAGACAGCTGAAATGGAATTAGCCAGGTTTTATGTGTTTTGCTATTTGCTACTGAAGTAAATGTGTAAAGGGTATGCCACACTAAACAATATCGCTAACGAGATCGCTAAAAAACGTCACTATTTAGCGATCCCGTTAGCGATATTGTTCAGTGCGGCAGCTTCCAGCGACGAGCTTCCTGCTGTGATCTCGCTCGTCGCTGGAATCGCTCCGGACCCTATTTCATCGCTGGCGCTCCCGCTGGGTGAGTATCTAATCGCTGTGTGGCACCTTTTCTTAGCGATTTAGCGGTACTTTTGTACCGCTAAAGTCGTTAAGAAGATCGCTAACGGCGATAGCGTCGTTAACTATATCGCTAAATGTGGCCGCATTTAGCGATATAGAAACAATCCGCTAGCGATCGCATTAGTATGCGTCGTTATCGTGATCGCTAGCGGATTGTTTAGTGTGGCAGTACCTTAACTTATGTTCTCAGCATGAATGAAGATGACATGTAGTGTTGGACAAAAGCTTCTGTTATCTCTTGTGGATAGATAATAATTCACTAAGGTCTGTGATAACATTGGTGACCATTAGAGGTCACTATTTGGTCGAATTATAAATCAAGAAGAAGCCTAATGTCTTGATGGTATGTCTTGAGTTCTTTCCTGTCCTTTCCTATCAAGTTGAAGTACAAAGATAATTATTACAGTTAATTAGCAGCCAATAGGCAGTATTTCCACATGCAGAGTCCATACTAAAAGGTTATGTCCAGTTTCAGTAAAGTGGTCCCCAAAGGGTATAACGTACATAAAATAACAAACTCAATAGTAGTTGCCCTTCTTTGGTCCAATGCAGTCCCAGTGTTGAGACTAGAGTGGCGACATCAAGTCAACAGCAGACGTCACCGCTTTAGCCACTCGCTGAGTTCACTGCTCCAGCAGAGGTTGGTGGGATGCGACACTAAGCTCAGTACACAAGCACTAAGCTCAGTGAGTGTGTGGCACAGTGACACATGCTGTTGATGTAATGTCACCGCACCAGAAGAAGTAGTGGCATCTGATGAGTTTGTTACACACTCTGGGGTCCACTTTATTAAAACTTGATATCCCCTTTTATATAATGCAAGTATTTCTACAGGTATTAAGGGGAACATGTATGGTTCGATAACATGATCAACCTACAGTTATAAGGTTAATTTGGAGGTTAATAGTGTTCTGTAGGTTTCTGACCGATGTACTGAAAGCGCGGAATCAGGGAGAAAATTAACATATCTGCAAGTTAAGGCCGGTGTCACACTAGCGTTGAATACGGACGAGTGCTATGCGAGAAAAAAATCGCATAGCACTCAGACCACTGATAATCTATGGGGAAGCTCAGATCACCGTTTTTTTTCTCAGCCGTATTGTACATGTGAGAGAAATCGCTACATGCTGCGATTTTCCGCGTATGTCGGCCGAGTCTCGCCAATGCAAGTCTATGGGTGCGAGAAAAAATCGCACACCATACAGATAATCAATGTGACTTCCTAGAAATATGCTTACCCCCCAGACCCTAGTCCAGAGCCTCTCATCTAGCCAAATCAGATCTCTCCTACTTTGCACTGACGAGGACCAACAGTCCGAAACACCGTGTCTGCAAATGGAGATTCTGATTTGGCTTTTATCCTAAGTCATATTACAAGACTCGTTAAAGGGTTGATTGTGACTTGTAGGATCGCTACTTCCAATAGGTGGCGCTATAGAGTACAAGTCCTCTTTGTTTGAAGAGGCAATTTGCATATTAGAAATATGCAAGCATTTTCCTCATTACAGCCAATTGAGCAATTTAATTAAATGGGGAAAATCAGTGAGAAATGTAAAGCCATATGCCTGTCATATGGATTCCATACGGATACATAGATGCGAGGAAATATCATCGCATTGCAAACGGATTACATGCAGATCACCATATGGAGAACATTGGCTGTCAAAATAGGACCAATTTTTTATACATTCAGTGTGACTCCGGCCTAATAGCGTTATCCAACTTGACAGGTTCCCTTTAAAAGATACCCAAAAATGAATATATGAAAACAGAGCCGATTTTTAGAAAATGCAAAATGCAACTTTTATTAATTAATACAAAAAAGTTTTTAAAAGAAATACACAAACATAATACAAAATGTCAATGACGAAGGAGAAGGCAAAACCATAGATACCACTAAAAGGTTAGTCCCATAATCACAATGTGGTCTTATAATAATGGCCACATATTGTATATTCATTTATACCAATATAACTCATTTTTAGATTTTCCATGTTTTGCACATAGCAGAGCTGAGCTGTATTTGCTGTCTGCTGTTGGTATCTCACTGATGTGAAGCTGCACCTGGTGCTCTGTTGATGCATATGGCAGAGAAATAATTTATGCTATATGTAGCAGGATTTGCAGTTTCACATGACTGCTATCTCAGTATCAGGCGCAAACACAGCTCAGCTCTGCATGGATTGCTTATTACAAGTTATGTTCTAGAGCAGAGGTCCCCAACCATTTTTACCTTGAGAGCCACATTCATCTCTGGGACATAGTCATGAACCACATCCAGCGCACCCTCACCACCAAAGCAGTTACGCTCAGAACCCACCATGACAGGTGTGTTGATAGCCAAAATTTCTCCACAGAATGCAAACTGAGACTTTATGCCTCTCTCCCATATAGGCAGTATACTTACATCCAAGGTTTCCCACTTGGAGCACAGTTGGTATTTCTGAGACGTGCACACTCACCTCACTAGTGTGACCAGCCTCGAGTACCTGGTTTGACTAGCAGTATCATCCTATTTCCTGAATACAATATTTAATTATTTCTCCTATTGCCTGTGCACATCCAGATCTGCTCTTCTGTGAAGAGCAACTCACAAAAGTCACCATCTGGTGACCTTCTCTTCATAACTGGAAGCTAAACCTGGTACTAATGCACCAAGCTGGCAGACAGCAATGAGTCACACATCTGGCTCCCAAGACACAGGTTGGAGAACCCTATTCAACAGGAATGCAGGAGAAATGAGCTGCTAGAAATCACCTAATAATAATGTAAAACCACAATGCAGCTATACTGATATAAATGGCAGAAGATAATGTCAGTCAAGCAGAGTACTGTACAGGAGCAGAGAGAGCACAGAAGCATAATGTGAATTCTACAGTTAGATTAGCTTCATGATAATTCAGAGAGGTGGGGATAGTTAGGAAAGTGAGTGTGGTGTCTGCAGCAGGGCCACGACAAGGTATTCTGGTGCCCTAGGCAGATGAAGCCAGTAGTGCCGCACCATGTTCCCGTTCCTGCACCAAAGCAAAGAAATGAGTCAGAGACAAAGGTAATAGTATTTGGTCAGTATTTTACATCAGTACTTGTGAGTAGGGATGAGCGAACCTGAACTGTAAAGTTCGGGGTTTGTACCGGAGAACTAGTGTCCGGTACAAAACCTCGAGCATGGACTTTTCACCAGAAGTCTGGTTTACAGCTCTGGTTCGGATGTCTAATAAAGTTTGTTAAAAGGCTGCAGCGCAGCCAATCAACAAGAGTTAGGCTGTGGGCATTGCAGAGTCATCAAAGTCATGCAAAAGTATTTGCATGCCTGTGATTGGCCAGCGCATCACGTGACCCGACCTGTATCAATGACGGTTCACGGGTGCCGCCGCCATTCTGCTTTGATTAGCATAAGGAGAGGATGCATCTGGCGTGAGGAGCAGTGTTAGGTTCTGTGTGTGCTCACTACGCAAAAAAGCCTCTGTATAACCCTATTTTGTGTTTACCACTATTTTACATATTCCATCCGACTTCTGTTTTTTGGTAAATTTTTGGCATTACTAGGTTAATATTTCCAAAAGTGAGATGTTACAATTACTGTATGTAATCCCCACCAACATTCATGCTGGACTAATCTGGACAGGGAATATGCCTGGAACACTTCACATTCTCATCTATCCAAATTGTTGTACAAGATTGTAAAACAAATAAATGGTCCTATCTCATTTTGCCCTTTGGGAATCCAACTAATCAATATGTAGCATTTCCAAAACTCTTCTATCCCCTTTTCAAATCTCTTATTCATCCTCAAAGTCACTGATGTCAACAAATCAAAACATTTGTCCAACAGAACAGGCAAAACTTTTCAAATACAAGAGGATGTTTTTTTCAACTTTGTCAATCTTTTTGGAACCCTGAGGAAGAGGAAGCTTTGGATCTCTTGACATTCATTTTGCCTTGCTTTAATATAAATTCTCAAAGTTACCAACTTCACAGGCAAAATCTTCATTTTAATAAAGGATAGTATTGTAAAATGGAAGAAAATTTGCAAGATCCTCTATGTCTATGTCTAATTTTGTAACCAAATTTTAACCATTACTCCTATGCATCTATGTTGAAAAAAGAGATAATTTTTAAATAAAGGATCTACAGCTGCCAGGGCAGGGATGAGGGGTAGGCAGCTTAGGCACTGGCCTAGGGCGCCACCTCCTGCCTACCCAAGGGGGGCACAGTTTGAAAAAAAAAAATCCTTGAATGTCTTTGGTCACCCTTCCTGCAGCTGCAGACATTCAGCATAGTCGCAGCCATAGTCACTGACACCGCTCACCCCTCTCTCTGCATGTTTCCTGGCCATCTCTCCCTGCCAGCACTCAATTGTATTTGAGTCTGTAAGACGCGAATACAATTGCTGTGTGTGCAGCTAAGCACAGGAGCAGAGGCTCTTTGGCCTGCTCCTTGTTGGAGAAGGTGCACAAAGGGGACGTCGGGAGGCGCAATGGAGTGACATCATCTAGCCGTCCAGATGTTGGATGGGAGCCGGGATTATGTGAATACGAGCTTTTTTCAATTCTTACATTACTGTGCAGGGGGACATAAAATGAGGGGAGGGGCTGTTCTGAAGGGGGAAATAAAATAAGCGGAAGGGCTGTGCTGATGGGGGGAATAAATTGAAGGGATGTGTAGAGGGGGAATAAACCTGAGGGGCTGTGCTGATGGGGGAATAAACTGAGGGGCTGTGCTGTTATGGGAATAAACTGAGGGGCTTTGCAGAAGGAGAACCCCAGATCGCTAGCCAAAACCGCATGGATCAGGGATCGTCCCACCGAACGCCCGCTCTCCTTTTAAAGTGAGCATAACGCTACTCAGACAACACAGAGTAAGGGTAAAACAGTGTGGCAATGCTTTATTGAACAATAAAACAGGCAGATAAATCGTAGAACAGTCCCAGCACAGTACCCAAGACTGTGCACATTACAGAGTCTCACCCTTCCGCTGACTCGCCGAGATAATGGCAGATGTTACTTCAGAGCTTCCAGGTTTGACTGCTCCACCTGTGGTATGTACACAGAGCGTTAATGACAAGCTTAGGAAGATGACAGTCCATTCAGGTACAAGGCCAGTAGACTGGAGGGTCACAACCTGGCTTCATCTTCCAGGGTCAATTACCCCAATTGTTGCATGCACAGAGAGAAGGTAACGACAAGCTTAGGAAGATGACAGTCCATTGAGGTACAAGGCCAGTTGACCAGAGGGTCACATTCTGGCTTCTCCGAACATCTCCATGGAGCCAGGTGACTGGAAGGTCCCAATCCTGGCTTTCTCCAAATGTATCCAAGATTCAGCAATGGTCAATAAAGCAGATCTGTATTCTTGCAGCCGGGGCCTAAGTCCTCTAAGTCGGCATCCAGTAGAATGATAAATCTATGTCTCTTATGATGGAGCCATGCTGCTTGGCTACTGTGCTGTCTCTGGCTGTTTGGATGTCTTGGTTGAATCTTTGCCTGTCTCTGTCTCTCTATAGAGGCATGTAACCTCTTTTTATAATTAACAAGTGTTCGACATTCAGTATTCACATAAAGGGTAAGAATGGAGGAGAGATCAAGTAGCATTAATTGATTATTTAATCTATTTGCATAGTTTTTCCTCCTCTGTTTTCGAAGTCAACAAACTATCTGGCCTACACAATGCATAATTAGCATAGCAGTAAATATCACAAGTCATCAAGGATACAAGCACAATATGTTATATCAAATGTCAGCTTACAAGTCAATATTACAGGCTTACACAAGCAAAAGTCTGCTTTCTTGACCAACCAGAAATCAACACTTAAATTTAAATGTCAACATATAGATAAGTCTATTCTTTCTGGCTTGTTAAAAATAGTCGTCTGGTTAATTACGATACAATGCTGTGCCTTCACAAAAGGGCTGTGCTGATGGGGGAATAAAATGAGGGGAAGGGCTATGCAGATGGAAGAATAAACTGAGGGGATGTGCAGGTGGATAAAACTGAGGGGCTGTGCTGATGGGGAATAAACTGAGGGACTGTGCTGATGGGGGAATAAACTGAGGGACTGTGCTGATGGGGAATATACAGAGGGGCTGTGCTGATGCGGTAGAATAAACTGAGGGGTTGAGCGGATGGGGGAATAAACTCAGGGGCTGTGCTGATGGGGGAATAAACAGAGGTGCTGTGGTAATGGGGGAATAAACTGAGGGGATGGGCAGAGAGGGGTAGTAAACAGAGGGGCAGCGCAGATGGGGAATAAACTGGGGCTGTGCAGATGGGGAAATAAATAGAGGGACTATGCTGACTGGGGAATAAACTGAGGAGCTGAGCATATGTGGGAATAAAATGAGGGGCTATGCTGATGGTGGGAATAAATTGAGGGACTGAGCATATGGGGAATGAAATGAGGGGCTGTGCTGATGGGGAATAAACTTGAAGGGATGTGCAGTTGGGGAAAGAACCCAAGGGGCTGAGCAGCTGGGGGAATAAACTGAGGGGCTGTCACTATCACCAGAATTGTCATCACTACAGGAATACAGCACCAGAACAATCATCACTGCATGACTATGTCACTAGAACCTTAATACATCATCAGAACCACTATCAGTTTTGTACGAGCTATACTTGTCGCATGACGGACTTAAAAACCATTAGATGAATCCCTTTATTTATAGTGGGGTCTGTTTATTTACATTTGGGTATTTGCCAAATGCTGGACACTTGAATTGAAACCAAACGGCCCCGATTATAGTTATGCTTTATCAGATTCCAAAACTATCCTTTGGTTCAACATTTAAAATATAGGACATCAGGGATGAATATCGGTATTTTTTCCCATGTATTGTATAAATGGTCAGCAAAAATTGATTGATTCTGTATCTAACTTTGAAATCGACCGCCCCGTTAAGTCACATCCCTAAAGCACACCACTATTTTACTGACATTTTTTTTAATATTTTTTTGTGAAAAAGGTAATAATTTTAGTGGAAATGGTCAACAGAGTTTTCTACCTTACCCATAGGAGGGGAAGGGGGATGTGCATTAGGGGTCCTGTCACCTTAGTCCCTGAGCCATTCCAATTGATTTGGGTGGGAGGGTGCCAAGGGCACAAAATATTTTGTCTCGGCCCTGACAGCTGCTATGCAAACCAATACTAACAACCCCTGTAAAGTCTGATCCTGCATTCATGCTCCATTTTAGTAGTCCACTACTTCTTTCTAACATACATTTGGAATATTAGCAGGATGTAGGGAGCAGATACAAAAATATATGACTGCAGTCTTTAGACAGTATAGGGCCTTTTATCTCTTACCATAGTGATACATAGGTCTGCAGACATTAACTGTAGCAATCTCATGGCACTTATGCCTAGGACATAAGAGACAGTTCATTTTCTCATTCAGGAATTGAAGAATATGTGTCTATCACATTTGAGTCTTAAGTGGGCTTTTTTTAATACTTATATGTTTGAGTAATAAATCTGGGGTTCTGAGTTGGGAACCACAGAGTTTAGTTGGAGCATAATCAAATTTAAAAATATTTAGAGTTGAGAGTCCTCAGTGGTTGATACCTTTTAATGGCTAACTGAAAAGATGGTAACAAATTGCAAGCTTTCCAGACTACTCAGGTCTCTTCATCAGGATATTTTTCTATCTACTGGCTAACAAGGTACGAAGATACACATCTTTCCTAATCAAATTTAGACATTTGCTATTTTTAAAGAGTACTAATCAGCAAAAAAAGCCTATTGTATAAAAATAAAAAATATTATTACCGTATATACTCGAGTATGAGCTGAGATTTTCAACCCATTTTTTAGGGCTGAAAGTGCCCCTCTCGGCTTATACTCGAGTCATATACCAGGGGGTTGGCGGGGGAGGGGGAGTGCAGCTGTCGTATATACTTATACTCACCCCCTCCTGGCGCGGTCTCTGCAGCCCCTGCTCTTCACCCACGGTCTCCAGCGCCTGTGTTCAGCGGTCATGTGGTACCGCTCATTAAAGTCATGGATATACACATATTCATGACTTTAATGAGTGGTACCACGTGACCGCTGAAGTTAGGCATAGCTGCCGGAGACTGCGGGAGAAGAGCAGGGGCTGCAGAGACCGCGCCAGGAGGGGGTGAGTATAAGCGATAATCACCTGTCCCCGATCCACCGCTGCGCACTGCTGTGTCCTCGCGTTCTCTAGCTGTGAATGCTCAGGTCAGAGGGTGTGATGACGTGGTTAGTGCGCGCCGTGCCCTCTGCCTGAGCATTCACTGACAGAAGGACCCGGAAGACAGCGGCGCTCAGCGGTGGACCGGGGACAGGTGAATATTGCAGGTGCCGGGGCCTGAGAGAGTGATGACACCGGCACCTGTCCCCAATAGTGCGCCGGTGTCCCTGCCTGCTCAGGACACAGGCACCTGGCCCCCAGTGACGAGAGGTGAGTATGTCATTTTTTTTCATTTGCAGCTGCAACATAAGGAACCTATACTATCACATGGGGGCATAATCTATGGAGCATCTTGTGGGGCATAATACATGGAGCAGCATATGCGGCACAATACATGGGCAGCATATGGGCACAATACATGGGCAGCATATGAGGCACAATCTATGGAGCATCTTGTGGGGCATAATACATGGGGCAGCATATGGGGCACAATCCATGGGCAGCATATGGGGTAGAACATGGGGCACAATACATGGGCAGCATATGGGGCACAATCTATGGAGCATCTTGTGGGGCATAATACATGGGGCAGAATATGGGGCATAATACATGGGGCAGCATATGGGGCATAATACATGGGCAGCACATGGGGCATAATGCATGAGCAGCATATGGGGCATAATACATGGGCAGCATATGGGGCATAATCTATGGAGCATCATATGGGGGCATAATACATGGGGCAGTATATGGGGCACAATCTATGGAGCATCATGTGGGGCATAATACATGGGGCACAATCTATGGGGCAGCATATGGGGCATTAGATATGGGGCAGCATATAGGGCATAATCTGTGGAGCAGCATATGGGGCTCCTGATTCAATATGGCTATTCAAAAACATTTAACCTACTTTAATTTTACTTTTATTGGTATCTATTTTTATTTTTGAAATTTACCAGTAGCTGTCTCATTTTCCACCCTAGGCTTATACTCGAGTCGATAAGTTTTCCCAGTTTTTTGTGGCAAAATTAGGGGGGTCGGATTATACTCGACTATATACGGTATATTTGTGTGTTTATTTGTTTTAGATATTGACTTTCAAAGCATTCAGTATCTCTCTAAAAATGATTGATTTATATATCTAATTTTCAATGGAAGCGCACTGCCATCTTGTGGATGGCTTGGCATATCATTGATCACCTCTGCATCACGCATGCTTCTACTGCGCAGTAGCAGAAGAAACAGGAAATGTACTGCTGCTGCGGCCAGTATTATTTCATTAGATGTCTGTTCCCCTACCTCTGCACACTGCCTCAGTGCCCATTGTCATCCTGGTCTGTGCTCTGATTGGCATACTCTGAAACCGCAGCAGAGGGCAGAATAAGAGACATGGATGCTGAAGTGGTGCACAAAGGCAGGGAAAACCGATAAAGCACTTGCTCTTGGTGATTCTTCTCTTGAAGTGATGTCATTTGTGTACAAGATCAGTCCCTCGGCAGGTTCTCGGGCTTTGCAGGATCTTACTGCTTAGTACAGAGAGACCTCAAAGGGACTGATACTGTACACACGGCTGCCGGGGACATTACTTCAAAAGAAGAGTCATCTTTGTGCTCCGCTTCAAAGGAATCTGTGTGCAGGTCTTTGCTATGTAATTTGGCAGCAACATGATTCCAGCTATGTCACAGTTTTCTTTGCTGCAGATCTAGCAGAGCTCAATTGTTGAACTATGATAATGCCGCTCACACTGCAGCTTTCTGCATACATTGTATAGTGACAGAGAGCATCTGATCAATGCTGGGGGCGTGGTTGGACTAAGATGCATGAGGTCAGTTGTCCTGTAGTGATAATCTCCTGCTGATAATACATTGATTGTATTGAAACGACAAAACACAACCCAATAAGTGACACATCACTATAATCAGGGTTTCTGCTCCTACATTATGGTGTTCTCAAATTACATATCAAAAATCTGATGACAGATTCCCTTTCAGTATCCATGACTGTTACACTGCCCTCTGATGTGATTGGTATGAGAACAGGTTGACATGGATGGAC
>JARQOD010000005.1:471141197-471208241 GCA_033576555.1 Oophaga sylvatica
ATATGTTTGAGTAATAAATCTGGGGTTCTGAGTTGGGAACCACAGAGTTTAGTTGGAGCATAATCAAATTTAAAAATATTTAGAGTTGAGAGTCCTCAGTGGTTGATACCTTTTAATGGCTAACTGAAAAGATGGTAACAAATTGCAAGCTTTCGAGACTACTCAGGTCTCTTCATCAGGATATTTTTCTATCTACTGGCTAACACGGTACGAAGATACACATCTTTCCTAATCAAATTTAGACATTTGCTATTTTTAAAGAGTACTAATCAGCAAAAAAAGCCTATTGTATAAAAATAAAAAATATTATTACCGTATATACTCGAGTATGAGCTGAGATTTTCAACCCATTTTTTAGGGCTGAAAGTGCCCCTCTCGGCTTATACTCGAGTCATATACCAGGGGGTTGGCGGGGGAGGGGGAGTGCAGCTGTCGTATATACTTATACTCACCCCCTCCTGGCGCGGTCTCTGCAGCCCCTGCTCTTCACCCACGGTCTCCAGCGCCTGTGTTCAGCGGTCATGTGGTACCGCTCATTAAAGTCATGGATATACACATATTCATGACTTTAATGAGTGGTACCACGTGACCGCTGAAGTTAGGCATAGCTGCCGGAGACTGCGGGAGAAGAGCAGGGGCTGCAGAGACCGCGCCAGGAGGGGTGAGTATAAGCGATAATCACCTGTCCCCGATCCACCGCTGCGCACTGCTGTGTCCTCGCGTTCTCTAGCTGTGAATGCTCAGGTCAGAGGGTGTGATGACGTGGTTAGTGCGCGCCGTGCCCTCTGCCTGAGCATTCACTGACAGAAGGACCCGGAAGACAGCGGCGCTCAGCGGTGGACCGGGACAGGTGAATATTGCAGGTACCGGGGCCTGAGAGAGTGATGACACCGGCACCTGTCCCCAATAGTGCGCCGGTGTCCCTGCCTGCTCAGGACACAGGCACCTGGCCCCCAGTGACGAGAGGTGAGTATGTCATTTTTTTTCATTTGCAGCTGCAACATAAGGAACCTATACCACACATGGGGGCATAATCTATGGAGCATCTTGTGGGGCATAATACATGGAGCAGCATATGCGGCACAATACATGGGCAGCATATGGGCACAATACATGGGCAGCATATGAGGCACAATCTATGGAGCATCTTGTGGGGCATAATACATGGGGCAGCATATGGGGCACAATCCATGGGCAGCATATGGGGTAGAACATGGGGCACAATACATGGGCAGCATATGGGGCACAATCTATGGAGCATCTTGTGGGGCATAATACATGGGGCAGAATATGGGGCATAATACATGGGGCAGCATATGGGGCATAATACATGGGCAGCACATGGGGCATAATGCATGAGCAGCATATGGGGCATAATACATGGGCAGCATATGGGGCATAATCTATGGAGCATCATATGGGGGCATAATACATGGGGCAGTATATGGGGCACAATCTATGGAGCATCATGTGGGGCATAATACATGGGGCACAATCTATGGGGCAGCATATGGGGCATTAGATATGGGGCAGCATATAGGGCATAATCTGTGGAGCAGCATATGGGCTCCTGATTCAATATGGCTATTCAAAAACATTTAACCTACTTTAATTTTACTTTTATTGGTATCTATTTTTATTTTTGAAATTTACCAGTAGCTGTCTCATTTTCCACCCTAGGCTTATACTCGAGTCGATAAGTTTTCCCAGTTTTTTGTGGCAAAATTAGGGGGTCGGATTATACTCGACTATATACGGTATATTTGTGTGTTTATTTGTTTTAGATATTGACTTTCAAAGCATTCAGTATCTCTCTAAAAATGATTGATTTATATATCTAATTTTCAATGGAAGCGCACTGCCATCTTGTGGATGGCTTGGCATATCATTGATCACCTCTGCATCACGCATGCTTCTACTGCGCAGTAGCAGAAGAAACAGGAAATGTACTGCTGCTGCGGCCAGTATTATTTCATTAGATGTCTGTTCCCCTACCTCTGCGCACTGCCTCAGTGCTCACCATTGTCATCCTGGTCTGTGCTCTGATTGGCATACTCTGAAACCGCAGCAGAGGGCAGAATAAGAGACATGGATGCTGAAGTGGTGCACAAAGGCAGGGAAAACCGATAAAGCACTTGCTCTTGGTGATTCTTCTCTTGAAGTGATGTCATTTGTGTACAAGATCAGTCCCTCGGCAGGTTCTCGGGCTTTGCAGGATCTTACTGCTTAGTACAGAGAGACCTCAAAGGGACTGATACTGTACACACGGCTGCCGGGGACATTACTTCAAAAGAAGAGTCATCTTTGTGCTCCGCTTCAAAGGAATCTGTGTGCAGGTCTTTGCTATGTAATTTGGCAGCAACATGATTCCAGCTATGTCACAGTTTTCTTTGCTGCAGATCTAGCAGAGCTCAATTGTTGAACTGTGATAATGCCGCTCACACTGCAGCTTTCTTCATACATTGTATAGTGACAGAGAGCATCTGATCAATGCTGGGGGCGTGGTTGGACTAAGATGCATTAGGTCAGTTGTCCTGTAGTGATAATCTCCTGCTGATAATACATTGATTGTATTGAAACGACAAAACACAACCCAATAAGTGACACATCACTATAATCAGGGTTTCTGCTCCTACATTATGGTGTTCTCAAATTACATATCAAAAATCTGATGACAGATTCCCTTTCAGTATCCATGACTGTTACACTGCCCTCTGATGTGATTGGTATGAGAACAGGTTGACATGGATGGACACTGAAGCAGTGCGCAGAGGCAGAGACCACACATCTAAGGCCGGGGTCAGACATGCGAGAAACTCGCATGACTCTCGCATGGCAATACCCGGCACTCGGACAGGAGCGTGCAGCTGCATGTATTTCTATGCAGCCTCACACTCCGGTCCCGAATGCCGGCCGCAGTGCCGAGTAACAACATGCGAGACTCGTGCGAGTTTCTCTCATGTCTGACCCCATCCTTATACTATCTTGAGCAGCAGCTTCACACCACAATGCTAAACACGATCTTACTTTTGCTGCTGTGGAGTGACGTAGTGCTGTTCAGAATGCTGAGAACTGATGGCAACTTTCTCCAAATAGTCCTATTTTACCATGTCAGTGCCTTTCGCTTGGTATGCAAATGCCTTTACCTACTCATTTTTTAATGAATTAATTATATTTAGAAAAGCTTTTTATTTTTTATGAGCAATTTAGTAAAATAATAAAAAGGAGGTGTATTTCTTGATGATAGGTACTCTTTTAAAACAACCTGTTTTGTAAAAAAAAACGTAATTAACCTACAGGTATGGGGTTAATCTGCACGGTAATAGCATTTAGAAGCCTTGTGTCCGGTGCACTGAAAGCCCTGCTGCCAGAAAGTAATGGAGCACTGGCCAGAGTGTCTTCAGTCTCCTCTCAATACATAGTGAGCATAGTGACTGACAGCCAGCCAGCCCTGTACTGAGACACTGCGGAGCCGGCTGCCAGTCAGTGCCAGGGGCGTGGTTACAGCCACCGCTCACTATGTTCTGAACGGTGACTGAAGCCGAGCTGGCCACATCTCCATAACTGAAAGCCCGAGGCTGCACGGAGAAATAAAGTTAATTTCCTCTCGGTAGCAAGAATTTCAGTACAGCGACCACAAGGCTTCTGAACCTTATTAACTTGGAGATGAACCTCATATATGCGGGTTAATAGCATTTTTTTCATATGACTAGACCTCTTCTGGGTGCTTCTCACCAGCCTCATCATCCAGTTTACAAATATATTCCTTCCTACTCTGTTACAAATCACTTATTAACCAATGCAACTCGACTAGAGATGCTGAAGAAATACAGAATCTGACACCACTAGTTGTCTGGCTGTATAGAAACACTGGAGCTTCCATAACAAATGGTTATATTTGTTATACTGACATTTCCTTTTTGTGTCGAGTATTGTTTACAACTGCAATAAACCAGCAAATAATATACTTTTACAATACAAGGTGGAAAATATGAAGATCAAACTTTGTCTAGTCAGATATGACTCACAGTAAAGGGTATGCCACACTAAACAGCGTCGCTAACGAGATCGCTAAAATACGTCACTATTTAGCGATCTTGTTCGTGACGCTAACGTGTGTGGCATGTAGCAACGACGTGGCCCCTGCTGTGATCTCGCTGATCGTTCACTAGAGTTCTGGACCGTATTTAGATCGTTGGCGTCCCGCTGGTGAGCCTATATCGCTGTGTCTGGCACCTTTTGTGAGCGATGTGCGCTGTTTTTTACATCGCAATGACCGTTAAAGTCGTTAATGAGATCGCTAACCGCTTATGCGTCGTTAACGAGATCACTAAGTGTGGCAGCTACTAGCGACATTAAAACGATCACAAAAACGATCTCATTAGCTTGCGTCATTATTGAGATCGCTAACGAGATCACTAAGTGTGGCAGTACCTTAAGACCCTCGGGCGGTATGATTTCATTCCATCTTGATAATAACTTGCCAGTTGCTACATCTTGATCTTCATTGATGTTACACCAAGTTGTTAGGATTTAAAGATATAATTCATGACAGAGCAATCATGCTGGGAAACAGATACACTTTCTGGGATTTTATAATCATTTGCAAATGTTTCATACTTTTCAAACTCATCATATTACACCTATGACAATATACAGTGGTCTGAAAAAGTGTTTGCCCCCTTGCTGATTTCCTATTCTTTTGCATGTTTGTCACACTTAAATGTTCAGATCACCAAACAAATGTAAATATAAGACAAAGATAACACAAGCAGACACAAAAGACAGTTTTAAAATGAAGGTCTTTATTATTAAGGGGAAAAGAAATCCAAACCTACATTTCTGCTGCAATGTCGAATGAAAAAATAAAAATAAATCTGAGATGAGATTGCCAATAATGAACTGTGCTGGTATAGTGCCGGCCGGTCACTGTTCTACTAGCATATGTTCAAACAAACTGATGTCAGTGTTCAGTACAGACACTTCAAAGTGTTCATTCTTCCAACTCATCTCTGCGCCTGCAGTCCATGGCAGTGCTTATATAGGTCTCATCTCAGGTATTGATCTTACATTTTTTTTAATCTTTATCAAGAAGCGAACAGTTCTATCTCACTATTAAGACCTATTAGCCTCAATGTATTTAATGTGAAGATCCACTTGCTTTCAGCTTTGGACATCTGTTTTATAAAATCTCCCCCCTCCAATGTTTTTCCACCTTTTCCATGCCCCAAAAATAGCTTCCCACTGTGTTTCCATTGAGTGCCCATTTATAATGCTGTGATTGGTGGTACCAGTGAACTTTCTGTTAATATTATAGGTATGTTCCTTCAATCGCACTCTCAGTTCTCGTTTAGTCCTCTTACCTATATAATGTTTTGGAATAGTACATCAGCTGGCAGTATCCCCCGCTTTGAGGTGGGCTCCGGCGGTGAGCCCACCTCAAAGCCACGACATGTCAGCTGTTATAAACTGATCTATGCATCACCTCTATGTAGCAGAGGCGATCGTGCTATGGCAGCTTCTAGCCTCCTGTGGAGCCTATTGAATCATGCCAAAAGTAAAAGTGTTTAAAAATGTAAAAAAAACATAAAAGTTTAAATCACCCCCCTTTCGCCCCAATCAAAATAAAACAATAAAAAAAAATCAAACATACACATATTAGGTATCGCCATGTGCAGAATCGCCCGATCTATCAATAAGAAAGGATTAACTTGATCACTAAACAGCGTAGCGAGAAAAAAAATCAAAACGCCAGAATTACGTTTTTTTGGTCGCCGCGACATTGCATTAAAATGCAATAACGGGCGATCAAAAGAACGGATCTTCACAAAAGTGGTGTCATTAAAAATGTCAGCTCGGCATGCAAAAAATAAGCCATCACCAGACCCGAGAACACGAAAAATGGAGACGCCACGTGTCTCGGAAAATTGCCCTTTTTTTTTTTTTAGCAAACTTTGGAATTTTTTTTTACCACTTATATAAAACAGAACCTAGACATGTTTGGTGTCTATGAACTTGTAATAATCTGGAGAATCATAATGGAAGGTCAGGTTTAGCATTTAGTGAACCTTGCAAAAAAGCCAAACAAAAAACAAGTGTGGAATTGCACTTTTTTTGCAATTTCACCGCACTTGGAATTTTTTTCCTGTTTTCAAGTACACTATATGGTAAAACCAATGGAGTTGTTCAAAGGTACAACTTGTCCTGCAAAAAATAAGCCTTCACATGGCCATATTGACGGAAAGGTAAAAAAGTTATGGCTCTGGAAAGAAGGGGAGCGAAAAACGAAAACGCAAAACTGAACAAAGCTGAGGCGGTTAAGGGGTTAAAAGTGTATATTGGGTTGCACTTTCCTGTTGCTTTACATATTGTGCAATTTTTGCAGGGGAAGAAACCTTCCTTCCATCTTACATTACATATGGCATGTTTACCTCTCACCACTGTTGGTACTATTTAACTCACCAGATTGTTAGCGCTTTTAAAGATGAAACTGGGTTTGGGCAGAATTAAGTCCCTTATTATTTTATCTCCCTGCAGATAATTAGAACCTTAAACATAATGTTTGTTCCTGTCTCTTTTTTGGTACATGTGTAGTTAGCAGTGATTCTCTAGATATATTTTCCAGTTTTTTTTTTCACTCGGTCTCGTATTATTATATCCCTTTTGAACAAATGTTTCTATATTTTTTTGAGATTGTTCTTCTTTACAATCTTCCTGCTTTGTGCAATTTCTTTTCATTGGGATTAGCTGTCTCTTTGGAATATTTTCAAGCCATGCTAGTAGGTGGCAACTGTCTCTCTGGATGTAGCCATTACCATCTGTTGGCTTACTGTATGTTTTTGTGGCCAGATTGTTACCATCCACAAATATAGTGATATCTAAAAAAAAAAACGTGGTACTGATGGTAGATGTAAAAATAGATTCAAATAATTTTTATTTACATCATTTATCTTTCACAATTGGTGCAGAATCCAACCAGAGCAGCACTTTTGGACCTAATACTATCTAGTAGATCTGAGAGAATAACAAATCTGTAGGTCGTCATTGATCTAGGAAATAGCGACCACAATATTGTACAGTTTCACTTGTCTTCGCTAGGGGGACTTCTCAAGGAGTCACAAAAACACTGAACTTTTTAGGAAGGCAAAGTTTGACCAGATCAGAGATGCCGTTAATCTGGTTGACTGGGACAATGTCCTCAGAAATAAGAATACAGAGAATAAATGGGAAATGTTTAAGCACATCACAAATAGGCACTGTAAGCGGTTTATACCTTGTGGGAATAAAAGGACAAGAAATAGGAAAAACTCAATGTGGCTAAATAAAGAAGTAAGAGGGGCAATTAGCATTAAAAAGAAAGCATTTAAACTACTAAAGCAGGATTGCACCGTTGAAGCTCTAAAAAACTATAGGGAGAAAAATACTTCATCTAAAAAACTTATTAAAGCTGCCAAAAAGGAAACAGAGAAGCACATTGCTAAGGAGAGTAAAAGTAATCTCAAACTGTTCAGCTATATCAATAATAAAAGAATCAAAAGTGAAAGTGTAGGCCCCTTAAAAAATTGTGAGGAAAGAATGGTTGTAGATGACGAGGAAAAAGCTAATCTATTAAACACCTTCATCTCCACGGTATTCACAGTGGAAAATAAAATGCTAGGTGAAATGCTGAGAGATAAAGAAAACCCTATATTAAGGGTCACCAATCTAACCCAAGAAGAGGTGCGAAACCGGCTAAATAAGATTAAATTAGATAAATCTGCGGGTCCGGATGGCATACACCGACGAGTACTAAAAGAACTAAGTAATGTAATAGACAAACCATTATTTCTTATATTTCGGGACTCTATAGCAACCGGGTCTGTTCCACAGGACTGGCGCATAGCAAATGTGGTACCAATATTCAAAAAGGGCTCTAAAAGTGAACCTGGAAATTACAGGCCAGTAAGTCTAACTCTATTGTCGGTAAAATATTTGAAGGGTTTCTGAGGGATGTTATTCTGGATTATCTCAATGAGAATAACTGTGTAACTCCATATCAACATGGGTTTATGAGGAATCACTCCTGTCAAACCAATCTAATCCCTTTTTATGAAGATGTAGACTGGACCAAGGAGAGTCATTGGACGTGGTATATCTTGATTTTTCCAAAGCGTTTCATACCGTGCCACAGAAGAGGTTGGTACACAAAATGAGAATGCTGGGTTTGGGGGAAAATGTGTGTAAATGGGTAAGTAACTGGCATTTTTTTTAATTTTACAAGGGTAACAGTAATAAATGGACCCCAAAATTTGCTGTGCAATTTATCCTGAGCATGTCAATACTCCCTATGTGGGGGAAAACCACTGTTTAGGTGCATGCCAGGGCTCGGAAAAGAAGGAGCACTGTTTGACTTTTTGAATGTAAAACTTGCTGGAATAATTAGCAGACATCATGTTGCTTTTGGAGAACCCTTAATGTGCCTAAACATTGGCGACCCCCTGTGAAGACACAGGGGTCAGCGGCAGTGGCGTTGCTAGGGCTGGTGTCACCCGGTGCGGTATAAAATGGTGTCACCCCCCCAAACAATCATTTTTTAGCCATATAACAAGAAATATGTTGGAAGAAATCTAAGTTACTGCTTCTTAACCAAAAAAATAAAGTTTTTTTTTAAGTTCAACCTTTACTGCATAAGCATTTTTGCAACAGGAGGAAAAAAATATAAATAATTAAATAACACAAAATTGAACAGGAACAAATAAATAAATAATTAAATAACACAAAATTGAACAAGAACAAGTATAAGTGCACTTAAAGAACATCTCAGTTAATTCAGAACTTTGCTTTTCTGGCTTTCAAAGCTGCAAAACTGTTAACTACTTCATCAAAATCAATGGTTTGCACTAATTCACTTTCAACTGACAACAGTGCAAGATCGGAAAGCTGAGATTGTGCCATTGTAGATCTTAGATAATTTTTGATTAGTTTAAGCTTTGAAAAGCTCCTCTTGCATGACGCCACAGATACACAGTTTGTAAGAAATAATTTCAGACAAAGTGAAAGGTGCGGGAGAGATTCAATAAAATCCCATTCAGCTATGAAGGTCAAAACTTGTAAAGCTGCCCAATCTGTGACTTCTTCTAGGTCCATCTTTGCTGCTGTTAGGTATCTTCTTAACCTTGGTATCTCCAGTAACAGTTCACTCTCGGATACCTCATCATAGAAATTGGTCAGTTTTGGAATAGACGCCTTTAATTCTTCTTCAGAGGCAGATATGAGACTTTTTGCTTGAACAGCCTCAAACATGTCTGCTACTTCCATGATGGCTCTTAATCTGGTCTGGAGTTCCGAATGAAAGCGATCGATGCACTCAAACATTGCCCTCTTATTTTCCTCTTGGAGACTTGTGCTTCCAGCATCTCTTGCCAGGTCCCCTGCCATCCTCTTCTTGAACCTGGCTCTTCTCTCTACTGCAATTCCATATTCATTAGCTTTTAAAAGCGCCTGCTGAATTGAATTTTTGACTAGGTGACTGCGCTCCTCACACAGAAAAAGTCTTAGTGCCTCAAGCTTTGTCACCACTTTATCAAGACTTAAGCCCTTAGTCTGCAGGTACTGCTGTGCATCATCAACGTCCCTCAGTACACCAGACCAGAAGTGCAGGTAGCATAGAAAAGTAAAGTCACAGACAGCAGGTAGAAGACCTTGTGCTGCTCCTCTTGTGTCCATATTTTCGCATGGTTCACAAAGAGCTTCAAGTGCTGACACAAACATGTCAAACTTTTCTTTTACTGGCTTAACTGCAGCATGATGAGCACTCCAGCGTGTTGTGGAGAGTCTTTTTACTGACACTCCAGTATGCTCAATTAACACATCTCATCGATGGGTGGAAGCAGCAAAAAAAGAAAACATTGTCTGCAGCGTTCCAAAAAAGGTCACACAAGATGCATTTTCAGCAAAAGAGTGCTGACCACACAAGTTAAGGGAATGGTCCACACATCCATTAAAAATAGGCTTCCTGTTTGTACACCTCCATGGATTCCAGCCATAGTAGCAGCATTATTATAACCCTGAGAGCGGCACATCATGATATCTAGTCCATCACTTTCTAGTTTTTTAAGAATGTCAGAACTGAGGTCAGCAGCTTTTTTCCCTTTTAAAGGGAAAAATCCTAAAAATACTTCTTTTACCTCAACTTTCCTGTTGGTGATATGTACATATCTGATCACTTCAGACATCTGATCAGTATGTGATACATCAGGTGTGCTGTCAAACATGATGCCAAAGTACTTTGCAGACTTTATGTCTTTTACAATCTTCTCCTTCACATAATTTGCCAGGACACTTATAAACTCATTCTGAGTTTGTGGAGAAAGATAGGAGACAGACACGTTAAGTTTACAGGTGTGCCGCTTTAACCTAATTAGGTGTTCTTTCAGTACTGGGTCATACTTGGAAAGCATCTCAACCATCTCAAGAAAGTTCCCTTTATTCAATGAAGACTCATCTTCCTTGTGGCCTCGAAATGCCAGATTCTGCTTGGCAAGAAACAATGTGATGTCAAGCAATCTGTGCAAAATGTCCCTCCACTTTTTCTTCTCAGTCTCCATCCTAGAAATAGTTTGGGCACCAATGGTTTTGTGCAGCCTCAGTCCTGCTTCCAAAGTTTTCCCCTTTTCCAGGCAGTGTAAGTGCTCTACAGGTGTCTCATGATTATATACTTTTGGGCTCAGTTTCCACCACTTCTGAAACCCAGTGACAAATTTGGATGTTGTATCTGTAGTACAGACTGCAAAGAGTCGGCAACAAAAGCAATATAAATTCCTACTGACAGGTGAGTAAACCATCCATGTCCTCAGAATTTTCTCTCCGTTTGGCATGACCTTATAAAACCATACTTTAGAAAGTTGACGCACTTCTCCCTTTGCTGCAGCTTTAGCATCAGGCCTTTTTGTGACACTAAAAGGGCCATCTTTGTTCTGGAAAGAAGCACTTCCTCTTTTCACAATTTCTACCCGAAAAAGATCTGGAACTGGTATCTCCCAGAAGGACACATCAGATAACGTTTGCAGATCTTTCTCCTTGACTGCACTCATCTCTTTCATAGTATCAAGACTATGGCTTGAGTCACTTTCAGCACTCTCTTCTGCTTCAGATTCTGTTATTTCCATTCCTTGCTCTTCTGCATGAAGTTCTTTTGTTTCCCCTCCTTGCTCTTCTTCAGATTCTGCCATTTCCACTTCTTGCTCCTCTGCAGAAAGCTTTCTGGAAAACGCTTCAGAAGACTCGGCTTGTACAATTGGCACAGTGTCTTTTGATGAACCCTGGCCATCATCTTGTGTTTTCACATATTTGAGCATGGATCCAGCAAGGGTTTTGATTGATTCAATTTTTGCCTCTTTTGCTTTTCTTTGCTGGTATCCACTTGGCCTCTTTAATTTATGCACTCCATGTGGCATGGTGGAATGTTCCCTTAGCAATTCAGACTTTGCTTTCCGAGACCCAAAGGAAGAAAAGAGGACATAATGAAAACATAGGATTTGGATTTGTTTCTTGTACTTCTTATATGTTGCTAATGGTATGAATAGACTGGTTTCCCAGTTTGTAAATTTCTTATTAGTTAGATGCCTCATCTATTTATTTGGTCCCTTAGTAATACTGCACACATATGCCCCTTCATAATACTGCACACATAGCGCCCCTTCATAATACTGCACACATAGGCCCCTGTGCGCGCGCAAAACATACGCAGCAGTTTGTGCATGTGTGTATAGGCCCATTGAAAACAATGGGACCTATTCCATTGCATATTGTGCACACACAATTGCGCTCGCAATATGCAATGAAATACGCACGTGTGAATTAGCCCTGACAGACAGCTGAGCTTAGCTAAGAGGGGACTGGGAGGAGGAAGTGGCCCCAGACTCACCTCTTTGGCACTGTAACTGGCTGGCTGTTCCGGTCCACCGTCGGGTCGCACACGCTCTCATTCGCCGCCTGGGACTGGAGGAGACTGGAGGGAGGCAGTCCCTCATCATATCCCTATATACTGTCCTCTCCCCTCATCATATCCCCCATATACTGTCCTCTCTCCTCATCATATCCCTCATATACTGTTCTCTCCCCTCATCTTATCCCCATATACTGTCTTCTCCTCTCATCATATCCCCCATATACTGTCCTCTCTCCTCATCATATCCCTATATACTGTCCTCTCCCCTCATCATATCCCCCCTATACTGTCCTCTCCCCTCATCATATCCCTCATATACTGTTCTCTCCCCTCATCTTATCCCCATATACTGTCCATAGCAGCCCCATAATAATGCTGCACACATAGCATCCCTTATGCTGCGCATATATGGCCCTTCTTTATACTGCCACCCATAGTGACCCCCATAGTCATGCTGCTGCACATATATGGCCCATGATCGTACTGTCACAAATAGCGCCCCTCCATAGTCATGCTGCTGCACATATATGACCCATGATCGTACTGCCACCCATAGCGACCCCTATAGTAATGCTGCTGCACATATATGGCCCATGATCGTACTGCCATCCATAGCGACCCCCAGTCATGCTGCTGGCTTGCACACATATGGCCCCCCTTATCACACTGCCACCCATAGCGACCCCCAGTAATGCTGCTGGCCTGCACAGTGCACACATATGGCCCCCCCCATACTGCCACCCATAGTGACCCCCAGTCATGCTGCTGGCATGCACACATATGGCCCCTTATCATACTGCCACCCATAGCGACCCCCAGTCATGCTGCTGGCCTGCACAGTGCACACATATGGCCCCCCCCTATCATACTGCCACCCATAGCGCTCCTCTCTGTGCAGTGAATAATAAAAAAAAAACACTCTTTACTCTGATTATAATACATCCCCAGCTTTATACACCCCTCACCTGGGGCTGGGACTGGAGCGAGGAGACTGTCTGGAGGGAGGCAGAGGGAGTGACGTCACGGGGAGCGCGCCGGCTCTTCACTCCTCTCCCACTGTCTGTAGCCGGCGCGCTCCGCCTCCTAAGGCAGCAGCAAGCAATGCCTGCTGCTCTGCTCTCACCAGCCGGTCACCGTCTCAGCTCAGCTGATCGCGCCCGCAGCAGGAGTAGCGCGATCAGCTGAGACCGGCTGGTGGTGTCACCCCAAGCAGAGGTGTCATCACCCGGTGCGGCCCGCACCCCCCGCACCCGGGTCGCTACGCCACTGGTCAGCGGGTGCTCTGGTCCGCTAGCTCAAACTGCATGTACCAGGGATCATCCCACTGAACGCCTGCTCTCTTTTTACCATGGCATAATACTACTCAGACAACACATAGTGAGTGCAGACTAGTGTGGCAATACTTTATTGAACCACTAAACAGGCAAATAACACATAGAACAGTCCCGGCAAAATATCCAAGATGGTGAAAATTACAGAGTATCACCCTTCTGCTGACTTGTCAGTATTAGAGCCTCTTCCAGTGCTGACTACCCCCACCTGTGGCATGCACAGAGAAGAGGTAGCGACAAGCTTAAGAAGCTGACAGTCCATTGAGGTATAAGGCCAGGTGACCAGAGGGTCACAACCTGGTTTCTCCGAACATCTCCATGCAGCCAAGTGACCGGTGGTACCCATTCCTGGCTTTCACAAGCAAATCCATGGGGCTCAGGTGACTGTGGGTCAAAATCCTGACTACCCCAAACATATCTATGGGTTCAGTGATGGTCAGTGGAGCATATTTCAGCAGGGGCTGTGGTCTCCTAAACATACATCCTGTACAATGTCAAATTTATGTCCCTCGTGATGGAGCCATGATCTGGCAGCTATCCTACAGAGTGTTCCTGGCTTTGGTTTTGTAAAGTTTCTCTGGTTTTTTGGATCTCTGGATCTCTTGGTGGTCTAGATGTCTTGGCCATCTGGTTGTATATTGTTAGAGGTATATCTCACTTATATAGCTCACAACTGTTGTCCTTCAAGCCAGCATCCAGAGGTTAAAAGGAAGATATGATGAGGTTAACTTGCATTGTTTGACTATTTAATTAATTTGCATAGTTTTTACTCCTCTGTTTTGCGAGTCAACAAGCCACAGGACCCACACAAAGGTAATTCAACATATTAAGTAAGCATCCATTGTTCAATGACCCTGCATCACTGCCTTGCAAAGATATCAGACAGGAAGTTGTAGGAGCTGATATAAGAGGCAAACATTAGCCATTCAAATGATCAAAAAATCAATGTTTAAGATTCATATGGTAACAGCATATGGTTCTTGACCAACTAAAACAGAAACGCACAAATTCAAAAGTCAACATATAGATAACAGTCTATTCCTCCTGGCTTACTGAAAATAGATGTCTGGTTAATTAAGATAAAATGCTGTGTCGTCACACCCCCACAAGTGACACCATTTTGGAAACTAGACATGAGCCGCCCAGCAGGGCTGTGGGGTACTCGGCACCGAGCCCGTTGACTTCTATGGGGGATGTCACGTCAGCCACGGCTCGGTCTGTGGCCCTGGGCGCTGACCAAAAAGGGAATATTTACAGGGGATTATTGTTCGTATGATTATTCGTGACGCCACCTGTAGTACCTGGTCAGGGTGACCAGAGCTGCTGTGCAGGTCCTCTGGAAGGGATGGTGTTGTGCAGCTAGATGATAAGCCTCCTACAGGTGAGGCTGTGTCCTTCCAGGGCAGGTAGATATGGTAGTGCAGGAATGGTGCTTGCGATGTAGCAGAGGGGAGTGTGCGACGCTGAAATAACTCTAGGAAACAGTCCAAGTGCAGTTCAGGGTTTTTACTCACAGTCTATCTGCAGTACAGGTGCCCGCTTAGCACTGTGTCCTCCAGGTAGGTGGTCCAGCAACCCTCAGGTAGATTGGTAGCACTTCCCAAGACTCCCGTTCAATGTGTTCCTTTCTGGCCTTCTATCTCTCTCTCTGTGCTATTACTCCTTACTTCCATGCACCTTCACCAGATCAGAGCTCTCAGACGAAGGGAGCTGTGAGCCCTTTCGGTAAACAGATCAATACTATATCTGCACGTACTTGACCCCGTAATGCTGCCTTCCGGTAGAGATGCTGGTGGTATCGCAATGGCCCGTGAAGTGACCACCGCTGTCGGCTTTACTACAAAAAGCAGATGACTGACATATCACATGCAAATAATAAATATACGTTCTATAAAGAAAAAAATCTAAACCATATACATGTGAATTTTGGACCTAGTAGAAGACTGACTGTACCTGATACACAAATGCCACACGAACCACAGTTATGTAGTCTAAGATAACATCTTTATTAGTATAAAAAGACATAACAAGATAAAATTGACCATAGGGAATTGGAACAGGAAAAAGTGAACAACGATGACCACAATTACTAAAGCAGTAGAAATAGCACGGGCCAGACAGCAACAAATACACACACAATGTATATAGATGATATAGATCTTAAATATACAAGAATGGTAATAAGAGGTAAAATGCAAGGACAAGAAGTCAGGCTATAGTGGTTGTGACAATGAGCAAATACAACAGCAGGATAATAATGAGGATATTAGTATAATACAGAGATCAGCTGATGTCCTTCTGCACCGGGGACAAGTAATGATACAATTATATAGCAATAAATAACCTATGCCTAAACATAGGCTAGTATAATATAAATTAATCAGTCCCGTATAGGGTGGAAAGGATAGTGTGCAAGATATTAACCAAAAAGCAAAAAACCATACAGCCTGAACTTCAAGTCAGTGCACATGTCAGGAGAAAATCACAGCATGTTAACAGAAGGAGAACAGTACATCAGTATGTCCCTGACATCCAAAGTCGCGCTGAATAACAGCAGCTCAATCATAACATCAGCGCCATAGATGGCTATAGTATATTACCTCAAGTGTGGGTATATGAGCATCCAGGACCCACCCCAACGCGCGTTTCGGAGCCAAGAAGCTCCTTCCTCAGGGGGCGTGTGTAGAGTCAGAGAGCGCTTCCATTTGTACCGACACCGCCGGAAATGTGGCTGTGACGCTACTCAGGTGCCTCCCAAACTAGGCGCCTCCCAATGCAGCGACACCCATGACGCTGCATCAGGACCAATAGAAGGAAGGGATGGTAGTAAACAGTGCGCGCATGCGCACTAAGATAAAAGAAACAAGCGCCGTCATTTTGGAACAGGGCACAGACAGGACATATAAACAATACCAAAAGGGATATAAAAATAACGATGCCAGTAACCGGACACACATGTCACAATGTCGATGAGCAGAGTGCAGTCCAATGTGGGGCCCCACATGGACAGTCTTGCGCAGGACATTGAACACGCTGACCGTAGGTATCGTATAGACAAATAAGAAAATATATGTCATGTGACCCATATGAAATAATAAACACAAGCAACAAAACCCAAACAACACAAAAACACCAAATAAAAAATGTTAAATAGATAGTAATACAAGAGAAAAAATAAATACACACATATGAAATGCATGCAAAAACTAATAAAGAAGAAAAATAGAAGAAAAATAATAATATATACATGATACATTACATAATACAGTGTTAATGTATCCCAGAAATTATAGAAGCGTACACCCATACTACTAAATAAGACAACAGTCCATTATCAGCGTAGCATCCAATAAGGCTCCTGCGCATACTTCCAAATAGAGGTTGCTTGTGGACTAGAAGGCATGGAAAGCAGAATATCCAACGAAAGACTAAAAATATATAAAATAGAGAACAAATGAGAACAAGATAAATGAAACAGCTAATAGATAATTGCCGACAACAACAGAGATGGAAGATCACAAAAATGGGACGAAAGATAGGTTTTCATTTAGCCCATCTGGAACCATAGTACTTAGGGTCCAGATCCACCTAGTTTCCATTTGGGACAATCTCTTAGATAAATTGCCACCTCTTATATTAATGTTCAGGAGGTCAATACCCCGCACCCTAAGGAGTGTCCCATCACTTTGATGATGTTCCCTAAAGTGTCTAGGTAATGTCTTCAGGGAGGATATGTCCGTGCAGGAGGATGCCGCCTGTATGCCTAGAACGTGCTCTCTAATGCGCACTTTTAACTGTCTTGTAGTGAGTCCTATGTAAATTAGGCCACACGGACAGGTGGCATAATATATAACATAACGAGAGACACACGTAATTCTCTGCTTAATAGCAAATGTCAAGTCGCCTTTAGCATTGCTAAAGCGTGTACATCGCTCAATGTTAGGGCAGGCGACACACCTCCCGCACGGAACACATCCACCCATATTAGACACTGAGCTGAGAAAATGAGGAGGAGCTGAAGCTGTATAGTGACTGCGGACAAGCCGGTCACGCAGGTTTTACTAGCAGAGCCTGAAGCTTTCCCGCTAGTCTAGGGCCCGTGCCCCGTGTTGGCCTGGTCCCTCTAATCCTAGAATGGGCTACAGCTTCAATCACTGTCTCTGCCCAGCACCCTCTCGCTCTTCTTCAGCAGATGCTTCCAGAGATCTACTCCTGCGAAGCCACAGTCCAAGACTGGCTGCTCTCTAATCTAAAATGCAGCCTAAGTGCTGCCTAAGCTCCACCCACCCAGCTATACACCCTTTCCTAACCAGGCAGAGTCAGACCATCCTCCCTAAGGGTCCGTGCGAATACTCAGCTGGCATGGTGTGTTGGATGCGGTGTTGGAGTCCGAGGAGTGCTTCCCCCTTACCTGAGAGTCAGATCTCTCACTTCTGAGTGAGATGCAACTTCTCTGTGGCGACTGGACCCTCAGGGCGCAACAGACACCTCTGGGAACTTATCTAGATGTGTGCTAAACACCTTGAACCCTCAGGTGCTTTACAGAAGTTTATAATGTTGAGTGTTGTGAATAAGCTGGATGCGGCTTCTGAGCTGGGGCTCCCTCCGGTGGTTGCTGAGGGTAATGAACTGATTGCTGAATGGCCTTCAGCTGGTGCTGAACGGTAGGATATAAGTGGCCTAAGTTCCCAGCAGCCTTGCCTGTTATCAATTGTTCCTGCTGGTCTTGCTTGAAGCACTGCTAGGTTCCTGCTCTCCTTCAGATAAGTGTTAGCTGTTTTTTTTCCCTGTTTGATTTTCTTTGCTGGTTTGCTGCTTGCAGTGGACTGCAGCCTGTCCCCTTTTGGGGATTTGGCACTGCAATTGTGCTCCGTTTTTGTCTGCACTTTTGCTTTGCTCCTTTGTTACTTTTTATTTGCTGAATAGCGTTTGTTACACCAGGTTTTTTGGCAATCAGAAGTGTTGGTATTTTTTAGGGTTTTTGTTGGATTGCAGTCAGAATTCTTTCCTGTACTTTTCTGTCTAGACAGATTGGACCCCAGCGTTTACTCATTCTATTTTCTGTCTGTGTCCGTGTTTCTTCTTGTCTAACCGCCATTACATGTTTGGGGGCTTCCTATTTTCTTTGGGGATCTGCTCCGGGGCAGATAGCTTTCATCTTTCTGCCTTTAGGTGTAGTTATCTCCCAGGCTGTGACGAGGCGTCTAGGATCAACGTAGGAACGCTCCACGGCTACCTCTAGTTGTGTGGTTAGTTCAGGGTACTGCAATCCAATAGGTTCCAGCCTCTCTGGTGTATTACCGTTTTTGCTATTTCTCCTCAGTTACCGAAACATAACAGTATAACCGGCCTAAAGAACTGAAAATTGTATGGTATTCACAGAAGGGGAAAATAGTAATAAGGAAACTCTGTTTGTTGCATTTTTTTCCCCCCTCTTTTCTCTGGGTGCTGAGGAGGATTTTTTTTTCCTCTCTCAATGGAGTTTGCACAGTTGTCTGGCCGTGTGGATCAGCTTGCCACTGAGGTTCGGAGTATTGCTACCTATTTTGCTGGGTTACCAGTTGTGGAACCTAGGATCCCCATGCCGGATTTGTTTTTGGGGGATCGATCTAAATTTCTGAATTTCAAAAATAACTGTAAGTTGTTTTTTTGCCTTAAAGCCTAAGTCCTCAGGGAACGCTGCACAGCAGGTTCAAATTGTCATCTCTCTGCTGCGTGGCGACCCTCAGAATTGGGCTTTTTCCCTGACACCTGGGGATCCTGTTTTGAATGATATTGATGTATTTTTTCAGGCTCTGGGGTTATTGTACGATGAACCTAATGTCACTGATCAAGTTGAAAAGATCTTGTTGGCATTAAATCAGGGTTTTGAAGACGCTGAGTTGTACTGTCAGAAATTTCAAAAGTGGGCAGTCCTGACCAAATGGAATGATGATACTTTGGCAGCCCTTTTTTGAAAGGGTCTGTCAGAAAAGGTAAAGGACGTTATGGTGGGATTCCCTGTTCCCTCTGGTCTCAATAATTCTATGTCTTTGGCTATTCAAATTGACAGACGTTTGCGTGAGCGTAGAGGTATGCTTGAGATAGTGTTGCCTTGTGAGCCAGCTTCTGAGCCCATGCAGTGTGATGGAGTGACTTCTGGGGCTCAGCGTCATGAGTTTCGTAAGCGCAATGGGTTATGTTTCTACTGTGGTGACGCTTCCCATGCTATTTCTGTCTGCCCTAAGCAGAGAAAACGTTTTGCACGCTCAGTTGTCTTGGGTAGTGTTCAGACTAAATTTCTGTTGACTGTTACCCTGATTTGCTCCCTGTCCACATTTTCTGCTCAGGCTTTTGTTGATTCAGGAGCAGCTATTAACCTGATGGATTTTGACTTTGCCAAACGTTGTGGGTTTCCCATGGTGCCCCTGCGGAAGTCTATTCCCCTGCTGGGCATTGATTCTACCCCTTTGGCGGAGAATAAACCCCAGTTTTCTACTCAGGTGATAATGAGGGTTGAGCCAGATCATCAAGAGAGTTGCAAATTTCTGGTGCTGCATAATCTGCATGACATTATTGTACTAGGTTTCCCTTGGTTACAGTCTCATAATCCTGTTTTGGATTGGAAATCTGTGTCTGTGACCAGTTGGGGCTGCCAATGTGTTAATACTGACACTCCTGTTTTTTCTGCCTCTCCCCAATCTCAGGAGGTCCCTGACTTTTTGACTGATTTTTCTGATTTGTTTAATGAAAGTAAATCTGCATCCTTGCCCCCTCACAGGAGCTATGATTGCGCTATTGAATTAGTGCCTGGTGGTAAATTTCCTAAAGGTCGCCTTTTTAATTTATCTGTACCTGAACACGATGCTATGCGATCTTATATCAAGGAGTCATTGGAGAAGGGTCATATCAGACCATCCTCTTCACCCTTGGGCGCCGGTTTTTTCTTTGTGGCCAAAAAGGATGGTTCATTGAGGCCGTGTATTGATTATCGCCTCCTGAATAAGATCACTGTTAAATATCAATATCCGTTACCTTTGATTTCTGACCTATTTTCCAGAGTGAAAAGTGCTAGTTGGTTTACCAAGCTTGACCTCAGGGGGCATATAACCTTATTCGCATTAAGCAGGGGGATGAATGGAAAACGGCGTTTAATACCCCAGAGGGGCATTTTGAGTACCTAGTGATGCCCTTTGGGCTCACTAATGCCCCTTCCGTCTTCCAATCCTTCATGAATGATATTTTCAGGGATTTTGTGGATAAATTTCTGATTGTTTATTTGGATGATATCTTGATTTTTTCCAATGACTGGGACTCTCATGTGAAACATGTTCGGACTGTGTTCCAGATTTTGAGAGAGAATGCACTGTATGTGAAGGGATCAAAGTGTCTTTTTGGCGTACAGAAGATCTCATTTCTGGGATTCATTTTGTCTCCGTCTGTTATTGAAATGGACCCAGTCAAGGTTCAGGCCATCTGTGATTGTATTCAATCTACCTCATTGAAGGCTCTTCAGAGATTTTTGGGTTTTGCCAATTTTTATCGCAAATTTATTGGTAATTTCTCTGGTATTGTTAAACCATTGACTGATTTGACCAAAAAGGGTTCCGATGTGGTGAATTGGCCTCCTGAGGCAGTTTCTGCCTTTCAGGAACTTAAGCACAGATTAATTTCTGCTCCTGTTCTACAGCAGCCTGATGTTTCTCTGCCGTTTCAGGTGGAGGTTGATGCCTCTGAGATTGAGGCAGGTGCCGTTTTGTCCCAAAGTGATCCAGAGACCTCTAAGAGTAATCCTTGTGCCTTTTTCTCTCGAAAATTTTCTCCAACTGAACGTAATTATGACGTGGGTAATCGGGAGTTATTGGCCATGAAGTGGGCTTTTGAAGAGTGGAGATGGTAGTTGGGGTGGTTGATGTCACCTTCGTATTGTCAGGTGACATCGGGACAAGAGATAAGTAATGCAGAGGTGTGTATAAGATGCCCCCAGTACTAACCCCATAATGATATTGTATAAAAAAACACCCAGAATAAATTCATTTAATTGAAATAATGACACAGACTCCTTTGACGAAAGCACATTTATCAATAATACGTATACTCATGTCAACACTCAATCCACTGAAGCAAAAGTCTCTTGTAACAGAATTAAAATTATAAACAATCATATTACTCACCTATCCGCCGAGCGAGAAGATAATAATCCATTTCTCCTGCTACGCGTCTAGCTCTGCAATATGATTAATTGTTTAGCTCAGTGCCTCACGGTGAACTCTGTTCAACTCACTGTGAGCAGCACAAGCACCTTAGCTACAGTTCTAACTGCGCTCGCGCTGAGGTCAGTGAGTTTAACTGAGTTCACTGGTTGTAACTCTCAGTGTCTCTGATAGATGGCAGGCTGTATAGTTGCATCATGCAACAATGCAGCCTGCCATCTAGCTGTAGCAGAGCTGAATGCGTCACGAGTCAAAAGGATTATTTTTGACATGGGAGGATTTATATTGCTTTTTATTTTTTATTTTAATTACAGAAGACATGAGCTTCAATGGATTAGGCGTAAGGTGAGTATAAGTGATTTTGATTCATAAAGAGTCTATAAAATAGTCACGTGTCATTTGTTCAAATAAAGGACTTTATTCTGGGTGTTTTTTTTACTATTTGACTATGGGGTTAGAAATGAGGACATCTTATCAATGTCTCTACATTACTAACCTCTGGGCTTTATGTCACCTGACAATACAAAGGTGACATAAACCTCAATACTATCACCTGACTTGCTACCGTACCAGTGCAAGTGAGAATAGCAAGGCATAGTGCCAGATTTGGCACATTTTAGGGATGCGCCATTCTTGGGGTAACTGAGCGCTGATGTTTTTGGTTTGGGACATGGCCAATATCCATGACTCCTTCCTAGGCTATTAATATCATCCCACAGTTGGCTGCCTAGTCTTTGCTGGTTATTAATTATAGGGGGACCTTATGTCTTTTTTAGGGGGAGACCCCCATTTTAATGACCAGGAGAGGCTTAGTATACAGCTGTTAGCTGATATTAATAGCCTGGGAAGCTCCATAGGTATTACTCTCTTCCCAGGTTATAAATATCTGCCCCCTGCTGTCCCATTTCCCTCTGCTGGCTAATAAGATTTAGGGGGACAGCATGCCTTTTTTTGGAAATTAGTAAAAAAGTACATATACAGTAGGCTACACACTCAAAGCACTGATAATATATCTCACTCACATATTTATATCTATCTTTCCATATCTATCATTCTATCAATCAATCTTTTTCTCTATATATATATATATTTATATCTTTAAGAATATTTCCTTGCAAAACTGTGTAAATGAAAGAGAATTGCTCTATGTAAAAACTCACGTTAAAATCGCATTCGCTTGGAAATTGGATGCTAAGTGTTAAAAATCAGATTGTGGTTGCATGAAATTCACATGACACTCGTCCAACTTTTCTGGATCAAAATCAGGCTGCAGACATTATGAGACAGCAGAGTTATTTTGGACTCTGTCTGGCCTCTGTTCAGCATTGTCTTTTTTCAGAAGTGCACAAAACTGTGGTGGACTGCAAGTTTATACTCATCTAAAAAGACATACACCACCGGCTAGAGTGGGCATCGATCCTGGCACCGCGTGCCGGGTGTCAGCTGTCAGAATCGCTTGACACCGAGCGGTGATCGCCTGAGCACAGCCCAGGGAGATCACCAAGACTTATCCATATGTCAAAGGTCCGTAAGTACCAGTCGACCATGATGTATGAATACGTCAAACGTCATAAAGGGGTTAAATCATTAAATCTGCTTCGATAAATTGCAGCTTTTTTATAGCACATGTTTTGAAGAATGTTTTGCAGCACACCTTAAACAGTCACATCACTTAAGTACACACGCAAAACTCCTCTTACACTCTCTCCACTCTATACTTTATTTTCAACTTATTCATCACATCCTCATCGTCTAACAATCTTAGTGGCAACTAAAGTCTCTGTTTACCGTCGGATGCGGCTGAGCCTTACACACTGGCTGCCTTATCCCCTGATGAGTCCCATATTGAATGAAGCGCATCGTGAGGTGGTTACTTGCAGATGACATCAGGTTATAATCTATAGAGGGATGCAATTGCAACATATCATTGATGTGCAGCCCTCCATGATGATTTAAGATGAACTCCCTGCCGCAAAACATCAGACTTTCACCAACAACGGAGACCTTCAAGAAGAACCTGAAGACCCACCTGTCCCGACAAGCCTACAACCTGCAATGATCCTCAGTCTACTGAACCATCACACGACCAGTTCTACCCTTTCCTAGTGTATCTCACCCATCCCTGCAGACTGTGAGCCCCGCGGGCAGGGTCCTCTCTCCTTCTGTACTTGTGTGTCCCTTGTTAGCACATGTTTATTGTACCTGTCTATATTTTTCCCTTTTCATATGTAAAGCGCCATGGAATAAATGGCGCTATATAAATATATAATAATAATAATAATAATGTCAGATGTCCTCTGAACTCTACATTTGCCTGCATCTGGGTGAAACCATTCTAATAAGCTCCCTCTTTTGTGTAGTGTTTTGGATTGTATATAAGTATAAAGGCTCTAATATTCCCATTTAAACGTTATTAGGTGCTGATAGGACTAAGTTTACTTAAGTATTCATAGGGCATTCTATTGATTGTAAAAAAAACATTTGTATTAATCAGCCTGTGTTGACTAACCGGCTAATCACTGTTGTCTTTTTTGTGTTTTTGGTTTAGTAATTTTAATGAAATAATAAATGCTAAGTTTCAATATCCCTAATCTGCTTATATCACTATTTAATCTTTGGGATTGATATTTTCCTTCATTTTTTTCATAAAAACTGAATAAGTTACTTTAACATTCTAACAATCTTACATTCATCTATAGCCCACCCCCATACACACAGTCAGTAATCGCACTAAACACACCCGCGATCAGAAAAAGGTACAACATTTAGTTCAAAATTCATAGACAACATATTTTTGGAAAATAACATTTTATCTATTCTGGATACAATACTACTCCTATTAGCATGATATGTCGACGGTGGTGGAATGCCAAATTCAACAGTATTTAGAAGAGACAAATCAGAAATAAGATTAGATAACTTTTTACCCATGAATGTCACAATTCCCTTCTGTGATGCAATTAAAGTCCCCAACTAAAACTGTAGGCATTTTGCCCGGGAGAAACAAACTTAATTTTTCTAAAATAGCCAGCCACTCCATTTTTTTGTCCTTTCCTGATGGACAGTACACATTAATAATTCTAACCCGCCACCCTCTATGGCTGTGCAATTATAAATCTACCCACCTCTACCACCATGTAGCTATGTAAACTAATCTCCCTGTTACCCATTAACACCCCAACGCCATCATTTCTATTAACACATGAGCCGGACCATACATGCTATCCATATTGCCAGTCCTTATCACTTGGAGAGTCCACAATCCCGCATTCCTGAAGTCAGAAGATATCAGCATTCATCTGTTTGATATAATCTAGGACGCACTGGCGGACACAGACAGAAAAGGGCCCCTTGTGCAAGAGCAATATATGGGCTCTCTGCAGCCCAAGATCTCCTAAAAATGCAAAATTGCACCTGCTTTGGAGGTATAAATGGGCCCCTTCACCTCTTGGGCCCCTGTGCGGCTGCACAGGTTGCATCAATGATATGTCCGCCCCTGCTAGGACGGTTGCCCTCCGGGATTTGGATCTAATTTGCCTGACATTCAGGGACGCAATGCCCCAACTAGCCTGGGAACCACAACATGATGGCATTATATACATGTCGACAAACAGGACACTTCCTCTTCAACTTTTTTTTGTCTTCCATCTGAAACGGCAATCCCTTAAATCTGTTTACGTTTCTGTCTATGCCCAATAACAAATCACCGGGTGCTGATGGTCTACCTGGGGAGGTGTACAGGGAGCTGGTGGAGCTGCTTGCCCCAAAACTGAAAAATGTGTTTGAGGAGGCTTTGGTGAAGGGGGCGCTACCGAGATCAATGGAGGAAGCGGTGATAGTGGTTCTACCAAAGGAGGGGAGGGACCCCATGGATGCGGAGTCGTATAGGCCCATATCGTTGTTGACAACGGATGTCAAAATACTCGCTAAGATCCTGGCCACCGGCTCACCGGGGTTGCGCATACTGTTATTCACGAGGACCAGTCGGGCTTTATGCCCAACCGCTCCACGGCTGTTAACTTGAGAAGATTATTTCTTAATTTGCAGCTGCCTGCTGATAATGGGGGCGGAGAATAGTGATGTCATTGGACGCTAGAAAAGCATTTGACAGTGTGGAATGGAAATATTTATGGAAAATCATGGAAATAATGGGATTTGGCCCCGCGTTCATGGCCTGGGTGAAGTTACTGTACTCATCCCCAAGGGCGGTAGTTAAGGTGAATGGTGAACGGTCCGGGATGTTTGACCTACATAGGGCACAAGGCAGGGGTGCCCGCTGTCCCCGCTATTGTTTGCGGTGGCTGTGGAGCCCCTGGCGGCCAAAATAAGAGCTGAGAGAGGAGTGGTCGGATTTAAATTTGGGAGGCTGGAAGAAAAAATATCACTGTATGCCGATGACATCCTGTTATTTCTGGAAAGTGCAGGAGAGACATTGGGGTGCACCATGGATGTAATTAAACACTTTGGGAGCATTTCGGGACTGGAGATAAACTGGCACAAGTCTTATGTCATGGCTGTAGATAGACCAATAAAAGCGGAGGAGATAGATGAGAGGGGGAAGCAGCTCCGCTGGTTTCACAATTTAAATACCTTGGGATATGGGTGGCGCTTCCATTGACACGATTCACGGATCTGAATTTAGTTCCTCTGCTAGAGAAATTTAAAAAGAAAATAGGCGCATGGTGCCGATTGGCTTTGACGGTGACGGGTAGAACTAACCTGATTAAGATGGTCCTTATGCCACAATTAATGTACGTTTTGCACAACTCACCGATATGGCTACCAAAGAAACGGTTTCAGGGTATTGATTCTATCTTCAGATCCTTGATATGGGGCAAGAGGCAGGCAAGGATTAAATTGGAAACGCTGCAAAATGGGAAGAAGGGAGGATTGACCGCACCCAATCCCTGGGTCTATTTTTTGGCAGTACAGGGCCAGCATGTCAGGGGATGGAGAGAGCCCGATTGTGGAGGGGCAGCTTGCCGGGTGCTGGAACATGTGTCGGGGAGACGCCCACTGGTCCAGGCGTTAGAG
This sequence comes from Oophaga sylvatica, assembly GCA_033576555.1. Classification (NCBI taxonomy): domain Eukaryota; kingdom Metazoa; phylum Chordata; class Amphibia; order Anura; family Dendrobatidae; genus Oophaga; species Oophaga sylvatica. Next base: position 471,167,684 of record JARQOD010000005.1, read on the forward strand.
GATGGTACCTTTAAGAAATTGGGAGCAATATATCCTACCTTAGGCTTGACTCAGAAGGTATGGACACTATTAAAAAGATCAGGGGGGTGGACGGGCTGACTAGATACTCACCGGTGTTGGACAATGAACATCTGCCGGAACTTAATAAGCTGTGTCAAATGGGCAATTGGAAGGCGCAAGGAGTGAGATATGTGTGCCAGCTGCAGAGTGGAACGGACCTGAAGACCTTTGAGAAATTGAGAGAGGAATTTGATTTGCCTTTGGTATGGGGATTTCAATACTATAGGCTTCGACATGCTTGGAGGGCACAGTGTGGATTGGGAGCTATGACGGTTCAGGGTGACATTGTACTAGACTTTGTGTGTATGAAGGGAGGGACGAGGGGAGTCATATCGAGCTTATATCATGACCTACTGCACTCCTATCTGGGGCAAATCACCTCATTGCAAAGAGTAAATGGGAAAAGGAGGTGGGTACCCTCACGACAGAACAATGGAGGCGATTCTAGAATATGTCCCGAAGATCTCTCTGAGTGAGCAGGCACGGCTCTCCCAATTATACATAATACATAGGACATACAAAACACCGTTGCTTCTGTACAAGGCGGGCTTGAGGGAGATTCCAATTGCCCTAGGTGTGGCATGGACCAGGCCGGATTGACTGCACATGCTATGGTCGTGCCCACGGCTGGCGGCTTATTGGTTGGTCATAATTAACAAAATTGAGAGGGCTTATACATGTACAATTGACAGAAACCCGGTGCTGTGTGTTTTGGGGAAGGTGGATGGTATACCTGTCTCGGAACATTACAAAGTGGCGATAGCGCGATTGCTATATGTGGCACGCAAATTAATAGCACGAAAGTGGACAGATTCGGAACCCCCCACTAGGAGGGAATTTATTGCTCAGACACGTACGGTAATGCATTTAGAGGAAAGCATTTACAGGCGGAGGCATGGAGAGAGAACTTTTGGGAAAATATGGTCCGCATGGATGGCGGTAATATGATTGTCAATGTTCCCAGGTATGCCCGGCATAAGGAGTATTGGCGGGAGGGGGGGGGGGGAGAGGGTTTTAACTGTATTACTACACGTTATGTGAATTGTTATATGTATATTGATAACTGTTTGCTGTTAATTTTTGAAACCTAAATAAAAATAATTGGTTTAAAAAAAAAAAAAAATCTGTTTACGTTTGCAGGAATGCCTAAAAAAGCATTAATGTCAGGAGAAAAACATTCTGGGGGTTACTACGGTTAGTAATCGACTTGCACAATCTTCACTGGCATCTGCCCATTCTGTTCTGGGCTTCTTACAGGAAGTTACGCCTCCTAGTCCTTGGAGGAAAATGCCAAAATGAAGTCACCTTGACCACCAAAACTGGCCAACTCCTCCTCAGTAGCTACCCAAGATACACTGGGGGAGTTACCAAGAGAACCGTCCAACTCCCCCTCTCCGCAGACATCTGTCTGATGAGGGAGCTCACACTCAACTTCAGCAAGTTCCAAACTTGCCGCCTCTGGCCCAGGAGACTCCGTTTGAGGCAGAACCTCCTCATGTGCATCCATGATTTCAGGAGGCTCAGGTTCCTCATTAAGAGCCAGGACTGTAACCTGTGGAATGTCAACAGCAGCAGGGGGCGCAAGTGCCCCACCTGAGACCTCAGAATAAAACCTAGAACTGGTCCTGGCCTTACAGTACTTATGGCCATCCTCACTGCAAGCATTGCACACAACAGGGTTTTCGCAGTCTTTTACCATATGGCCAGAATTATTGCAATTCCTGCAAGTTGGCATCTCTCCTCAACTATTATGGGTAAGCCCGAAATTCTTACACCTCCTGCAGTACATTGGGACATCCAAGAAAAGCAAAAATACACTATTCTTCCCAACTGAAAAATTAAGAAGTAGGTAATAGATGCCTGCCAAGCTTTGGGGATCCATCCCAAATCTCACAAAAAAATGTACTTCCTTTTGCAGAGCCCTTCTTCATTCAGGACCCTATGGGAGTACTGAACATAAATGCAATGTCTCTTTAAAAATAAAGTAAGGTCATCCAGGGAAACAAAAGGGTTGTTTCCAAAAAACTAGGACATTCCCCTTAGAGTAAAGCACAGTAAAGGTAAGACCTTCTATCAAAAGATTTGCAAGTTCATTTTTCAGAGCAGTAAACAAATTCTGGCAAGCCGCCATAGAAGATAGCACCAGCACATACCTGCCTTCCCTCCTGAACTCGTGCAGGAATATTATTCCGACTTCCAATCTTCAGGAGGTCATAAAACAGCATGCTAACCAAATATCCCAGAGAAAAATGTATCTTATCTTCAGCGATGTCAATCCTGAATACATTTTTGAACCGGGTAGCACCGGTCCCAGAGAATTGAAGCTTGACACCCATCATCCACAGCTTCCAGGATCTTTGTCCCGATTCCTCCTAGCTATCCCCCAAAAGCAGTGACCAGCTTAAGCCACCAAAGTGACGATTCCGAAAGGCAAAGATACAGCACTCAAGGTATTTCGAAGTCTTTGTACCTCGTCAGTGCATAGTATGAGTTCTGGTTTGGCAGGGGGAGAGGCGTCTCACCAGGATCCAAGGGGTAACGTTTCTTCTTATAGAGAGTGACATGTCAAGCCTGACATACCAGGGTGAGGAGACTTTTAAGCTTTGCAATGCTCCTTTGGGAAATATGCAAAATCAGAGAGGAAGAAGACTAGAACTCTAGTGCCACCTATTGGAAGTAGTAAGCCTAAAAGTCAATTTTGACCCTCTAATGAGTCTTGCCACTTGACTTTGGATAAAAGCCAAAACCAAGAGTGTCCATTCACCCAATTTGCACTTACCGTATATACTCGAATATAAGCCGAGATTTTCAGCCATTTTTTAGGGCTGAAAGTCCCCCTCTCGGCTTATATTCGAGTCATATACAGGGGTCGGCGGGGAGCGCAGCTGTCCTATATACTTACCCTTCCGCTGGCGCGGTCTCTGCAGCCCCTACTCTTCTCCCACGGTCCCGGCGCCTGTGTTCAGCGGTCAGCTGGCACCGCTCATTAAAGTCATGAATATGCACATATTCATGACTTTAATGAGCGGTAACACGTGACCGCTGAACACAGGCGCCGGACCGTGGGAGAAGAGCAGGGCAGAGACGCGCCAGCGGAAGGGTAAGTATAAGCGATATTTACCTGTCCCGTTCCGCTGTGTTCTCGGGTCCTCTTGCTGCGATGTTCAGGCAGAGGGCGCGATGACGTGGTTACTGCGTGCCGCGCCCTCTGCCTGATCATTGACTGCTGGAGGACCCGGAAGATTGCGGCGAGCAGCGGTGACAAGTAAATGTCTCAGGTGCCGGGGCCCTGAGCGAGCGGAGACACCGGCACCTGTCCCCCATAGCGCGCCAGTGTCCCCGCCTGCTCAGGACACAGGCACCTGGCCCTCAGCGATGAGAGGTGAGTATGTCTTTTTTTTTTTTCGGTTGCAGCGGCAGCAATTGAGGCCTATACTATGGAGCATAATCTATGGGGGCACAATCTATGGATCATCTATGGGGGCACAATCTATGGGGGCACAATCTATGGGGGCACAATCTATGGGGGCATAATCTATGAGGGCACAATCTATGGAGCATCAATGGGGCACAATCTATGGGGGCATAATCTATGGGGCATAATCTACGGGGGCATAATCTATGGAGCATCAATGGGGGCACAATCTATGGGGACACAATCTATGGGGGCATAATCTATGGGGCACAATCTATGGAGCATCAATGGGGGCACAATCTATGGGGGCACAATCTATGGATCATCTATGGGGGCACAATCTATGGAGCATCTATGGGGCACAATCTATGGAGCATCAATGGGGGCACAATCTATGGAGCATCTATGGGGGCACAATCAGTGGAGCATCTATGGGGGCACAATCTGTGGATCATCTATGGGGGCACAATCTATGGAGCATCTATGGGGGCACAATCTGTGGAGCATCTATGGGGCACAATCTATGGATCATCTATGTGGCACAATCTATGGAGCATCTATGGGGCCACAATCTATGGATCATCTATGGGGGCACAATCTATGGGAGCATCTATGGGGCACAATCTATGGAGCATCTATGGGGGCATAATCTATGGAGCATCTATGGGGGCATAATCTATGGAGCATCTATGGGGGCATAATACATGGGGCAGCATATAGGGCATAATCTCATTTTCCACCCTAGGCTTATACTCGAGTCAGTAAGTTTTCCCAGTTTATTGTGGCAACATTAGGGGGGTCGGCTTATACTCTGGTAGGCTTATACTCGAGTATATACGGTAATTTAGCTGAATTTGTAGCCTGTCTTGGTGGGTGATCTCTATTACATATTATTCTAGCAAGTACTGTGTTTTAATAGACGTACTGGTGAGTATAAACCTCTGTAATTTTTCCTTGCATCTGTTTGCCAAAAGTATAATATATTCTATTACCTATCAGGAATATTTAATGTGTTTCTACTTAAAGCCAAATTAAAGGTAATGCAAAATACCAAATAATAATAAATCAAAGAACGCAATGCTCTGGGTGCTAAATTATTCCTAGCAAATGGAAACCAGTCACGGAATATAAATAAACACCATTACTTGACTGGTATCTAACATTTATTGTGTAAAAAAAAGAGTGATATTTAGAGTTGAGTGAATTGATTAGATGTGAATCAGTTTCAAGTTTCATTTACAGGAATTATCTGAACCCAGCAAACTTGAAAAATTTGCGATTGGCTTTGCACAAATCACTGAAAATGGCAGCCACCATTTTCCACATTGCAGAAGAAACAACCATACAAGGATCACATGACCTTGGGTGGGCTTCCCCATAATGCCTTCCTGCTGTCACATTACATGATATAGCACAGTCATTCAGGACAAATTATTATAGACTGTATAAAAGCAGAGACAGGGAATGTTGCGGCCAATTTGATGAATTTGGATAGTGACAGGACATCACAGCCCACAGATTTGCCATGAAGATAAGGAAAAGAAAGAGATAAAACAAACATGAAACTGTATAGATAACATGTGATAGCACAGCAGTGAAGAAGATTAGCATGTGAGGAAAAGGCAACAGTTTTATCCTTTTGATTTGCCGTAAATTGAATTTCCTGGGAAAATTTTGCAATATTTAATTTCCTGGGAATATTTTGCAATATTTAATTTCAAAAGATTTGCTCATCTTTAGTGATGCTACAATGTTTCATTGAAGGTAACCTGTCATTAACAAATTGCATATTAAACTGACCACATGCTCCTGCAGGCAATTGAATGGTATTAATAATAATGTTTTTGTTCTATTTAAGCTGTAGAATTAGTTTCTGTGGCATAATTATAAAATAATAATGTGCCTACTTGTGTGAAAAAACATTACTCCAAGTCATCAGGGTGGTACAGCCTCCTGGCTGAGTTACTGAGTCCGTCATCCTTGTAAACAGACCCATTCTCTTTTGATTGATTGCTTCATGGTATGGCGATGTTAGAGTAGACGTTTTTGAAATCTGGAGCAAGGTATTTTAGGGTCCCGGCTAAGAACTCCTCTATCATGCACAGTGAGTAGAGTTGAGCATTCCGATACCGCAAGTATCGGGTATCGGCCGATATTCGCTGTATCGGAATTCCGATACTTAGTTCCGATATTTTCCATATATCGTATACCGGAATCGGAAGTTCCCATAATTCTTTGAGAGGCAATGTGATTTTAGTCAGCCAATGAGGAATCCTAAGAAGTGTGGGCACATCCTGTACTGCTGCGGTCATTTAACTAATGGCATGGCTGTGATTGGATGCTGAAATGATGTCAGAATGCACTATAAAAGGCGCCGCCGCCATTTTAGCGTCACTGTGCTGTGAATTCAGTTAGGGACAGAACGCTGCTCTGCTGACTCAGAGGGACAGTTAGAGATTGCGATTTTGTGTACTGTGCTTTAGGCAGGCTAGTTTACCAACCGCTGTGTAAAGCTTCCTTTTGCCTGCAGTGTTGTTTTAACAGCTCTGTGCAAGGTGTGTGTGTGAGAGTGCAGGTGACGCTGCAGTTTGCTCTGCATCCAACGCTGTTTGTAGGCATCTGCACATGTCACTCACAGACTCTTTTTTTTTTTCTTTAGTGTAATTCTTGCTGCTCCATTCAATTGAAATTATAGTGTGACGCGCTTCCATCCGTATCCAATACATTGGTTGCAAACACTATAGAAGTACAGAAAGGAGCCTTTCAGAGACAGTGAACAGTTGTGTGCAGTGTTCACTCTAGTCTGAGGTTTTAACTTTTGGAGTGCAGATCACGCTCCAGTTAGTTCTTCAACCACTGCTGGTTGTAGTCTGCTGAACGTGTGTCACTGCCTCATCCTTGACATTTTTCTCTAATTGGTGCTGCTCCATTCTATTTCAAAAAAGTCAAATCTATTAGTGTGACGCGCTTCCATCCGTATACAATACATTGGTTGCAAACACTATAGAAGTACACAAAGGGGCCTTTGACAGCTAGTGAACAGTTGTCTGCAGTGTTCACTGTAGTCTGTGAGGTTTTAATTTTTTGAGTGCAGATCACGCTCCAGTTAGTTCTTCAACCACTGCTGGTTGTAGTCTGCTGAACGTGTGTCACTGCCTCATCCTTGACATTTTTCTATAATTGGTGCTGCTCCATTCTATTTAAAATAACTCTAATCTATTAGTGTGAAGCGCTTCCATCTGTATCCAATACATTGGTTGCAAACACTATAGAAGTACACAAAGGAGCCTTTCACACCTAGTGAACAGTTGTCTGCAGTGTTCACTGCAGTCTCTGCGTAATAACCACACTTAGGCCTTTTAACTTTTCTGACTTTCTTTATCAATCTACCAAGATGAAGAAGGCAGGGAGTAAGGCACGTGGTCGTGGCCGTGGAGTTTCAGCAGGGAGAGGACGTGGGGATTCTGTGTCTGCTGCCGCCCCCAGTGACACAGCATCCACCAGTTTTCCCCGTGAGCGTTCCTTTATGCGCACTTTTGTAGGAGGTCGGCGTACCCCCTGCTGCGGAAAGAACAAATTGAAGCCGTTGTTGGTTGGATGGCAGCCAATGCATCGACTTCAATTGCTTCCACCTCCTCTCAGGACCACAACACTGTTGAGCAACCATCTGTCTCTTCACCGCCTGTCAAATTGCCCAGGCAGTCAGAGAGTTCTGAACTGGAGCCAGCTGAGTCTCTGCTTCTGTTCTCAGAATCTGTTGGCTTGCAAACAGGGGCCCAGCCAAGCAGCATTCTGGAATTTGAAGAAGAGGGAGTATGCAGTGATGACCAACAGCTGTGTCTCTCTGAATCTGAAGAGGCGGGTGAGCCAGTGCCGATGGTCAGCACACCGCAGAACGCATCTGATGATGATGAGACTCAGGTTCCAGTTTCTGTTGAGCATGGTGCTGTCCAGACCACCCAACAGCAGCAGGTGTTGGAAGAGGGTAGTGGAGATGATGAGGTCCAAGACCCAACATGGCGTGAGGAACAGGAAGGTGGTGGGAGCAGCTCTGAGGAAGAGATTGGCCCAACGGTACAAACAGGAGGGAGAGGTAGGCTGCAGACTCGGTTGCCTGTAGCCTCCAGTTTGGCACCTGTTCGGAGCAGTTCTCTTACAAAAGTCAAAATGGGCGCTCCCAGGACTTGCACTGCGTGTCCTTTTTTGACACACTTGCAGATGATATTTGCTATGTCAAATGCAAGCTGTGTAAGCAAAAAGTAAAAAGAGGTAAAAGTGTCAGTAACCTCAATACCACAAATATGTGGAAACATTGCGGACAAAGCACGTAGTTGAGTTACAAAGACACACTGGAGATGTAGGCCAACCTACAGCAGCACCTACATCTTCAGCTCGTGTTGGAGCCTCTTCCTCCAGCTCACACACAGCTGGTTTGGCTTCCTCACAGGATCGCCATGGAAGAACCTCTGTCACTGTTGTCCAGAGCAAAAGTGTTATTCCACCCACAGCAGCAAGTTCCCTGTCATCCTCACACTCCCAGGCCACAAAACAGCCATCTGTAGCACAGGCATGGGATAAAAGACGGCCATTCTCGGCAAACCATCCACGAGCACAGGCTCTGAATGGTGGCATTGCAAAACTCCTGTCCCTTGAAATGCTGTCATTCAGGCTGGTGGAGACTGAGAGTTTCCGGAACTTAATGGCATTGGCAGTCCCACAATACAATGTGCCAAGCCGATTTTATTTCAGCAGGCAAGCCGTCCCTGGTCTGCAAAAGCATGTTGAGGGAAAAATTAAACATGCGCTACTAAACGCCATCAGTAGCAAGGTCCACCTGACCACCGATGCGTGGACCAGTACCCATGGCCAGGGATGATACCTTTCCCTCACTGCCCATTGGGTCAATGTTGTGGAGCCGGGTACAGATCTTGCGAGTGGCGCTGTACGTGTTCTGCCAACTCCAAGGATTGCAGGAATCCAGTCTGTACACATTGACTCCTCCTCCTACTCCAGTTCCTCAGAATCATCGCTGCAGGAGCCGTCACAGTCTACCTCCACATGGACCCGTGAACGCTTACCTGTTGCGACCGATATGAGCACAGCCGTGGCCAAACGTCAACAGGCCGTCCTCAAATTAATTTCATTGGGGAATCGAAGTCACACAGCGCAGGAGGTCTGGAATGCCATCAAGCAGGAGAGCGACGTGTGTTTTTGCCAGCGAATCTCCAGCCAGGCTTGGTAGTGTGTGACAATGGCCAAAATCTGGTGGCAGCTCTGGGCCTTGGCAACCTCACTCACATACCATTTCTGGCACATGTGCTCAACTTGGTCGTGCAGAGTTTTTTGAGGGAATATCCGCATCTTCATGAACTGCTGCACAAGGTCCGCCTAGAGTGCGCTCACTTGCGACGTTCCAGCATGGCCAGATCGCGTTCTGCAGCTCTGCAACGCAGATTTCGCCTTCCTGAACATCGCATCATATGTGACGTACCCACCAGGTGGAATTCCACGTTACATATGTTGGAGCGGTTGTGTGAGCAGCAGCCAGCAGTAATGGAGTATCAGCTGCATCAGGCGCAATCAACTCGCAATTTGCCCCGTTCACACTTCACCACTACTGAGTGGGCCTCTATGAAGGACATCTGCCACGTTTTGCGTGCGTTTGATGAGTCAACGCGGATGGCGAGTGCAGATGATGCACTAGTCAGCCTGACTGTCCCCCTTATCTGCCTGCTTCAAAAAACACTGCAAGCACTAAGGGATGAGGTTTTGGAAGAGGTGGAGGATGAGGAGTCACAAATTCCATCACCTTCTGGACAGTCAGCGCAACGTGGTTCCTCACAAAGGGCTGGGCAGGGCTCACTTTGTGAGGAGGATGAGGAGGAGTCAATGGAGGAGGAAGAAATCGCTACAGAGGGAGGTACACAACGCTCTAGTCAGTATGTAGAGCGAGGGTGGGGTGATGCAGAGCAGGCTGAGATGACGTTTCTTAGAGAGGAAAGCGTTTGTTGGCCAGTTGGGAGTCTGCAGCACATGGTTGATTTCATGCTGCAGTGCCTGAGAAACGACCGCCGCATCGCCCACATTCTCACCACGTCTGATTATTGGGTGTACACCCTCCTAGACCCTCGCTACCGGGACAACTTACAAAGCCTCATCACACCGTTGAACCGGGAGCGTAATATGCGGGAGTACCAAGACACACTGGTGCAATCCATAATGTTCTCCATTCCAGCCGAGAGCGCTGCTGCTACTGCTTTACAAAGCAGCTCTGTGCGTTGAGGCAGTGGAGACAGCTCTGCAACACGAGGGAGCACAAGCAGCGCCTCTGCACAAGGCAAGACCAGTATGTTCCAAATGTGGCGAAGTTTTGTGGCAGCGCCACCAATGTCTACACCGATCCGAGACACCTCCAGTCACCAGGAGGCAACATTTCCGTAAGATGGTGACAGACTACATGTCTTGCCCTCTCAGTGTACTCCCAGATGGCTCTTCCCCTTTCAAGTTTTGGATCTCTAAGCTGGATACATGGCCAGAGCTTAGCCAGTATGCATTGGAGGTGCTGGCTTGCCCTGCTGCCAGTGTATTATCGGAGCGCGTCTTTAGTGCTGCAGGTGGTGTACTAATAGACCGTCGCATGCGACTATCCTCCGATAATGTAGACCGGCTTACTTTTCTGAAAATGAACAAGGCATGGATCTCGCCTGAATTTGCCTGTCCGTTTTCCGATTAAATAACTGGTTGGCAACGTTATCCATGTTTCCTGTTATGTTCATCTATCTACCACCTGAACTCTACTCCCTGGGCTACAACACTGCCAGTCAGAGGGGAATGATCAGTTACCAACCAAAATGTTCTCCCCAACAGATAGTAGCGCAACGACTCCAGTGCCCATTTGATCGCCAGGCACTCTCTCTCTACAATGCTGTATCTGGTTTCAGCTGGAGTAAGCTTTCGACTCAGGAAACTAATGGGATGCTCCTCCCCGTTAACCTCCTGAGACAACACGGCACCCACACCTACCTCTGACGCATCTGTCTGGACAATGAATTCTCTTTTGAAGTCGGGTGTGATCAAAAATGGTGACACACACAGTGGCCCTTTTAGTTTTACAAACGCTTCTTCAAGCTGATCATTCCATCGCACCATTACTGACTTCCTGCCTTTTAGGCAGTCAGTTAACGGCGCCGACAGGGTTGCAAAATTGGGAATAAACCGCCGGTAGTATCCCACCAACCCCAAAAACCCTTTCACTTGTTTTGTGGTGAGGGGACTGGGCCAGTTTTGTATTGCCTCCACTTTGGTTTATATCTTGGATATACAGTACAACTATGGAACACTTGTTTGGGTTGGCAGTTAGCCCTGCTTGTCTCAGCGAATGTATCACCGCCTGTACCTTGGCTAAGTGACTTTCCCAGTCTGTACTGTACACCACAATATCGTCCAGATTGTCCGTGGCATATCGGCGATGAGGACGAAGAACAACGTCCATTAACCTCTGGAATGTCGCTGGAGCGCCATGCAACCGGAAGGGTAGGACTATATACTGGAACAGTCCCTCGGGTGTTACAAAAGCCGTTTTCTCTCTCGCTGCTTTTGTTAGGGGCACCTGCCAATACCCTTTTGTGAGGTCAATGACTGAAAAATAACGGTCCTGCCCAAACCGCTCTATTAACTCATCGACCCGGGGCATGGGGTAGGCGTCAAACTTTGAAATTTCATTCAGTTTTCTGAAGTCATTACAGAACCTTAGTGTCCCATCTGGCTTTGTTATTAGGACTATTGGGCTGGCCCACTCACTCTGGGTCTCTTCAATGACCCCTAACTTCAGCATATTCTTGACCTCTTCCTTGCTGGCAGTTCCTTCATGATTTTTGACATAAAGCGGGTCCCCTGATCTGTTAAGATTTCTTGACGGATTCCCACCCGAGAGAACATACCCATGAGTTCTTTTGCGATCTGTTTGGCCGAGGTGTGTCGCAGGGGAATAGCCTCAGGATACCTGCTAGCGTAATCTAGAACTACGAGGATGTGTTGATGACCCCTTGGTGATTTATTAAACGGACCCACCAGATCCATGGCTATTTTCTCAAACGGTACCTCTATAATTGGTAATGGTAATGGCACCAAGGGACTCCGAAAATGAGGCTGCGGACTGGTTACCTGGCACACGGGACAAGAGTTACAATACTGTTTAACTTCTTCATAGACCCTAGCCAGTAAAACCGTTATAGAATTCTGTCTAGGGTTTTCTTTTGTCCCAAATGTCCCCCTAGTACATGCGCATGCGCTAAGTCCATTACCAACCTCCGATATGACTGCGGTACCAGCAATTGCTTGACAATTTCCCCATGTATTTTTTCAACCCGATACAGCAAATCTTGGTTCATCTCGAATTGGGGAAATACTGTAGCTACCCCGGGTGTTGGGGTTCCCCATTGACAACCAGTACATTTTCACGGACTGGAGTCAACGTAGGGTCACGTAGTTGCGCCGTAACAAAATTGTCACCTGCCACATTTAACTATGAGAATTCTGGTCCCGGTGGCAAATCTTCCATCTCCCCAGCTAACACTTCTATAGGAGAGGGGTTTTCCTCCTCCACCGAAGGCAAAGGTACTCCTACCGCCAGTACATCTTCCTCTGGGCCACCAGGTTCATGCCCGATTTCAGGAGAATGCAACCTGGTTGCCACTGGTGCCGACGACTGTTCTGTGGGAGGGGTAATTACAGGCCAAAGCACAGAAAATAACGGAAAAGCTCTCCCCATTATTACCTCATAATGCAAATTAATCACCACCCCCACCTCGTCTCACCTCCTCCCCGCTGACGTGTTTATCATCACCAGGGCGGTAGGATAATGTTTTAAGTCCCCATGAATACACAACACACCCATTTTCAGAGCAGTATACTCGCTGATTTGGACGTGGCTGGCTCGTATTAGGGTCACGAGACTACCTGAGTCCAGTACAGCCACAGCAGGGTTACCCTCCACCTCCACTTTACACAAATGGTTCATACTGGGTCCCTCTGGTTTGCCCACTGCACACATGTGTTCTGCATAGTGAGACTGATAGTAGCCAAAGTTGTTGTCCATGGGCTCAGTCAGGTGGGGGCAATCAGCTCTCACATGTCCTGGTTCTTGGCACCGCCAACAGATTATGGGGCCCCTTTCATTCCCCGACCCGTCCTGGGCGGCCCTCCGAGTCTCTGCTCGCCGAGCTGTGGATGAAGGTTTGGGGAATTTACTTGATACGTTCCGGGTAGTCTCTCCCTGTATCTCCTTGGTAGCCCCATATCTTTCAATGAGGTCTACCATTTGGAGACCATCAGTAGGGGCTGCCTGTCCAACCCATGTTTGAAGGGTGTGGGGCAAAGTTCTCCAGAATTTATCAGTCACTATACGATCCAGCATAGCGCGGGGTGACAACACCTCCAGCTGCAACCACTTTTCTATCAGGTGTATCAAGTCATAATACTGGTACCGAGCTGGCTCGGAAGGGGAAAACTTCCACTGGTATAGCCGCTGGGCCCGGACCAAAACATTTACCCCAAGACGTGCAAGTATCTCACCCTTGACGCTCTCATAGTCCTCCTGTTGCTCGGGGGGTAGGTCCCTATAGGCTTTTGCGGGTCCTGAAGTCAAAAACGGAGCCACGATCTCGGCCCACTGGTCCCGGGGCACTCTCTCCCTTTTTGCCACGCCTTCAAACATCTCCAGGTACACCTCGACGTCATCTGATTGCTCCATATTTCGGATCGGTGTACGCAACGCTTTACGGACATCCTGGCATCCCCGGGAAGCTCCTGCTGTCTGCGGCGCTGTGATGTGCTGCATCAGTAGACTATTGTTTTCCTGTTGCTGTCGATTAAATATCTGCTGCTGCTCCATAGCCTGCTGCTGTATAGCCTGCTGCCGCTCCATAGCCTGCTGCTGTATAGCCTGCTGCTGCTGCATAGCCTGCTGTTGCTGCTGTGTAGCCTGCTGTTGCTGTCGCATGGCCTCCACCAGCATTTTTACGGTGTTCTCCATCTTCGGACAGTTATCCACCGGGTTTTGCGTCACTTTCTTTACCCAGGACATTTAGTGTCATGCAGGAAAAAACAGCCTGACCTCACTGCGTTGCCCGCATTGAAGCCACCAATTGTAGGGATCCGCTCTGGTAGGCAGGGCTGGGCCGCAGTAATGAGGCAAACACACAGCCTTTTAGTTCAAATTTCATTGGTTTTAATCATGATTTCAACAAAAAGTCCAGATAACAAAATAAAAACAGAACATAAATCACTACAGTTTGGAGAACCACTGGTCCCAGACTCACCCTTGCTTGGGACGGGCTTAACTAAGCGGCTGCAGGTCAGCAGAGACCACCAGGTCCCATTACGGGTGGTCTGGTACTCGCTTCCTGGTGCACACTGGCACACAGTAACAAAACAATCTTCCAGGCTGACTCCAGCCAAACTCCTTTCTTCCACACACCAACTACAACAGCTCCTTATTTTATAGGCCTACTCCACACCCTCAGGTGAGGTACACATGAGCTGACCACATCACGTTACTATGACCTTATCACAGGTCCTTGTGGTCATGTAAAATCATGAGCAAACTTCAGTCTGCTAGAAGAAATATATCTCCCATCCAGCAAGATCCCCTTTGGTGTACCACACCGGCAAGAAGTCTCCTGTTCCCGACACATGCACAGAAAAACCCATGTCGAACATGCTCCAAATAGGGAAGAGCCGTCACCCTGATTGTTATGCTTAAAACAGGAAAGATTGAAGTTTTCAAGGCCTAAAATGATAAATTTTACTAAGAAATATGGACAAATATTAATTTGTCACCACTAGAGTTGAGCGATACTTTCCGATATCCTAAAGTATCGGAATCGGAATGGTATCGCCGATATCACTAAAATATCGGCGATACCCGATATCGATACCGGAAGTCCCATGTAAGTCTATGGGAACAAAATATCGAAATTAAAAAAAACCCATTCTTGCCTTGTTGGTTAATTGTACATGAAGGAAAACAAGAAAGAGTAATGTAGAATGTATTGTGGAAGGTTGAGGAGACATTAAAGGCATAGATGTTTAACCCAATCTAATGGAATAGCATAAATATTTTTTTTTTTAAAGATGTTCGGATTGACGAAGAAATTGACAATGTTAACGTTTTTTATATTTTGGCAAATATGTATATTACACAACTTCCATGCTCTTCATCTTCACCTTTTTAACTTTTCACACACTTTCTCCTTCATAATCTTCTGCAGCATCATCTTTTTCATCAAATTATTCTTCATCTTCACCTTCTTTATCTTCTTCTTAAACTTCTTGCTATTCATCTTTGTTAACATTACTCATATTCTTCTTATTAAACTATTATTCTTATTCATATTCTGCTTCATCTTCTTCATCATATTCTTATTTGTGACAGAGAATCCTGTACTTGTAATCTGTCAAAGTATGAATTTTTCATCCTTCCGTTCTTGCTGTCACAAAAGATTTAAATTACAACAGTATTTGTCCGTGTTCAGTTTAGCCTGCAGCAGCAGGCATTTTCCAGGGGCACCACGAGGAGGAACGGACTCACCCCCATACACTGCTTAGTCTTCTTCTGCTTAGAATTTAGAGCATATATTTTGCTCTTCATTTTGGTCTTATACTTCATGTTCTTCTGCTTTTAGATCTTCTGCTTATTGTTCTTGTGTCTCTTGTTCCGTATCTTGTATTTGTAGCACAATCTTGTACCAGCTGATGTTACTGGGACACGGTTACTAAGCAGGAGGTACCTGTGCTCCAAAGCACTACCAAGGACCAGCAGACGTTGCTGGAACTCGGATACCAAGATGGAGGCACCTAGGCCAAAGGCACTGCGGAGAACCAGCTGACGGTACTGGAACCCGGAGGGGCAGCAGAAGGAAAAGAGCCAATGGCACAACCGAGGACCAGCTGACGTTACTGAACCCGGAGGGGCAGCAGAAGGAAAAGAGCCAATGGCACAACCGAGGACCAGCTGACGTTACTGGGACACGGTTACTAAGCAGGAGGTACCTGTGCTCCAAAGCACTACCAAGGACCAGCAGACGTTGCTGGAACTCGGATACCAAGATGGAGGCACCTAGGCCAAAGGCACTGCGGAGAAACCAGCTGACGGTACTGGAACCCGGAGGGGCAGCAGAAGGAAAAGAGCCAATGGCACAACCGAGGACCAGCTGACGTTACTGAACCCCAGTAACACAGGAGCAAGTGTTGACTGTGCTAACAGCACTTCCGAGCAACAACTGGCGGTGTTGGAGCCCAGGGTCAAGGAGGATGTTTAAATACTAGATAAAGTAATTTCCTTGTTACCTGTCAATTTTAAATGTCTATACTTCAAACAAGAGAAAGATAACCTTTACTACCATAAGATGATGATTTCATTTAAACTAATATCTAGATAAATAAAGAATTGACAAACATAAACACATACATTAACATGTTGAACAGCAATGCAAACCACAAAATAAATTAGTTAAGGAATCTGCTATACGGTTGTACATAAAAGCATACAAGTACATATCTGAATCCATTAATGATGGATAAGTAACAGTATATACACCATTTTTATTGTATAGACAATGAATGTCTGACTTCAAAACATCATCAGCATTACAAGTTATCTGTGACATTACTAAAATGTTACATTTGCTGAATAATGTCACTAAACAGTTTATACAAAATTATACAATTTCCATCATGTAATACTCATAATATGTGGCAATAATCATGTTTATTAACAAACATAACCTTTAAAAAGTGCATAGTGCATAGTGAAAATTGCTATTTATGCCTGACTGTCGACTTGCAAGCATGACAACGGATAGATAAGGTATATATAGATGAGACTGCATAGCCACAGATGGTGAATGGCGATGTAATACTGTACCTCAATAAAGTGTGCGTCACTACTACATAATTTTTTTTATAGCTTTATAAACAGGGTACGTGGATGTATGCTTGCGCCTTTGTTTTGACGCACAGACTGCCTTCCTGCTGAGACGCGTTGGGTAGTGAACAGTTGTGTGCAGTGTTCACTGTAGTCTGAGGTTTTCCTTTTTGGAGTGCAGATCACGCTCCAGTTAGTTCTTCAACCACTGCTGGTTGTAGTCTGCTGAGCGTGTGTCACTGGCACATCCTTGAAATTTTTCTCTAATTGTTGCTGCTCCACTCTATTACAAATAAATAAAATCTATTAGTGTGACGCGCTTCCATCCGTATACAATACATTGGTTGCAAACACTATAGAAGTACACAAAGGGGCCTTTCACACCTACTGAACAGTTGTGTGCAGTGTTCACTGCAGTCTCTGCGGAATAACCACACTTAGGCCTTATAACTTTTCAGACTTTCTTTATCAATCTACCAAGATGAAGAAGGCAGGGAGTAAGGCACGTGGTCGTGGAGTTTCTTCAGGGAGAGGACGTGGGGATTCTGTGGCTGCTGCGGCCCCCAGTGACACAGCATCCACCAGTTTTCCCCGGGCCGTGAGCGTTCCTTTATGCGCACTTTTGTAGGAGCTCGGAGTACCCCCTGCTGCGGGAAGAACAAATTGAAGCCGTTGTTGTTTGGATCTCAGCCAATGCATCGACTTCAATTGCTTCCACCTCCTCTCAGGACCACAGCACTGTTGGGCAACCATCTGTCTCTTCACCGCCTGGCAAATTGCCCAGGCAGTCAGAGAGTTCTGTACAGGAGCCAGCTGAGTGTCTGCTTCTGTTCTCAGAATCTATTGGCTTGCAAACAGGGGCCCAGCCAAGCAGCATTCTGTAATGTGAAGAAGAGGGAGTATGCAGTGATGCGCAACAGCTGTGTCTCTCTGAATCTGAAGAGGCGGGTGAGACAGTGCCGATGGTCAGCACACCGCAGAACGCATCTGATGATGATGATGAGACCCAGGTGCCAGTTTCTGTTGAGCATGGTGCTGGCCAGACCACCCAACAGCAGGTGTTGGAAGAGGGTAGTGGAGATGATGAGGTCCAATACCCAACATGGCATGAAGAACAGGAAGGTGGTGGGAGCAGCTCAGAGGAATAATAATAATATTTATTTATATAGCGCCATCATATTCCGCAGCGCTTTACAGTTTAGCAGTTTCAGAACACAAGTCATAAGTAACAACGTTAACAATACAATAATTTAAGCTAAATAAGTCGCCCCTGCTCGTGACAGCTTACAATGTACAATGAGATGGGGGAGATACAAAGTATAGGTGTTTATATACAATGGTGCATTTACAATGATGTTCCAGCCATCTTAAGGGACTGAGGGATGGAGATAGTGAATGGGCTAGAGACACACACACACTTACACAGAATACATAGAATGACTTTGATTAGTGAATGTGATAGGCCGCTGTGAACAAATGTGTTTTGAGGGAGCGCCTGAAACCATGCAAATTGTGGATAGTCCTAATTTCTTGGGGTACAGCATTCCAGAGGATTGGCGTACAGCAGGAGAAGTCTTGGAGTCGGGAGTGGGAGGTACGTATTAGTGCAGAGGTTAGTCGAAAGTCGTTTGCAGAGCGCAGCAGTCGGTTAGGCCGATAGATAGAAATGAGGGAGGAGATGTAGGAGGGGTGCTGCACTGTGGAGAGCTTTGTGGGTGAGAACCAGTACTTTGGTTGAAAGCTGGGAGAGGCCTAGAGAAATGGTTAGTGATAGAAGGAAGATAGAGGAAGACATTGCCCCAACGGTACAAACAGGAGGGAGAGTTAGGCTGCAGACTCGGTTGCCTGTAAGCCTCCAGTTTGGCACCTGTTCGGAGCAGTTGTGTTCCAAAAGTCAAAACGTGCGCTCCCAGGACTTGCACTGCGTGGTCCTTTTTTCACACACTTGCACATGATATTTGCTATGTGAAATGCAAGCTGTGTAATCAAAAATTAAAAATAGCTAAAAGTGTCAGTCACCTCAATACCAGAAATATGTGTAAACATGTGCGGACAAAGCACGTAGTTGAGTTACAAAGACACACTGGAGATGTAGGCCAACCTACAGCAGCACCTACATCTTCAGGTTGTGTTGAAGCCTCTTCATCGAGCTCACACACAGCTGGTTATGCTTCCTCACAGGATCGCCATGGAAGAACCTCGGCCACTGTTGTCCAGAGACAAACTGTTATTCCACACACAGCAGCAAGTTCCCTGTCATCCTCACACTCCCAGGCCACAAAACAGCCAGCGGTAGCACAGGCATGGGATAAAACACGGCCATACTCCGCAAACCATGCACGAGCACAGGCTCTGAATGCTGGCATTGCAAAACTCCTGTCCCTTGAAATGCTGTGATTCAGGCTGGTGGAGACAGACAGTTTCCGTAACTGAATATCATTGTCAATCCCACAATACAATGTGCCAAGCCGATTTCATTTCAGCAGGCAAGCCGTCCCTGGTCTGCAAAAGCATGTTGAGGGAAAAAATTAAACATGCGCTACTAAAAAGCCCTCAGTAGCAAGGTCCACCTGACCACCGATGCGTGGACCAGTACCCATTGTTATGATCTGCTACAACCAGTAAGGAAAGAAGGGAATTCTGTCCCTACAATACAACTAAGCTGAATCCCTACGATGTAACGGGGAACCTGATCCTGCGACCAGACCCGCTAAAGTCCTCATCTAGTGTGAACGAAGACCTATAGTTGCGAGGGAGTAATCCCTACAAGATCTAGGGACTGGGAGAAAAGGTGGACACCTCCTAGTCCTAACATAAATTGTAGCATGGATAATTAAACAGAAAAATAAATACTTTGTGATCCTAACATCAAGCAAAACTCACAGATTAAGGCACCTAAGCACCCGGCTAGCTTAACAGTAGATAATACAATGAAGTCAAGCAAAGCCAGAAGGGCGGAGCCAGACTAAATAGGGAAAAAAGGTCATGTGACCAGCAAACTGAAACAAAACCTAACAAGAGGGTTCTAACACCCATGGCCAGGGACAATACCTTTCCCTCACTGCCCATTGGGTCAATGTTGTGCAGCCGGGTACTGATCTTGCGAGTGGCGCTGTACGTGTTCTGCCAACTCCAAGGATTGCAGGAATCAAGTCTGTACACATTGATTCCTCCTCCTATTCCAGTTCCTCAGAATCATCGCTGCAGGAGCCGTCACGGTCTACCTCCACATGGACCGTGAACGTTTACCTGTTGCGACCGATATGAGCACAGCCGTGTCCAAATGTCAACAGGCCATCCTGAAATTAATTTCCATGGGAATCTTAGCCACACAGCGCAGGAGCTCTGTAATGCCATAAAGCAGGAGAGCGACGTGTGGTTTTTGGAAGAGAATCTACAGGCAGGCTTGGTAGTGTGTGACAATGGCCGAAATCTGGTGTCAGCTCTGGGCCTTGGCAACCTCACTCACATACCATGTCTGTCATATGTGCTCAACTTGGTCGTGCAGAGTTTTTTGAGGGACTATCCGGATCTTGATGCACTGCTGCACAAGGTCCGCCTAGAGTGCGCTCACTTGCGACGTTCCAGCATGGCCAGATCGCTGATTGCAGCTCTGCAACGCAGATTTCACCTTCATGAACATCGCATTATATGTGACGTACCCACCAGGTGGAATTCCTCGTTACATATGTTGGAGCGGTTGTGTGAGCAGCAGCCAACAGTAATGGAGTATCAGCTGCATCAGGCGCAGTCAACTCGCAATTTGCGGCGTTCACACTTCACCACTACTGAGTGGGCCTCTATAATAAGAATAATAATATTATTTATTTATATAGCGCCATAATATTCCGCAGTGCTTTACAGTTTAACAGTTTCAAAACACGAGTCATAAGTAACAACGTTAACAATACAATAATTAAAGCAAAATCAGCCGCCCTGCTGGTGAAAGCTTACAATCTACAATGAGGTGTGGGAGATACAAAGTACAGGTGTTTATATACAATGGTGTTTTTACAATGATGGTCCAGCCATTTTAAGGAAGTGAGGGATGCATGGAGATAGTGAATGGGCTACACACACAGAATTACACATAGAATGACTTTGATTAGTGAATGTGATAGGCCACTGTGAACAAATGTGTTTTGAGGGAGCGCCTGAAACCATCCAAATTGCGGATAGTCCTAATTTCTTGGGGTAGAGCATTCCAGAGGATTGGCGCAGCGCGGGTGAAGTCTTGGAGTTGGGAGTGGGAGGTACGGATTAGTGCAGAGGTTAGTCGAAGGTCGTTTGCAGAGTGCAGCAGTCGGTTAGGCCGATAAATATAAATAAGGGAGGAGATGTAGGGGGGTGCTGCGCTGTGGAGAGCTATGTTGGTGAGAACCAGTAATTAGAATTGGATCCTATAATGAATGGGCAGCCACTGCCAGTGTAATGAGTGGCGAATAACTCTATGAAGGATATCTGCCACGTTTTGCGTGCGTTTGATGAGTCAACGCGGATGGCGAGTGCAGATGATGCACTAGTCAGCCTGACTGTCCCCCTTATCTGCCTGCTTCAAAAAACACTGCAAGCACTAAGGCATGAGGTTTTGGAAGAGGTGGAGGATGAGGAGTCACAAATTCCATCACCTTCTGGACAGTCAGCGCAACGTGGTTCCTCACAAAGGGCTGGAGGACTTTCAAAGTACCATGCTGTATCAACAATTGAACCTCCAGAGTCGCTGTCTATATTTTCATAACCATTACAAACTTTTAATGTATTTACAAAGCACATAATGTACATTTTTTGTCTATCCTTTTGTAATGCTATTGTGTTTCCATAAACTGATGTTACAGAATTATGATACAAAGTTTTTAAATTTTGAGTTTTAAATTTTGTAAATTTATATGTATTTGAAGGACTTTGTGAGGAGGATGAGGAGTCACAAATTCCATCACCTTCTGGACAGTCAGCGCAACGTGGTTCTTCACAAAGGGCTGGAGGACTTTCAAAGTACCATGCTGTATCAACAATTGAACCTCCAGAGTCGCTGTCTATATTTTCATAACCATTACAAACTTTTAATGTATTTACAAAGCACATAATGTACATTTTTTGTCTATCCTTTTGTAATGCTATTGTGTTTCCATAAACTGATGTTACAGAATTATGATACAAAGTTTTTAAATTTTGAGTTTTAAATTTTGTAAATTTATATGTATTTGAAGGACTTTGTGAGGAGGAGTCAATGGAGGAGGAAGACATCGCTCCAGAGGGAGGTAGACAATGCTCTAGTCAGTATGTAGACCAAGGGTGGGGTGATGCACAGCAGGCGGAGATGACGCCTCTTGCAGGGGACAACGTTTCTTGGCCAGTTGGGAGTCTGCAGCACATGGTTGATTTCATGCTGCAGTGGCTGAGAAACGACCGCCGCATCGAACACATTCACACCACGTCTGATTATTGGGTGTACACCCTCCTAGACCCTCGCTACCGGGACAACTTACAAAGCCTCATCACACCGTTGAACCGGGAGCGTAAAATGCGGAAGTACCAAGACACACTGGTGCAATCCATAATGTTCTCCATTCCAGCCGAGAGCACTGCTGCTGCTACTGATTTACAAAGCAGCTCTGTGCGTCGAGGCAGTGGAGACAGCTCTGCAACAAGAGGGAGCACAAGCAGCGCCTCTGCACAGGGCAAGAACAGTATGTTCCAAATGTGTCGAAGTTTTGTGGCAGCGCCACCAATGTCTACACCATCCGAGACGGCTCCAGTCAGCAGGAGGCAACATTTCCGTAAGATGGTTACAGACTACATGTCTTGCCCTCTCAGTGTACTCTCAGATGGCTCTTCCCCATTCAAGTTTTGTGTCTCTAAGCTGGATACATGGCCAGAGCTTAGCCAGTATGCATTGGAGGTGCTGGCTTGATCTGCTGGCAGTGTATTATCGGAGCGCGTCTTTACTGCTGCAGGTGGTGTACTAACAGACCGTTGCATGCGACTATCCTACGATAATGTACAACGGCTTACTTTTCTGAAAATGAACTAGGCATGGATCTCGCCTGAATTTGCCTGTCCGGTTTCAGATTAACTAACTGGTTGACAACGTTTTCCATGTCTCCTGTTATGTTCATCTTTCTACCACCTGAGCTATACTCCCTGGGCTACAACACTGCCAGTTGCTGCTCAGAAGTGTCGTGTCCACAGACCAATACACAAGCTATAGTAATAGTGGGGTTCAGTAACGCCTGCTGTTCCCCTGCTGTGTGTCCGGCAAAAATTACTGCTACCTAGCTACACATGTTTAAAAAAACATGACATGTTAAAGTGGCTAGTGCTACACATAGATATCAGGCTACACCCTTATTTCTAAGCTGTAAACAAGTGAAACGTCAAATTTAAAACCATTCAATGATTAGTGTTGGTAACAAATCTGTAACTAAATAATTGTGACATATTATGGCAGATATCCACATGTCTAACACAAATGCTAACACAAAAGCATACTTATGCTATAGGGTACTGATGGTGAACCTTCTCACTCCATAACTTTGACCAATCCAACTCACATCATGCCTCAAATGCTGCAATGTTGGAAGTGCATAATGTGGGTTGAACTTTGACAACAGCTGCAGTGCGAAGGTTATCCTTCTGTGTTCTTGGCTTTTAAATAAAAGCATACAAGTAAATATAATAATACATTGTTGATTAAGGGACATGATGTACACCTGTAATATTGTGCAAACAATGGATGTAGGACTATTCCTCTTCAACATTACTTATATTTGTGTCATTTGAAAAAATACATATTTTAGTTAAAAATTAAAAACCCATGTTCAGTAGCTGTGAAAGGCCCGTTTGTGTACTTCTATATTGTTTGCAACCAATGTATTGTATACGGATGGAAGCGCGTCACACTAATAGATTAGATTTATTTTAAATGGAATGTAGCAGAACCAATTGGAGATAAATGAAAAGGATGAGCCACTGAGACACGCTCAGCAGAGTACAAGCAGCAGTGCTTGAACATGTAACTGGAGCGTGATCTGCACTCAAAAAAGTAAAAAACACAGACTGAAGTGAACACTGAAACACAACTGTCCACAATCTGTGAAAAGCTCCTTTCTGTACTTCTATAGTGTTTGCAACCAATGTATTGTATACGGATGGAAGCGCGTCACACTAATAGATTAGATTTATTTTAAATGGAATGTAGCAGAACCAATTGGAGATAAATGAAAAGGATGAGCCACTGAGACACGCTCAGCAGAGTACAAGCAGCAGTGCTTGAACATGTAACTGGAGCGTGATCTGCACTCAAAAAAGTAAAAAACACAGACTGAAGTGAACACTGAAACACAACTGTCCACAATCTGTGAAAAGCTCCTTTCTGTACTTCTATAGTGTTTGCAACCAATGTATTGTATACGGATGGAAGCGCGTCACACTAATAGATTAGATTTATTTTAAATGGAATGTAGCAGAACCAATTGGAGATAAATGAAAAGGATGAGCCACTGAGACACGCTCAGCAGAGTACAAGCAGCAGTGCTTGAACATGTAACTGGAGCGTGATCTGCACTCAAAAAAGTAAAAAACACAGACTGAAGTGAACACTGAAACACAACTGTCCACAATCTGTGAAAAGCTCCTTTCTGTACTTCTATAGTGTTTGCAACCAATGTATTGTATACGGATGGAAGCGCGTCACACTAATAGATTAGATTTATTTTAAATGGAATGTAGCAGAACCAATTGGAGATAAATGAAAAGGATGAGCCACTGAGACACGCTCAGCAGAGTACAAGCAGCAGTGCTTGAACATGTAACTGGAGCGTGATCTGCACTCAAAAAAGTAAAAAACACAGACTGAAGTGAACACTGAAACACAACTGTCCACAATCTGTGAAAAGCTCCTTTCTGTACTTCTATAGTGTTTGCAACCAATGTATTGTATACGGATGGAAGCGCGTCACACTAATAGATTAGATTTATTTTAAATGGAATGTAGCAGAACCAATTGGAGATAAATGAAAAGGATGAGCCACTGAGACACGCTCAGCAGAGTACAAGCAGCAGTGCTTGAACATGTAACTGGAGCGTGATCTGCACTCAAAAAAGTAAAAAACACAGACTGAAGTGAACACTGAAACACAACTGTCCACAATCTGTGAAAAGCTCCTTTCTGTACTTCTATAGTGTTTGCAACCAATGTATTGTATACGGATGGAAGCGCGTCACACTAATAGATTAGATTTATTTTAAATGGAATGTAGCAGAACCAATTGGAGATAAATGAAAAGGATGAGCCACTGAGACACGCTCAGCAGAGTACAAGCAGCAGTGCTTGAACATGTAACTGGAGCGTGATCTGCACTCAAAAAAGTAAAAAACACAGACTGAAGTGAACACTGAAACACAACTGTCCACAATCTGTGAAAAGCTCCTTTCTGTACTTCTATAGTGTTTGCAACCAATGTATTGTATACGGATGGAAGCGCGTCACACTAATACTATTAGTGTGACGCGCTTCCATCCGTATACAATACATTGGTTGCAAACACTATAGAAGTACAGAAAGGAGCTTTTCACAGATTGTGGACAGTTGTGTTTCAGTGTTCACTTCAGTCTGTGTTTTTTACTTTTTGAGTGCAGATCACGCTCCAGTTACTTGTTCAAGCACTGCTGCTTGTACTCTGCTGAGCGTGTCTCAGTGGCTCATCCTTTTCATTTATCTCCAATTGGTTCTGCTACATTCCATTTAAAATAAATCTAATCTATTAGTCTAATAGATTAGATTTATTTTAAATGGAATGTAGCAGAACCAATTGGAGATAAATGAAAAGGATGAGCCACTGAGACACGCTCAGCAGAGTACAAGCAGCAGTGCTTGAACATGTAACTGGAGCGTGATCTGCACTAAAAAAAGTAAAAAACACAGACTGAAGTGAACACTGAAACACAACTGTCCACAATCTGTGAAAAGCTCCTTTGTGTAGTTCTATAGTGTTTGCAACCAATGTATTGTATACGGATGGAAGCACGTCACACTAATAGATTTGATTTTTTTTTCTAATATAATGGAGCTGCACCAATTCCACAAAATAAAAAAAAAAAAAAAAAAAAAAGAGTCAGTGACACGTGCAGATGCCTACAAACAGCGGTGGATGCAGAGCAAACTGCAGCGTCACCTGCACTGTCACACACACACCTTGCACAGAGCTGTTAAAACAACACTGGCAAAATGAAGCTTTACACAGCGGTTGGTAAACTAGCCTGCCTCAAGCACAGTAGTACACAAAATCGCAATATCTAACTGTCCCTCAGAGTGAGCAGAGTAGCGTTCTGTCCCTTACTGAGTTCACAGCACAGTGACGCTAAAATGGCGGCGGCGGCGCCTTTTATAGTGCATTCTGACATCATTTCAGCAGCCAATCACAGCCATGCCATTAGTTAAGATGACCGCAGCATTACAGGATGTGCCCACACTTCGTAGGATTCCTCATTGGCTGACTAAAATCACATTGCCTCTCAAAGAATTATGGGAACTTCCGATTCCGGTATACGATATGGAAAAAGTATCGGAATTAAGTATCGGAATTCCGATAACGCGAATATCGGCCGATACCCGATACTTGCGGTATCGGAATGCTCAACACTAGTCACCACAGCGCATATCTGCACATGGCTAGTAGAAATGGTAACAAAAACTAAAACATAGTGTTTACTTTTGGAAATTAATGCATAAAACTAAATTTCATAATTATCAATTAATGGTTCTTAATGAACGTTATCTGTACCTGTAAGATAATGCAGTCAATGGATGTATGAATCATAAACATCATCATCATCCTCACGAGTATTATTTATGACAGACATAATAAAATACAAAGACTGAGGACAACTGTAACTTCACACACCATATATGAAATGGCCAGCATCTAAACCTGGTAATAATGCGCAATAATAAATAATTACACCTAGAAAGTGCATCATGCATACAAACAATAGGTACCGTATTTTTCGGACTATAAGACGCACCGGACCATAAGACGCACCCCAAATTTTCAGAAGGAAAACAGGGAAAAAAAAATAATGTGTCAAATGGGGGTCCGTCTTACAGTCCGAAGTGCTCTGTGTTGCAGGGGTGCTCTGTGGGGTGGCTGTGCTGTGTGGGGTGGCTGTGCTGTGTGGGGTGGCTATGCTCTGTGGGGTGGCTGTGCTCTGTGGGGTGGCTGTGCTCTGTGGGGTCGCTGTGCTCTGTGGGGTCGCTGTGCAATATATGGTACTCACATCCCATAGCGGTGGTCCCAATGCAGCCTCCTGTGCTCTGTGGTGTCTGGCCAGCAGCGGGGCTCTGTGCTGCGTGGGGGGCTCCGCCGGCATTTCCCTCTTAGCCGGACAGCCCCCCGCAGCTCCGCTGCTGCGGCCTCCTGATACATGGCCACCAGGGGCCTCCGGTGGCGGTCCCGACGAAGTCTTCCGTGCGGTGGTTCCGGGGCAGCAGCCGGCTCTGTGCTGCAGGGGGGCTCCGCCGGCATTTCGGTCTTAGCCGGAAAGCCCCCCGCAGCTCCGCTCCCTCCTGCATCTCGGTGGCGTCCTCAAACATGGCCGCCAGGGGACTCCGGTAAGATGGCCGCTGAATCTCATTCAAGTCTCGGCAACGAGATCTCTTCTCCCGAGATCTCAGGACAAGATCTCGGGAGAAGAGATCTCGTTGCCGAGACTTGAATGAGATTCGGCGGCCATCTTACCGGAGTCCCCTGGCGGCCATGTTTGAGGACGCCACCGAGATGCAGGAGGGAGCGGAGCTGCGGGGGGCTTTCCGGCTAAGACCGGAATGCCGGCGGAGCCCCCTGCAGCACAGAGCCGGCTGCTGCCCCGGAACCACCGCACGGAAGACTTCGTCGGGACCGCCACCGGAGGCCCCTGGTGGCCATGTATCAGGAGGCCGCAGCAGCGGAGCTGCGGGGGGCTGTCCGGCTAAGAGGGAAATGCCGGCGGAGCCCCCCACGCAGCACAGAGCCCCGCTGCTGGCCAGACACCACAGGAAGGCTGCCGCCGCCACCGGGACCGCCGCTGCCACCGGATTTTTTGGTATGTTGGGACCATAAGGCGCACCCCCAATTTCCCCCAAATTTTGGGGGGAAAAAGTGCGTCTTATGGTCCAAAAAATACGGTAGTTAGACCTGCAAGTGCTGGTGAAACAACCACAACACATATATATTAATAATGCTATATAGGTATCACAGTGCATAGTTACTCATGGACAATGTCGATCTAATACTGTACCTCAATAAAGGCAGCGTTACCCATCATGCTTGTTTGTCTTGTAGATTGTTGAAGAGGGAATTTTTTTTTTTATTTTTGGGTTTTTTAAATTCCTTTTTATTTGTATTTTAAAAAAAAATTACACATAAGGCGTTACACATCTCGGTCGCAGCCGATATGGTCATAAAATAAACATTGTAAAAGTCAAAGTAACAAGAGAACAGAAAACCGAAACTCGTTAATAATTGTAAGGAAACCCCTAAGTTGTAGGATTCCTCCCGTCATCTTCCTTCTCTAACTTTGTTGTGATCCTGATTAAACTATTTCACTCGTCACCCTTCTCTGGCGTGTATTTTTTCAAATTCTCGCCACCTTTACATTCATTTATCCGATCATGTCAAAATATAAGGCTTTCCTCAATATCAGCATGATTGATCATGATACCATGTTTATTCGTTAACGCTGTAATATGTTGATGAATGTGATTTCCTTTCGCTAGTCGTGATAATAGTCTCCCTGATTTGCTACCATAACGATATAGATCGGCTCTATAATTCATATTACTGGTTCTCTCGCGTCGATCTACCCATAGGTCAAAGTCAGCCTTAGCCTGCTTCCATCTATTTTTATCCTGTGTCGATGAAGTTCTCAGGTATGCCGTGTAGCTATCGCGTAATATCCTGGTAGCCTGAGAGTAGTTTGTCGCTATCTTCTTTTTTAGGGTTGTCTGATAAGCTATTAGTTTCCTGCGCATTACTGCCTTCCCTGCTGCCCATAAAAGTTCCTGCCTATCCCTACTATCTCCATTATACCTTACATATTGCAACCACCATTGCTTCACCTGATCTCGAAAATTCTCATCCTTTAACAAATAGGAAGTGAAGCGCAAAGTTTGGTCTGGCCCCATCTGAACCATATCTGGCAGGGTCACTGATACGGGTGCGTGGTCAGATATAGCTACGTTGTGCACATGTGCCTCTTCCACTCCCCTTACTAGCTCCTGTGATAGCAATATATAATCTATTCTTGACCAAGAGTCATGTGCCGATGAATAGAATGAATATTCACTGCCATCTGTGTTCAGGTGTCTCCAAATGTCTACAAAGTTAGTCGTGTCTAGCAAGGGTTTCAAACGTGTGTCATGTGATCGCACAGTCGTTCGCATCGACTGACGGTCTTCACTGGTTCGATTCACCGTATTTAAGTCACCACCTACTATTTTCAGTGAAATTGTGTCTTGAAGTATACGTGCCTCCAATTCTCGGAAAAATGGTCCATTGTCTTCTGTGGGTCCGTATATGTTATAAATACTATAGGTTTTGTTGTCAAGTGATACTGATATTCTCACCCAACGACCATCTGTGTCATTTTCGGAGTCAATCACCTTGCCCTTGAAGTGCTTGCTGATTAATGTCAATACCCCTGTCTTGTGCTCAGTGACCTGTGACCCGTAACTGTCTCCCACCCAAAATTTGTGCATGGGAGGAAAATCAGTCACCTTCAGATGTGTCTCTTGGAGAAGTGCTATGTCCGGCTTCCACCGGCAGAGGTACCTCAGAATCATTGTGCACTTCTCCGGCGCCCGCAAGCCTTTGACATTGCAGGAGATGATCTTCATATTGAATGGGCGGCAGAAAAGTTATGAGTGTGCTGGAGGAGACAGTGTACCCTCTTATGGCCGTCGTTGGCACCAACCTGCGAGGAAAGGAGGAAGTAGCACCACAATATCAAATACCAAATCAAGATATATTGACAATTCCAGGATTAATTATTGGAGAGAGGTCCCTTGCTACCCTTTTCTAGTAACTCTTGTTTAACAATAAACCGCTGTAAGCGGTCGTAGTCTCTCCACCACTACCTCTGTTTATGTGACTTCCTTTTTTCTAAACTGTGAGGAGATTACCCCCATCCTCCCAGGCTATTCAGTGTACCCCCCCATGTGTCCAAAGCATGAAACCCCAATAGCCTGCTTCACTTATTGTCCCTCCATATGTAATGTTGAAGTCAGTTGTCCCACGTGTATCAAGATACCCTCTCTCATGAGAGATCTTCAACATCTAATATCAATTAACTAATTTAACCATCTAAAATTGCAGCAAAGCTATCATGCTTTAGCATAGGTATGAAGGAACTGCAATAGAAACGGCTCAAACAGCAAATATATCTCATATGTAATTTAACGTGGAGAGAATCTCTTTCATCTTTCCTGATCTCCTTCATGAACTGCCATCTTGTCGTCGTCTGCGTGGGGAGAACCTGGAACTGCCTCGCTGTACCTCCCTATCACTTTGTGGATTTCGTTCCAAGGCTGCTTCGGCTTGTTCTCGTGTGTCATAAATGACATATGTCCCGTCAGATCTTTGTAACCGCAAACGCGCTGAGAACAGTAGTTGAAAGCGAACATCTCGCTCAAACAACATTGTGCAAATGGAACTGAACGCCCTCCTCTTCTTTGAGACCGATACTGAGAAGTCCTCAAAGAGCAGAATCTCATAGCCATGGAGTAGCACTGGGCGCCTCGCTTCTCTGAATGCCCGTAACAATGAAACTTTGTCGTTATAATCTAACAGCTTCATTATTACTTGCCGTGGTCTGTACATCGTTGGTTTCGATGCCTCCCCTCGCCTGTTGTTGTTTTGCGGCAGTCCCACACGATGTGCACGTTACACACGACAGTAGTACTTAAGTCACAATATTTTTGTTAGATCATTCTCACAGATGGATTGTAAGTCTCCTGATTGAAACGATTCAGGCAGTCCTACGAGACGTAAATTGCTTCGTCTCAAGCGATTTTCCAAGTCCTCTGTTTTGTCTATCAAATTTTGTAAGTTCTGCTGAAGGTTCTGTTCTCTGTCTTGGGAAAGTAGCTTCTCCTGTTGTAGTGACGTGCACCACATTGGTGGTACCAGGGCTATGGGGTACTCGGAACCGAGCCCATGGAAGTCTATGGGGAATGTCACTGGCAGCAGCTCGGTCCGTGGCCCTGGCGGTCATGCAATGGGGGGAATATTTACAGGGGATTTTAGAATAATAGTTTGTGACGCCACCTGTGGTTTCTGATCAATTTGACCAGCGCTGCTAGATGAATCTTCTGAGGGGATGTTATTAGGCAGCTAGATGTTAAGTCCCCCACAGGTAGGACTGGTCCCTCTGAGTCTATTGTGGTGCAGGGTGTAGGTAATAAAGCAGTCTCACACCAGGCAATCTCTTTCCATACCTTTACTTGTAGATGTTGCAGGCATGTCCCGGGAAACTGGTCAGGTTGGAGAATGCACATTCAGGAAACTGTTGAGCAGGTTAGAGGTGTCATGGAGTCTGTGGAGAAGTTCCATGACAGAGTAATGCAAGTGTTTCAAGATTTGGGCCTCATTACCCATGATCAGACACACAGACGGATGTTGGCACAGGCCTTTGTGAACCAATCAGGAAACCACTGGTAGCAGCCAGGCCTGAGTACACGTCAATAGCAATGGATACCCTGCTCACAGTAGCAAAAAGGATTGAGTCCCGCCGGGACAGAAGGGATGTCAAGTGTTACAACTGTGGCGAGTTTGGTCATTTCCGGAACCAGTGCAGAACACTGACTTCACCCAGAAAAAGAAGAAACACAGAAAACAGTGAAGAACCCCGTCCATAGGACAAGAGCACACCAAGTCCACAAGGAACCTCACCAGTGGGACCAATATCCTGAGAGTGGATGGCGTAGTCATATCTTTTCTTGTGGAACTCCGCAACCTCACCTACCTATCAGAATCTTCTGCTTCCTGCATGGGAATTGATGGTCAAGTCAGATATTTCCAGATTATGAAGCCCCTGAGCGTGTGGACTCAGCCAGAACACTCCATCATGTCCCAGTTTGTTGTGTAAAAAACCTGCACCCTCAACCTATTGGGAGTGGACCTACTGCAGAAGCTGAAAGCGACCAGAGTGTTCCAGGAAGATGGGACCATGACACTTTCTTCACCCCTGACCCAAGAAGAAACAGGAACCTCAAACAACCACACTGTAGACCTATCACAGGAGGTGCTGGACATAGTACCAGAAAAGCCACTCCATCACCCAGAGTCAAGATGTCTCTGACCAACTGAAGGTCTAAGTGAACTCGCCTAAGAAGACGGCCTGAGAACTTTGACATTGGCCAGGATATTCAACTCAAGAAGGACTCTACTCGCTTCATGGAATGGCAACACCTCATCCAGCTCTAACGCCAGAGGTTCATCTTTTGCAAGCACCAGGAGGTGCCCCCTGCAATCAACCAGTTCACCCAGGCCCTAGACCGGCAAAAGGCCACTCAGCTCTTCAAACTTGTGCACAAATATTGACCTGAAACCGAGCTGGAGAAAAAGAAACTACTGATGGCCCGTGCTGAGAAAAAAGCAGCCGTTTAAAGAAACGTCCCAACAAGAAGACCCCTGTGACCAGAGCAGGTGCTAACACAGTAACTGTCTTGGTGGAGAGCAAGAAAGCCAGCTGGTCGTCATCTCTCATGATGTGGATCCTAGTAGACGGCTTGTTTTCCCCCAGCTCTGCACCAGCAGATGGGAGTCCCTGCCGCATACTGAAGGACAAGGCCAAACTGGGCTGCCTCGCCCATCGGAATCAATCCCAGCTTTCCACAGTGAAGAAAAAGACTGTAAACCCCACTGAGTTCAGAATGGTGCAAGGCCTGGAGGCCGCGAAAGAGGCTACGGTATTTGAAACCCCAACAGTGCTGAACCATCACACTCTGCTCTCAAGAGTCCCAGTCACCGCAACGGTATTCACGGTGATCAACCTGGCCAGTACCTTCTTCAGTGTTTCCCCTCCACCTGGAGGCCTGCTTTCACGCACCAGTGCAGTGCATATGGACAGTGTTGTCTCAAGGTGCTCAAAACAAGCCCTTCAAGTTTCACCAAGACAATGTCCTCCATCCTCGTCAACTGGATTGCAGAATATGCAAGAGTCACTCTTCTACAACACGTGGATGACTTTCTCTTTTGTGTGGTTGACATCGACACCTGCACAGCCTATTCCTTATCTCTCCTACTCTACCTGGAAGAACAGCAACGCAAGGTCTGGAAGAACAAAGTCCAGTGATGCCAGAAGCAAGTTACATCCCTGGGACACTGTATTGCCCACCAGACGAAACACATGTCAAAAGACTGGGAGACCACTATGGAGAAGATGGCTCCCCCAACAACTCCAAGAATGCTGCAGGCTTTCCCTGGTCTAGTGTCATATTGCAGAACCTGGATCCCTGATGCCTCAGTCCTAATGCAGCCTCTGTGCGCTTGCATCAACGCAACCCCGCTCCTTCTATCAGACGCAGCCTTCAACCCATTCAGGAGATTGGAAGAACTCCACAGTCTCAGCGCCAATACCAGGCCTACCTGACTATGAAAAGTCTTTCTGTCTACCTGATGGAAGAAAGAAGGTCATGCTACTGGAGTCCTGGCACGGATTCACGGGGGAAAACAGAGACTTTTAGGCTGCCTCTCAGCCCGCTTGGATCCAGTTGCAAGAAGAGCACCCTCCTGCCTGATGGCAGTATCCGCAGCATACACCCTCCTGGACAAGGTTGCTGACATCACTCTTGGACAGCCACTGGAAACTCTCACTCCACATGACATCTTGGCAATCTTCAATCAAGCTCAACCAACAGTAATCTCTCCACCGCCAGGCATCTTTGTGGCGCCTCTATTGCCTTTGTCTCATAATGTCACCGTCTCCAGACCTACAGTCCTCAGCCCGGCCACTCTACTCCCACTCCCAAGGGGGGATACTTGGATGGCTCCAGAAGAAGTTTCAACACAGGAAGTGCAGTGACCAGCAATCAAGAAATCCTGTGGTCCAGAAGTCTGTCACCTAGCCTGTCAGCCCAGGAAGCAGAATTGATAGCGCTGACGAAGGCCTGCCAGATGGCAGAAGGCAAGACTGCAAACATCTACACGGACTACAGGTACTCGCATGGCATAGCACACGACTTTAGACCCATCTGGGCTACAAGGGACTTCATCACAGCAAACGGGACAACCGTGAAGCATCATGGAGCCTTCAGGGACCTACTGGGTATACTCAAACTTCCAAAATGGTGGCAATTTGAAAAATCAAAGTGCATGGAAAACTGAGAACAGAAGAGGCGTGAGGCAATAACATGGCGGGAGAAGAGATCTCGTTGCCGAGACTTGAATGAGATTCGGCGGCCATCTTACCGGAGTCCCCTGGCGGCCATGTTTGAGGACGCCACCGAGATGCAGGAGGGAGCGGAGCTGCGGGGGGCTTTCCGGCTAAGACCGAAATGCCGGCGGAGCCCCCCTGCAGCACAGAGCCGGCTGCTGCCCCGGAACCACCGCACGGAAGACTTCGTCGGGACCGCCACCGGAGGCCCCTGGCGGCCATGTATCAGGAGGCCGCAGCAGCGGAGCTGCGGGGGGCTGTCCGGCTAAGAGGGAAATGCCGGCGGAGCCCCCCACGTAGCACAGAGCCCCGCTGCTGGCCAGACACCACAGGAAGGCTGCCGCCGCCACCGGGACCGCCGCCGCCACCGGATTTTTTGGTATGTTGGGACCATAAGGCGCACCCCCATTTTCCCCAAATTTTGGGGGGAAAAAGTGCGTCTTATGGTCCAAAAAATACGGTAGTTAGACCTGCAAGTGCTGGTGAAACAACCACAACACATATATATTAATAATGCTATATAGGTATCACAGTGCATAGTTACTCATGGACAATGTCGATCTAATACTGTACCTCAATAAAGGCAGCGTTACCCATCATGCTTGTTTGTCTTGTAGATTGTTGAAGAGGGAATTTTTTTTTTATTTTTGGGTTTTTTAAATTCCTTTTTATTTGTATTTTAAAAAAAAAATTACACATAAGGCGTTACACATCTCGGTCGCAGCCGATATGGTCATAAAATAAACATTGTAAAAGTCAAAGTAACAAGAGAACAGAAAACCGAAACTCGTTAATAATTGTAAGGAAACCCCTAAGTTGTAGGATTCCTCCCGTCATCTTCCTTCTCTAACTTTGTTGTGATCCTGATTAAACTATTTCACTCGTCACCCTTCTCTGGCGTGTATTTTTTCAAATTCTCGCCACCTTTACATTCATTTATCCGATCATGTCAAAATATAAGGCTTTCCTCAATATCAGCATGATTGATCATGATACCATGTTTATTCGTTAACGCTGTAATATGTTGATGAATGTGATTTCCTTTCGCTAGTCGTGATAATAGTCTCCCTGATTTGCTACCATAACGATATAGATCGGCTCTATAATTCATATTACTGGTTCTCTCGCGTCGATCTACCCATAGGTCAAAGTCAGCCTTAGCCTGCTTCCATCTATTTTTATCCTGTGTCGATGAAGTTCTCAGGTATGCCGTGTAGCTATCGCGTAATATCCTGGTAGCCTGCGAGTAGTTTGTCGCTATCTTCTTTTTTAGGGTTGTCT
This sequence comes from Oophaga sylvatica, assembly GCA_033576555.1. Taxonomy (NCBI): domain Eukaryota; kingdom Metazoa; phylum Chordata; class Amphibia; order Anura; family Dendrobatidae; genus Oophaga; species Oophaga sylvatica. The sequence goes on from JARQOD010000005.1 coordinate 471,202,774, forward strand.
GATAAGCTATTAGTTTCCTGCGCATTACTGCCTTCCCTGCTGCCCATAAAAGTTCCTGCCTATCCCTACTATCTCCATTATACCTTACATATTGCAACCACCATTGCTTCACCTGATCTCGAAAATTCTCATCCTTTAACAAATAGGAAGTGAAGCGCAAAGTTTGGTCTGGCCCCATCTGAACCATATCTGGCAGGGTCACTGATACGGGTGCGTGGTCAGATATAGCTACGTTGTGCACATGTGCCTCTTCCACTCCCCTTACTAGCTCCTGTGATAGCAATATATAATCTATTCTTGACCAAGAGTCATGTGCCGACGAATAGAATGAATATTCACTGCCATCTGTGTTCAGGTGTCTCCAAATGTCTACAAAGTTAGTCGTGTCTAGCAAGGGTTTCAAACGTGTGTCATGTGATCGCACAGTCGTTCGCATCGACTGACGGTCTTCACTGGTTCGATTCACCGTATTTAAGTCACCACCTACTATTTTCAGTGAAATTGTGTCTTGAAGTATACGTGCCTCCAATTCTCGGAAAAATCGTCCATTGTCTTCTGTGGGTCCGTATATGTTATAAATACTATAGGTTTTGTTGTCAAGTGATACTGATATTCTCACCCAACGACCATCTGTGTCATTTTCGGAGTCAATCACCTTGCCCTTGAAGTGCTTGCTGATTAATGTCAATACCCCTGTCTTGTGCTCAGTGACCTGTGACCCGTAACTGTCTCCCACCCAAAATTTGTGCATGGGAGGAAAATCAGTCACCTTCAGATGTGTCTCTTGGAGAAGTGCTATGTCCGGCTTCCACCGGCAGAGGTACCTCAGAATCATTGTGCACTTCTCCGGCGCCCGCAAGCCTTTGACATTGCAGGAGATGATTTCATATTGAATGGGCGGCAGAAAAGTTATGAGTGTGCTGGAGGAGACGGTGTACCCTCTTATGGCCGTCGTTGGCACCAACCTGCGAGGAAAGGAGGAAGTAGCACCACAATATCAAATACCAAATCAAGATATATTGACAATTCCAGGATTAATTATTGGAGAGAGGTCCCTTGCTACCCTTTTCTAGTAACTCTTGTTTAACAATAAACTGCTGTAAGCGGTCGTAGTCTCTCCACCACTACCTCTGTTTATGTGACTTCCTTTTTTCTAAACTGTGAGGAGATTACCCCCATCCTCCCAGGCTATTCAGTGTACCCCCCCATGTGTCCAAAGCATGAAACCCCAATAGCCTGCTTCACTTATTGTCCCTCCATATGTAATGTTGAAGTCAGTTGTCCCACGTGTATCAAGATACCCTCTCTCATGAGAGATCTTCAACATCTAATATCAATTAACTAATTTAACCATCTAAAATTGCAGCAAAGCTATCATGCTTTAGCATAGGTATGAAGGAACTGCAATAGAAACGGCTCAAACAGCAAATATTCTCATATGTAATTTAACGTGGAGAGAATTTCTTTCATCTTTCCTGATCTCCTTCATGAACTGCCATCTTGTCGTCGTCTGCGTGGGGAGAACCTGGAACTGCCTCGCTGTACCTCCCTATCACTTTGTGGATTTCGTTCCAAGGCTGCTTCGGCTTGTTCTCGTGTGTCATAAATGACATATGTCCCGTCAGATCTTTGTAACCGCAAACGCGCTGAGAACAGTAGTTGAAAGCGAACATCTCGCTCAAACAACGTTGTGCAAATGGAACTGAACGCCCTCCTCTTCTTTGAGACCGATACTGAGAAGTCCTCAAAGAGCAGAATCTCATAGCCATGGAGTAGCACTGGGCGCCTCGCTTCTCTGAATGCCCGTAACAATGAAACTTTGTCGTTATAATCTAACAGCTTCATTATTACTTGCCGTGGTCTGTACATCGTTGGTTTCGATGCCTCCCCTCGCCTGTTGTTGTTTTGCGGCAGTCCCACACGATGTGCACGTTACACACGACAGTAGTACTTAAGTCACAATATTTTTGTTAGATCATTCTCACAGATGGATTGTAAGTCTCCTGATTGAAACGATTCAGGCAGTCCTACGAGACGTAAATTGCTTCGTCTCGAGCGATTTTCCAAGTCCTCTGTTTTGTCTATCAAATTTTGTAAGTTCTGCTGAAGGTTCTGTTCTCTGTCTTGGGAAAGTAGCTTCTCCTGTTGTAGTGACGCGCACCACATTGGTGGTACCAGGGCTATGGGGTACTCGGAACCGAGCCCATGGAAGTCTATGGGGAATGTCACTGGCAGCAGCTCGGTCCGTGGCCCTGGCGGTCATGCAATGGGGGGAATATTTACAGGGGATTTTAGAATAATAGTTCGTGACGCCACCTGTGGTTTCTGATCAATTTGACCAGCGCTGCTAGATGAATCTTCTGAGGGGATGTTATTAGGCAGCTAGATGTTAAGTCCCCCACAGGTAGGACTGGTCCCTCTGAGTCTATTGTGGTGCAGGGTGTAGGTAATAAAGCAGTCTCACACCAGGCAATCTCTTTCCATACCTTTACTTGTAGATGTTGCAGGCATGTCCCGGGAAACTGGTCAGGTTGGAGAATGCACATTCAGGAAACTGATGAGCAGGTTAGAGGTGTCATGGAGTCTGTGGAGAAGTTCCATGACAGAGTAATGCAAGTGTTTCAAGATTTGGGCCTCATTACCCATGATCAGACACACAGACGGATGTTGGCACAGGCCTTTGTGCATGGACTGAGAGAACCAATCAGGAAACCACTGGTAGCAGCCAGGCCTGAGTACACGTCAATAGCAATGGATACCCTGCTCACAGTAGCAAAAAGGATTGAGTCCCGCCGGGACAGAAGGGATGTCAAGTGTTACAACTGTGGCGAGTTTGGTCATTTCCGGAACCAGTGCAGAACACTGACTTCACCCAGAAAAAGAAGAAACACAGAAAACAGTGAAGAACCCGTCCATAGGACAAGAGCACACCAAGTCCACAAGGAACCCCACCAGTGGGACCAATATCCTGAGAGTGGATGGCGTAGTCATATCTTTTCTTGTGGAACTCCGCAACCTCACCTACCTATCAGAATCTTCTGCTTCCTGCATGGGAATTGATGGTCAAGTCAGATATTTCCAGATTATGAAGCCCCTGAGCGTGTGGACTCAGCCAGAACACTCCATCATGTCCCAGTTTGTTGTGTAAAAAACCTGCACCCTCAACCTATTGGAGTGGACCTACTGCAGAAGCTGAAAGCGACCAGAGTGTTCCAGGAAGATGGGACCATGACACTTTCTTCACCCCTGACCCAAGAAGAAACAGGAACCTCAAACAACCACACTGTAGACCTATCACAGGAGGTGCTGGACATAGTACCAGAAAAGCCACTCCATCACCCAGAGTCAAGATGTCTCTGACCAACTGAAGGTCTAAGTGAACTCGCCTAAGAAGACGGCCTGAGAACTTTGACATTGGCCAGGATATTCAACTCAAGAAGGACTCTACTCGCTTCATGGAATGGCAACACCTCATCCAGCTCTAACGCCAGAGGTTCATCTTTTGCAAGCACCAGGAGGTGCCCCCTGCAATCAACCAGTTCACCCAGGCCCTAGACCGGCAAAAGGCCACTCAGCTCTTCAAACTTGTGCACAAATATTGACCTGAGACCGAGCTGGAGAAAAAGAAACTACTGATGGCCCGTGCTGAGAAAAAAGCAGCCGTTTAAAGAAACGTCCCAACAAGAAGACCCCCTGTGACCAGAGCAGGTGCTAACACAGTAACTGTCTTGGTGGAGAGCAAGAAAGCCAGCTGGTCGTCATCTCTCATGATGTGGATCCTAGTAGACGGCTTGTTTTCCCCCAGCTCTGCACCAGCAGATGGGAGTCCCCTGCCGCATACTGAAGGACAAGGCCAAACTGGGCTGCCTCGCCCATCGGAATCAATCCCAGCTTTCCACAGTGAAGAAAAAGACTGTAAACCCACTGAGTTCAGAATGGTGCAAGGCCTGGAGGCCGCGAAAGAGGCTACGGTATTTGAAACCCAACAGTGCTGAACCATCACACTCTGCTCTCAAGAGTCCCAGTCACCGCAACGGTATTCACGGTGATCAACCTGGCCAGTACCTTCTTCAGTGTTTCCCTCCACCTGGAGGCCTGCTTTCACGCACCAGTGCAGTGCATATGGACAGTGTTGTCTCAAGGTGCTCAAAACAAGCCCTTCAAGTTTCACCAAGACAATGTCCTCCATCCTCGTCAACTGGATTGCAGAATATGCAAGAGTCACTCTTCTACAACACGTGGATGACTTTCTCTTTTGTGTGGTTGACATCGACACCTGCACAGCCTATTCCTTATCTCTCCTACTCTACCTGGAAGAACAGCAACGCAAGGTCTGGAAGAACAAAGTCCAGTGATGCCAGAAGCAAGTTACATCCCTGGGACACTGTATGCCCACCAGACGAAAACATGTCAAAAGACTGGGAGACCACTATGGAGAAGATGGCTCCCCCAACAACTCCAAGAATGCTGCAGGCTTTCCCTGGTCTAGTGTCATATTGCAGAACCTGGATCCCTGATGCCTCAGTCCTAATGCAGCCTCTGTGCGCTTGCATCAACGCAACCCCGCTCCTTCTATCAGACGCAGCCTTCAACCCATTCAATAGATTGGAAGAACTCCACAGTCTCAGCGCCAATACCAGGCCTACCTGACTATGAAAAGTCTTTCCGTCTACCTGATGGAAGAAAGAAGGTCATGCTACTGGAGTCCTGGCACGGATTCACGGGGGAAAACAGAGACTTTTAGGCTGCCTCTCAGCCCGCTTGGATCCAGTTGCAAGAAGAGCACCCTCCTGCCTGATGGCAGTATCCGCAGCATACACCCTCCTGGACAAGGTTGCTGACATCACTCTTGGACAGCCACTGGAAACTCTCACTCCACATGACATCTTGGCAATCTTCAATCAAGCTCAACCAACAGTAATCTCTCCACCGCCAGGCATCTTTGTGGCGCCTCTATTGCCTTTGTCTCATAATGTCACCATCTCCAGACCTACAGTCCTCAGCCCGGCCACTCTACTCCCACTCCCAAGGGGGATACTTGGATGGCTCCAGAAGAAGTTTCAACACAGGAAGTGCAGTGACCAGCAATCAAGAAATCCTGTGGTCCAGAAGTCTGTCACCTAGCCTGTCAGCCCAGGAAGCAGAATTGATAGCGCTGACGAAGGCCTGCCAGATGGCAGAAGGCAAGACTGCAAACATCTACACGGACTACAGGTACTCGCATGGCATAGCACACGACTTTAGACCCATCTGGGCTACAAGGGACTTCATCACAGCAAACGGGACAACCGTGAAGCATCATGGAGCCTTCAGGGACCTACTGGGTATACTCAAACTTCCAAATGGTGGCAATTTGAAAAATCAAAGTGCATGGAAAACTGAGAACAGAAGAGGCGTGAGGCAATAACATGGCGGACATGGCAGCCAAAGAAGCAGCCAAAGGAAGACAACATGGAGAAGTGGGAGAG
>JARQOD010000005.1:471208341-471228651 GCA_033576555.1 Oophaga sylvatica
AACTGAGCCCATGGAAGTCTATGGGGAATGTCACTGGCAGCAGCTCGGTCCGTGGCCCTGGCGGTCATGCAATGGGGGGAATATTTACAGGGGATTTTAGAATAATAGTTCGTGACGCCACCTGTGGTTTCTGATCAATTTGACCAGCGCTGCTAGATGAATCTTCTGAGGGGATGTTATTAGGCAGCTAGATGTTAAGTCCCCCACAGGTAGGACTGGTCCCTCTGAGTCTATGTGGTGCAGGGTGTAGGTAATAAAGCAGTCTCACACCAGGCAATCTCTTTCCATACCTTTACTTGTAGATGTTGCAGGCATGTCCCGGGAAACTGGTCAGGTTGGAGAATGCACATTCAGGAAACTGTTGAGCAGGTTAGAGGTGTCATGGAGTCTGTGGAGAAGTTCCATGACAGAGTAATGCAAGTGTTTCAAGATTTGGGCCTCATTACCCATGATCAGACACACAGACGGATGTTGGCACAGGCCTTTGTGCATGGACTGAGAGAACCAATCAGGAAACCACTGGTAGCAGCCAGGCCTGAGTACACGTCAATAGCAATGGATACCCTGCTCACAGTAGCAAAAAGGATTGAGTCCCGCCGGGACAGAAGGGATGTCAAGTGTTACAACTGTGGCGAGTTTGGTCATTTCCGGAACCAGTGCAGAACACTGACTTCACCCAGAAAAAGAAGAAACACAGAAAACAGTGAAGAACCCCGTCCATAGGACAAGAGCACACCAAGTCCACAAGGAACCCCACCAGTGGGACCAATATCCTGAGAGTGGATGGCGTAGTCATATCTTTTCTTGTGGAACTCCGCAACCTCACCTACCTATCAGAATCTTCTGCTTCCTGCATGGGAATTGATGGTCAAGTCAGATATTTCCAGATTATGAAGCCCCTGAGCGTGTGGACTCAGCCAGAACACTCCATCATGTCCCAGTTTGTTGTGTAAAAAACCTGCACCCTCAACCTATTGGGAGTGGACCTACTGCAGAAGCTGAAAGCGACCAGAGTGTTCCAGGAAGATGGGACCATGACACTTTCTTCACCCCTGACCCAAGAAGAAACAGGAACCTCAAACAACCACACTGTAGACCTATCACAGGAGGTGCTGGACATAGTACCAGAAAAGCCACTCCATCACCCAGAGTCAAGATGTCTCTGACCAACTGAAGGTCTAAGTGAACTCGCCTAAGAAGACGGCCTGAGAACTTTGACATTGGCCAGGATATTCAACTCAAGAAGGACTCTACTCGCTTCATGGAATGGCAACACCTCATCCAGCTCTAACGCCAGAGGTTCATCTTTTGCAAGCACCAGGAGGTGCCCCCTGCAATCAACCAGTTCACCCAGGCCCTAGACCGGCAAAAGGCCACTCAGCTCTTCAAACTTGTGCACAAATATTGACCTGAGACCGAGCTGGAGAAAAAGAAACTACTGATGGCCCGTGCTGAGAAAAAAGCAGCCGTTTAAAGAAACGTCCCAACAAGAAGACCCCCTGTGACCAGAGCAGGTGCTAACACAGTAACTGTCTTGGTGGAGAGCAAGAAAGCCAGCTGGTCGTCATCTCTCATGATGTGGATCCTAGTAGATGGCTTGTTTTCCCCCAGCTCTGCACCAGCAGATGGGAGTCCCCTGCCGCATACTGAAGGACAAGGCCAAACTGGGCTGCCTCGCCCATCGGAATCAATCCCAGCTTTCCACAGTGAAGAAAAAGACTGTAAACCCCACTGAGTTCAGAATGGTGCAAGGCCTGGAGGCCGCGAAAGAGGCTACGGTATTTGAAACCCCAACAGTGCTGAACCATCACACTCTGCTCTCAAGAGTCCCAGTCACCGCAACGGTATTCACGGTGATCAACCTGGCCAGTACCTTCTTCAGTGTTTCCCCTCCACCTGGAGGCCTGCTTTCACGCACCAGTGCAGTGCATATGGACAGTGTTGTCTCAAGGTGCTCAAAACAAGCCCTTCAAGTTTCACCAAGACAATGTCCTCCATCCTCGTCAACTGGATTGCAGAATATGCAAGAGTCACTCTTCTACAACACGTGGATGACTTTCTCTTTTGTGTGGTTGACATCGACACCTGCACAGCCTATTCCTTATCTCTCCTACTCTACCTGGAAGAACAGCAACGCAAGGTCTGGAAGAACAAAGTCCAGTGATGCCAGAAGCAAGTTACATCCCTGGGACACTGTATTGCCCACCAGACGAAACACATGTCAAAAGACTGGGAGACCACTATGGAGAAGATGGCTCCCCCAACAACTCCAAGAATGCTGCAGGCTTTCTCTGGTCTAGTGTCATATTGCAGAACCTGGATCCCTAATGCCTCAGTCCTAATGCAGCCTCTGTGCGCTTGCATCAACGCAACCCCGTCCTTCTATCAGACGCAGCCTTCAACCCATTCAGGAGATTGGAAGAACTCCACAGTCTCAGCGCCAATACCAGGCCTACCTGACTATGAAAAGTCTTTCCGTCTACCTGATGGAAGAAAGAAGGTCATGCTACTGGAGTCCTGGCACGGATTCACGGGGAAAACAGAGACTTTTAGGCTGCCTCTCAGCCCGCTTGGATCCAGTTGCAAGAAGAGCACCCTCCTGCCTGATGGCAGTATCCGCAGCATACACCCTCCTGGACAAGGTTGCTGACATCACTCTTGGACAGCCACTGGAAACTCTCACTCCACATGACATCTTGGCAATCTTCAATCAAGCTCAACCAACAGTAATCTCTCCACCGCCAGGCATCTTTGTGGCGCCTCTATTGCCTTTGTCTCATAATGTCACCGTCTCTAGACCTACAGTCCTCAGCCCGGCCACTCTACTCCCACTCCCAAGGGGGGATACTTGGATGGCTCCAGAAGAAGTTTCAACACAGGAAGTGCAGTGACCAGCAATCAAGAAATCCTGTGGTCCAGAAGTCTGTCACCTAGCCTGTCAGCCCAGGAAGCAGAATTGATAGCGCTGACGAAGGCCTGCCAGATGGCAGAAGGCAAGACTGCAAACATCTACACGGACTACAGGTACTCGCATGGCATAGCACACGACTTTAGACCCATCTGGGCTACAAGGGACTTCATCACAGCAAACGGGACAACCGTGAAGCATCATGGAGCCTTCAGGGACCTACTGGGTATACTCAAACTTCCAAAATGGTGGCAATTTGAAAAATCAAAGTGCATGGAAAACTGAGAACAGAAGAGGCGTGAGGCAATAACATGGCGGACATGGCAGCCAAAGAAGCAGCCAAAGGAAGACAACATGGAGAAGTGGGAGAGGTCGTAGAGCCGGACGGCTACTACATGACGACTGAAGACAAGAAACCTGACAAAGAGACGTCCTGGAATCTGCTCAAGAAGTTACAAGACCAAGCTCCAAAAGGAAAAGAGCTGAATGGGAAAAAAGCAACACGTGAAGAAGGAAGGCTATCAATAATAGACTTCAAACTCTGCCTACCACAAAGTATGCACCCTATGGTGGTCCAATGGGTACATGGAACCACATCCACATATCAAAGACACAGATGAATGATCTGATTGGTGCTTACTGTTTCGCTTCAGGGATCTCCACCCTAACAGCCAAACTCACCAGCAGCTGTCTGACCTGCGGCAAATTCAAGCCTGGACGTATGGAAGAAAGACCCCCTCACCTCATCTGGAAAGAGCACTCTACCAGCTTCAAAGGATCCAGATAGACCACATCCAGATATCGCCAAGTGAAGGATTCAAATACGCCATTGTGGTCAAAAGAAGTATTTTCAAGATGAACAGAAGCCTTCCAAGTCAGCAAAGACTACTGCAACAAGCTACTTTCGGAAAATAGTGTGCAGATACGGGGTTCCAGAAATGATAGAAAGTGATCAGGGACCCGCATTCACAGCAAATCTGACACACAAGACCCGATTAGCAGTAGGGTCAGATTTAGGCCTACACACTCCTTACCACCCCCAGAGCAGCAGGAAGGTAGAAAAAACTGAATGAAACACTTAAGAATAGAATGCTGAAAAATTGCCCAAGAGACACGCAAACCATGGCATGACACACTCCCTATTGCACTGTTTAGCGTAAGGCACACTCCCAGAGACCCAGAAAAGCTGTTTCGTGCCTGCATCTTCTGCTAACAGATAAGACATTTTCTTCTTTTAGTTTTTTGGTGCCTGCATTTTGTCCTGCACTTCTGTGGGGGTCTGCCGGGTCCCCTTCGGGGGGCTTATGCTCCTCTCAGTTTAGTTCAGCCACTGTTTGTTCATTTGCCTTTTCCAGTTTTTTTCAGTGGTTGCTGTTTAGTTTTTGTTACACCAGAGAACTAATTTAGGTGGTAGAGGTCGTGTGATCTCAGGTGTTTTTGTAATTAGTAGAGTTGGTACTTTTCAGGGTTTTTTGGGGTTGCAGTAAGTGCTTTCCTATCCTTTTCTATTTAGGAAGTTTGGGCCCCAACGTTTGCTCATACTATTTTCTGTCTGTGTCTGTATTTCCTCTTGTCTAACCGCCATTACATGTTTGGGGGCTTCCTATGTTCTTTGGGGATCTGCTCCGGGGCAGATAGCTTTCCTTTTTCTATCTTTAGGTGTAGTTAGCTTCTCAGGCTGTGACGAGGCGTCTAGGACCAACGTAGGAACGCTCCACGGCTGCCTTTAGTTGTGGTGGTTAGTCAGGGTACTGCAATCCCATAGATTCCAACCTCTCTGGTGTATTGCTTTTTTTTTTGCCTGCTCTCCTCAGCTACCAAATCATAACACTTATGTAATTGAATTGGTCAAAAACTAATGTCCATTCTCGAGTTTTTCTCCTCACTGCCAGATTTGATGATCCTGTCCAAGAGCCCCAGATGACATCAACCTCTGTGTAACTAGAGGGAAAGCCTGTTTGAATCCATGTATCGCATTGCAAGGAAGCTCCCGTACCAGGAGAGACACCTAAGCCATGAAGGATGTCGTGGATGCTCTGACTGACCAGACAGATGACCAGATGACCTACCTGATGAGTTCAAGGCCAGAGACCAAGTTAAAGCAGGATTTGAGTAACTATAAACAAAAATGTTGATTGGATAAATTACATCTATTATAACCAGCAGAGATTTGTTAACTTCACCATAGATGCTGTAAAAGGTTTGGCAGCACAGTTAGGCCCCACTTCCATTATGGCATTCCAGAATAGAATGGCTTTGGATATGATTCTAGCTGAGAAAGGAGGTGTTTACAAAATGATCAAAGACACCTGTTGCACCTACATCCCAGACAACACTGGCCCAAATGGTAAAGTCACAATGGCAATACAGAAACTTACTGAGTTATCAGAGGAACTGAAACAGAACTCAGGTGTCACTGACCCATGGGATCGATACTTTGGGTGGATGAGTGGGTGGCAGAAAATGTTGGCACAGGTTGGGACAGCCATTATGGGGTTTCTCATTTTTGCATTAATTACTGGTTGCTGTGTAATTCCTTGTATCCGCAGGATAATGGAAAAAAAAAACTGTTCAGGAGACAACCAATTTGATGCCACTCACCATCTTGGACCTCGCACCAGTCCGGATAGAACTGCCTGGCTTGACCAGATCTCCGAACTACCTCCAGACTGAGAATACACATCCTTGATGAAACATCATATCAACTATGAGATTATGATTGCAAACACATAAACCCCCGACAGGGACAGTCCTCCTGACCGCCCATTTGCGAAAAGTCTGTATTCGGTGGGGGAGACATGCGCTAGGCATATTCTCAACCCGCCGGCAGCACAAAAGAGTTGCAGCGCTTTGGGCCAGGAGCAGATTTTTAGGGCAAGTGGTATCTAAGGGGGACTGTCATGGAAATATATATGTATTCCATATATTCAAAGTATATTCACATATATGTATTCACAGTTCACAGTTAGATAGATCTCACTTGCTAAAAAACCCTGTGCTCACATATTTCTAGGCCAGCTATAATCAGTCGTTTTAAAGAAATCTGGCCTTCATAAGGCCTTCGTAAAGGAACAAATACATGAAGTACAAAAAGTCCTATTAGATATCTGTTGTTTACATTATAGTTATGCAAGACAACTAGGTCAAGAGAATATAAACAATAATTCTGCAACTTCAGCTCTTTTAATCATGATTATCATAATTATCATATTTACACTAGAACAGCCAATAATCTAGCAGCTTTTAATTGTATGTTAATTGACTAACCAGCCCCTTTTTGTAAACGTATAAAACCTTGAATGAATAATAAATGTATGTCTTTGACGAACTGTTATACTGACACTTTCGTGTGGACAGTCCTCATTTCGTTCTGAGCGCTCAAAAAGACATTATATAGAGATTTGGACATGGCAAGCAGCAAACACAGAAGGATATTTTTATCCTAATTAAATTTCCATATCAGAGGCCTCCTTTCTCCTTAAAGTGTATGTGAGTACAAACTTGCATAAAGTCAAGTGCAACTCTTTCAATAGCAACTACGCCCGGCCAACATTGTGGTGGAGCCTTCTATGTCTCTGATTATCAGATGTTGGAAAGAACTAAGTCCTTACTTTTGCGGTACACTGGCTCAAAGTCCCTGTTCTCCCTGACTCCGGTTACGTATCAGCGCTTAGGGCTACCTTCTGCGACTTGAAGTCCAGCAAGGCCTCCGGTTTTCTTATTACTAGACGTGAAGTACTAGCAATGCTTCGGACCCCGGTGTCCGGTTTACTAAGTGAAGGTGATCTGTCACCTATGTCACTTGTCCTTCCTTTTCCACTCGCCTGTCGCCCTGCTCTGGCCCTTAACATAAGCACGGTAGCAGTGGGTGTTGTCGTAAGCTTTCCTTCCAGTGCTCACTGACCTGCCCTCAGTTGACTCGTTGATGTTACTGCTGTAGTCCCTTCCTTCTTTCCTTCACAGACTCTGTCCAGAGCAGCTCACAGGATGCTTCGTCAGACTGTATAAGAGCTGTAGCTCCGAGAGTTACTTTCCTTGTTCTTAGGAACACAGGCAGCTGGTGCTGAGTAGCAGATTGAGGTGTAGCTCTGACTAGGCTAGGGATGTTTCACTTCACCCGTACTAGCCTCCACTTCTGTATGAAATGAGCTACCAAAGCTCCATAGGAATCAGTCTTCACTCCTCTCCCTCCAAGACTGAACCGAAGATGGATGGGATGACTCACTCCTGAGCCACCCTAGACTTGACTGACTACTTCTGTCTAGCTCAGACTGAGCTCTGACTAGAAAAGACTCACTCTGCTACGTGTCACTACCTTATATATCCCTATATCCCTCTAGTGGTTGTGTTGGGAAATGTGAGTGACGTGAATGAATATCAGGCTTCACAGTTACCTTATCTGTGCATTTTCCAGAGAACATGTGTACCAAGCGCAGCTGGGCCACACAGTAGCAGCGCCACATCCTGTTGCAGCTTGGTAATTGCAATGGTATTCAGATCTACAGACTTTTGTATGGAAGACAATGACGATTGCAATGCCGACTCCAGCAGCTTCTGAATGTCTGGTAAGAGAAGGACTGTGACCTCTCCAGCCATTTTCTGGGAATCAAATTCCTGAGGAACTCTCAGGTCACATGGTGCTTCTGATAATAGCTCTTGATGCATGTCTATGGCAGCGCTCAGCATCGCGCCTCTTTCCTCTTTCTCTCCTCCATGCGCCATCTTGTCCTTCTGCTTCAGTTGGATAGGTAAACCGTTCGGGGTCTGTTGTGAACTCCGTAGCAAGTAGCGCTCCATAAATTATGTCCCCACGAATGTAAAAGGTGTCACTGTTCCCGGGGGTGGTTTTACTGCTCTCCTATCGGCCCGATATGCTTGGATACCTGGGAGGAATTCATGAGCGTCTCCAAACTCCCTCCTCACATGTCAGTACAGGAACCGGAAGAGGGAACGTGCTTGTTTTGTTGCTCATAGGTGGAGTTTTATACAGTAAATGATTACTGCTGTCGTATTTTTGCCGTCCCTAGGGCAGAATAAGGCTGCGTAACGTCACATTTTAGAGAGAGTCATATAATAGACACACGCTACCCTACCCGTGACACAAGGAAGGTAGTGTTGCCGGATAAAGCCTTGCGCAACCAGACATGCTTTTACCCTCTTCAACACTCTACAAGCAAAAAATGCATGATTGCAGACGCAGCCTTTATTGACGTACAGTATAACATCGCCATTACCCATCAGAGGCTGGCCACTGTCTGATACAGACATAGTATATACCTTTGCTATCTGTAGCCTTTGTTTCACCTCCACTTGCAGGCACCCACTTAAATTGTGACAATGCATAATGTTTTTTTAAAATGTTTATTTTTTATCGATATAGGAAAGATGTATATCTTCGTACCGTGTTAGCCAGTAGATAGAAAAATATTTAGAGTTGAGAGTCCTCAGTGGTTGATACCTTTTAGTGTCTTTGCCTGATGAAGAGACCTGAGTAGTCTCGAAAGCTTGCAATTTGTTACCATCTTTTCAGTTAGCCATTAAAAGGTATCAACCACTGAGGACTCTCAACTCTAAATATTTTTCTATTTTTTATCGTGCATTATTGCGTCATCTCATCACTTTGATGAGTCCATGCTGGACATGTAATAAATGCTGTCCGAACTAACAATTTTCGTAAGTGAAATAATTTTAATCTGTGTGACTGTCACATATAAATTGTAATGATGATGATGAGTGACTATTACAAAATCCATTGTCTTCACTATGTTATGGTTTAACATAGCGTTCCTTACGCATCATTCCTAAATACAAAAATGGACTTTTATTCATAAATTTACAACACTATATTTTGTAAAATAAATTTTGGGTGGTGTGTTGTTCCATTTCTTGTTGCCATGTGCTTATATGCGTTTATATTTTAAGGGTGTCTATTTTTATTCTTGGAATTGAAATTCATCATTTTATTGTCCTAGTAAACATTCATTTTTTCTTGTTTGAAGTACATACATTTGCAATGGCCACGTAACAAGGCAATAACTCAATATTTTATTTCAAAACCCTTCTTGACCCTGGGCTTCAACACCGCCAGTTGCTGCTCACAAGTGTTGGATGCACAGATCAAAACAATCGCTGATGTGTTTGTGGGGTTCAGTAACGCCTGCTGTTTCCCTGCTGTGTGTCTGGCAAAAATTTATGCTGCTAACTACAAATTTAACTTCAAACATCTCATACTAGGCCTCTGCCTACACCCTCCTTGACCCTGTGCTCCAACACCGCCAGTTGTTGCTCGGAAGTGCTGTTAGCACAGTCAACACTTGCTCCTGTGTTACTGGGGTTCAGTAATGTCAGCTGTTACCCTGCTGTGTGTACGGCAACAAAAAGTCCTGCTGCCTCCACCCTGTTCTCTTCTCATCCCTGGGCTCCAACACCGCCAGTTGTTGCTCGGAAGTAATTGGCAGGGGTACTGACTCCTGCCTAGCCTGGTTACAGCACGACAGCTGTTTCCTGGCAGTGTCAACGTCAATTTGCCTCCAATAAGTTGTCCTGTCGTGTTGCATTCGGGTTAGCCGACTGTATGGTGCCTGCAGTTTAGGTGATTCCTATGTGTGCTGTGGGATAAGTAAATAAAGGCTGTTTCCGTTGTGACAATAGGACAAGCACCCACTGTAGGACTGTGTGATTCGGTAACTGCGGACGGCTTGTGGCCTGTCAACTTACATTTTCATGGTGCCTTATGCTACCCGTCCGGGTTCCAGTACCGTCAGCTGGTTCTACGCAGTGCCTTTGGCCTAGGTGCCTCCATCTCAGTATCCGAGTTCCAGCAACGTCTGCTGGTCCTTGGTAGTGCTTTGGAGCACAGGTACCTCCTGCTTAGTAACCGTGTCCCAGTAACGTCAGCTGGTCCTCGGTTGTGCCATTGGTTCTTTTCCTTCTGCTGCCCCTCCGGGTTCCAGCACAGTCAGCTGGTCCTCGTTACTTGCATTGGCTCTTGTACCTTCTGCTACCCGTCCGGGTTCCAGTAACGTCAGCTGGTTCTCGGAAGTTAGTCAGCCTTCTTGTACCTTCAGCTACATTTACAAATTGAAGATTTTTTAAATGTTTTTTTGGGTAATCACTCTGGATCTCCAACAATGAAGACGACGACCCTGATGACCACCCCGAAGAAGATGACGACCACAAGGACGACGAGCATCAAGCCAACCAGCCTGAACACCATCACAAAGAAGAAATAAAAGATTACCCAAAAGAAGATCACCAACAGGACAAAGATGGTTAAGACAAACTACAAGATACATAACAAGAGACAGAAGAACAATAAGCAGAAGATCAAAAAGCAGAAGAACATGAAGTATAAGACCAAAATGAAGAGCAAAATATATGCTCTAAATTATAAGCAGAAGAAGACTAAGCAGTGTATGGGGGTGAGTCCGTTCCTCCTCGTGGTGCCCCTGGAAAATGCCTGCTGCTGCAGGCTAAACTGAACACGGACAAATACTGTGGTAATTTAAATCTTTTGTGACAGCAAGAACGGAAGGATGAAAAATTCATACTTTACAGATTACAAGTACAGGAATCTCTGTCACAAATAAGAATATGATGAAGAAGATGAAGATGAAGTAGAATATGAAGAAGAATAATAGTTTAATAAGAACAATATGAGTAATGTTAACAAAAAGATGAATAGCAAGAAGTTTAAGAAGAAGATAAAGAAGGTGAAGATGAAGAATAATTTGATGAAAAAGATGATGCTGCTGAAGATTATGAAGGAGAAAGTGTGTCAAAAGTTAAAAAGGTGAAGAGCATGGAAGTAGTGAAATATACATATTTGCCAAAATAGAAAAAACGTTAACAACATTGTCAATTTCTTCGTCAATCCGAACATCTTTAAAAAAAAAAAATTAATGCTATTCCATTTGATTGGGTTAAACATCTATGCCTTTAATGTCTCCTCAACCTCCCCCAATACATTCTACATTACTCTTTGTTGTTTTCCTTCATGTACAATTAACCAACAAGGCAAGAATGGGGTTTTTTTAATTCCGATATTTTGTTCCCATAGACTTACATTGGATTTCCGGTATCGGTATCGGGTATCGCCGATATTTTTTGGGTATCGGCGATACCATTCCGATTCCGATACTTTTGGATATCGGAAAGTATCGCTCAACTCTAACAGTGAGTCTATAACTGCGAATGATCGAGATCATCAGCAGGAGTGGCACACTCAGAGGCCTGGCACCCAGGATAGATCTTGTTGAGGCTGAAGTGTATACTCCTGAACTCACTGTGCATAACAGAGGTGTTCAAGCCTAGAACTTAAAGAGGTTATTCACTACTTTTATAGTGATGACCTATCCTTAGGATAGGTCATAAATGTCTGATCATCTAGGGTCCAACACCTGGCACTCCGTCGATCAGCTGTTATCGGTGTCAGCAGGGTGGCCGCAGGCCAGAAGTACTCACTTGCTGAGTTTCTCCATACTCTGGTAGTGGCCAAAGCTTGTAACAGCACATCCACTTCCTATTCAAATCTAGAGCCGTTGGATGTGCAGTAAAAGTCTGGGCCACTACAAGTAGATGAAACAGCTTGGCAAGCGAGTACTTACGGCTGACGGCCGCCAACAATGCTAACAGCTGATCGGTGAGAGACCCCAGCCGATCAAACATTGATGACCTATCCTTATGTAAGGTGTGCAGGGCAATAGTCATGGGCAAGGGGCTGCTGTATTCCCACACCATGGCACCGTACAAGTAAATAGTGTCCCGTTTCCCTTTTGCCGGAAGCCTCCGCTGTCTCCACAATCCCAGATCCAGGAACAGCTGCATATTGAACAGGAGACACTTGATCCTTTTCAAACAGTTTAACTTTACTGAACAGTCCAAACTCCATCTTAGTAATAACACAGTACAATGTTACATACATGTTTTTTTCAACCTGAGTTACCCCTTTCATGTCTGGCACCCCTAGCCACTGGAATACTCTGCCTGGCTCCACAGCTCTCATGAGTTCCTACCTGCCTTTCTAAAATTTTTCACCATCTAGCTTTCCTTTCTGGAAAATCATACAGGCAAGCTCCTCTGTACCTAACTCAGGTCTTAGGCCTCGGACACCCTGGTAGGGTCCGCTAAAATTTAGTGCAGGCATCCTAATCCTGCCCAAAAGTTCATACTCTTTTCTCCTTTTCAGCCTTATGGCCTTGAACTTCACTTATCACTCTTTCTATCTAATCTTCTCATCTCCCTCAAGCAGGAAGTACTTCCATTTTTTAACTAACCCTGCCCCTCCCATATTGGAGCTGTTCCCAGACATTTTAACTGTTCTTATACTGTAACTCCCTTATTCCTGATTCTATTGTGCCCTCCACTATACTTTCCCATTTCTTATCTATCTCTTCCTTATCCTATTCATATACCTATGTTCTAATTTCTTACCCTTGTACTTTCCCTATATTTATTACATTAAAAAATTGTGAGTTCACATTATGAATATTTAGTACATTCTATGAAATTGCTCTTATTATGTCAGTCACATTAGTGCCCATAGTATTCTACGCACATAAAATACATTTTTAATACACAAAAGTGCATCCATCTTATTAGAGAGGAAAAGGAGGATGATTGCCCCTAACACACTCTTACATTCTGCCCTCCTAAAACATGGATGTCCCTGACCATGCGGTACCTGTAAGACACCAAAATATTTGTATATGCATACTTCAAAACATTTAGCATACAATTTAACACTCTCTTCATCAGAGTCCTTTTCTGATTAACATTGACCTCGGTTCCACTTAGTTGGGACCCTGGAACACAGAGTCCAAGTCTCTTGTTAATATTGGCCCTTTTAGCCCACGGAAACATTGGGTTTCTGTGGGTACACTCCCTTTTGACCTGGCACATTCACCAGGTGTCCAGTTTGTCACATGAGTCAGCCTGACACTGGTCCCGCCACCATGAGAACTCGACAAAGTGTGTCCATTCTTTTAAAAAAAAACAGCCTGTTGGCCAACTTATATCGGTACAGTCCAGGAGCTTAGAACATGCAGTCCTGACACAGCTCGATTCTCTGGTCATTCTGTCCAGTTTTCCCCCTCATTCTTTTTGCAGAGTACAGTCCCTTTAAAAGAGAGGTGTGCTGCCTGTAAGTCCCTGGGAAAAAGCCTCTTGTTGTGGCCATGATACTGCTCCTGGTGATTCCGGCCTTAGGGATACAGATGCGTCTGGTCTTGTGGCCGGCATGTTTTCACCTCTGGGTCGTTTTCTGCAAGATGATGTTGGCCACCACCTCATAATGTCCCCTGAGCCCAGCTTCCTTGATTATTGAGAACTGCTAACTAGAAACAAATTTATTAGGACATGTAGACATCATGTGGGGGAGGTAGTCTTTTGTTTGGCATCCCATTTTTTGTGTATCATATATTTCTCTTGTGCTTTGAATCCATATTTAATAGTCTATTTTTATGGAGAAAAAAACACGAGGAAGAAAAAACATACCAATAAACAGGCTGAATGCCATTTTTATTAAAGTGGAACTATTATTTTATCTTTTTTTTTTACATATTATAAGCATTGCATATTGTTACTGATCGGTGGGGGACCAGGTTCTGTGGGGCTGATTGATCAAAATCACACTCTGAAATCAACAGCTGAATTCGCTCTGAAGGCGCAGTCAGACGGCAGTATAAATTGGACCGAGATTGGACCACAATGCACGGATTGGCCAGTGACTCTTCCAACCCGAGCGGTACAGCATCATATATTTCTATGTAGCTGTCACTCTCGGGTCAGAAGTGCTGTCAGCCAGTCTGTGGAATGTGATCCAATCTCGGTTCGATTTATACGACTGTCTGACTGGTGCCCTTGTTGATTCTGCCATACAGTGCACTGGATGAGATATTGGCATGCCGCTAAGCGTTGGCATTAATAAATCTCTCCCAGTAGTTATAGTTTATGAGAAAATAGAAGGTGTATATTTGTACACAGTTCTGAAAAGCCAAATCTTTTTTTAAAACCCACTTTTTGCGTTCAATATTATTAAAAACCACAATGGTTAATTACTTTCAGAAATCTATTTTTTTATTTCCTTTTTCATGCATTTGAGAAAAGTAAAATATCTCCTTTTCTGGTCTTACAACCCTTTATCTATCACATGAAAGGTCAGACACTGTATTGTACTATACATCCTTGTTTAGTTAACACACTTTCCTCAAAACTGAAGGGAAATACTAAATACTAAAAGTTAGAAATTAGCTTATTTTGTACAAAAAATAATAAAACAAGGAAGGAAATAAATATGAACATATTTGGCCATATTTTTGATTTCTTCGACAATGTCCATTTATCTTTTGTCTTGATAATGCCAGAGCTCTGAATAACATTGACCAGCAGCTTGGAGACCCTAATTAGAAATAATGAGAAATGCATTGTAGAAAGCCCAGTAATAGACGGATAAAAGAATCATGAGAGGTTAACACAAACATATACTGGATAGGGGAGCAAAGGACACATACATTGTAGACTCATTATGTTAGACTGACCCAAAAGCAGAGACTGTTACTGGTTCATGGAATTTTCTCAGAGTATTTCACTGCAAATCTACAAAAGATAAGGACATTCCTGTGAAAACTGCCAAACTAATGAGGTTGGAAAGTTGTCTGAAATATCCCAATGACCTCGCAGATGTGATGCTTATTAAGGTATCTGCATTGGGTTTCTTCCTTTTCTTCATGTCTGTCGGACTGTTATAAAGTTTGTAGAGGCGTAGTCAACAGTCCGTGAAGGTGTCTCGGTCCTCTTTGACATAGCCAGGGCATTTTTCACATGAATTCGTAAAATCAAAACCAACATGCATATCCAGTTTTTGTTTGCGGGCATGTTTGCTAAACATGGTAGGCGAGGCAGTCAAATTTGATTAATTCATCAAGGTAGAGATTGCCGCCTCCTACGTGACAATCCATAAAGAATTACTGGTAGTGTGCCAGCAGCGACTTGAGTTCTAGAACATTTGAGAAAGTTTTTAGCTCTGAATGTTAACTGGATTTTTTAAAAGTGCCACTCAAAGCCAATTTCAGGAATTGTGAATGTGCTAAAAAGCTAAGGCATGACCGAGGGCAACATTGTATGTAAACTTACATGAATTTATCAGGACTTCACACATTTTCATCTAAGAGCTGATTGTTTCATTGTCAGCTCTCATTGTTAATGCAACAAGGAACTGGAAGTTGAGGGAGACATAGCGAAGACAATATTATTACTTTTATGATTTTGCAATTGGAACTATTTCAAAATGGTTCGTGGACATAGAATAGACTTATTTTTACTTTAACTTTATTATTTAGAGTTATGTGACCCTCCCATATTAAACATTTTTTTAGCAAATAATGATATTTCCTATAGAAGTAATGATTTCCTGCTGCATCCAATAAAAAAAGTACAACAAAACAAAGTAGGCGCAATCGCTATTATGTTCATCTACAGTCCTTTAATACCAAAAACTGAAATTTTACCTCTATATACCAAAGTAGGAAAAATGCATCTTATTAATTAATTGACAAGTGTCTCTAAAATAATGCTGGATTTAGAATGATTTTTCAATTAAAAATGTCTGACATACAAAAGTATGTAACAATGACAATTATTTTGTGAAAGCAACAACGGTTTTGACATGTATAATAAAATGTTGTGTCTGTTTTTAACTTTTTGCCCATATTTCAAGTCAATCATTGTATTATAAAATAATATTTTTATTGTAATATAAAATAAAAATGGATTTCCCCTGCCGGTGGTCCATTAGGACTATTCCTTTAGTGTTGGAATGTTCTTTATAATTGGTAAAATGTTAGAAATCTTAATATGGAACTTGAAATTCTATAGTTTGGTTTCTTCAAGTCTAATTTAAGCTACATCTTATCTACGATATTTATTGTATTTTAAATGTATATCTGAATAATTAAATAAGTTGTCTGATAAATTGTTACAATGTAATTAAAAGAAGGATAAGTGCATAATATTAGTGATCATACATTTTTTCTATAATTAGTGTAAATTGTTTGTTAAAAAGTCTATTTTTTTTTAGTAAATTTAAACTTTATTAAAATTAATCACAGGTGTTGTAGACATAGTTGTATGACTAGTTACAATGAGGTTTACCATATCATACCAGCAAGAACATAAAATATATGTCAAAATAAGAATTCTAATAATATTACTTGGCACATAAAATTGTAATACTGATCAATTTAAATAGAATATTGCAGCGTAAATTGTTACTAAAATTTTCTTTCATTTTTTCAAAAAGTGACGAATACAAAAAACATGGATTATTTTGCATAGCGGTTCTTATTAAGAAATATAATATACAAAGATAGATTGATTAATTGAGAAATGCAAACCAGAGAGTACAGCAATATGATGTGTGAGCTAAGTATGTGCAAACATTGAATATATGAATTGTAAATGGAATTAACACCCAATAGACTGTATTTATAAAATTGAGGTAATTTGCATACACTTGTGCCTCAATTTTACATATCCACTAAGTATATTAATTTTATAAGCATAGTCTATTTGGCATTAATACATTTCAAAGTTCATATATTTAATGTTTGCATATATTTTGGCACATACATTGTGCTGCTACAGTATATTCTTTGCTTTTATGGCAATAATAGTAGTTTGCACCTGTTGACATTCGCTTCATGCTGCTTGGAGTCAAGTTGCCAACCAACCAGTAATTCCAGGACAGTCCGTAAAAATTTGGCACCATTTTGCCCTGTCCATAAAAAAATGTAAGACTTTCATGGCTTTTGTGAAGCTGAAGATCCTTATAGATTATTTTGACTGCAGTTTTTATTTTACAGATCACAGTGAATGCAGCTGATGTCTATATATCAAAATTATGGGCTGTAGACATGTATTACTCAGAATTGTAATAATTTATTATAGTTTTACAAAGTATCCGTAATTTTTTGGATAAGTTGCCCAGAAAAAAATGAAAAGTCAATTTAGCAACCTTGCGTGAATATGTTGGTTAGTCTTTGTTTTTTTCCTAGATAGATATTACATTGCTTATATATTATATTATTAATAATTATATATAACCAAGTGTATGTGTATATATATATATATATATATATATATATATATATATATATATGAGATGGAAGAATTGCAATAACTTTGCAGTAGCAATAATGTAGAGCATTTTATATCAAAATATTTAAAAAATAATAACTTAAATGGTTCATTTAGGTTTACCATTTGCCTCTTTAGGTTGCATTTGGTGAAAGACAATATGGCTCATGAATTTATTTATTAATTGTGTGAATATATGTTAAAAGACACTTATAGTGGGTTGCGCTATGCTAAACTAACACAATTTATTATATTATATTCTGCAAAATCTATTTGTTACAAAACAGAGTGTCGTCTCCATTAACAGAGCAGGTGTTCCTGCATGTGCGGTGTGAGATTTTACCCATAAATCTAATGAATTAATTACACATACATATAGAACCTCAAAACCTGGAAAAAAGAAATCATTACTGTAAGTAAATAGGATTATTTTAGAAGAAACAATATTAACAGCAAACAGGTGATGGCCATAAATATTGGATGTAAAAATACCAAAATGTATTAAAGTATAAATACAAGAAAAAAATATCAAATAATTCATAGCTTGAATTCAATGTTGGTGAATGTACAGTACAAATAGAAGCACTACGTTCCACCTAACATTTTGCAGGCTCGATTCTGCAGACAGTTTTTCGAGCCAAAGCCGGTAGCGATCAAAACGGAAGCAAAAGTATAAAATACTTATTACTACTTTCTGTAGGAAGGTGTTGGGGTAATGTATGGTTTTAGCCACGGCCATGTCCTTCACTTTCTATGGGTTTAGTGCAGAAAAACTGCTGTTTAACATTACAGGCAAAGTAGATGTGATTTCCTGAACCCTCATGCCCACGCGTATAAAACCAGTGTCGAATTGGGTCTTATTGGTGACTTTTTGGTCCTATAGTCTTCTATGAGGAGCCTTGAAAAAATACATTAAGAAAAATGCAATGCGTTATTGAGGACATAATATCAGCATTTCTGCACTTTAAAAAAAACACATTGAAAAAACACAGCTTAAAAAAGAGATAACACAAAAATGCAGCAAAAATAGAGATTTCTGTTGTGTATTTTGATGCCGACAATTTCAGGAAATATTAGCTTTGGGTAGTGCATTTTTTTTCTTTTTTAAACTCCACTCATTTTTTTATTTCAGGTTTTTCATCCAAAGGTGATTTTTAAAAAAAAATAGGAACAAAAGGAAAGACTTTTACTTCTTTTTCAAGATAGATTCACGTTTGGCTATGGCTAAAGAAAAATTCACCAAAAACTGCAGTGGTGATTAAAAAGAAAAAGAAGAAAATGCTGATATGAAATCATAATGAGGATGGAAACTACCATGCCGTTTTTAGCACAGATGTTGGAGCGAAAGACAATAGTAGTTTCCAGGGAAATTGAAAATAGAAATTAAAAATTCATAATTCTCCAAAATCCAGGATCCACTTGTTGGCTTGGTACAATAGCAGAATCAAAACCTGCACCTCAAACTGCATCATAAACTGCATGTGTGTTTCCAGCATTTACCTGAACGCTTCCGTTTTATGACTTCTATTATAGGGTAAATTTTAATTGTAAGCATTAATGATACTATTATTAGTATTACTACTATGACTCCAAATGAGCATTTACCGTATGTTGTTAGAAATGATTCAACCATCCAATAACTTATTAACAAACAGGTGAAAAATAAATTATTTATTAATAACTCAATGGAAATATGCTAAAAATTAACATATAATTTGGCTGGCTTACTATATGTGCTCATTAGGTATTTTATGTGAAATAGGTTTCATACATTTCAACCACTGAAGTTGCTTTTTGCAAGTAATGATGGAAAAAAAAACATATAAACAGGTAATTTTCATAGTATTGGATAGTATTGTTTGATGTTGGAGTTGGTTAGTATTTTACGCTGCAGGAGGGATAATAAACTTTTCATTACTCTTTTATTTTTCACTCCTGGTTTGGGTTTGGAATCATTCACATTATACTATTTTGGTCAATATTATACATCAGTATAATCCAAAACCAGAAGATGTACATTTCTGCTTATTATAGTTTATATCTTAGTAATTCCTCTTCTGTTTTTGTCTAAAAATATAATTGAAACAAAAAACCTAAAGAAATGAACTGGAATATAAGTAGGTGTGCATGCAGCATGTAGGCGCATGTTCACACTGGCCACTAAATAGACAAAACCTAGACTAAAAACATTATAAGCAAATATCCTGCAGTAAATAAATATTAGTCGGGTCTCAGTCCTTCTCAGCCTTTATTCACATTTCCGTCATTTGACATGTGGTTAAGTTTTAATACAATAGATTAAGACTGTCCCAAATAGGGTCACCTTGACGTGAAGGATGACTTATACATTTTTTGGATCAAAATAATGTTAACTAAGCACCTTATATTATTTTCATGCACTATTGCTATTGATTAATTTATTTACTGCAGGGTATTTGCTTATTATGCTTTTATCTTAAGTTTTGTCTAAAAATATCATTGTAAAATACAGCCAATTAATAATTAAATAGAGAAGTATGAAAATGGGCAAAAGGAAAATTTGCATTACAGGAATTATCTAGCTGTTGGGTTTCTGGACAGTTGATAAAAAATGTAAATATTTTTTCCACTGTCCTTGAAAATAAAATGATGTATCTGTAATTTTATTCAATTCTATTTTCAGATAATTGTCATAAGAAATATCATCATTTTATTTATCACAGTGAATGCTGATAATGTCTTCCTATCGGTTATTCTATGAAATTCCATTGGTTTGTTGAGTTTTTTGAGCAAACAAACAGAATTTATGTCCAAAATGTATCCATTGTATAGCTGATAGAAATACAAATTGCCCCAATGAATATTAAAGGAACGCTGTCAGCACAATTTTGTAATGTAAAGTAATGACATGGCTTTAATGGCGCTGTAATACTGGTTACATTGATACCTTTGGTGAAGAAATCCACTTTGTTGTTCTTCTTTAATCACCGTTTGAAATTTCTGCTGATTATATTTTGGTGCACAGGGCCGGATGTGCACTGTGTCTTCTCCTCCCTGTCTGTGATTCCCCTCCACCTGCCTCCAGTCTATAAATGACCGCCTCCTCTGTTTAAATATCAGCTTGGGCCTGTCAATCAAAGACTGGGGGCATGCGGTGGGGCTGGAGAATAATAGACAGGAAGGAGATGATCCAGAGCGCAGTCCGGCCCCTGTGCACAAATGTCTGTTCGAAACTTCAAATGGTGATTAAAGAAAACAAAAAGCGATTTACCAATTATCAAAGTTTTTAA
>JARQOD010000005.1:471228751-471337051 GCA_033576555.1 Oophaga sylvatica
ACAGTAAGGACTTCCTTGATATTTAATCCCTGCGTGCCAAACCACAGACAGATTTTGCGCTAGAGAAGTGAGTGGAGCAGATGCACTCCAGGGATGCCGCTAAGGACAGCGTAACAGGCCTCTGTAGAAAGTCTCCGCCATCAAGGTGTCAATGATTGCCTGACGAGGCCCCGATTCTGCTCAGGAGGACTCCGAATTCTGCCTAAACTAGTTGACACCAGGATTTGTGCCCTATGCCAGTAAAGCTAAAGAGACCAGACGCTGCCTGTCAAGATCCAAGGCCTAGTCCACTTGGTTCCAATCCTAAGAGACTTCTGTCAACTGTCAAGATCTGTGAGGAGACTGCAACAGGCGGGACATGACTGCGACAGTCCTTGTGAGCAGGGCAGTCACTTCCAGCTATCCTCCAAGGTATCAGGGTCGGCTTGGTTTGGGGTTACATGTTGGGAGGGGGCTGGTTTGTGCGTGGGAGGCTCAAGAGGCTCTGATAGACTACGTCAGAGAGACTTGCGGCCTAATGGGAAAACCCGTTGGCCCCTGATTAGGCCAGATTGCAGAGAGAGAACTTACATGGTGGCTCCCACGACTGGTCGAACCATCTTTGTACAACATTAAGGTTAGATATAGAGAAACTTTCTGTGTTTTTTTTTTCAAATTTATTGTTATCTTTGCTTGAATGTTGATCTGCCTGGTTACTAACACTAATTGTTTAGAGTTACTTTAAAAATCACTGTATATAAATCGAATTACAACTAATCATGACTGTTTCTGCTTGGTGCCCTTTGTGCATTGCATCCAGTATCCTGCTGTTATGTTTCGGTAGCTGAGGAGGACAGGAACAACAGCAGGGCAGCCGAACACCTGTGATGTTGGTAACTGACGGGTTGCAGATTACTAAACTAACGACACAACTAGAGGTAGCCGTGGAGCTTTCCTACGTTGATCCTAGACGCCTCGTCACAACCTGAGACATAACTACACCTAAAGGCAGAAAGATGAAAGCTATCTGCCCCGGAGCAGATCCCCAAAGAAAATAGGAAGCCCCCAAACATATAATGGCGGTTAAACAAGATGAAAATACAAACATAGGCAGAAAATAGACTGAGCAAACGCTGGGGCCACAAGCTGACTAAATAGGATAGGACAGCAGAGATTACTTTCTGCAACCCAGAAAACCCTACAAAAATCCAAAAATTCTGATTACAAAAATACTGAGATCACACGATCTCGCCACCCACTACATCAGATCTCAGTGTGAACAAAAACCAAGCCGCAGCCGCTGAAAAAACAGGAAAAAGCAAATGAGCAAATAACAGTGGCTGCAGAAAAACTGTGAGGAGCTCAGGCCCCAGGAGGGGACCTGGCTGACCTCCACAAAAGTGCAGAAAGCAATGCAAAAAGCAAGCACAAAAAGAAAAGCAAAAAATATCTTATCTGAAAGCAGGAGATGCAGGCAGGACTCCAGCAAACTTCCAAATGTACCAGGAACCACAATTGAGACAAGAACAATTGATCACCGGCAACCATCATGGGAGGGAACCTCCCTTATATCAGACCAGTTCGTGATTCCAGATTTCCACTCCTCGCTGAAAGGTTCAGTACTGTCTGTAACCAGCAGAGGGAGCCTCTGCTCAGAAACCATCTCTAGCACATTCATAACATCCTGCATTACTGATATTTATTTCATTTCTATATGTAACTATTTTTCTGCATTCACACACAGCAGTCATGCTGTTGCTTTTAAGCCCTGTGCTGCTGCTGTATTTCCACTGTTTCCCTGAGCAATCACTTAATCTCACAGGGAAACAGCTGTTTCACCAGCAGGACTGTGTGGATGATCCTAATGGCGGTTAAATCACTGCAAAATTAAGTGATTGTGCATGGAAATAGTGAATATACTACAGTGGCAAAGGGCTGCTCTGGTAAAAAGTAGTGACGGGCGACTGTGCTCGGCACTCCTCAGTACTCGGTCTTGCATACTCGTGCTCAAGACGCTCGATACTCGGTCAAGTATCCAAGTACTTGGGCGCGATGCTCGATTCCCCACCCCACTTGTTTTGTGCCTGATTTTCAGCCACTAAACATGCGGGAATTGCCTGCCAATCACAGTATTGCTGGTAATGCCATAACGTGATTGACTGGCCACATTACGCCATTGGGTCTATATAAGACATGGTGATGCATACTCGCCACAGTCTACCCGGAAACGGAGTAGGGAGAGTCTCTGCAGAAGAGAAAGTGAGCATCATGACTGCTGTGTGTGAAGATACCTAAAACGAGCAGTCCTTATCAGGGCTCCATCTATTGTATTCAATACCACTGTGAACTATACTATAGAATGTAGGGAAAGCTGGTGGAGAAGGCATAGTGCATTACAGGCATTGCTAAAGAAAAAAACCCTTTTAAGGGCTGCATCTATTGCATTCAATACTGCTGTGAGTTGTACTTTTTAGTGTACGGAAAGCTGGTGGAGGAGTGGGACACAGGGGTCAGTGGGTGCTTTTGTCTGCTGACCCGGCTGCCTTAATAAAGACTGCTTGGACCAGGGTTCATACCACTGAACACCCACTCTCCTTTTGTCACAGACGTGGTTTGTGGAACCACTGTGCCACGATCCGCGAAGAGCCTGGAGGGGCGTGACTAAGCGATCACCTGACTGTTCACTAGAGCCTCTGATGGTGAGGTTAGACTTGGCTCCCGATGAACACCAGGTGCCACTCCAGGACAGACCAATGGACGTGCAGCAGCTGGACCCAGAAGGACAGACTGGATGGAGCAGCAGGCAGGGCTTGTGTCAGAGTGCAGCTGACCAAGTTCGTATCTAAGTGCAGCAGACAGAGTTTGTGTCAGAGTGCAGCAGGCAGGATTTGCATCAGAGTGCAGCAGGCAGGACTTGCATCAGAGTGCAGCAGGCAGGATTTGCATCAGAGTGCAGCGTGCAGGAATTACACGAGAGTGAAGCAAGCAGGATTTGCAACTGAATGCACCAAGGACTGGTATGCAACCTTACACAATTTAGACTGCTAAACAGGATGGTGCTCAGGAACCTCTCCAGTGTGGAGGAAGCAATATATGCATAATGTCCCACAGCTATTGGCTGAGGAGGAAATAGCAAGTGCACGCACTGGCCCTTTAAGAGGGTGGGAGAGCACGTGCGCATGCTCTAAGGACATGACCAGAGAATCGGCTGGAAGCATGCAAAGCATGAGGAAGGGAAGAACTGACCGCAGCACAGGTGAGTGAAGAGACACGCCGGAGACCCTGCCTGTCAGAGCAGGACTCCGGCATGGTGCTAACACCCTTTGCATGGACAGAACACCACTCAGACAACACAGGGTGAGGGGAAAAGAGTGTGGCAATAATTTATTGAACCACCAACAGACAATGAAGCATTAAAAAGTCCCAGAAAATACCCAAGATGGTGCAAATTACTGAGTCTCACTGTTCTGCTGGCTCACTGGGATTAGAGCAGCTGCAACTTTGGTGCTTCCAGGGCCAACTACCCCCACCAATGGCACCCTGCTTTTGGCGGGCACCCACAGAGAGGAGGTAATGACAAGCATCGGACGTTGACAGTCCATTGAGATACTTGGCCAGGTGACCAGATTGTCCCAACCTGGCTTCTCTGAACGTCTCAGTGGTGCTAGGTGCCCTGTGATTGGCGCGATTGATGTAATCGTCGATAACACTGTGATTGGCGTGATTGACAATTACATCAATCGCGCCAATCACAGGGCACAGCCGAAGTGTGACTGTGCTGTGACCTGGCTGTGTCCTAGCTGTGACCTGCCTAGGAGGAGCTATAAGTGCATTGCCTGGCAATGCCAGCGTTACCACGGCCAAATCTGATTGGTACGATCTATGTCATCGTCAGTTGCACCAATCACAGGGCACAGAAGCAGTGTGACCGCTCTATGACCTGTCTGTAACCGCCCTGCACGTCCTCACAGTAACAGAGGATTTGTGAAGGGTGGTCATGCTATCGATCTGCACTGTGCAGAAGCCTGTGACACCACAATCCCTCACTGCTGCCTAAAGACGAAAGAAGAAAGAACAGAAAAGAAAGAATACAGAAGAGAGAAGAAAGAAGTGAGAAGACAAACATCTGTAAGAAGATCCCTACGTCATCTCTCCTCCACCCCAATGCCCTCTCCCACCTTCTAGAAGAAGGAAGAGAATAAGGAAAAAAGGAGAGAGGCTACAACTGTAAATTTTTTGATCCCTGATCCCTGCCTGATCTCTCTCCTCTCCTCATCCACCCCAATCCTCCTCTCCCACCCTTTCCACCTCTTTTTACCCCCTCCACCCATCCTTTGCACTACCTCCATGCGCACATCCCGCAACCGCCAAACGTTGATTAATGACGCAGTTCACTGATCAGCACTCGTGCCCGCTAATTGCCACTTTTTTCACGCCCCTTGCACCACCTCATGCACACATCCAGCAGCCGCCGAGCTTTGATTAGTGATGCTGTTCACTCATCAGCACTCATTCCCGCTGTTTTCCACTTTTCTTTTTTCACCCCCCCTTTGCGCCAACTCCCTGCGCACATCCAGCAGTCGCCGAGTGTTGATTATTGATGCAATTCACTCATCAGCACTTGTGTGCCCGCTATTTTCCACTTTTTTTCACCCCCTTTGTGCCTCCTCCATATGCACATCCAGCAGTCGCCGAGCGTTGATTAGTGATGCAATTCACTCATCAGCACTCGTGCCCGCTGTTTTCCACTTTTCGTTTTTCACCCCCCATTTGCGCGAAATCCGTGCGCACATCCAGCAGTCACCGAGCGTTGATTAGTGACGCAGTTCACTCATCAGCACTCATGCTCGCTGTTTTACACCTTTTTCACTGACTTTTTTTCTCCCCAGTTGCTGCTTTTTTTCTTATATCTTTTTCTTTTAAAAAAAGAAAAATTACACCAAGCACTCTCTCACACAAACAAATTAAGTACTTACACAAACACCTCCGACACTCGCAGTGAGAGAGATGATCCCACATTTCTTTATTTTTCAGACTCGTCCTCCTTGTCCTCCTCCTTTTCCTTCTCTTCCTCCTCCTCTTCCTCCTCAGGTGCTGATGAACCACCACAAAGACGCCCCAGGACAGAAGGTGAAGCATCGTCCCCCATTCCAGAAGGTGAACCAGTGCCCTCCATTACTGACCCCGTATGGACCTCACCCCCCAAAAATTATGAGCCACTGATTACTGATTTGGTGACACAATCAGTAATCAAGTTTGACACCACCGGCCTCACAGAAATAGACTTTCTCAAAGACTTTTCCTCTGAGGATTTTGTTAACCTCATAGTGGGCCAAACTAATTTGTATGCTCATCAATTTTTGGCACAAAACCGCGATTCATCATTTTCTAACTGGACTCCTGTAGACAAAGTTGAAATTATTAAGTTTTGGGGCCTGGTCCTTCACACGGGTATTCTGAAGAAGCCATAACTTCGGCAATATTGTAGTGTTGATGTTTTATACAACACTCCAGTGTTCCGAATGATCATGGCCCGGACACTTTTTGAGCCATCCACAAATTCCTGCATCAGCTCTCCACTCTCCTATCACGATCACACCTCACCACTTGCGCGCTTGACCCACTCCCGTCCCACCTCATCCCTAACTTTGCCACAGTCTTCATCCCTACTCTCACACACCACTTCAACCTTTCACTTACAAATGGTGTCTTTCCTTCATCCTTCAAACATGCCTCAATCACTCCCATCCTCAAAAAGCCCTCCCTCGACCCATCCTCTGTGCCTAGCTATCGCCCGATATCTCTTCTCCCCTACGCCTCAAAGCTACTGGAACAGCATGTATATCTCGAACTGTCCTCCCACCTTTCCTCCTGTTCCCTCTTTGACTGTTTACAATCCGGCTTCCGACCGCATCACTCAACTGAAACTGCCCTAACTAAAGTCACTAACGACCTGCTAACCGCCAAGAGCAAGCGACACTACTCTGTCCTCCTTCTCCTGGACCTGTCTTCTGCCTTCGACACCGTGGACCATTCCCTCCTGCTACAGATTCTCTCATCTCTTGGCATCACAGACTTGGCCCTATCCTGGATCTCATCATACCTAACAGACCGAACATTCAGTGTCTCCCTCTCACACACCACCTCCTCACCTCGCCCTCTGTCTGTCGGTGTTCCTCAAGGCTCAGTCCTAGGACCCCTACTCTTCTCCATCTATACCTTCGGCCTGGGACAGCTCATAGAATCCCACGGCTTGCAGTGTCACCTCTACGCCGATGACACGCAGATCTACCTATCTGGACCTGACCTCACCTCCCTACTGACCAAAATCCCACAGTGTCTGTCTGCTATCTCAGCCTTCTTTTCTGCTCGCTTTCTCAAACTGAACATGGACAAAACAGAATTCATCATCTTTCCCCCACCTCATTCTTCCCCTCCACCAGACCTATCCATCAATGTCAATGGCTGCTCGCTTTCTCCAGTCCCGCATGCTCGGTGCCTTGGGGTGATCCTCGACTCTGCCCTCTCTTTCAAACCACATATCCAAGCCCTTGCCACCTCCTGCCGCCTCAAAATCAAA
Organism: Oophaga sylvatica; assembly: GCA_033576555.1. Classification (NCBI taxonomy): domain Eukaryota; kingdom Metazoa; phylum Chordata; class Amphibia; order Anura; family Dendrobatidae; genus Oophaga; species Oophaga sylvatica. Next base: position 471,235,311 of record JARQOD010000005.1, read on the forward strand.
AATATTTCCCGGATCCGCTCATTCCTCAACCATGAAACCACAAAAACACTAGTGCACGCCCTTATTACTCCCGCCTTGACTATTGCAACCTCCTACTCTCTGGCCTCACCTCTAGCACTCTGGAACCACTCCAGTCCATCCTACACTCTGCTGCCCGACTAATCCACCTGTCTCCCCGCTATTCCCCAGCCTCCCCCCTATGCCAGGCCCTTCACTGGCTTCCTATTGCCCAGAGGCTTCAGTTCAAAACCCTAACCATGACATACAAAGCCATCCACAACCTTTCTCCTCCATACATCTGTGACATGGTCTCCCGCTACCTACCCACACGCAACCTTCGATCCTCTCAAGATCTCCTTCTCGACTCCCCCCTCATCTCTTCTTCCCAAAACCGCATACAAGACTTCTCCCGGGCTTCCCCCATACTCTGGAACTCCCTGCCGCAAAACATCAGACTTTCACCAACAACGGAAACCTTCAAGAAGAACCTGAAGACCCACTTGTTCCGACAAGCCTACAGCCTACAATGATCCTCAGTCTACTGAACCATCGCACGACAAGCTCTACCCTTTCCTAGTGTATCCTCACCCATCCCTGTAGACTGTGAGCCTTCGCGGGCAGGGTCCTCTCTCCTTCTGTACTTGTGTGTCCCTTGTCTAGCACACGTTTATTGTACCTGTCTATATTTTCCCTTTTCATATGTAAAGCGCCGTGGAATAAATGGCGCTATATAAATGTGTAATAATAATAATAAATAATTATAACGATAATGCACGGTGTCCTTCCCGAGATTACCCCAACTTTGACCGTCTGTTAAAAGTTTGGCTGGTCATTGAACACTTCAACTAAAAGTTTGTTGAAGTGTACGTGCCCCAAGGGACATCTGCGTGGATGAGTCCCTAATTCATTTCAAGGGGAGGCCCAAATTCCCTCAGTACCTTCCCAGTAAGAGTCCCAGGTACAGAATAAACTATATAAGCTGTGTGAGAATACCTCAGGGTACACCCACAGGTTTAGAGTTTATGAAGTGACGGACACCCTATTGAACCCCCTGAATGCCCCCTAGTCCTGGGAGTGAATAGGAAAATTGTGTGGGATTTGGTGTACCCATTGCTGGATAAAAGTTATCAACTCTATGTGGATAACTTTTATACCAGCATCCCACTCTTCAAATTCCTCTCTGCACGAGGAACGGCAGCCTGCGGTACTGTCAGCAAAAATCAGAGAGGCCTCCCAAAAATGCTAATTGGGCAGATTCTCAGAATGGGTGACAGCAGAGCCCAATGTAGCAATCACCTGCTGGTGGTCAAGTACAAGGACAAGAGGGATGTATTTTTCTTGACCACCATACATGGTGATGGCAGCACCCTCAGCACTGTACGAGGTACCTCTACACAGGTCTGCAAACCGGACTGTGCACTGGGGTACAACAAAAACATGGGGGGGCGCTGATCTCTGATCAAGTTCTCCAGTCGTACAGTGCTTTGAGAAAGGCCAAGGTGTGGTACAAGAAGCTGGTTGTGCACAACGTACAGATGGTAATGCTCAACGCTTTCCTACTGTCACAATGTGCAGACCAGAATGCTACATTCTACCTTCAATTCCAGGAGGTAGTGATTAAGGCCCTGATATTTGACAGTCAGGGAGGAGCTGGCCCCAGTACTTTTGGAAGTGAGGTGCTTGTATCGTACCAGGTCAACATTTCCCAGAGGAGGTCCTTCAAAGCTGAAAAAAAGGTAAGTCACAAAAGAGGTGCCGAGTGTGTTGCAGAAGGCCAATACACATGGACACGATTTATCTATGCGACACCTGCCCCAATAAACCTGGCCTATGTATGAAAGAATGCTTCAGACTGCACCACACATCCATGGACTACTAAATTAATTTCTGACTTACCCAACTGACTTTTGATAACCTGATGAATACTACACAACTGACGTATGGCAACTTGACAAACAATACGCTACTCACGGTTGCCACTACATTATAAAATCACATACCAGGAAACAGTAGATCAGTTCCAAAAAGGGGGCACTTGTTGGGCATTGCCACTGTTTAGGTACATCTGAAAAAGATCCTTAAGGAGTCTAGTTTCCAAAATGGGGTCACTTGTGGGGGTTTCTACTGTTTAGGCACATCAGGGGCTCTGCAAATGCGACATGCCACCCGCAGGCCATTCCATCAAAGTCTGCATTCCAAAATGTCACTACTTCCCTTCCAAGCCCCAACGTGCGCCCAAACAGTAATTTTTTCCCACATATGAGGTATAAGCGTACTCAGGACAAATTGCACAACTTTTGGGGTTTGGAGTACAATTTTTTTGTTACTCTTGTGAAAATAAAAAAATGTGGGCTAAAAGATTTAGTTTTGTAGAAAAAATATGATTTTTTAATTTTCACGGCTCTACGTTATAAACTTTTGTGAAACACTTGGGGGTTCAAAGTGCTCACCACAAATCTAGATAAGTTCCTTGGGTGTCTAGTTTCCAAAATGGGGTCACTTGTGGGGGGTTTCCACTGTTTAGGCACTTCATGGGCTCTCCAAACGTGACATGGCGTCCGATCTTAATTCCAGACAATTTTGCTTTCAAAAAGTCAAACGGCGCTCTTCCCTCCTGAGCTCTGCCTTGTGCCCAAACAGTGATTTCCCCAACATATGGGGTATCAGCGTACTGAGGACAAATTGTACAACAACTATTGGTGTCTAATTTCTCCGGTCACCCTTGGGAAAATAAAAAATTGAAGACTAAAATATCATTTTTGTGGAAAAAAATATGATTTTTATTTTCACGCATCTACGTTATAAACTTATATGAAGCACTTGGTGGCTCAAAGTGCTCACCACACATCTAGATAAGTTCCTTGGGGAGTCTAGTTTCCAAAATAGGGTCACTTGTGGGGGATTTCAACTGTTTTGGCACATCAGTGAATCTCCAAATGCGACATGGTGTCAGATCTCAATTCCAGCCAATTTTGCTTTGAAAAAGTCAAACGGCGCTCCTTCTCTTCCCATGAGGTATCGATATGTTCAGGAGAAATTGCACTACAAATTTTGTTTTTCATTTTATCCTTTTACCCTTATGAAAATAAAAAAAATTTAGTCTGAAGTTAAATTTTAGTGAAAAAAATGTTAATTTTTTTCTTTCACATTCCATTAATTCCTGTGAAGCACTTGAAGGGTTGATAAACTTCTTGAATATGGTTTTGATCAGCTTGAGGGATGCAGTTTATAGAATGTTGTCAATTTAGGGTATTTTCTATCATATAGACCCCTCATAGTGACTACAAATGTGAAGTGGTCCCTAAACAAAACTGGTTTTGTAAATTTTGTTGTAAAAATGAGAAATCGCTGGTCGCTGATGTAAAGTAGACATATGGTAAATGTTATTTATGAACTATTTTGTGTGACATATCTCTCCGATAGAGTTGAGCATTCCGATACCGCAAGTATCGGGTATCGGCCGATATTCGCTGTATCGGACTTTAGATACTTAGTTCCGATATTTTCCATATATCGTATACCGGAATCGGAAGTTCCCATAATTCTTTGAGAGGCAATGTGATTTTAGTCAGCCAATGAGGAATCCTAAGAAGTGTGGGCACATCCTGTACTGCTGCGGTCATGTTAACTATCAGCGTAGGAAGAATGCTACTAAACGATCTGCCATGATCCTGGACAAAAGCTTGATATCCTGGTCAATGAGTGAGAATGGACGATAGGATCCAGCCAGATGTGAAGGTTTGTTGGGTTTTAGTAGCACCTTCATGTGTGCCATGTTTGAATGGATGGGCAACCCTCCTGTCTCCAATATATGATTGAAGGTGCCTACCAATGTGGACGGGATATCCTCACTCAATAATTTTAATAATTTGGCTGTAAACCCGTCAGGTCCTGGAGCTTTCCCGGATTTAAAGTCACTTATCGCCGCTGTCACTTCCGTCACCTCAATTGGTTTTTTTAAAAGGAGAAGCTGATAGTTTGTGAAGGATGGTAACCGTATTCCATCTAGAAAGGTCTGACCCTCCGCACTATCCGTATGTTCCACCTTATATAAGTCTGAGTAGTATTCTTGTAGAATCGTGATTATGCTTCGAGGGTCTGTGTTCATGATCCCATGTTTATTCGTTAACGCAGTAATATGTTGATGACGAATGTGATTTCCTTTCGCTAGTCGTGCTAATAGTCTCCCTGATTTGCTACCATAACGATATACATCGGCTCTATAATTCATATTACTGCTTCTCTCGCGTCGATATACCCATACGTGTAAGTCAGCCTTAGCCTGCTTACATCTATTTTTATCCTGTGTTGATGAAGTTGTCTTGTTTGCCGTGTAGCTATCGCGTAATATCCTGCTAGCCTGTGAGTAGTTTGTCGCTATCTTCTTTTTTAGCGTTGTCTGATAACCTATTAGTTTCACGCGCATTAATGCCTTCCCTGCTGCCCATAAAAGTTCCGGCCTATCCCTACTATCTCCATTATCACTTACATATTCCAAACACCATTGCTTCACCTGATGTCGAAACTTCTCATCCATTAACAAATAGGTAGGGAAGCGCCAAGTTTGGTCTGGCCCCATCTGAACCATATCTGGCAGGGTCACTGATACGGGCGCGTGGTCAGATATAGCTACGTTGTGCACATCTGCCTCTTCCACTCCCCTTACTAGCTCCTGTGATAGCAATATATTATCTCTTCTGGACCAAGAGTCATGTGGCGCCGAATAGAAGGAATATTCACTGCCATCTGGGTTCAGGTGTCTCCAAAATTCTACAAAGTTATTCGTGTCTAGCAAGGGTTATAAACGTGTGTCATGTGATCGCACATTCGTTCGCATCGACCTACAGTTCTTCACTGGTTCGATTCACCGTATTTAAGTCATGACCGGGGGTGGTTTTAATGCTCTCCTATCGCCCGATATGCTTGGACACCTGGGAGAAATTCAGGAGCGTCTCCAAACTCCCTCCTCACATGTCAGCGCAGGAACCGGAAGAGGGAACGTGCTTGTTTTGTTGCTCATAGGTGGAGTTTTATACAGTAAATGATTACTGCTGTCTTATTTTTTGCGTCCCTAGGGCAGAATAAGGCTGCGTAAAGTCACATTTTAGAGACACTCATATAATAGACACACGCTACCCTACCCGTCACACAAGGAAGGTATTGTTACAGGATAAAGCCTTGCGCAACCAGACATGCTTTTACCCTCTTCAACATTCTACAAGCCAAAAATGCATGATTGCAGCCGCAACCTTTATTGACGTACAGTATAACATCGACATTACCCATCAGAGGCTGCCCACTGTCTACAACAGACATAGTATATACCTTTGCTATCCGTAGCCTTTGTTTCACCTCCACTTGCAGGCACCCACTTAAATTGTGACAATGTTTTTTTTCAAAAAAAATTATTTTTTTTTTATCGTACATTATTGCGTCATCTCATCACTTTGATGAGTCCATGCTGGACATGTAATAAATGCTATCTGAAATAACAATTTTCGTGAGTGAAATAATTGAAATCTGTGTGACTGTCACAGATTTCTTGTAATGATGATGATGAGTGACTATTACAAAATCCATTGTCTTCACTATGTTATGGTTTAACATAGCGTTCCTTACGCATCATTCCTAAATACAAAAATGGACTTTTATTCCTAAATTTACATCACTATATTTTGTAAAAATAATTTTGGGTGGTGTGTTGTTCCATTTCTTGTTGCCATGTGCTTATATGCGTTTATATTTTAAGGGTGTTTATTTTTATTCTTGGAATTGAAATTCATCATTTTATTGTCCTAGTAAAACTTCATTTTTTATAGTTTGAAGTACATACATTTGCAATGGCCACGTAACAAGGCAATAACTCAATATTTAAATTTAAAACCCTTCTTGACCCTGGGCTTCAACAACGCCAGTTGCTGATCAGAGGTGTTGGATGCACAGATCAAAACAATCGCTGATGTGTTTCTGGGGTTCAGTAACGCCTGCTGTTCCCCTGCTGGGTGTCTGGCAAAAATTTTTGCTGCTAACTCCAAATTTAACTTCAAACATCTCATATTAGGCCTCTGCCTACACCCTCCTTGACCCTGGGCTCCAACACCGCCAGTTGTTGCTCGGAAGTTCTGTTAGCACAGTCAACACTTGCTCCTGTGTTACTGGGGTTCACTAATGTCAGCTGTTCCCTTGCTGTGTGTACGGCAAAAAGTCCTGCTGCCTCCACCCTGTTCTCTTCTCATCCCTGAATTATTTAAGAAATTAAATGAAAGTAAATGGAAATTAAATTCAGGGAAATTAAATTCATAGAAAGAGGTTATACTTTACACTTTATGGGTTAATATGAAGAAGAATAATAGTTTAATAAGAACAATCTGAGTAATGTTAACAAAAAGATGAATAGCAAGAAGTTTAAGAAGAAGATAAAGTAGGTGAAGATGAAGAATAATTTGATGACAAAGATGATGCTGCTGAAGATTATGAAGGAGAAATTGTGGCAAAAGTTAAAAAGGTGAAGAGCATGGAAGTTTTGAAACATACATATTTGCCAAAATAGAAAAAACGTTAACAACATTGTCAATTTCTTCGTCAATCCGAACGTATTTCAAAAAAAATATATATTAATGCTATTCCATTGGATTGGGTTAAACATCTATGCCTTTATTGTCTCCTCAACCTCCCCCAATACATTCTACATTACTCTTTGTTGTTTTCCTTCATGTACAATTATCCAACAAGGCAAGAATGGGTTTTTTTTAATTCCGATATTTTGTTCCCATAGACTTACATTGGATTTCCGGTATCGGTATCGGGTATCGCCGATATTTTGTGTGTATCGGCGATACCATTCCGATCCGATACTTTTGGATATCGGAAAGTATCGCTCAACTCTACTCTCCGATATAAGGGAATAAAAATTAAAAGTTTGAAAGTTACATTTTCTCCAAACTTCAATTTTTTACACAAATAAACACAAGTCATATTGAAGAAATGTTGCCACTAATATGAAATATAATATGTAAAATAAAAAATCTCAGAATCAGTGGGATCCGTTCAAGCGTTCTAGAGTTATTACCTCATAAAGGGACAGTGGTCAGAATTGTAAAAATTTGCCCCGGTCATTAACGTGCAAACCACCTTTGGGGGTAAAAGGGTTAAACCTTTAGTGTGACACCATTGTTCTCAGTAGTGATCTGGGACTCTTAAGGTACTGCCACACTAAACAATCCCGCTAGCGATCACGATAACGACGCATACTAATGCGATCGCTAGCGGGATTGTTTCTATATCGCTAAATGCGGCCACATTTAGCGATATAGTTAACGACGCTATCGCCGTTAGCGATCTTCTTAACGACTTTAGCGGTACAAAAGTACCGCTAAATCGCTAAGAAAAGGTGCCACACAGCGATTAGATACTTACCCAGCGGGAGCGCCGACGAGAAAATAGGGTCCGGAACGATTCCAGCAACGAGCGAGATCACAGCAGGAAGCTCGTCGCTGGAAGCTGCCGCACTGAACAACATCGCTAACAGGATCGCTAAATAGTGACGTTTTTAGCGATCCCGTTAGCGATATTGTTTAGTGTGGCATACCTTAAGTCTGGGAGTCTGAGATGCTTACAGGGGTTTTCCCATGCTGTTCTCTTTCCATTCAGCATTTTTTCTATCAATTTCAACATTTTTACTGCCCCCCCAGAACCTCGTTGTAGTGTCTGCCAGAAACATGCTTGGATTTACCACTGATTCCCATTATACTCTGTACTTGAAATGAGCATGCGAATATTAAAAATTGTTCTGTTCGAGTAATGAGCATCCAAGCATTTTAGTGCTAGCTCATATCTCATAATTATCTATTACGGACTACCATTTTATAGTGACAATAACTAACTAATAAGCAATAATTAAGTGCATAGCTATGTGATTAGTGCAGTTCACAGTTGATTGATACCACTGAGCCACATAGTCTCAGTGCGATACCGGCTTATATCTGCTTATATTGTTTTTTATTGATGAAGTAAACAGTCATTATCTGCTATATTTAATTTATTTTTACTGTGATTTGCAAATATTGACGCAATTGTTTTTCTTCCTGTCATGTTTTATGTCTTAATAACCATATCTTTTGCTTTTTATATCAATATTAGTCTTTTTACAATGTTAACTAATTGTTCACGCCGAGGTGGACAGTTCCACTTTTTTAAGTGTTGGTGTTTTTTCCTCAGTATTTAAACCCCCTTTCCCTGTCATACTGATTGTGCTATGTAATTTGTTTTTTAAAAAGAGTTAGGTGCGAGCAGGAAAAGTGTAAGAATAAAAACTACGAAATTGCTAGTCAACACTGGAACTGCTTCTTTCATACGGCAGCAAGGTCTAATCTGAAACATCAAATCTCCATTTTCTATTTAAAAGTCTAGACTCTCAATATCTATAGCTTATGGTTTAGTTAACAAAAGAATAATCTCTTTAATTTAACAAAGACCTTTGTTTCAAACAAGGGTAAAGGCCCCGTCTCACATAGCGACACACCAGCGATCCCGACAACGATCAGGATCACTGGTGTGTCGCTACATGATCGCTGCGAGCTGCCAAACAGGCTGCTCAGCAGCGATCAGGACAGCGACACTGCGGGTAACATCACCTAGTTACCCGCAGTGTACGCTGGATACCAGCCCCCTGATACAGGGAGCTGGTAACCAAGGTACACGTCGGGTTTCCAGGCGCTGCGCGGTGCCTGGAAACCCGACGTGTACCTTGGTTACCAGCTCCCCTGCAGCAGCGCGCTGGTATCCAAGGTACATGTCGGGTTTCCAGGCACAGCCCCGCGCCTGGAAACCCGATGTTTACCTTGGTTACCAGCTGATCGCTGGTCTCCTGCCTGTCACACGCAGCGATGCGTGCTGGCCAGCGGGAGACCAGCGATCAAAAAAAAAGTCCTGACATTTCTGACACGACCAGCGATTCACAGCAGGGGCCTGATCGCTGGTACGTGTCAGACATAGGCTGCTTTCACACATCAGTTTTTTTACGTCAGGCGCGATCCGGCGTGTTTTTAAAAAAACGGATCCGGTACCGGATGCGTTTTTTTGGCATTGACTTTCATTAGCGCCGGATCGCGCCTGATGTCATTGCGTTGCATCCGTTTTGGCCGGATCCACCGGAAATGCACATTCCGGCGGCTGGACAAGACGCTGACTGCAACGTTTTTTTTTTTTTTCCGGAGCCGCCTGATAGTGCCTGAATCGGCGCATCAGGCGGCCGGAAATAATACAAGTCTATGGAACCAGACCAGTCTTTTGTGAAATCCGTCAAAAGACTGATCCGGATTCTGGAAACCAACGTCTCTCTCTCTCTCCATGCGCACCTACATTTTCCACATAGAAAATGTCTTTTTCTGGGTTGAAAAGGTCAGGTCGGATCCGGCAACAAAACTGATCAGTTGCATCAGTTTTTTCATTTCAGCGCCAGACCGTCCTATCAGGTATACGACGGATTATGCCTGACACAAAAAAACTGATGTGTGAAAGTAGCCATAGTGAGATCGCTGCTGAGATCTCTGTTTAGCAGCGATCTCGGTAGCGATCTCGCTATGTGAGACGGGGCCTTAACTTTCCCCAAAACAGGCATATTGAAAACATATGCAATGTTATTATGTACAAAATATTATAAAGTCAAATAAAAAAAGGATGTTAGTCCTGAATATACACATTTTTACTAATTCTGGTAAGTAGTTGGTGATGTTGTCGATGGTACAGCATTATTGATTTTTTGCGTTTGGGTTGGTGGATTATTTTGCCCCTGTGAGGTTGATGTGCTTGGATTATGGGTAAAGGGAGGGTTTATTTGTGGGTCCTGTTGTCGGACTCAAACCATGTGGTTATGACTAAGAACATTTTTGTTTGAAACGCGTAATCCCCTGGATTTACAATTTTAACAGTATGTTTTTAAAGGCATTGCAATAAAGATGAAGTTTTAACGTCTATTCAACAATCTGATTTGGATGTTTGTTGCTGGAACTTTTTTGTTTGATTACCACAGCCGCTTTTTCTGAGCACCATCCTGGAGTCCACACCCAAAGCCACAGGAATTCATCTAATGGTGAGCTGAATACCCTTTTTTTTTTCTCCTATCTTGGTGTTATTAAAGTCTGAAGGTATAACGGTGTATGGCTCAGCCTCCCACTGGTCATCTAGTTTGTGAACTTGTCTCTTTCTTTCGAGTACTTGTTCTCCTGGTGTCAAGGGAACTGCAGGGGCATGTTGATTGTAATTCCTTTCCTGCCTCTGTCTTGCCTGGGACAAACTTTTCTCCACACATTCTTGCACTTTGCGGTATTGTCGCTCCGTATCCCAGTCTGCATCTGGAGATGTAGTCTCAGGTGTTAAGACTCCCATGTCCAAATCAATGGGTAACTTGCCAGGTCTTGACCTCATCAGGTAGGCCGGAGTGCAATTGGTGGAGTTTACCGGTATATGATTATATAGATCTACCAGACCTGGCAACTTCTCTGGCCACTGGTTTCGTTCTTCCAGAGGAAAGGTCTTCAATAGGTCAATTACTACCTGGTTCATCTTCTCACACATGCCATTTGTTTGTGGATGGTACGGCGTCATCCTGATTTTCTTGCAACCGTACATGTTGCAGAACTCCTGGAACACTTCTGCCTCAAAGGCTGAACCTTGGTCATTGAGCAGTTGTTTAGGGTAACCGTGTGGTTGACAAAAGAGTTGTTGAAATGCTTTGGCTGCTGTCTTCGCTGTTTGGTCAAGACTACCAAGAACCTTGAGTAATGGTCAATGATGGTCAGAGCGTAGATGTAGGCAGCCCATACTCGGAGTCAACTTCACGTGATACAAGGCTACCAGTTCTAACAGCTGCTTCATTATGATTGGCTGTAATGGGCTTGCTGGCTGTTACGGTCTTTCCTGCGCTGCTTGCATGGGCCACATTCTCGGCACCACTTTTCAATGGATCTACTCATGCCAACCCAGTAGAATCTTTCACGAAGTAGGAGCTCCAACTTCTTCCACCCGAAGTGTCCTGCTCTATCGTGGTACGCCTCCAAGACCATTGGCGCATCCCACTTCGGGACTACCACCTGCTAGACCAGTTTGTGTATGCACGAGGTGATGTTCCTCCGACACAGCTTACCCTCATAGATGAACAGCTTGCCTCTCTCCTTCCATAACTGCTGTGCTTCCTGTGGGCATCTGGACTAGGGTGTGAATCAGCTTGTGTCAGCAACTCCTTTACTAGGCGAATGGCTTGGTCACTATCTTGCGTCTCTGCCCACTCTTGATGAGGTAATGGGTTCAACGTAGCCTCTCGTACGATATAGCACTTATTCCTCACCCCTTGGGAGCGCTCTGCCGCAACTGGATGGTGGAAAGCTGGTAACTCGATTTCTTTGAGTTCTTCTGGATCTTCTCCCCCGTATGGTGAATTGGGCCTCCTCGACAGCGCATCATCATTAGCGTTCTTATGTCCTGCTCGGTACTTGATGGTAAACTTTTAGTTGGACAGCCGGGCCATCCATCTCTGCTCAATAGGGATGAGTGAATAGTGAAATACTGGGACTCGCTGTACTCGTTACGAGTAGCTCCTAATACTCGGGTATTCGTAACGAGTAGCGAGTCCAATGTAAGTCTATGGGAAATGCGAGTAATGGGCAGAGAATGTGTGTGGGCGGAGAATGTGTGTGGGGGTCTGTGGGGCTGTGTGTGTGCACGGGGCTGTGCCAAGCTCTGCTGGCTCGGGCTCTGCCGGGCCTGTGCGGGGCTCTGCCAGTGCTGTGCAGGGCTGTGCCGGCCTCTGCCAGGGCTGTGCAGGGCTCTGCCTGGCTCGGGCACTGCTGGCTGTGCGGGCATCGTCCGATGGGACTACTTGTCCCATCCAGGTATGCCTGCTACAGTGACAGCATTAGCAGATGATGGGAAAGTAGTATTCCCATCATCTGGCTAATGTGAATGTTAAAAAAAAAAAAAGACATACAGAATACACAACATAATACAGTACATACACATAACATACAACACATAACATAGAGTACATACTCACCACACACCTAATTCCCCGATGCCCTCGTCTCCTACAAATAATATTAAAATAATAAACCAAACTATACTCACCTTTCCGATGCAGTCCCTCTTTAAAAACGAGTGTCCCACGACGGACACAGCAGAACCCGGCACAGCCCCTCACACACACACATACACCTTCACAGACCCCCGCACACATTCTCCGCACACACATATTCAGAGCCTATGACTCATAGGCTATGACTATGACGCTGCCCGGTCAGCCAATCACAGTAGTGCCACAACAAAGAAGGCCGCGGCTTTACTGTGATTGGCTAACACATGCCGGGCAAGAGATCCGAATATTGTGAGGCAAGTAGTGAAATTTACTCTCTAGGATTCGAGTACCGCGAGTACCGCATTACTCGCCGAGTACCGAATCCTAACGAGTATACTCGCTCAACCCTACTGCTCAAGTGCACCTAGCTTTGCCGTTTCAATGTGGGTTAATGGATTATTGTCCGTGTAGGTGGTAAACTTTGCTGAAGCCAAGTAGTGCTTGAAGCTCTCCATTACCGCCCAGACTATGGCGAGGAACTCCAGTTTAAAGGAACAGTAGTTGTCGTGGTTCCTTTCAGTGGGACGAAGCTTCCTGCTGGTATAGGCAAACACTCTCTCTCTGCCTCTCTGCACTTGTGACAACACTGCTCTCAATCCCACGTTGCTGGCGTCAGTGTAAAGTACAAATGGTAGGTCATAGTCAGGGTAGGCCAGGATCTCATCTCCCGTGAGGGCCAATTTCAACCTGATCAAGGACTCTTCTATCCTTTTATTCAACTCGAATGGAAGACTCTTGTTCTTGGCTTTCTTGGATTGATCTACTAGAAGATCTTGCAGGGGTGCAGCTATTTTAGTGAAGTCCTTGATGAATCTCCGGTAGTAGCCTACCAACCCAAGAAACTGCCTTACTTCATGATGTGCTGGTCTTTGCCCGTCCTGGATACGTGACTTTGTCAGGTCTGGTGCCACGTCTTCCGCGTTTACCATATGGCCTAGTACTGCACCTGGCTCAAAGGACATTGGATGGATTACTTTAAGCCAAGTTGGACAGGCTTCGAATACCTCGCTAGTGCTCCAAGTGTCTTCGTAGTTTGGAGAAGACGAGGATGTCATCCAGGTACAGCAGAAAGGTTGCAAAGTTTTTATGTCCAAGGCAGCATTCCATTAACCACTGAAATGTTCCCGGAGCATTGCTGAGCCCGAACGGCATGTAGTTAAACTCACAGAGGCCATTGGTGTCGTAAACGCTGTCTTCTTTTTGTCTGCCTCTTCCATGGGAACCTACCAATACCCACTGGTGAGATCTAAAATAGAGAAATAGCGGTTCTCAGCGCAGCTAGTGATTCCTCAATTCTAGGTAATGGGTAAGCGTCCTTATGTGTAATGCTGTTAATCCGCCTGTAGTCTACACACATTCTCATAGTACCATCCTTCTTTTTAAGGAGGACTAATGGAGCTGCCCAGGGGCTACAACTATCTCTGATTACCCCAGCCTCCTTCATCTCCCGTAACATCCTCTTGGCACATTGATAGTGTGCTGGGTGTACAGGCCGGTTCCTTTCTTTAATGGGCGGATGATCTCCGGTGGGGATATGGTGTTGGACCTCTTTTGCCTGCCCAAAGTCTAGAGGATGTTTGCTGAAGACCCGTTCAAATTCTTGAACCACCCGATAAGCCCCATGCTTTTGGTGCGAAGGGGTGGAGTTAGTGCCTACGTGTAGCTGCTGACACCAATCCTCCAGCTGCCCCTAGAGCCATTGTCCTCCACCTGGTCGGATGGAAGCAAGGGCTCTACTGCCTCTATTGCATTGTTACTGACAGTGAACAGCTTAGCAAGGGTGGCATACCGGGGTAGATGGACAGCTCTCTCCCCACAATTCAAGATGCGTATTGGTACTCTTCCCTTGTGGACATCAACTACTCCTCTGGCTGTCAGGATAGTGGGCCTACTATCAGAGTACATGGATTCTACCAGGGCTTGGTAATCTTGACCCCGGCGGCCTATTGCTGCCCAACACCAAATTAACATTTCACTTCTGGGAGGTACTGCAATGGGGAATGGATCACTTACTCTGACACTGCCGACTTCTCCACCAGACAGCTCTACCTGTTGTCTCTGCATCAGAGTTCTGATCTCCTTTTGCAGGACCCGCTGCTGCCTGGAGCTGGAGGTCTCGGCTACGTGTTGTAACAAAACAATAATTTCTCCAAGACAATTTTCAATTACATTAGTGCCTAAAGTGATCATAGAATGGCATTCTCGTTTGTCAATATCAACTATAATCAAACCTTGTGATTGCAGTTCTACTGCACCAACCTTGATGGTCACCTCTTTATATCCCATCTGATGCAAGGGCCGACCATTGCTGGCAAGGATAGCAGGATCTTTATCTGGGCTGTGAGTAATGTCTGAATCAGCCCAGTACTGCTTAAAGAGGACATATGGCATCGTTGTCACCTGCAAGCCGGTGTCCTCCTACGTACTTGTCTCGCCAACTTGGTGGGCCTGGTTGTCTTACTCCTGAGTGTGTGCCTTTTGCCCCAGGGGTTGCTTGTTTAAATAACAGAATCTTGCTATGTGTCCTGCCATTTTGCAATGGCGACAGATGGGCTGTCCGTCCTCGTCGTAACAATCGCTATCTCTCCCTCTGGTCGGTGGGATTCTCCTCTGCTGTCACCACGAGATGTCATACGGACTGGAGGCCAGCTGGATCTTCTTCTTTGGAGCCACTTGTATGGACTGCACAGTTTTTGTGAGTGCAGCCACACTTTTGGTCAGTTCCTTGACCTGGAGACGTAGGTCTGCAGCAGAGTCATCATCTTGGGTCGGCATGTCGGTCTCAATAGGGGTCTGGGGAAAGGATGATGCCTCCTGATGGTATGTAATTGCTGGGCACCTAGAGGGCTCTGTGCTGCTAAGATTTGGTTCATGCAGCACCTGGATGACCCTATCCTTAAAGTGTGCAAAGTCCAGTTCAGGATTTTGTAGGGCCATTATGCGCAGCTGGGTTCTTTGATTGTTAGACTGGGCTCCCTCTATAAACTGCTCCGTTAGCAATCTATCTTCATCTTGCATGCTGTCAGAGTCAACCTGCTTTATGGCCCATAGCGCCTCCTGAAGGCTAAGAGCATAATCCTGTATACTGTCTTGCAACCTTTGTTTGCACCCAAAGAATCTCATTTTTATCTCTGCTGCAGTGAGTGTGTCAAAAGTGTCCTTCAGTCTGGCCAAGATTTGTTTGACAGTTCTTTTATTAGTGTCCGGCCAGGACTTTACTTCCTCTGGGCCGCACCAGTTAACTGGCCAATGAGGATACTGAATTTTTGACTTTCAGACAGGGGATACACTTTGAACAAACTACATAGTCTTTCCTTAAAATCGCTCAGGGTGTGCGACTCCCCTGAGTACTGCATTAACCAGGCCGCTCCTGGTATACAGTGGTGGCCAAAAGTATTGGCACCCCTGCAATTCTGTCAGATAATACTCAGTTTCTTCCTGAAAATGATTGCAAACACAAATTCTTTGGTATTATTATCTTCATTTAATTTGTCTTCAATGAAAAAACACAAAAAGAATTGACTTAAAGTCAAATTGGATATAATTCCACACCAAACCTAAAAAAAGGGGGTGGACAAAAGTATTGGCACTGTTTGAAAAATCATGTGATGTTTCTCTAATTCGTGTAATCACCAGCACCTGTAACTTACCTGTGGCACCTAACAGGTGTTGGCAATAACTAAATCACACTTGCAGTCAGTTAACATGGTTTAAAGTTGACTCAACCTCTGTCCTGTGTCCTTGTGTGTACCACATTGAGCATGGAGAAAAGAAAGAAGACCAAAGAACTGTCTGAGGACTTGAGAAACCAAATTGTGAGGAAGCATGAGCAATCTCAAGGCTACAAGTCCATCTCCAAAGACCTGAATGTTCCTGTGTCTTCCGTGCGCAGTGTCATCAAGAAGTTTAAAACCCATGGCACTGTGGCTAACCTCCCTAGATGTGGAAGGAAAAGAAAAATTGACGAGAGATTTCAACACAAGATTGTGCGGATGGTGGATAAAAAACCTCGACTAACATCCAAACAAGTTCAAGCTGCCCTGCAGTCCGAGGGTACAACAGTGTCAACCCGTACTATCCGTCGGCGTCTGAATGAAAAGGGACTGTATGGTAGGATACCCAGGAAGACCCCACTTCTTACCCCGAGACAAAAAAAAGCCAGGCTGGAGTTTGCCAAAACTCACCTGAGAAAGCCTAAAATGTTTTGGAAGAATGTTCTCTGGTCAGATGAGACAAAAGTCAAGCTTTTTGGGAAAAACCATCAACATAGAGTGTACAGGAAAAAAAAAGAGGCATTCAAAGAAAAGAACACGGTCCCTACAGTCAAACATGGCGGAGGTTCCCTGATGTTTTGGGGTTGCTTTGCTGCCTCTGGCACTGGACTGCTTGACCGTGTGCATGGCATTATGAAGTCTGAAGACTACCAACAAATTTTGAAGCATAATGTAGGGCCCAGTGTGAGAAAGCTGGGTCTCCCTCAGAGGTCATGGGTCTTCCAGCAGGACAATGACCCAAAACACACTTCCAAAAGCACTATAAAATGGTTTGAGAGAAAGCACTGGAGACTTCTAGGGTGGCCAGTAATGAGTCCAGACCTGAATCCCATAGAACACCTGTGGAGAGATCTCAAAATGGCAGTTTGGAGAAGGCACCCTTCAAATATCAGGGACCTGGAGCAGTTTGCCAAAGAAGAATGGTCTACAATTCCAGCAGAGCATTGTAAGAAATTCATTGATGGTTACCGGAAGCGGTTGTTCGCAGTTATTTTGGCTAAAGGTTGTGCAACCAAGTATTAGGCTGAGGGTGCCAATACTTTTGTCTGGCCCTTTTTTGGAGTTTTGTGTAAAATGGTCAAGGATTTGATTTTTGCTTCATTCTCTTTTGTGTTTTTTTCCTTGCAAGCAAATTAAATGAAGATAAAAATAGCAAATAATTTGTGATTGCAATCATTTTTAGGAAGAAACTGAGTATTATCTGACAGAATTGCAGGGGTGCCAATACTTTTGGCCACCACTGTATATGGCATTGATAGCGGCATTATGGAGGCTGCGGCTGTGGCCGCGGCTGGATCTTGCTGCACTATGGGGGCTGCGGCTGCGACCGCCGTTGAATCTCCACCCGAGTTGGGCATTTTCTTTCCCCCCCTCAGTGAACCTCAGCCAAGCTCCATTTACCTTTACCGTTGTCAGCAGCTTCTCTCCGATGGGCTGGATTGAGCTTCTCCTGGTCTCCAAGTCGGGACTTCCTGCTTTTCACTCGCTCACAATCGAGCGCACCTCCAGCTTCACTTCGCCCGCTGTCGTCAGAGCACGGGCAGGGCTTTGCTTCGTGTTCTTTTTCTGGCTCAGCCTATGACGGCACGCCCCTCTCTGCTTTCTCGTACTGTGTGACGCAGTTATAGTGGTGATTTTGAAAATTCAATTGCGCGCACTGTGTGACGCAGTTATGGCGGTGATTTGATAGCTCATTAAAGTCTCTGGCACACAGTACCCGGCTATGTCGGTCTCCGAAAATCCTGTTTGTGACGCCAAACTGACGCACCCACCATGGCCGTTTGGTACCTAGAATCGGACCAGACAGTTTTATGGGGAAGGTCAAGGGGCCGTGATCCATTTCCGTGGCCCTGGCCAAGTCATAAAATAGAGGATAATTATGTGGTGTTTAATTGTGACGCCAGCCGTGGTGTTAGGCAATGGGTGGCCGACGCTGCGGTTTTGGTCCACTGGGTCTGATGGTGACGCAGCAAAGATGGTTCAACTCCCCATGGGTAGATCGGGGCCCCAGGGCAAATATATATTTCATTGTTCAGATGGTGGTGAACGTTGGGGTGCAGAGAATAAGTGAAGGACACAGAGAGGTGCAGTTTTCTTTACCTTTTACTTGAAAGTAGATGCAATCTGGGGTACCAATTACAGATGACGGATTGAGTCCGGCTTGCCTGGAGGTATTCAGGGGATCCACCCTGCCAGGGTGGTTGGGGACATTCCTTCTGCGCTCTCTTTTTGGGTCCCTGCTGCTTGTAGCTAAGCTGCGATGCTCTCCTGCATGATGGTTTCTAACCTGTATGGCAGAGAGCATGAGCCTATATTACAGGCACTGTCCTTTTCACTGTCAGCCCGGGCTCTTGGTCTGCTGCCGTGCCTTCAGGTGTTCGGTGTGACCAGGGAGCTTGCAGTCCCCCTGCCCTCCAGATTCGGCTGTCAGGGCGTACAGCACCCGCCCAGCCAAGGAGTCTGGCGTCCCTTTTTATCAGCGCTCCGCTCTGGGATCAGCTATACGCAGTTTTTATTCCCCTGAGCTCTTGTCTCTGCTCCTGTCCCTCTGCTCCAGCTGGCTCCAGTTTCCATGACAACTCTCCTGTTTACTCTCTGAGCTGACTTCTTTCTGACTCACTAACCCCACCTGCTGGCCAGAATTTATAAGAAGCTCCCCTTTCTGGCCTGGAGCAGGAATTTACTTGTACACTGTGTTACCTTGCATGGGGATCCTCTCGTGGGAGGCAATGTCACCAAGGTAACCGGACTCTGGGGGGCCACATGTACGTATTTGTCACACCCTATACTGTTGGTCCAAGTGGCGTTCAAATTTTTCTCGCATCCATAGGATTGCATTGGCAAGTCTGGCACGATATACGTATACAATCACAGCCTGCTGCGGTTTTGCATGAACGCCAAATTCGCCAGAGAAAAATAATGGTCATCTGGACTGCCTCATTGAATAACATTCGTCCAAGCGCAATGCGATTTTTAATCACATTGTACTCATCCGATTCATAGGCTAGTGTGACTCCGGCCTTAGTCTCTCTCTCTCTCTCTTGTAGTAGAAGATAGCCACAGCACTTTTGTGGATGGGTGTGTATGGAAGTGGTAGGTACCCTCGGTTGCTCCCTCTCCCTTTTATTGTTTGGTTGCCAGTGCACTTTATATAAATATGTTTGCCTTGTAGTATATGCTATGTATTACTGTATTATGCTACGTTTGCAATGTTTTCCTCTGTATTAACGTGTAATGTGTGTGATGTACTGTTGGTATTATGTACTTGCTTATGTGCTAGAGTTAGGGAAAGTACTAGTTAATTTTGTGGGCTGGGCCAGTAGCAGTAAGAAGGAAGGAAGCTGCTACTCCCAATTAGTAGCCCGGGTACGTTGGCCAGGGCAGATGTACATTACAGGCGGGGGCATTGCCAGACTCCCGGAGGGGAGAGATCTGTTGCCCCTGATTCAAGGACTCAAGGACTTAAGGACTTCAGGACCACAACATGGGCCCCAGGACTTTGGAAGGGCCCCTGCTTAAGGGACTTTAAGCGTCCAGATCCCAGCAAGTGGACTACTGCGAACTTTGGCCGTTGTGGGTATGGCTGTGGAAAGTGTCAGGGAGAGAGCAGGAAGCCAGTGTTGAAATTGTCTTTTTGTCTATTTCTCATCACCGTTCATTAAAAGTTACTCCCTGTTGGAAAACAGCTGCATTCTTGGATTCTAATTGCCTGGACTGCTTTGACCAGAGGAAGAGAAGGTATCCCATGGGGGAAAAGCTGTGTCCGTCCTGTATTGCATGTACAAGGGGCTGTGGTGTCTTCAGACTGTGTTTTGCGGGTGAGCTCAGTCAGGACTACCACCCCGGTCGCCCCTTGTTACAGGTGCACAAATAGCATCCTATTCCTTAGATAAATAGGCATAAATTTGGCACTCCAGATAGTTGAATTGGTGAGATTTATTATAAAGAACAATCCAGAATGGTAAGAAACGTTTCGGTCAACAATAGACCTTTGTAAGTACACAAATTGCAATTTTGAGTCTGTTAGTAGCTCAGTGCTTCTGTGATGCGTCCACCTGCATTTTACTATTGTTAACCAAAATGTTATTACCATTCTGTATTGTTCTTTATAATAAACCTCACCAATTCAACTATCTGGAGTGCCGAATTTATGCCTATTTATCTTTCTCATGTAGAGCGTAAGCTCTTATGGTCAGCAGGGTCCTCTCTCTCTCTCCTGTAGGGTGTAAGCTCTTATGGTAAGTGGGTTCCTCTCTCTCTCTCCTGTAGGGTGTAAGCTCTTATAGTAAGAGGGGTCCTCTTTCTTATCCTGTAGAGTATAATCTCTTATAGTCAGCAAAACTTTTTCTCTCTCTCCTGCAGAGTGCAAGCTCTTATGGTCAGTGGGGTCCTCTCTCTCTCTCTTCAATAGAGTAGAGTAAGTGGGGTTGTTCTTGACAATAAGTCAATGTACTAGACTCTTATGGTCAGCAGGGTTCTCGCTCTCTCCTGTAGATTTTAAGCTCGCATGGTCAGCAGGGTTCTCTTTCTCCTCTCCCCACATGTATTTTCCGAGCAATTTTCAGTATTGCCGCAAGTTTATTTGCCACAAAACTAAATTTTGGGGAAAATTCGGCTAAGTTGGCGAATTGTAATTTCAAAAGATCTGGTCATTTTTAGTTGGTATTTTTTAGCAATAATTGTATTTATCATTTAATATAAAAGTATAATATTTATTAGTAAAGCCAATTAACATTTTTACAACATGGGAAAGCAATTAAATAAAGAACTAATATTACTAAATGTTTACTTAATGTTTGTCTTTAAAGGGTGTTCTCAAATTTGGAAGTTATCTCCTAATGGTATAGGGGATAACTTCCCAATCACTGGGGGGTATGACAGTTGGGACCTCTATTGTTCCCGAGAACCAGGGCTTAATTCACACACTAGTTCTCGAGATTGGTGGAAGTCCCAGTGGTTGAACCCCCCCCCCCCAATTGGGAATTTATCCCCTATCTTAAGATAAGGGATAACATCCAAAATAGAAAATACCCCTTTAACTAAAAAGCAAAAATTCATAGCACTTTCTACTGATAACAGAAGTGATGATAGTATTGTAAAACAAGCAATAAAACATGTGAAATGGTAATGTCCAAGTTGTGTTTGCATGGTATTATAGGGATAATATTAACTCCTAATATAGATGTCATACCAATAACATAATGTCGTTAAAGCTCTGAACTTCCAGGAAATAAAACATTTATACCAACCAATGGATGCTCATTAGGTACCTGGAAGCAAGAAAATCATATAAAACCTGGAGCTTTTTTCCCAGAGTTGAAGAAGATTTGTATCTTTCTAAGTATTTATCCCCAGAAGCCAAATACACATTACAGAAATTAGAAATTAAAAACAAAAGCTTCAGAGTTGACTTGATGTTTTAGTGCCTTGAATTTATTACATGACGTCACTAGTTCCGAGACTTAAATAAGACTTCCATGTCGTGACAGGTAGCGCTTAAGACTAATTTCACAGCCCCGAAGACTTCACACGCTCAGCAAGCCATAATCTTACCATCGTGTACCTGCAGCAATTCATCGAGAATCAGCCTGTCATCCAAACCTCTGGTATGTTATTTTATGTCATGCTGCATGAAGGAAAAAGGCCAAAGGAAGGTTAGAAAATGTTTTAGAAGAAGCCGGAGCATGCAATAAACTGTTCCTGTGGTGCTGCCACACCTGTTTCCTGTCACGAAAGCCTTAAGTGATTTTTCTGAGAAAGCAAGAGTGATGTATGTAAGAATACAACAGAACAAATAGTCATAGTCAGTGGTCCTTTGTGTAGAAGCTTTCTAGTTAATTGTACAAGACACAGGCCAATCAAATGATGGAGATCAGTGGCATTGATCCAACTTTCTGCTGGACTACACCTTTGAAAGCAGCCATGATAATATTAATAATAATAATAATAATAATAATACAAGTAAAATCCAATCTAGTTATGAACTTATTGATTTTTACATTCCTTGTTACATGGTCCGATTACTCTAGCCAACTGGTGGCACTAAATGACCACCGGTCAGCTCATCAGCAATCGTTTACCCCTTCACGACATATGGCATACATTGCACTCAGTGCCCGCATGTCTCACCGCATATAATGACTGATTTAATTAGCCATCATGTGCCTTTAACAGCCATGCATTGAGCAGAATTTCGCCCAAGTCTATTAACCTGTTGAATCCCATTGTCAATCTCGGACAGCGGTATTTAACACACGCCGAGGTGGGGCACATTATTCCGCGCTTCCATCGGCCTGGCCCTATGACTAGTGTTGAGCATTCCGATACCGCAAGTATCGGGTATCGGCCGATATTCGCGTTATCGGAATTCCGATACTTAATTCCGATACTTTTTCAATATCGTATACCGGAATCGGAAGTTCCCATAATTCTTTGAGAGGCAATGTGATTTTAGTCAGCCAATGAGGAATCCTACGAAGTGTGGGCACATCCTGTACTGCTGCGGTCATGTTAACTAATGGCATGGCTGTGATTGGCTGCTGAAATGATGTCAGAATGCACTATAAAAGGCGCCGCCGCCATTTTAGCGTCACTGTGCTGTGAATTCAGATAGGGACAGAACGCTGCTGTGCTGACTCTGAGGGACAGTTAGAGATTGCGATTTAGTGTACTGTGCTGTAGGCAGGCTATCACCAACCGCTGTGTAAAGCTTCCTTTTGCCTGCAGTGTTGTTTTAACAGCTCTGCAAGGTGTGTGTGAGTGCAGGTGACGCTGCAGTTTGCTCTGCATCCAACGCTGTCTGTAGGCATCTGCACGTGTCACTCACAGACTCTTTTTTTTTTTCTTTAGTGTAATTCTAGCTGCTCCATTCAATAGAAATTATAGTGTGATGCGCTTCCATCCGTATCCAATACATTGGTTGCAAACACTATAGAAGTAGACAAAGGAGTAGCCTTTCACAGATTGTGGACAGTTGTGTTTCAGTGTTCACTTCAGTCTGTGTTTTTTACTTTTTTGAGTGCATATCACGCTCCAGTTACTTGTTCAAGCACTGCTGCTTGTACTCTGCTGAGCGTGTCTCAGTGCCTCATCCTTTTCATTTTTCTCCAATTGGTGCTTCTCCATTATATTTGAAAAAAATCTAATCTATTAGTGTGACGCGCTTCCATCCGTATACAATACATTGGTTGCAAACACTATAGAAGTAGACAAAGGAGTAGCCTTTCACAGATTGTGGACAGTTGTGTTTCAGTGTTCACTGCAGTCTGTGTTTTTTTTTTTTTGAGTGCACATCACGCTCCAGTTACTTGTTCAAGCACTGCTGCTTGTACTCTGCTGAGCGTGTCTCAGTGGCTCATCCTTTTCATTTATCTCCAATTGGTTCTGCTACATTCCATTTAAAATAAATCTAATCTATTAGTGTGACGCGCTTCCATCCGTATACAATACATTGGTTGCAAACACTATAGAAGTAGACAAAGGAGTAGCCTTTCACAGATTGTGAATAGTTGTGTTTCAGTGTTCACTGCAGTCTGTGAGGTATTTTTTTTTTTAAATGCAGATCACGCTCCATTTACTTCTTCAACCACCGCTGCGTGTACTCTGCTGAGTGTCTGTCACTGGCTCATCCTTGTCATTTTTCTAAAATTGGTGCTGCTTTATTCTATTTAAAATAATTCAAATCTATTACAGTGACGTGCTTCCATCCGTATACAATACATTGGTTGCAAACAATATAGAAGTACACAAACGGGCCTTTCACAGCTACTGAACATGGGTTTTTAATTTTTAACTAAAATATGTATTTTTTCAAATGACACAAATATAAGTAATGTTGAAGAGGAATAGTCCTACATCCATTGTTTGCACAATATTACAGGTGTACATCATGTCCCTTAATCAACAATGTATTATTATATTTACTTGTATGCTTTTATTTAAAAGCCAAGAACACAGAAGGATAACCTTCGCACTGCAGCTGTTGTCAAAGTTCAACCCACATTATGCACTTCCAACATTGCAGCATTTGAGGCATGATGTGAGTTGGATTTGTCAAAGTTATGGAGTGAGAAGGTTCACCATCAGTACCCTATAGCATAAGTATGCTTTTGTGTTAGCATTTGTGTTAGACATGTGGATATCTGCCATAATATGTCACAATTATTTAGTTACAGATTTGTTACCAACACTAATCATTGAATGGTTTTAAATTTGACGTTTCACTTGTTTACAGCTTAGAAATAAGGGTGTAGCCTGATATCTATGTGTAGCACTAGCCACTTTAACATGTCATGTTTTTTTCAACATGTGTAGCTAGGTAGCAGTAATTTTTGCCGGACACACAGCAGGGAAACAGCAGGCGTTACTGAACCCCACAAACACATCATCGATTGTTTTGATCTGTGCATCCAACACTTCTGAGCCCAGGGTCAAGGAGGGTGTAGCCTGAGGCCTAGTATGAGATGTTTGAACTTTAATTTGAACTTTAATTTGGAGTTAGCAGCATTAATTTTTGTCAGACACGCAGCAGGGGAACAGCAGGCGTTACTGAACCCCACTATCACTATAGCTTGTGTATTGGTCTGTGGACACGACACTTCTGAGCAGCAACTGGCAGTGTTGTAGCCCAGGGAGTATAGCTCAGGTGGTAGAAAGATGAACATAACAGGAGACATGGAAAACGTTGCCAACCAGTTAGTTAATCTGAAACCGGACAGGCAAATTCAGGCGAGATCCATGCCTAGTTCATTTTCAGAAAAGTAAGCCGTTCTACATTATCGGAGGATAGTCGCATGCAACGGTCTGTTAGTACACCACCTGCAGCAGTAAAGACGCCTCCGATAATACACTGGCAGCAGATCAAGCCAGCACCTCCAATGCATACTGGCTAAGCTCTGGCCATGTATCCAGCTTAGAGACACAAAACTTGAATGGGGAAGAGCCATCTGGGAGTACACTGAGAGGGCAAGACATGTAGTCTGTCACCATCTTACCGAAATGTTGCCTCCTGCTGACTGGAGCCGTCTCGGATGGTGTAGACATTGGTGGCGCTGCCACAAAACTTCGACACATTTGGAACATACTGTTCTTGCCCTGTGCAGAGGCGATGCTTGTGCTCCCTCTTGTTGCAGAGCTGTCTCCACTGCCTCGACGCACAGAGCTGCTTTGTAAAGCAGTAGCAGCAGCAGTGCTCTCGGCTGGAATGGAGAACATTATGGATTGCACCAGTGTGTCTTGGTACTTCCGCATTTTACGCTCCCGGTTCAACGGTGTGATGAGGCTTTGTAAGTTGTCCCGGTAGCGAGGGTCTAGGAGGGTGTACACCCAATAATCAGACGTGGTGTGAATGTGTTCGATGCGGCGGTCGTTTCTCAGCCACTGCAGCATGAAATCAACCATGTGCTGCAGACTCCCAACTGGCCAAGAAACGTTGTCCCCTGCAAGAGGCGTCATCTCCGCCTGCTGTGCATCACCCCACCCTTGGTCTACATACTGACTAGAGCATTGTCTACCTCCCTCTGGAGCGATGTCTTCCTCCTCCATTGACTCCTCCTCATCCTCCTCACAAAGTCCTTCAAATACATATAAATTTACAAAATTTAAAACTCAAAATTAAAAACTTTGTATCATAATTCTGTAACATCAGTTTATGGAAACACAATAGCATTACAAAAGGATAGACAAAAAATGTACATTATGTGCTTTGTAAATACATTAAAAGTTTGTAATGGTTATGAAAATATAGACAGCGACTCTGGAGGTTCAATTGTTGATACAGCATGGTACTTTGAAAGTCCTCCAGCCCTTTGTGAGGAACCACGTTGCGCTGACTGTCCAGAAGGTGATGGAATTTGTGACTCCTCATCCTCCACCTCTTCCAAAACCTCATGCCTTAGTGCTTGCAGTGTTTTTTGAAGCAGGCAGATAAGGGGGACAGTCAGGCTGACTAGTGCATCATCTGCACTCGCCATCCGCGTTGACTCATCAAACGCACGCAAAAGGTGGCAGATATCCTTCATAGAGTTTTCGCCACTCATTACACTGGCAGTGGCTGCCCATTCATTATAGGATCCAATTCTAATTACTGGTTCTCACCAACAAAGCTCTCCACAGCGCAGCACCCCCCTACATCTCCTCCCTTATTTATATTTATCGGCCTAACCGACTGCTGCACTCTGCAAACGACCTTCGACTAACCTCTGCACTAATCCGTACCTCCCACTCCCAACTCCAAGACTTCACCCGCGCTGCGCCAATCCTCTGGAATGCTCTACCCCAAGAAATTAGGACTATCCGCAATTTGGATGGTTTCAGGCGCTCCCTCAAAACACATTTGTTCACAGTGGCCTATCACATTCACTAATCAAAGTCATTCTATGTGTAATTCTGTGTGTGTAGCCCATTCACTATCTCCATGCATCCCTCACTCCCTTAAAATGGCTGGACCATCATTGTAAAAACACCATTGTATATAAACACCTGTACTTTGTATCTCCCCCACCTCATTGTAGATTGTAAGCTTTCACCAGCAGGGCGGCTGATTTTGCTTTAATTATTGTATTGTTAACGTTGTTACTTATGACTTATGTTTTGAAACTGTTAAACTGTAAAGCACTGCGGAATATTATGGCGCTATATAAATAAATAATATTATTATTCCTCTGAGCTGCTCCCACCACCTTCCTGTTCCTCATGCCATGTTGGGTCTTGGACCTCATCATCTCCACTACCCTCTTCCAACACCTGCTGTTGGGTGGTCTGGCCAGCACCATGCTCAACAGAAACTGGCACCTGGGTCTCATCATCATCAGATGCGTTCTGCGGTGTGCTGACCATCGGCACTGTCTCACCCGCCTCTTCAGATTCAGAGAGACACAGCTGTTGCGCATCACTGCATACTCCCTCTTCACATTACAGAATGCTGCTTGGCTGGGCCCCTGTTTGCAAGCCAATAGATTCTGAGAACAGAAGCAGACACTCAGCTGGCTCCTGTACAGAACTCTCTGACTGCCTGGGCAATTTGCCAGGCGGTGAAGAGACAGATGGTTGCCCAACAGTGCTGTGGTCCTGAGAGGAGGTGGAAGCAATTGAAGTCGATGCATTGGCTGACATCCAAACAACAACGGCTTCAATTTGTTCTTCCCGCAGCAGGGGGTACTCCGAGCTCCTACAAAAGTGCGCATAAAGGAACGCTCACGGGGAAAACTGGTGGATGCTGTGTCACTGGGGGCCGCAGCAGCCACAGAATCCCCACGTCCTCTCCCTGAAGAAACTCCACGACCACGTGCCTTACTCCCTGCCTTCTTCATCTTGGTAGATTGATAAAGAAAGTCTGAAAAGTTATAAGGTCTAAGTGTGGTTATTCCGCAGAGACTGCAGTGAACACTGCACACAACTGTTCACTACCCAATGCGTCTCAGCAGGAAGGCAGTCTGTGCGTCAAAACAAAGGCACAAGCATACATCCATGTACCCTGTTTATAAAGCTATATAAAAAAAATTATGTAGTAGTGACGCACACTTTATTGAGGTACAGTAATTACATCGCCATTCACCATCTGTGGCTATGCAGTGTCATCTATATATACCTTATCTATCTGTTGTCATGCTTCCAAGTCGACAGTCAGCCATAAATAGCAATTTTCACTATGCACTATGCACTTTTTAAAGGTTATGTTTGTTAATATAAAATGATTATTGCCACATATTATGAGTATTACATGATGGAAATTGTATAATTTTGTATAAAATATTTAGTGACATTATTCAGCAAATGGAACATTTTAGTAATATCACAGATTACTTGTAATGCTGATGATGTTTTGAAGTCAGACATTCATTGTCTATACAATAAAAATGGTGTACATACTGTTACTTATCCATCATTAATGGATTCAGATATGTACTTGTATGCTTTTATGTACAACTGTATAGCAGATTCCTTAACTAATTTATTTTGTGGTTTGCATTGCTGTTCAACATGTTAATGTATGTGTTTATGTTTGTCAATTCTTTATTTATCTAGATATTAGTTTAAATGAAATCATCATCTTATGGTAGTAAAGGTTATCTTTCTCTTGTTTGAAGTATAGACATTTAAAATTGACAGGTAACAAGGAAATTACTTCATCTAGTATTTAAACATCCTCCTTGACCCTGGGCTCCAACACCGCCAGTTGTTGCTCGGAAGTGCTGTTAGCACAGTCAACACTTGCTCCTGTGTTACTGGGGTTCAGTAACGTCAGCTGGTCCTCGGTTGTGCCATTGGCTCTTTTCCTTCTGCTGCCCCTCCGGGTTCCAGTACCGTCAGCTGGTTCTCCGCAGTGCCTTTGGCCTAGGTGCCTCCATCTCGGTATCCGAGTTCCAGCAACGTCTGCTGGTCCTTGGTAGTGCTTTGGAGCACAGGTACCTCCTGCTTAGTAACCGTGTCCCAGTAACGTCAGCTGGTCCTCGGTTGTGCCATTGGCTCTTTTCCTTCTGCTGCCCCTCCGGGTTCCAGCACAGTCAGCTGGTCCTCGTTACTTGCATTGGCTCTTGTACCTTCTGCTACCCGTCCGGGTTCCAGTACCGTCAACTGGTTCTCCGCAGTGCCTTTGGCCTAGGTGCCTCCATCTCGGTATCCGAGTTCCAGCAGCGTCTGCTGGTCCTTGGTAGTGCTTTGGAGCACAGGTACCTCCTGCTTAGTAACCGTGTCCCAGTAACATCAGCTGGTACAAGATTGTGCTACAAATACAAGATACGGAACAAGAGACACAAGAACAATAAGCAGAAGATCTAAAAGCAGAAGAACATGAAGTATAAGACCAAAATGAAGAGCAAAATATATGCTCTAAATTCTAAGCAGAAGAAGACTAAGCAGTGTATGGGGGTGAGTCCGTTCCTCCTCGTGGTGCCCCTGGAAAATGCCTGCTGCTGCAGGCTAAACTGAACACGGACAAATACTGTTGTAATTTAAATCTTTTGTGACAGCAAGAACGGAAGGATGAAAAATTCATACTTTGACAGATTACAAGTACAGGATTCTCTGTCACAAATAAGAATATGATGAAGAAGATGAAGCAGAATATGAATAAGAATAATAGTTTAATAAGAAGAATATGAGTAATGTTAACAAAGATGAATAGCAAGAAGTTTAAGAAGAAGATAAAGAAGGTGAAGATGAAGAATAATTTGATGAAAAAGATGATGCTGCAGAAGATTATGAAGGAGAAAGTGTGTGAAAAGTTAAAAAGGTGAAGATGAAGAGCATGGAAGTTGTGTAATATACATATTTGCCAAAATATAAAAAACGTTAACAACATTGTCAATTTCTTCGTCAATCCGAACATCTTTAAAAAAAAAAATATTTATGCTATTCCATTTGATTGGGTTAAACATCTATGCCTTTAATGTCTCCTCAACCTTCCCCAATACATTCTACATTACTCTTTCTTGTTTTCCTTCATGTACAATTAACCAACAAGGCAAGAATGGGGTTTTTTTAATTTCGATATTTTGTTCCCATAGACTTACATGGGACTTCCGGTATCGGTATCGGGTATCGCCGATATTTTAGTGATATCGGCGATACCATTCCGATTCCGATACTTTAGGATATCGGAAAGTATCGCTCAACTCTACCTATGACATGATTCCAGGGCGATGGGTGTCTGCTGATAACCCAGTGTCTGTCATTACTACTCTCCTGTGAAAGCCAGCCCATCGCTGAACGTCGTAGGAGATAGTGAATTTCACTACACGTAGTACAAGCGATAAAACGATCGCAGCTTTAATTCCCATAAAGGGACTAACAAATACAGTAAAAGTGAAAAAAAAAAGTTTTAAAACATGAAGATTAAAAAAAAATAACAAAGTTCAAATCACCCCCCTTTGGCCCATTACAGATAAAACAAAAAATGCACATATAGTGTATCACTGCGTTCATTAAAGCCCGAGATATCAAAATTTTAAGTGAATTAATTGGATTGGTAATGGTATAATGAGGAAAAAATCAAAACGCCAATATTACTTTTAACAAAACATTGTATCCACCCCAAAATGGTATCAGTAAAAACATCAGCTCAGGGTGCAAAAAATAAGCCCTCACACAGCCATAGATCCTGAAAAATGAAAACATTATGGGTCTTGGAAAAAGGTGACAAAAGCAAATTTCCTTTTTTTTTTAACAAATTTAAACATTTGCACTGAACAGACTGTAATAGATTATTCAGTGCTCATAGGCTGCCATTGTCCTCTACAGTATAGGTCCTGTTTTATACAGGATGATGCTCTGGCAATATGACCACACTTACATAACTACATCTAAGTCTATTGATTTGAATAGGAGGCGGATGTACAGTACTCAGCAGCGGCCACCGTCAGAAGACGGAGCACCTCCATTACTGAGCATTTCTGGTCAGCGGCTGCTGCCTACGACTTTGAGAACAGCTGATCAGTGGAGGTCCCGGTTGTCACACCCCCACTGATCAGATTTTGATGACCTATCCCAAGGCTAGGTCATCAATGATAAAGTACTGGACAACCTCTTTAATTTTTCACAATAAAGCTTCTATCACTTTTGCATCCAAACCACAAAATGTGCAGAAAATTTCTTGCACCAGTTACATTTTTTCATCAACATAGCTTTTGAGTGTGTGCTGTTTAGATTTCAAGCTGGGGTTTTCACTGTCGCCATTTTTTAGTACATATCACTTTTTTGATCAGTTTCTATTCCATTTCTCAGCCGGCACCATCATTAGGGTCAGCTGCAACATGCTAGCACCAATTATGGCTGTTTAGAAGTCACTATCAGAAGTGACAGCAGAATCTTGATAGTTGCCATAGGGAGGAGGCTCTCTGTGTATCCCATTGATGGCAGCGGATTATTCAGGATACTCTCCAAGCGTGTGACAACAGAGCTTCTTTATTCAGGAACAAACAAGAACAATATATGATAAGCTTAATAGATCAGGACTAAATCATTTCTGTGTCTCTATCTGTGCAGCATCTACAGCAGGCTGCTTCTCTCATACACAGACACAGGAAATCAGGAAATACAGTCACATGCTCTCCCTGTGTGAGCCTCTGGGAGTTTTTTTTTGTTCTAACTTTATAAATAGCATACAAATCTAGCAACTAAACACTCAGACAGACATGGAGTTGTTGCATCAAACATATTCCAACAACCATAGATGCCACCACAACTCGATCACAGGGTGCTGATGTTGATTAAGAAAATTAGAGACCTAACAATGGTCTCCTGGCTTGCCAAGTCCATTAGCCTAATGGTCCATGCAAGCAGTGGGGCCTAGAACACTATGGCACAGATTTATAAAAGTGTTTACACCAGTTTCGGAAAACATTTTTCATACCTGTTTCAACAGCCCCACCAAAATTGGGGCCTACAGTATGTGTATTGTAAAACGGACAGGTGTAATGCACTGCAATACTTAAAGGGATGGTCCAAAATATCAATTAATTTTCATTTTAAATGTCTATCTATTTAAAGTCTAATCTGTAGTAAAATTTTATTTTAATTAAAATCTCCCCAACCTCCTCTAACTACATTATCTAACTGCTTTTCTTTGTTTTGTACAACTCCCTTTTGGTGATGCTTTGTTTTTGAATCCCAGTGCATACTCAAACTGTCATAAGGGGTGTGAGACTGTGGCCACTGCCACTGCCCCTGCCACTTTCCTGAAACAAAACATCATCAGTGACCGTTGCTTCAGGGGCTGGCTAGTCCCTGCTCTGTCCCTGTGTGATATGCACAATGGCAGTGCGCTCTGTCACCAGCTCAGATCAGTAGTAATGAACACGGCAACAGAGCGCACTGTCAGTGCATGTTTTATGGCGAATACCAAGCATGCAGAGACTAGCACCGCCTCCCGCAAGTGACATCTTTTTTTTAATTAAAGTATATTAGAAAATAGATCAGATTATGTTGGTAAATAGATAGGCATTTAGGATGAAAAAAAATTTGTATTTCGGATCAACCCTTTGCGTATTGTACAGTATTTTCTCAGTTGGGTGCAGAGTGTACATTAATGAGAAAATAAATTTGCTTTTTTGCATTTACCAAATGGCTGCAATGAAACAGAGTGAAAAATTTAAAGGGGTCTGAATACTTTCCGAACCCACTGTATGTGATTAAGACACACTGGGGCTCAGAATGGAGGGGGCATTTGGATTTGAGAGTGCAGAATTTGCTGAATTTCTTAGAGAGGTGAGGAGCCATTTTGCTTTTCCTGAGCCTTTGTGCTACCAGTAATGTGGAAGCCCCCCTATATTTCCGTTAACAGATGATGGACCTGAGTGGGGACTTGTTTTTTTTTTTGTGGATTGAGTTGAAGCTTTTATTTGTAACATTTTACATAACGTTTGGAATCATATTTATCCGACACTCTACGCTGACCACTTACTTTGGGTTTTCCATCTAAATCTCCAAGTGACGTGATTTAGATGAAACCCCCAAGGGATCCATTCACTATAATGAGGCAGCAGAGTTACTCTGGACTCCCTCTGGCCTCTGTTCACGTTGTCCTTTTCAGAGGTGCACGAAACTGTGGTCGACGGCACTTTTTAGACACCCCCGGATCACAGGTCAGATTATGTCCACAGTGCCTCTGCCTCAATGTAGGGAGTCTTCTCCCAAAATCACACATTTACATGGAAACCCTGGTGTAAGCACTCAGTGCAGAGCGCAGGACAAATGTGCACCGAGCCTTACTGCAATCTTTGGGAGGCAGAATGAAAAAAATCAACAGCAGGTGAAGAATTGGTTTTATTTTTTATGCCATTCCTTGTATGGTATAAGTGACTAGACGACTTTATTCTACGGGTCGGTTGCAGCAATATCAGATTTATACGCTGCTCAAAAAAATAAAGGGAACAATTAAACAACAGAATATAACTCCAAGTAAATCAAACTTCTGTGAAATCAAACTGTCCACTTAGGAAGCAACACTGATTGACAATCAATTTCACATGCTGTTTTGCAAATGGAATAGACAACAGATGGAAATTATTAGCAATTATCAAGACACACTCAATAAAGAAGTGGTTCTGCAGGTGGGGCCACAGACCACATCTCTGTACCAATGCTTTCTGGCTGATGTTTTGGTCACTTTTCAATGTTGGTTGTGTTGGTTGTGCTTTCACACTCATGGTAGCATGAGACGGACTCTACAGTCCACACAAGTGGCTCAGTTAGCGCAGCTCATCCAGGATGGCACATTAATGCGAGCTGTGGCAAGAAGGTTTGCTGTGTCTGTCAGCGTAGTGTCCAGAGGCTGGAGGCGCTACCAGGAGACAGGCCAGTACACCAGGAGACGTGGAGGGGGCGTAGAAGGGCAACAACCCAGCAGCAGGACCACTACCTCCACATTTGTGCAAGGAGGAACAGGTCGAGCACTGCCAGAATCTGTAAAATGACCTCCAGCAGGCCACAAATGTGCATGTATCTGCACAAACAATTAGAAACTGACTCCATGAGGATGGTCTGAGGGCCCAATGTCCACAGATGGGGGTTGTGCTCACAGCCCAACACCGTTCAGGATGCTTGGCATTTGCTACAGAACACCAGGATTGGCAAATTCGCCACTGGCACCCTGTGCTCTTCACAGATGAAAGCAGGTTCACACTGAGCACATGTGACAGACGTGTCAGAGTCTGGAGACGCCGTGGAGAGCGATCTGCTGCCTGCAACATCCTTCAGCATGACCGGTTTGGCAGTGGGTCAGTAATGGTGTGGGGTGGCATTTCTTTGGAGGGCCGCACAGCCCTACATGTGCTCGCCAGAGGTAGCCTGACTGCCATTAGGTACCGAGATGAGATCCTCAGACCCCTTGTGAGACCATATGCTGGTGCGGTTGGCCCTGGATTCCTCCTAATGCAGGACAATGCCAGACCTCATGTGGCTGGAGTGTGTCAGCAGTTTCTGCAAGATGAAGGCATTGAAGCTATGGACTGGCCCGCCTGTTCCCCAGACCTGAATCCGATTGAGCACATGTAGGACATCATGTCTCGCTCCATCCACCAACGTCACGTTGCACCACAGACTGTCCAGTAGTTGGTGGATGCTTTAGTCCAGGTCTGGGAGGAGATCCCTCAGGAGACCATCCGCCACCTCATCAGGAGCATGCCCAGGCGTTGTACTGTAGGGAGGTCATACTGGCACGTGGAGGCCACACACAATACTGAGCCTCATTTTGACTTGTTTTAAGGACATTTCATTCCACTTTAATTTTGCGGGTGACTCCAAATTCAGGCCTCCTTTGGTTAATAAACTTGATTTCCATTGATCATTTTTGTGTTATTTTGTTGTCAGTGCATTCAACTTTGTACAGAACAAAGTATTCAATGAGAATATTTCATTCATTCAAATCTAGGATGTGTTATTTGAGTGTTCCCTTTATTTTTTTGAGCAGAGTTTCTGCTTTTTATGTTTGGCTGCTGTCACACACTAAAAGTCACGTTTTATTGCAAAAAATAGTTTTTGCATCCCCATATTTTGAGACCTATAATTTTTCGTCTAATAGTTGCGGCTGAAGTGGAGCTTGCGTTCCTAGAAGATTGTGATTTTGATGCACTGTTATGTATAGTACAAGCCATCAGATGATCACAGCATCAAGTCTCCGAAGGGGACTAACAAATGCAGTTAAAAGTGAAAAAAAAAATTTTTTAAGTTCTTAAAAAATAAAAAAAATGCAAAAGTTCAAATCAACCTCCTTTTACCCCATTAAGAATAAAACAAAAACAATGCCCATATTTATTAACGATGCATTTGTAAAAGTCCAATCTATCAAATAATAACGTCATAATGAGAAAAAAAATAGAAAGGCCAGAATTACATTTCCTTGGCTGCCGTAACATTGCAATAAGAGGCGATCAAAACATTGTATCTACCCCAGGATGGTATCAATAAAAACATTCCCTCAGAGCACAAAAAATAATCCCTCACACAGCCCCATATCACAAAAATGAAAAATGTTATAGGTCTCAGAAAATTAAGACACAAGCAAATTTTCACCACCTAAAGAAAACAAAATTCGGTTTTGTGGACAAAAAAAAAGTTATGGTTCTTGAAAGAAGCGCGGAAAAAAAAGAGAAAAAAAAACAATGGAAGTTAGCCCAGTCATGAACGCGTTAATTAATTAACTAATAAATAGAGTGCATATATACTTCTACTAAAAGTTGGAAATCATATTTGGTTTACTACAGTAACCAAGAGTAACTCTGCAAATGTTTTATGGAAATTCTAGAAAGATTATACATTTCTTTCCACTCTCATCATAACAAAGTTCACACAACTGCACAAGAGACAAGAAACTTTTGAAAATATTTCAGCTGAAACTATTATGTTCATTGTGACCAATTGTCACGTTAAGTCACTTGTCTAGGACAAACCAAACAGATATAAGCAAGTTGAAAATTTATAAACACCTTCACGACAGCAGTGCCATGCAGAGGAGCCTTTGTACAGTCCAAAAAAACTTCCTCTTTTAATGACTGCATCTGAAGCATGACATTCTCAAGAACAAACATCTTTTTCCTGTGTAGTAGCCTTTGTATTTATGTTTACCCATTGAATTTATAACTATGAACATAATTGCAAAATGCCCTTCCAGCAATGATAGTATCTACAGTGGATAGTGCTGTCAGACAAACCGCCATGATGTGCTGCAGAGGTGGAATGGAGGCTTATTGGTTTCCACCGTGACCAAGGGTTTGAAAGCATCAAGAGCTATATCTGCATGGACTTTGTGCATTCTTTGTTTCTGTACTAGGGTATGCGCAAACTAAATTTCCATATTCATGGACCCAGTGTGGCGGCCAAACTAATCCATTTTAGGAAACCATAGGCACTCTGTGAGCTAGCCTGTGTTGTCTGTTTGAGATATTATGTTGTCTTCTAGAAGCAAAACATAAAAAAGAATATCTATGTAATGCTCTTGACTCTCGAGGCCGTATACTTGCTTTTCTAAAACTTGTCCACTCTTCTGATAAAGGTCCACCATTACAAATCTAAGACAAAACACCCAAGTAAAATATAACTTCTTTTTATTAATTATTAAAATCGCAACAGTAAATATTTGAAACAATGTGTGATCTAGGACAACAATGTCCTTAATTAAAAGGTTTGTTCAGGACACAGAATTGGAATTGTCATCCATTTGTAGGATACAAAAGAGTACAACAGTGGCGACCTCGCTCAATGATGACTGTGCTCTGATCTGTCCCTAAACTGAAAAATTAACAATTAAACATCCACTATCAATAAGGACAATCCTTCAAGGTGCATGGCTTAAAGTAAGTGTATATGGATAGAAGGAACAAATTGTATATAACACCCTAATCAAAGAATAAATAATAAATAATTCTAAAAATATACATAGTAAAAGGTGTAATGGTAGACCCAGATTAAAAAGAAATACAGATAATAGTAACCTGGAATGCATGGCTTTATTGCCGATATCACTTCTGCAGGATAGTGTGTTTATTCACTACGAGTAAATGCGTTCCAGCCTGGAAGGCAAGGCCATGTTGTACTATTGACGTCATATCCGCCAGCACATGTCATAAGAACAATTGGAGATAAATAAATGCGCGTTCTCATCCAGGACACAAGCTATTCACATTTCAAGGTGAAACCCACAGCCAAATTGGATCACAATAAAAACCAGCTACATTGGATCACTTTTAATCACCAATAATGATCAGGAACAGGTAGAATAGATTCCTAGTAAGCAGTGGCCTGCTCACCACATTAGGTCAAAGAGACATTTTCACATCTGTTAACCCCTTCACCCCCAAGGGTGGTTTGCACGTTAATGACCGGGCCAATTTTTACAATTCTGACCACTGTCTTCTTTATGAGGTTATAACTCTGGAACGCTTCAACGGATATTCGCGATT
The DNA here is from genome assembly GCA_033576555.1 of Oophaga sylvatica. Taxonomy (NCBI): domain Eukaryota; kingdom Metazoa; phylum Chordata; class Amphibia; order Anura; family Dendrobatidae; genus Oophaga; species Oophaga sylvatica. The sequence goes on from JARQOD010000005.1 coordinate 471,272,105, forward strand.
CTGAGAATGTTTTCTCGTGACATATTGTACTTCACGTTAAAAGTAAAATTTCTTCGATATAACTTGCGTTTATTTTTGAAAAAAACGCAAATATGGTGAAAATTATTAAAATTTTGCAATTTTCAAACTTTGAATTTTTATTCCCTTAAAACAGAGAAATATATCACACACAATAGTTAAGAAATAACATTTTCCACATGTCTACTTTACATCAGCACAATTTTGGAACCAAAAGTTTTTTTTGTTAGGAAGTTATAAGGGTTAAAAGTTGACCAGCGATTTCTCATTTTTACAACAAAATTTACAGAGCCATTTTTTTTAGGGACCTCCTCACATTTAAGTCACTTTGAGGAGTCTATATGGCAGACTCAAAACCACATTCAAGAAGTTTATTAACCTTCAGGTGCTTCACAGGAACTAAAGCGACGTGGAAGGAAAAAATGAATATTTAACTTTTCAGCCACAAAAATGATCTTTTACAAACTTTTTTTTTATTTTCACAAGGGTAAAAGGAGAAAATGGACAGATAAGGTTGTTATGCAATTTCTCCTGAGTACGCCAATACCCAATATGTGGGGGAAAACCACTGTTTGGGCACACGGCAGAGCTCGTAAGGGAAGGAGCGCCGTTTGACTTTTTCAAAAACTAAAAATTCGGCTGGAATTGAAATTGGACGCCAGTGCCGCTTGGAAAACCTCTGATGGCCTAAACAGTGGAAACCCCACAAGTGACACAAATTTGGAAAGACCCCCTAAGGTACTTACTAGATCTGTTGTGCGCACTTTTGAACCCCAAGTGTTTCACAAAAGTTTTAATGCCTGGTGTGAAAAAAAATAACAATTTCCACAAAAATGATTTTTTAGTCCCAAATTTTTGAATTTCCAAGGAAATTGGACCCCAAAAGTTGTTGTCATTTGTCTGAGTACGCTGAACCCATATGTGGGGGGGAAACTGTTTGGCGCACGCAGGCTTGGAAAGAAGTAGTAATGTTTTGGAATGCAGACGTTGATGGGGGTCATGTTCCGTTTGCAGTGCCCCAGATGAGCCTAAACAGTGGAAACCCCCACAAGTGACCCCATTTTGGAAGCTAGACCCCCTAAGGAACTTATCTAGATCTTTGGTGAGCACTTTGAACCCCCAAGTGCTTCACACAAGTTTATAATGCCCAGACATGAAAATAAAAAATCCTATTTTTTTCCCACAAAAATTATCTTTTAGTCACTAATTTTTTATTTTCCCAAGGGTAACAGGAGAAATTGGACCACATAAGTTGTTGTCCAATTTGTTCTGAGTACGCTGATACCCCATATGTGGGGGGAACCACTGTTTGGGCGCACGGCAGAGCTTGGAAGGGAAGGAGCACCATTTGACTTTTTCCAACCAAAATTGGCTGGAATTGAGATTGGATGCCATGTTGCATTTGGAGAGCCCCTGATGTGCCTAAACAGTGGAAACCCCCCACATATGACCCCATTTGGGAAACTAGACCCCCTAAGGAACTTATCTAGATCTTTGATGAGCAATTTGAACCCCCAAGTGCTTCACACAAGTTTATAACGTAGAGCCGTAAAATTTAAAAATCATATTTTTTCCACAAAAATGATCTTTTCACCCCAATTTTTATTTTTCCAAGGGTAACAAGACTCAAAAAGTTATTGTGCAATTTGTCCTGAGTGCGCTGATACCCCATATGTGGGAGTAAACCACTGTTTGGGTGCACGGCAGAGTTTGGAAGGGAAGGAGCGCCGTCTGACTTTTTCAACGCAGAATGGGCTGGACGCCATGTCGTGTTTGGAGAGCTCCTGATCTGCCTAAACAGTGGAAACCACCATAAATGACACCATTTTGGAAACTAGACCCCTCAAGGAACTTATCTAGATGTGTGGTGAGAACTTTGAACCCCCAGGTGTTTCACTAAAGTTTATAACGTACAGCCGAAAAATAAAAAATCTTTTTTTTACAAAAATGATTTTTTCGCCCCCAATATTTTATTTTCACAAGGGTAACAGAAGAAATTGGAACCCAAAAGTTGTTGTCCAATTTGTCCTGAGTACGCTGATACCCAATATGTGGGAGAAAACTACTGTATGGGTACACGTTGGGGCTCGAAAGGGAAGTAGTGACGTTTTGGATTGCAGACTTTGATGGAATGGTCTGGGGGCATCATGTCGCATTTGGAGAGCCCCTGATGCGCCTAAACAGTGGAAATCCCCAACAAGTGACCCCATTTTGGAAACTAGACCCCACAAGGAACTTATCTAGATGTGTGGTGAGCGCTATGAAGCCCCAAGTGCTTCACAGAAGTTTATAATGTACAGCCGTAAAAACAAAAAATCATTTTTTTTTTACAAAAATGATATTTTCGCCCCCAGTTTTTTATTTTCCCAAGGGTAAGAAATAGGACAAATTGCACAATAACGCTTGGGGTCCAGAGTACGCTGATACCCCATATGTGGGAATAAACTACTGTTTGGACGCATGGCAGAGCTCAGAAGTGAAGGAGCACCATTTGACTTTTTCAACGCAGAATTGGCTGGAATTGAGATCAGACGCCATGTCACATTTGGAGAGCCCCTGATGTGGCTAAACAGCGGAAACCCCCCAATTTTAACTCCAACCCTAACCCCAACACACCCCTAACCCTAGTCCCAACCCTAACCACAAACCTAACCCTAACACACCCCTAATCCCAACCCTAACCCTAATCCTAACTTTAGCGCCAACCCTAACCCTAACTTTAGCCGCAACCCTAACCCTAACCCTAATGGGAAAATGGAAATAAATACATTTTTTTTATTTTATTATTTTTTCCTAACTAAGGGGGTGATAAAGGGGGTTTGATTTACCATTTATAGCGGGTTTTTATGATTGGCAGCTGTCACGCTAAAAGACGCTTTTTATTGCAAAAAAATAGTTTTTGCATTGCCACATTTTGAGAGCTATAATTTTTGCATATTTTGGCCCACAGAGTCATGTGAGGTCTTATTTTTTGCGGGACGAGGTGACGTTTTTATTGGTACCATTTTTGAGCACGTGACATTTTTTGATCGCTTTTTATTTCGATTTTTGAGAGGTTAGAATAAACAAAAATCAGCAATTCATGAATTTCTTTTGGGGGAGGCGTTTTTATCGTTCCGCGTGTGGTAAAATTGATAAAGCAGTTTTATTCTTCGGGTCAGTACGATTATGGCGATACCTCATTTATATCATTTTTTTATGTTTTGGCGCTTTTATAGAATAAAAACAATTTTATATGAAAAATAATTATTTTTGCATCGCTTTATTCTGCGAGCTATAACTTTTTTATTTTTTCGCTGATGATGCTGTGTGGCAGCTTGTTTTTTGCGGGACAAGATGACGTTTTCAGCGGTATCATGTTTATTTATATCGGTCTTTTTGATCGCGTGTTATTCCACTTTTTGTTCGGCGGTATGATGATAAAGCATTGATATTTTGCTTTGTTTTTTTTTTAAGGGGTTTACTAAAGGGGTTAACTAGTGGGACAGTTTTATAGGGGGGGTCGTTACGGACGCGGCGATACCAAATATGTGTACTTTTATTGTTTTGTTTTTTTTATTTACAGGAAGAAATGAATTTATTGGGGAATATTTTTTTTTTTTTATTTATTTTGGATTTTTTTTTAAAAACATGTTTATTTTTATTTTTTTTACTTTTTTACTTTGCCCCAGGGTGGGACATCACTGTATTTTATCAGATCGCTGGTGTGACCTCTGGCTGTCATGTGAACAAACCGGTGACCCACGATAACACGACGCGGGTCACCGGTGGGCGGGTTTCCGGCCCGATGGCCGGAAGTGTGAGTTTAATGCCGCTGTTAGAGTTTGAAAGCGGCATTTAACTAGTTGATAGCCATGGGTGGATTGCTGGGAAAGATGTATGCCCCCCGCCGGAGCCCACATTAAAGGGAGGGAGTCCGACATCGGCGTACTATTACGCATAATGTCGGAAAGGGGTTAAAGAGCACCTTTCATGTTCCCAAATGCTATTAACCTGCAGATATGGGGTTAATTTGCAGGTTAATAGAATTCTAAAGCCATGCACCCACAACACTGAAAGCCTGACTACCAGAAGGAAATCAGCTTTATTCCTGCAGCCTTCTGTTTTCAGTCACATAGACGTGGCCAGTGTGGTTTCAGATACCATTTAGTAGGCCGGCGTCACACTTGCGAGTGTAATGCGAGTAAGTCGCACGACTTTCTCTCATCAACACCCGGCACGGCCGCTCGCTCTCGGACCCGAGTGTGCGGCTGCATGCATTTCTATGAAGCCGCACACTCGGGTCCGAGAGCGGGCGGCCTTGCCGGGTGTTGATGCGAGAAAGTCGTGCGACTTACTCGCATCACACTCGCAAGTGTGACGCCGGCCGTACACCGTAAGTGGCAGCTATCATCACGCCGCAGCACTGCAGCAGGGCTTTCGCTCGGCCGGTCTCACAGCTTTAGAATACTATTAGCTGGCAGATTTACACAATATCCGCAGATTAATTGAGTTTTTTTTACATGATCGGTTCCTTCAAATGTTTGGTCCTATAGAACCTTGTCTAAAAGTGTTGTCACTCTTCAAATTGTACCAGAAAATGAAGTATTTCTCCCAGGAAATCATTGCAATTACACATGTTTTGTCATACATGTTTATTTATTTTATGTGTGTTGGAAAAACACAAAAAAATAGGAATAAAATGCAAATTGGTCAGAATTTCACGCAAAACTCCAAAAATGGGACGGACAAAATTATTTCCACCCTCAACTTAATATTTACTTGCACACTCTTTGCAATAAAAAACTGCAATCAATCGCTTCCTAAAACCATCAACAGTTTCTTACACCTCTCAACTGGAATTTTGAGCCACTCTTCTTTTGCAAATTGCTCTAGATCCCTTATATTTGAAGGGTGCCTTCTGCCTACAGCAATTTTAAGATACTCTGTAGGTGTTCAATGGGATTTAGATCCAGACTCTTCCAGGCCACTTCAGAACTGTGTAGTGCTTTGTTTCCATCCATTTCTGGTGCTTCTTGAAGAATGTTTGGGGTCATTGTTCTGCTGTAAGACGCATCACCTAGAACGAAAACCTGGCTTTCTGTTGCTGGACACAACATTATGACCCAAAATCCTTTGGTAATCTTCAGATTTCATGATGCCTTGCACACAGTCAAGGCACCCAGAGCCAGTGCCAGAAGCAACAAAACAACAAAAAAACATTTTTGAACCTCCACCACATTTGACTGTAGGTACTGTGTTCTTTTCTTTGTAGGCCACATTACGTTTTTGGTAAACATTATAATGATGTACTTTACCAAAAAGCTCTATCTTGGTCTCATCAGTCCACAAGACACTTTCCCAGAAAGATTTTTGGCTAACTCACATACATTTTGGGAAATTGCAGTCTAGCTTTTTTATGTCTCTGTGTCAGCAGTGGGGTTCTCCTGGGTCTCCTACTACAGCATTTTATTTAATTCAAATGTTGACAGATAGTTAGTTCTGACATTGATGCACCCTGAGCATGCAGGACAGCTTGAATTTATTTGGAACTTGATTGGGGCTGCTTATTCACCATCTGTGCTATCCTGTGTTGCAACATTTTCTCAATTTTTCTCTGCCGTTCACATCCAGGGAGATTAGCTACAGTGACATGGATTGCAAACTTCTTGATTATGTTGCATACGGTTAATAAAGTAATATCTAGATCTTGTAACCTTGAGATTGTTGATATTTTTTTACAATTTTAGTTCTCAATTCCTCAGACAGTTTTCTTCTCTTTCTGTTCTCTATGTATAATGTGGCACACACAGACACGCAATGCAAAAATTGAGTCTTCTCTCCTTTTTATCTGGTTTCAGGTGTTATTTTCATATTGCCCACACATGTTACTTGCCACAGGTGGGTTTGAACGAACATCACATGCTTGAAACAAAGTTATTTACCCACAATTTTGAAAAGGTGCCAACAATTTTGTCCTGCCATTTTTGGGCTTTTGTGTTGAATCATGTTTGATTTGCCTTTTGTTCTCTATTTTTTGTGTTGTTCCAATTCACACAAAGGAAATAAACCTGCACATAACAAAACATGTGTACTTGCAATAATATTCTGGGAGAAATGCCTTATTTTGTAGATTATAAGACGCACCGAACTATAAGACGCACCCCAAATTTTGGGGTGGAAATATGTAAATAAAATGGTGTTGCGTCTCATAATTTGATTTAACTGTAGCTTTCCAGGGAGTCGGCGGCAGTGGTGCTGGGTCACAAGAGTAAGGCTGGAGTCACACACAACCACAAAAAATCGGTCCGTTTTAGACGGTCGACAATCGGATCAAAATGCAAACATCACACATCCTTCTGGCATCCGATTTTCCTTCAAAGATGCGATTTAATCGCATGTGTGTGTACCTTGTAACATCCGATTTTCATCCGACTTGCGAGATTTTCTCGCAGGCTTGCAAAACTGACATATAATGGATCATGGGCGTACCCACCGTGGGGCAGGGGGGGCAGCTGCCCCCCTCTAGAAGCAGTGTCAGGCCGCTGTCTCAGAAGTCGGGTGCCAGCACTGTTCTTTTAAATAATGTGTATAAGTGCCGGCAGCCCCATCCCAGCACCGCAGACACGCCCACACTGTGCCTGTGCAGTCAGCGTCTGCCTGCTGAACTCACCTCACCAGCTCCCGGGCTGCTTCTGGCTGGACAGGAGTGAGGAGCAGGATGGAGATCATGAGGCGGAGGAGAAGCAGGACTCAGAGAGAAGAATGAGGAGGTGACAGGAGGATGTCTATCTGCAGTCCCGCTGTCTGTGGCTGATTTATTGCAGCAGCCTGAACTTTCACCCCATCTTTATAGAAGTTCAGTCTGCAGTAATAAATCACTGAGGGGGTCAGATAGAGACTGCAGGCCCTGTATACAGCACCCTGCTCTGACTGATCCTAGGCCTACAGGACATCATATAGTATTTATAGGACCATATATTATAGCATGTGAGGTTCTGTAGGCTGAGGATCAGTCAGTGCATATTATAATGCATATCTGTACACAGTATAACACCCAATATTGTTATATATCATCTGATATCTGTAGCCCAGTATATTATATACTAATCTGTATACTGTCTGTGCTGTACTTTGTGCACAGACGTCAGATGAAAAGTGACATAACTAGAATCCTATGGGCCCAGGTGCAAAATTTTGACCAATGCCCCTACTAGTATGTTGGTTAGAACTATGGGCCCTGTAATAACGTCCCCGTCCTGTAATAACGTCCCCCATCCTGTAATAACATCCCCCGTCCCGTAACAAAATAACCCCGTCCCGGAATAACGTCTCCTGTTCTGCAATAACGTGCCTTGTCCTGTAATATCGTCCACGGATCTGTAATAACGTCCCCAGTACTGTAATAACGTCCTCAAACCTGTAATAACATCCCCCATCCTGTAATAACGTCCCAGTCCTGTAATAACGTCCTCAAACCTGTTATAAAATCCCCCGTCCTGTAATAACGTCCCCAGTCCTGTAATAACGTCCTCAAACCTGTAATAACATCCCCATCCTGTAATAACATCCCCGTCCTGTAATAACGTCCAGTCCTGTAATAACGTCCTCAACCTGTTATAAAATCACCCGTCCTGTAATAATGTCCCCAGTCCTGTAATAATGTCCTCAAACCTGTAATAACATCCCCGTCTTGTAATAATGTCCTCAACCTGTTATAACATCCCCCGTCCTGTAATAACGTACCCAGTCCTGTAATATCGTCCCTGACCTGTAATAACTTCCCTGTCACGTAATAAGTCCCCATCCTGTAATAATAGTCTTCCATCCTGTAATAACATCCCTCATCCTATAATAACATCACTCATCCTACAGTATAAGAACATCCTTGTCCTGCAATAACATTCCTCGTCTTGTAATAATATCCTTGTCCTGTAATAACATCCGTCATCCTGTAATTACATCCCCCTTCCTGTAATAACATCCCCTGTCCTGTAATAATTGCCTCCTGTCCTGTAATAACAGTCTTGTAAGCGGGATCACAGGAGGCCGGGTCCCTTCCTCAGGAAGTCTGCAGCGGCAGAAGTGGGGCAATGCTGCGGACGTGAGAGGGATGAGGGGGTGTCCCAGCGGTGCAATGCTGTGGGTCTGGTGTTGGCGGTGAGCAAAGCGGAGTGCATTGCTTTCCTGGCGGCCATGTTCCTGAAGCCGTGGGCCACCGAAGATTTGGATTTTGGTCCAGCAAAGATCTAAGTCTGCTCATGCGCCGCCTATGGCATTCATCTTCCTGAAGCCCTCCGCCAGGAAAGCAATGCACTCGCTCTGCTGATGTATACAGGGTCTGGCTGGGCTGAAGTATACAGGTTCTGGCTGGGCTGAAGTATACAGAGTCTGACTGAGCTGAAGTATACAAGGGCTGGCTGGGCTGAAGTATACAGATTCTGGCTGGGCTGAAGTATACAGGGTCTGGCTGGGCTGAAGTATACAGGGGCTGGCTGGGCTTAAGTATACAGGGGCTGGCTGGGCTGACGTATACAGGGGCTGGTGGCTGATGTATATACAGGGGCTGGCTGGGCTGATGTATACAGGGGCTGGCTGGGCTGATGTATACAGGGGCTGGCTGGGCTGATGTATACAGGGGCTGGCTGGGCTTATGTATACAGGGGCTGGCTGGGCTGATGTATATACAGAGGGCTGGCTGTGGCTGATGTATATACAGGGGCTGGGGCTGGCTGGGTTGATGTATATACAGGGGCTGGCTGGGTTGATGTATATACAGGTGCTGGGCTTAGTGGGCTGGTGATGTATATACAGGTGCTGGGCTCAGTGGGCTGGTAATGATATATACAGGTGTTGCTGGGCTCAGTGGGATGGGGCTGGTGATGATGTATATACAGGTGCTGGGCTTAGTGGGCTGGTGCTGGTGAGGATGTATATACAGGTGCTGGTCTTAGTGGGCTGGTGCTGGTGAAGATGTATATACAGGTGTTGGGCTTAGTGGGCTGGTGATGATATATACAGGTGGTGCTGGGCTCAGTGGGCTGGTGCTGGTGAGGATGTATATACAGGTGCTGGGCTTAGTGGGCTGGTGATGTATATACAGGTGTTGGGCTCTGTGGGATGGGGATGATGTATATACAGGTGCTGGGCTCAGTGGGTGGGGGCTGGTGATGATGTATATACAGGTATGGGGCTCATTATACTGTATAGAGCAGTTTCATTCCCTTTTTCGTTCTAAAATTTTACAACCTGAACAACCACCATGGCTTGCCCCCCCCTAGTTTTGATCCTGGGTACGCCCATGTAATGGATCCAAAAGAATAGTATTTAAATGCCAAAAGAAAGAATAGATATATACACATAGAGCACATATATATATAATATATATATATATATATATATATATATATGTCATTGTGACATATATATATACATATATTTATAATTCTTACACTTCTACATACTGTTATAGCCGCTAATTCAATTGCCGGCTTCAGTGAAATCACAGAAGCCGACATGAAATGATACATTGTTTCCACACATTTAACCATGTAATTTCATGTATTTTTATATATGTTTGAAACATACAATTACATGAGTATATGTGTGCTAAATTTCAGACATGTAGGGGTTAATTAATGGTGTAAATTCATTGAAAAAAAATGCGTGGGCTCCCGCTGTATTTTCTCCACCAGACAGACAAAGCAAGCGAGTGGGGGCAGATAATAATAGCCTAGGGAGGGTACTTTTTTTTTGTGCCCCCCCTGGCTACTAACATCTGCCCCCAGACACCCCAGAAAGGGCAAATCTATAATTAGATTCGCCCTTTCTGGCACTTTGCCCGTCTATTCCCATTGCCCTGTAGCGGTGGCGAATGGGTTAATAAGGGGTTAAAATGACCTTGCAATTGAAAGGTCACTTTAAGCCAGGTTAATAATTGATAGCTGTCAATTAGACAACTATCAATTATTAATCCTATTGTATGAAAGAAAAATCAAACACACACAGTTTAATAAAAAATAAGTTTAATTAAATAATCACACAGTTTTTGACCATATTTTATTTTCCTGCTAAAAACATTTCCTGTAATAAAAATAAAATAAAAAAGCAAAATTATACTTACCAATCCGATGTACAGTCAGGTCCCACGGTGTAATCCATCAGAAAGGGTTAACAGGTTACAGGTCTCAGAGAGCTAATAATGCTGTCTCAGACCTGTATTCCCCTGAATGAATAACTTCCTCTCCCAGCGAAAGTAGAGGAATAGATTCATGAATGGAGCTTAATTGATTTATTGCCAATTTAACTGTAGTGACCTGACCTAAAGGGAAAGTGGACACAATCAATTAAGCTTCATTCATGAAACACATCCTCTCCTGTCGCCAGGAGAGGAACTTATTCATTCATGAGCTTTGAGCTGAGCACGCAGGATTACTTGCACTGCTTGGCTCAAAGCTAGTTAACCCTTTGTGAAGGATTACAGCGTGGGATGTGACAGATCGGCGGAATAGGTAAGAATAATGTTGTTTTATTTATTTTTCTTTATTTTAGGAGATCAATGGCTTCGCATGGATTAAGTGTAAAATAAAATATGGTCAAAAAAATGTGTTTTTATTTCATTAAAATTATTTATTCTTAAAGTGTGTGTGTTTTTTTATTTACTTCAATAGGATTAATAATTGATAGTTGTCTAATTGACAGCTATCAATTATTAACCTGCCTTAAGGTGACCTTTCAATTGCAAGGTGACAGTAAGGTGAGATTAAACCATTCGCCACCGCTACAGGGCAATGGGAATAGACGGGCAAAGTGCCAGAAAGGGCGAATCTAATTATAGATTTGCCCTTTCTGGGGTGTCTGGGGGCAGATGTTAGTAGCCAGGGGGGGCACAAAAAAAATGCACCCTCCCTGGGCTATTATTGTCTGCCCCCACTCGCTTTGCTTTGTCTGTCTGGTGGAGAAAATACAGCGGGAGCCCACGCATTTATTTTCAACGAAATTACACCTTTAATTAACCCCTACATGTCTGAAATTTTGCACAAATACACTCATGTAATTGTATGTTTCAAACATATATAAAAATACATGAAATTACATGGTTAAATGTGTGGAAACAATGTATCATTTCATGTCGGCTTCTGTGATTTCACAAAACCCGGCAATTGAATTAGCGGCTATTACAGTATGTAGAAGTCTAGGAACTATAAATATATGTATATGTACATGTCACAATGACATGTATATATATATATATGTGTTCTATGTGTATATATCTATTCTTTCTAGTCTTTATTAAAGCTGTCAGTGTGATTTTACAGTATAGCCGGGGATGAATTGCCGGCTTTTCTAAAGGACACCGATGCGATTTAATCGCAAGTCACACAGTGTGGTCCGTTTGTAATCAGATTTTTGATCGCTCCCATAGACTTGCATTGGCGATAGTCGACCCACAATCGGTGACAATCGCAGCATGCTGCGATTGTACACGGACGTTTAAAACGGACCACAAAAAATCTGATACTGGGAGCTGCTCCATAGATTAACATAGGTCCGACTGCAATGCGATATTTCATCGCATTGCAGTCGTCCGATTTTGTCGCCAGTGTGACTCCGGCCTAAGAGTCACTGTTTCAGGAGGGCGGCGGCGGCAGAAGCAGGGCGATGCTGTGGTGCCTGGGCACTTATTAGCTGTCAGAGCAGAATCCCCTTTGCCATTCTGTTCCCTGCAGTGGGCTTCAGGAAATTGGCCACCGGAGGTGGCCCATAAGCAGATTGCAATCTTGGGAGACGAGATCTGGTCTCCAAAAGATCTCAATCTGTGCATGTGCCATCTCTGGCGGCCTTTTTCCCAAAGCAGGAAACTCAATGGCAAAGGGGACTCCACTCACCAGCACCGATATCTAATGAGCGCTGCTTCCTGTGACCCTGCACCACCGCCGCCAACCCCCCCTGGTAAGCTCACTTCAGATTATAAGATGCACCAAACATCTGGCTTCCAAATTTGGAGGAAAAAAGGTATGTCTTATAATCCAAAAAAATTGGCACTTCATTTTCTGGAACAATTTCGAGGGTGCCAACATTTTCGGTCATACCTGTGTATTATATATATATATATATATTATATATATATATATATATATATGTACACCAAAACAAATAGTAAGGCAGGAAGGCAGCACTCCAAGTTGCAAAAGTGAAAAAAAAAGTGGAGTTTATTTAGATCCGCATAGCATGACGACGTTTCACAATGAGACTTTATCAGGCTCATTGTGAGACGAAACGTCGCCATGCTATGTGGTTCTAAATAAACTCCACTTTTTTCACTTTTGCAACTTGGAGTGCTGCCTTCCTATTTGTTTTGGTCTGGATATGGCAAGTGTGGGATATTGCTGAGGAAGCCTGGGCACCCGCCATGTCGTATTGTGCTGTTCCATTTTTATATATATATATATATACAGTACAGACCAAAAGTTTGGACACACCTTCTCATTCAAAGATTTTTCTGTATTTTCATGACTGTGAAAATTGTAGAATCACACTGAAGGCATCAAAACTATGAATTAACACATGTGGAATTATACATTACACTTTACAAAAAAGTGTGAAACAACTGAAAATATGTCTTATATTCTAGGTTCTTCAAAGTAGCCACCTTTTGCTTTGATTACTACTTTGCACGCAGAAAAGGTGAACGGATGGACTCTACATGCCTGGTTCCCACCGTGAAGCATGGAGGAGGTGGTGTGATGATGTGGGGGTGCTTTGCTGGTGACACTGTTGGGGATTTATTCAAAATTGAAGGCATACTGAACCAGCATGGCTACCACAGCATCTTGCAGCAGCATGCTATTCCATCCAGTTTGCGTTTAGTTGGACCATCATTTATTTTTCAACAGGGCATTGACCCCAAACACACCTCCAGGCTGTGTAAGGGCTATTTGACCAAGAAGGAGAGTGTTGGGGTGCTATGCCAGATAACCTGGCCTCCACAGTCACCAGACCTGAACCCAATCGAAATGGCTTGGGGTGAGCGGGACCGCTCACCGCTTCAGTTTTGAATAATCCCCAACAGTGTCACCAGCAAAGCACCCCCACACCATCACACCACCTCCTCCATGCTTCACGGTGGGAACCAGGCATGTAGAGTCCATCCGTTCACCTTTTCTGCGTGCAAAGTAGTAATCAAAGCAAAAGGTGGACTACTTTGAAGAACCTAGAATATAAGACATATTTTCAGTTGTTTCACACCTTTTTGTAAAGTGTAATGTATAATTCCACATGTGTTAATTCATAGTTTTGATGCCTTCAGTGTGATTCTACAATTTTTATAGTCCTGAAAATACAGAAGACTCTTTCAATGAGAAGGTGTGTCCAAACTTTTGGTCTGTACTGTATATTATATATATATATATATATTGTAAGGCAGCTACCAGACATATAGTTGATGGGAGGTATGTATCACAGAGATGGTTGTCATCTGTGATGTAATACTGGAGTCTTGCTATAGTGCACCTAGCACTGAGAGGATTGTTTGGTGTCTCTGGGACAGGTTTTAGGGGCAGCCTGAGAGATGGGTGGATCTGGCTGCCCAAATACCGCACCTTTGGGTGTGGCTTACATGTTAGAATAGAGTCTGTTATTTAGTATGTGTCTGTCTGTGGAGGGAAAAGGCCTCCTCTGTGGGTTATCCAGACTGAGCCAGTAAACTAGATGCTATCCAGCCTATGTGACCACGACTGGCTGACAAGGGCTTTGTCCAAAGAACTGTTTACTTTGTATTGCCTGCACTGAAGGCTGTTTATTTTTCTTGGCTTATGGTTTGTGAAGTAGCAATAAACCAACATGGACGTTTAGATGGAAACGCTTGCTGTCTTGTCTCCTGACGCATTCAAGTGAGTAGCATTCCCTTCATTATATATATCAGTAAAAAAGCTTGGTAAAGGTCCATACTTGGGACCGAAACGTTGCACATGGGCCAATAAATTGCACTTTTTTTTTTCATTTTTTGGTGTGCTGCCTTCATTCTTCCTGGAATTATATATATATATTTATATATATATATATATATATATATATATATATATATTGTAAGGCAGAGGCTCTCGTGTCCTTGCGACAATGAGGCAGTGACGCAAGGTAGTTCAAATGAAACATCTCTATTTTCAAAACTCAAAAAGTAAAGGCAAACGTTATCCTCCAGACTGCAGTCGGGTCATCCAATACAGTCCAACCCAAACTCATTGCTGTGGGCTACCGCACCACCATATCATTCATGGGTGTGTCAATGGTGTTGCCTTTTCTGGCCTGTGTTTAGTCTTCACACAGACCTGTCCCTGCACAGAGCTCCCTGCTCAGATGCTTGCAAAACAACACACCACCCCACCCAAACCTTAACTGAAAGTGGATCGCCCACCAGAGAAGTGGGGTACTCGGTACCAGGCCGGTGTATTGAAGGGATGTGTCACAGCGGCAGTGACCCTGTCCATGGCCCTGGGCGTCCAATGAAAGGGGAATTATTTACAGGGGATGTTAGAGTTTGTAGAAAGGTATTTGTGATGCCACCTGTGGTATCTGGTCAGAGATGACCAGCGCTGCGGTGCAGATCCACTGAGACTGATGATGTGATGCAGCAGAGGTGAAATAGCTTTCCACAGGTAAAGCTTGTGATCTCAGGGCAGGTAGATGTTGTAGTATTAAGGTAATGGTGCTGAGAGATGCAGCTGAGTGTAATAAGAGACGCAGGAAGAAACTGAGAAACAGTCAGTGAGTTGTAGTTTCCAAAGCTTTACTCACAGTTCTGGCTGCAGTACAGATGCCCACTTGGTACCGTGTCCTCCAGGTGAGGAGCTCAGCAAACCCCCAAGTAGATTGGGAAACACCTTTCCAGAACTCCTTTCTATATTTGTGTTCCTTTCACTGGCCGTCTCACTGTGCTGCTTTTCCTGCCTTCTATCCTTCCAGCATCTTCACCAACAGTGTCCCAGATCATCGGCTGTGAATCCTGTCGGACAACAACTTATTTCTGCGTTCCTTTGATTCTATATAGCTACCTCTCCGGCGAAGATAATGGTGGTTATTGTCTGTGATCCCTATGTTATCACAGCAGTCGACTTGCTAGCTGAGTCATAAAATCCTCCACTAGGCTAAGGGTCGAGTTCCCTCTGCGACCTGGTCCCTCTGCCAACAGGTCGGGACCGACGGATGGCTCCTGCTCTCTCCGTATCCCTAGGACCCCTTCCTCTCTCTCACTCCAGAAGCTTCTCTTTCTTTCTGCTTCTTTCTCTCTACTTCTGGACTAAGCTCTTCCAGCTTCTAGTCCCTTCTGAGTCTCTCCCTAGACTCCTTCCTTTCCACTGCAGCCTCCCCTCACTGGGAGCTGCTTCTCCACACGTCTTACTCCTTCCTCCTCCCGTTCAGAACTCTCTAAACCCCATCTCGTGCTTAATCAAGCTTCACTCCTCCTTGCTACTTACTATTCCACCCACCCATACACCCTTTAACATAGGGTATGTTTCCACCTTCCGGATTCCGTCAGTAATTGCTGCGTGTTTGACGCTGTGCGCTGGCGCAGCGTCAAACACCAGCGTCCAGATGTTACGGCATAGTGGAGGGGATTTCAAGAAATCCCATCTCCACTATGCGTAAAAACACGCAGGCGGCAGACCTGCGTTAACGGACATGTGGCGCGTCTTTTTTGATCGCAGCATGTCCTATTCCCTTGCGGCGACGCTCCGTCGCCGCAAGGGAGATAACACAAGCCTATGTAGCCTGCGGTGATTCCGGATGTGTTCAATGAGCACATCCGGATTCACCGCGCGTTCACTAGGGGGCGGGGCTTTGGGCGGAGCGGACTTTCCGCTCCGTCCAAAGCGCTGTGTTTCCTGATCGTGGTAACACACAGCCTTAGAGTCCTAGGTGGTGCTCCCTCCTTACCTGAGAATGGGGTATCACACCTCTGGGTGAGGTGCAATACCTCTGTGGCGACTGAACCCTCAGGGGCGCCACAAAAGTCTAAATGGGTTTTGTGGACATGGGCTACTCCCAAAACCTAGAGTGGAGGGAGAAATCCGCCCCACTACCAATCCTGCAAATCTCTCCAAAAATAAAAGCCCATGTCGGGTTTTCCTAAAATCTAACTTGGTCAAATAGTTTGACAAAATCCAATCGCTCTTTTATTCTGCATTGTAGCCACAGGCTTTGCTGTAATCACAATGCACTCCAGCTGGTTCAGTATGCCTCTATGCGCATAATGGGGGGGAAACATACCACCCTTCATATATGATTCCCCTCACTGTCTCACAATGCATATACATATATATATATATATATATACACATACCTTCATACATATCACTCTGATGGGGATGTTCCTGCTAACGTTCAACAAATGTACAAAGCTATTTGCTAGAACCAGCATCATCACGCTGAACACTGGGAGCAAAGACATGGGAGGTATAAATCATGCTGATTATACTTGTTTCAATATTAAGATCATTGTAGAGGGATATATGTAAATATGATACATGATCATTTCCTTCTTTGTTTGGTGCCTTTAGCTCTTGAATACCCGTATGTGCACATTCACACTCATAATAAAGAATTAATTTAGCAGTTTGAAAAAAAAAATACTATCATATTTGTGAATGGAAAAATTCCGGAAGCTAAAAACTTGTCCTGATCATGTTTGACTGTCAAATGTTACAAAGGTTATATATAAGATTGCTTGGAAGTGAAAACCCATGTTTAAATACCTTACTAAGAAATTCTGTGCAGTTCTCTTATTTAATACTTTTATCTATCTGCCAAATTAGTCAGTGAATTAATGGACAGGTTTATTAGGGTATTTTTACCAGAATCCTGGTGTAAAACACTTTAAAAAGTCACACAATTTCTGAGCAACTTTTGACGTTTTCATGCCAATCCTACGAAAATGGATGGAGCTTGGGCAAGGCTAATTCATAAGGATTTAGAACACTTTAGTGGCATAAATTTTGCCAGAAATGTACTCCAGTCTGGCAGAGGAACACACCACTTGAAAGACTAATTCATTAAGTGGTGTGCTCCTCTTAGTGAATTAGCTGCATCTTATTCTATCTGTGCCGTAATCGGGACATAAGCTTCTCGATTTTTTTTTACTCTTGTTGTGTCGAACACTGCCAAGTTTCCCCACAATTTACAGTTGATTGCTATGAATCCATAAGAACCCTGCATCTTTGACACTTGATCATGACAGTTTTTTTTGTCTCTGGATTTACACAAGAATATTTTAATTTATTGAAATGAAGCAGAGGTGTTGAAAGTGATAGAAGATGGAAATTTCATTGGTATTCATTGATGTTTTTTGCGCCAAATTCTTTCAATTACAGGTGGTTCATAAATTTTGTGCAAAATAAAAAATGCTCTTTATTTCTGCTTTTAACCTGTTTTGTAAATCCTTAGCTTAAAAAGTTACATGTTGTATTATGTTACAAAATTTATGCCAAAGTATTTTGCGTACATAAAATCATTCTGGGTGATACCTAGAGTACATTTCAGCACAAATTTAGCAACTTTTTAAAAAGTCGTCATGGTTGAAATCAGCCAAAAAACATCTGAAAAACCCAAACTCCCTAAAAATGGCAAACATAAAAGAAAAATAAAACAAAAGAACACATGAAAGAATAGACGTTAAAAAAGAAGCAAATTAATTGTTTTGGGAGTACAATAATAAATGACCAAACAAACAGGCAATCATTGCATGTGTTGTGCTGTCGAACAGCCGGGAGACATGCAGCCGCGGGGACTCGAGCATATTTTTCGAGCACTCCGAAGATACTCGGTTAGCACACTAGCATGGCCAGATAACGTTATCTGAGCACATTCGATCATCACTAAACTCATCTTGTGTAATTGATAAACTACTTTACTTGAAATGGCTGATTTTGCCATGAACGTGTTTAAAATACTAAACCCAAACTGAATTTTGACATACTTGTGACCAGGTTTAGGGCACCAAACTACAAGTTCCCAAAGTACTTTGCTCTGCAGCATTTCAGGTTTGATTCACTATTGTATTTGTTTTTTGTTTGTTTTTCGTGACTTTTATTGTTTGCGCTATATTCATCTTTCTTTTTGTGACTTTTTAAGGTTACTTTTATATAGGTTTTAGTTCGCCACTATGAACAGAGTTTCCAGTTTCCAGATGTTTTTGCCCAATTCATCATTTGCGAAAAGTCACAGATATTGTTACAAATGTACTCCAGTCCCCTCAGTAGTGATTTTTTGAACACCTAAAACTTTTCCACAAGGTTTGTAACATTTTAATGGAGCACGCTACTGTTTGTGCTGAAACAAACATAAAGATACTTTTTTATTTTGTTCAAAATTCAGGAACCATGTGAACCATTTTGATGAATTTGCTGCAAAAAAGTTAGCCAATACAAAAAGAATGAAAAGTTACTTTCAAAATCTAGCAAATGATAAATCAGGCCTTTTTTTGTTTGTTCGGGTTATACTGCATTTCACCACAAGAGTAACAATCTGTTTTTTACAATTATCATCCTGATAGCACATCTGGCATGTGAAAAGACGAAAAGACAAAATGATATACAGCTAGAAAGTTCAGCACACTCTGATCCAACAAACATGTCTTTTCATGAATGGCTTCCTAGCATTAAATCACCACATTGTACTACGTGTGGTCTATAGAGATAGGCTAGCTAAATTGAGGAAATGAGGCTGCCAGAAACGCATCCTGTACATATCCTGGGAACTCAGACTTGGACGACAATCAGAGGTTTTCTAACAGTAGGATCGAGGTTTGTACATGTCAATGGATGTACCTGACTCTACGGTAAATGTCTCACCAAATACTATAATATCTTTGGCCTAATTTCCTGAAAATGTCTTTAATAGGTCTTTAAAAATGAATTCAAGGTAACCCAACCTAAAGTGATATCTATAATTTTCTCACAAAAATACAGTATGCCAAAATATCCTTCCCATGACATGGTAGTTAAAGTTCTTATTCTCTTCCTGCCAACATTACCTCTTCACCTAAAAGTCAGACCATCACGTTTTCAGAAAAGTAGAAAGGGCAAAATACTGAAGAGATTGGTTTTGTTGAAAAACATGGCCCCAATTCATCAAGACTGGCAATGTTCATACCAGTTTTGATAACTAACAGGGCATATTCGAGACAGAAGCTTCCGATTAATTCTGAGACGCATGCCATGTAATGAGTCAGGAGAGTTTGACAAGTGGTGTGTGCAGGGAAGTTGCTATAAAAATCTTGGAGAATTAACCACAGATCTTCTGCAGATGTAGGCTTGGGCAAATCTTTCTGTCTCATGTAATCTTAGATAGACATAATTTTATTGAGATCAGGGCTCTGTTGGAGAACTATCATCACTTCCAGAACACCTTATTTAATGACATTGTCTGTGTCTTTGGGGTTGTTGTCCTACTGCCGAATAAATTTTCACCTAGACATATCTCGGATTTGATTGCTTTGTGGGTATCTGCCAGTATTTCCCAGCATCAAGGACACCATTCATCTTGATTTAATGCAGTGCCAAATTTGCAAAGAACCTCCACCATGCTTCACTGTTGCCTGCAGACACTCAATATTGTATTGGTTATTTTGACTCATCAGTCCATAGCACCTGATTCAATTATTTTGCACTACAATTACTATTTTTCCTGCATAGTTGAGTCGCTTGGTCTTGTTTCCAAGTCAAAGGTATGTTTTTGGCCACAATTCTTCCATGAAGACCACATCTAGCCAGACTTCTCTAAACAGTAGATTGGTGTAGCTAAATCTCGCTGGTTGCTGCCATTTCTTAGCTGATCACACTGCAAGACATATTCTAATTTCAAAGGAAAGTAAGCATGCCGTGTTTTACATACGCTGCAATAAGTTTTCTGGCAGACAACTGTATCTACCACCATTGACGTTGCCCTTTTCTTCGTGTTTCTTCAAATAAACTTGAGCAGAACATTTTGAAACCACAGTCTGCTTTGAATTCTTTGCTAGGAAAGACTTTGCTAATGCAATTTGCATCTTGTTGCTGTGCTTAGTCTTTCGATGGGATATGACCTGTGACATGAGACAGTCTTCCACAACCTCACCATTGTAGCAGAGTTTGGCTATTCCTCACCCAGTTTTAAGAATCTTACACAGCTCTTTTTGTTTCTGCTTCCGTATGAAAATGATGATCATTATCCCGACTATAAACACCCAAAATCCCAAACTTTTTGCAAGCTTACCAAGAAGAATTGATGCTGTTTAGAAATCAATGGGGGGTCCCACCAAATATTGTTGTTCTAGATTTCCCTTTTGTTCACTCACGTTGCATTTTGTGAACTGATAAAAATAAACTATTAACACTTTTATTTTTTAAATCATTCTTACATTCATCATTTTTCCCACATCTACCTAAAACTTTTGCACATTACATTATTCTACATTTGTATCACAATTCATAAACGAGTTCATTCTAAACGTCTCATTCCTATTGCTAAAGTAGAAAGTATCTGTTTTTTTTTTAAGGCCAATAGACCTATTACATTTAACTTCTCCACACTTAAAAAAAAAAAAAAACCTTTTAACGATAATCAGTTTTTCATTTCTTTATGACTTGGAAACAAACTGGGGGGATAATTTGTTACCCAAGGATCTACGTATTCATAGTACTCACATAAAATACGTAGAATATCCGATATCATCTTTTATCAAAAGAGGTAGCTACCGTATATACTTGAGTATAAGCCGAGATTTTCAGCCCATTTTTTAGGGCTGAAAGTGCCCCTCTCGGCTTATACTCGAGTCATATATGCCAGGGGTCGGCGGGGGAGGGGGAGCGCAGCTGTCCTATATACTCACCCCCTCCTGGCACGGTCTCCGGCCTCTGTGTTCAGCGGTCACGTGGTAGCGCTCATTAAAGTCATGAATATGCACATATTCATGACTTTAATGAGCGCTACCACGTGACCGCTGAAGTTAGGAATAGCTGCCGGAGACCGCGGGAGAAGAGTAGGGGCTGCAGAGACCGTGCCAGGAGGGGGTGAGTATAAGGGATATTCAGCTGTCCCCGTTCCACCGCTGTGCACCGCTCTGTCCTCGCATCCTCTGGCTGTGAATGTTCAGGTCAGTGGGCGCGATTATGTAGTTAGTGCGCGCCACGCCCTCTGCCTGAGCATTCACAGACAGAGGACCCGGAAGACAGCGGCATGCAGCGGTGGACCGGGGACAGGTGAATATCGCAGGTGTCGGGGCCTGAGCCAGCTGTGACACCGGCACCTGTCCCCAATAGCGCGCCGATGTCCCCGCCTGCTCAGGACACCAGCACCTGGCCCCCAGCGACGAGAGGTGAGTACGTCTTTTTTTTTATTATTATTATTATTATTCGCAGCAGCATACGGGGCATAATCTATGGAGCATCTTATGGGGCATAATACATGGGGCAGCATCTTATGGGGCATAATATATGGGGCAGCATCTTATGGGGCATAATATATGCGGCAGCATCTTATGGGGCATAATATATAGGGCAGAATCTTATGGGGCATTATATATGGGGCAGCATCTTATGGGGCATAATATATGGGGCAGCATCTTATGGGCATAATATATGGGGCAGCATCTTATGGGGCATAATATATGGAGCATCTTATGGGGCATAATATATGGGACAGCATATGGGGCATAATATATGGGGCAGCATATGGGGCATAATATACGGAGCATGTTATGGGGCCATAACCTTTATGGAGCACCATATGGGGCATATTATTCTATGGAGCATCTCATTGGGCCATTATTAACCTTTGTGCAGCATTATATGGGGCATATTTTGTATGGAGCATCTTATGGGGTCATCATGAACTGTATGGAGCATTATATGGGGCTCCTGATTCAATATGGATATTCAAAAACATTTAACCCACTTTAATTTTACTTTTATTGGTATCTATTTTTATTTTTGAAATTTACCAGTAGTTGCCTCATTTTCCACCCTAGTCGAGTCAATAAGTTTTCCCAATTTTTTGTGGCAAAATTAGGGGGGTCGGCTTATACTCAAGTATATACAGTATATCAAAAAATGTTACATACGAGTTGGTTGAAAAAAGACCTAGGTCCATCAAGTTCAACCTTTCTCCACTAATCATACATTTTTTGTCACTAAATTAATGTTGTACACTAATGAAATTATCCAGCCCTTTTTAAAAGCTGTTCTAGTGTCTGCCATTACTTCCTCCTGTGGACGGCATCCCACTGTCTGGCTGTTCTAACTGTAAAGAACACTTTCCTATTTAGATATTGGAATTGTCATTCTTACAACTGTAATGAGTTTCCCTGGGTCCTTAGTGCAGCTTTTGGAAGGTATTTGATGAAGGAGAAAGACCAGCAGCACTGCCCTATTAACCCTTTGAAGACCCTACTCTTTTTCATTTTTGTGTTTCTGTTTTTGCTCCCCTTCTTCCCAGAGCCATAACTTTTTCAATTTTCCATCAATATGGCCATGTGAGGGCTTGTTTGTTGCGGGACAAGTTGTACTTTTGAAAGACACCATTGGTTTTACCATATCGTGTACTCAAAAATGGGAGGGAAAAAAATTCCAAGTGCAGTAAAATTGCAAAAGAAGTGCAATTCCACAAAGTTTTTTTGGATTTTTTTACCATGTTCACCAAATGCTAAAACTGACCTGTCATTATGATTCTCCGGGTCATTATGAGTTCATAGACACCAAACATGTCTAGGTTCTTTTTTATTTAAGTGGTGAAAAAAAAATCAAAAATTAAAAAAAAAAAACAATTGCTCCATTTTCCGAGACCTGTAGCGTCTCCATTTTTCATGATCTCGTGTTGGGTGAGGGCTTATTTTTTGCATGCTGAGATGACGTTTTTATTGATACCATTTTGGTGCAGATACAATCTTTTGATCGCCCGTTATTGTATTTTAATTCAATGTCGCTGCGACCAAAAAACGCTATTCTGCCATTTTGACTTTTTTTCTTGCTGCACCACTTAGCGATCAGGTTAATCATATTTTTATTGATAGATTGGGCGATTCTGTGTGCAGCGATACCAAATATGTGTAAGTTTGATTTTTTTATTGTTTTATTTTGAATGGGGCAGTTATATTTTTTTATTTTTTAAATATTTTTAAAAACTTTTTTTTTTACTTTTGGCATGCTTCAATAGTCTTGTAGAGAGACGGAAAGGACAATGGCCGTTTCGCATAACAACGCTTCAATGGGTCCAGGTTTGAAGCATTGTTACACAAAACGGACATTGTATTTTCTGCCTCTCCCCGCATGCCTCTGTAACCTGCACACCTCGGTTTTGTTCATGTCCCAAAGTTTGGAATAAAGGACTATCACACTTTTTTCGAACTGGTGAGTGCCACATATTTCTCCCACTGTTACTTTTCCTTGTGTTTAAAACTAGTTATATCAGGTGATGAACTTTGATTTTAGCTTTGTTGAATGAACCCTGGAAGAGTCAGTTCATTGGTGAACAGAAATGAAAAGTGCCTGTTTAATATCTCAGCCTTTTCTTTGTCCTCTATAACTAGTCTACACAATTAAGCGCTTCCTTTATTTTTGTTAAAATCAGCCTTCCTAAAGTTCCAGGTTTATGCATTTCCCCTTTGAAATGTTTTATTGAATCTTACCATATTATGGTCGCTGCAACCCAAATGCTCCTGAACCTGTAGATCTCAAATTTGACAGAACCAGATCCAGCTGTTTACCTCCCCTGGCTGGTTCATCTACTAACTGAGATAGATAATTGTCTTTAACTGCGGATAAGAACTTGCAGCTTTTAGCACAAACAGAAGATTCTATGCCCCATTGAATGTTTAGATGGTTAAAATAATATTATTATTTGCTGCCTTTTTAATTTGCTGCAGCATTTCATCCTCTTCCTGCTCAGCTATATGTGGCTTATAGCAAACTCCAATTAGCAGCTTTCCATTATTGACATCCCCATGTACATTTATCCATACTGACTGCATTGTCACTGCTCCCCCAATGTCTTCATTGAGCACAAGACTTAAGTTGGATTTAATAAAAATACACCCACCCCACCTTTTTTTGTCTTTTCTGTTCTCTCTGAATGTAGTGTAACCCTCTACGTTTGTCACACAGTCATGGCTTTCATCCAACCAGACTTTCGTAATGCCCACCACATTGCAGTCTGTGGATGAAATGCTCTTAAATTGGTTGTTCAATACCCAAAATGCCCTTTATAAATATTTATCTTTAAGGCCTTTTTCACACCTCCGTTGTGTGACATCCGCCGAAGTGTGAAAATGGTGGATCCGTCAGAAAAGTGTAAAAACGGATATAAAACTGGTCAGTTTTCCAGGACGTCCCCCTGACAGCACTATGGAGGACGTCCTCCTCCTCCTTACAGGGACAGGAAGCACACGAGAGGTTAAAAGGTCCCACTCCTCCCCCTATACCTCAGTGTTTTTCCTGTCCCTGCATGGAGGGACACACGAGAGATCGCTGCGAAGACGCAGTAACTTACCGGGCCCAGGGGGATCGTGCGGTTCGTCCAAATCCTTCCCCCTGTCAAGAGGTCCAGAGACCGGGGGCGGACGAGCTCCCGGGTAAGAGCCGCTCCTTCCGTTGGGAGGCTCTCGGCTCAGGCATCTTCCTCCTGGTCCAGGGAGGAACGCTGAACAGGCCTCAACCGGAAACTGAGCGTCACTTCCGGTGACGCGAAAACGTGAGGTCAGCGGGCGTTCCGGAATCGAACGCAGGAGTTGGAAAGCGTCTCAGAGATATCGCAAAACTTCATGCGTTCGGAAGTAGAACGCAAAAAGGTATGGAAAGCGCGTAGTGTTGGTTTTTGCGTTCCAGGTGGAACGCAGTATGGGCGGCGCTAAAGACGTCGCTGAACGCTATAAAAGAGCGCGAAGGTAGCGTTTGAATGCTGATCGCTAATCTGGTAACAGAGTTTGTGCAGCAGCTACTATAGTAGTCCCAAGGCAGCAAAGTAAATCTTTTCTGCGGATGGACATGGAGTCTGAGAAATCCAGAGAGGAGGCAGGGGTAAGTGCGCATGGCGCAAAAAGCTCCACTCTCACTAAATAATCCAGACTCGATCCTAAGTATACATATTGTTGTATTAATTAGGACAAGGATACTTCATCTACACCTTTGCAGACAGTGAAGAGAGGAAAAGCCTCGGCGAAATCTAATCGCTGTTCTACATGTCAGACGAAGCTTCCTGACGCTTATAAAAAAGCGGTCTGTTGTTCTTGTACAGCAGCAGTCTTGGAGCAAGAAAGATCTTCGTTATTATCAGACTTAAGAATCCTGATTAAGGAAGAAGTGCAGGCATCATTATCAGCTACACAACAGCAGCCCACTAGTCAGGGTCCAAGCCGTAAAAGGCCAAGGATGGAGTTGGAAGAGGAACCGGATCTGGAACCAGAAGAAAACGTGGAGTACTCGGAGCAAGAAGAAGGCAAAGTTCAGACGGAAGTCCAAGAAAGGGCCAGGAGGTACCTGTTCCCGGTGGAAGATACGGAGGATTTGGTCCAGGCTGTAAGAAGTACTATGCATGTGGAAGATGTACCACGACCCCAATCCAGACAGGATTTGATGTTTGGAGGTCTCTTGATAAAGTTTTTCCTATTAGTGACCATATAAAAACCATGATACTCTGTGAATGGAAGGACGCAGAGCGAAGACTGGTAATGTCACGTGACTTTAAAAATCGTCTTCCTTTTGATCCCGAGGAATCAAAGATGTGGGAAGAAACACCTAGAGTGGATGTGCCAATTGCAAAAGTGGCTAAAAAGACTTCGATTCCTTTTGAGGACTCTTCAAGTCTTAAAGATCCTATGGATCGCAAGGCTGACATCCTCCTTAAGCGGGCCTGGGAGTCTTCAGCGGCCTTAATAAGGACCAATATTGCGGCTACTTCGGTAGCTAGGTCTATGTGTTTCTGGATGAGTCAGTTGGAGGATCAACTGGCTAATAGGACCCCTAGAGCTGAAATTTTAGAATCTCTTCCTCTCATTAAGTCAGCTACAGCCTTTCTGGCTGATACCTCGGCTGAGTCAGTCAGGTTTTCTGCCAGAAATAGCTCTTTATCCAATGCAGTCCGGAGGGCTATTTGGTTGAAATCCTGGTCGGGGGATAATGCCTCTAAAAATAAATTATGTTCATTACCATTTACAGGATCAAAGGTATTTGGTTAGGCATTGGATGATATTCTGGAGGCCTCAGATAGCAAAAAAGGATTTCCAGAGGAGAAGCCTAAAAAGTTTCAATCCTTTCGGAAGAAACCAGCCTTCCGTAGACAACCGTTTTATAGGGACACAGGTAGACCTAGCAGGGGAACATATAAGGGTTCCTATACTCAAAATAGAGGGAATAGGAGCTCACTGTTTGGATCTTCCTCAAAATCTAGAAAGCAATGACGCCAGGCACATAGGGGGCCGACTTTTGTTCTCGGCGGAGAACTGGGAAAAGATCACCAAAAACGAGTGGGTCCTACAAACTATAAAGGAAGGTTACAGAATAGAACTGGTAGCCTATCCGCCCCAGAGATACATTTCTCCCACTGTGGTTCAGGGAAATTGGGGAATGTTTCAGGACATCCAAGACTTAATCTCTTCAAAAGTCATTGTGCCAGTTGTTGGGTCAGAGGAAAAATCGGGCCACTATTCCTCTCTCTTTCCAATAATGAAACCGTCAGGAGAGTCAAGAACGATTCTGAATCTAAAACCGCTGAACAAGTATGTTCGCTACAAAAGATTCAGAATGGAATCTATAAAGTCAACAATTCCATTGATAGACAAAAATTCGGTAATGTGTACCCTAGACTTAAAAAATGCCTACTATCAGGTGCCCATCCATCCAGACTCGCAGGAGCTTCTAAGATTTGCTGTAAGCCTACCAAGATCCACCTGCCACTTCCAGTTTCAGGGTCTGCCATTCGGACTAGCTTCTGCTCCCAGAGTTTTTACGAAGCTAATATCAGAGGTAGTAGCCTATTTAAGAAACCAAGGAATTGTAGTAATACCTTACTTGGACGACTTTCTGTTGGTGGCTCAATCAGCAGAAATTCTAAATTACCATACAGAGCGAACAATGGCGGTACTAGAATTTCTCGGTTGGGTGATAAATCGAGAAAAATCTCACCTAACTCCCAGTACAAAAAGAATATTTTTAGGAGTACTCCTCGATTCAAGAGCCAGAACAGCTTTTCTGCCAGAGGTCAAGCAAAGATCTTTGAAAAAGAAAGTGATAGAGATGGTAAAGAACCGAGTTACCATTCGAAAAGCTATGCAAATGCTGGGAGTAATGACATCATGTATACCATGTGTCAGGTGGGCTCAAGCTCATTCAAGACCCCTACAAAGAGAAGTACTATCATGCTGGGATCGTCATCAGTCATCCCTAGACAAAAGGATCCACCTCTCGGCAAGAGCAAAGAGGTCGTTAGTTTGGTGGGCACAAAGCAAAAATCTCAGAAGAGGAGTTCTTTGGATTCCATCCCCATATATAGTAATAACTACAGATGCAAGCGCATGGGGGTGGGGAGCCCATCTAGAAGGGAAGTTTCTGCAAGGCAGATGGCCAGAGAAAATCAGACGAATGTCATCAAATTATCGAGAGTTGTATGCGATCTGGGAATCCTTAAGAAGAAATCAAGACTGTTTAAGAAACCAGCATGTCAAGATCCTATCGGACAACATGACAGCAGTAGCTTTCATCAAACATCAAGGAGGCTCTCGATACAGAACACTGCAGGATCTTGCAGAGAAGATATTTGTATGGGCAGAACGAACGATCCTTTCCATAACTGCAGTTCATCTAGAGGGTTCACAAAACCTAGTGGCAGATTACTTGAGCAGACAGAAGATCTATCCGACAGAGTGGGAGTTAAACCAGAAGGTCTTCCGGTTATTATGTCAACGTTGGGGGACACCTCAAGTGGACCTATTTGCTACAAGAAAAAATGCAAAACTACCAAGGTTTTTTTCACTGAACCCAGCAGACAATCCGGAAGGAGTAGATGCTTTGAGTCAGAGGTGGAACGAACCTCTAAATTATGCATTCCCACCAATAGCATTGATACCAGCAGTTCTGAGGAAGATAAGAGAAGACGGTGCGTCAGTGGTACTAATAGTTCCGTTCTGGCCAAGAAGGAGCTGGTTTCCTCTACTGGGGGCCATGACCAGAGAGGATCCAATCGAGCTTCCCCAGTGGAAGGACATAGTGCACCAGGGACCAGTTCTACACCAGGACCCAGAAAGATTGCACCTGTCAGCCTGGATCCTGAACGGGACATTCTGAAAGCTCGTGGTCTTTCAGATCAAGTGATAACAACGATTCAGGCCAGCAGAAAACCTGTAACTTCAGCAATATATTATAAGATCTGGAAGAAGTTTTGTCTGGAAGGTGGCAGGTCTGATGTTGTAGCCAGAGTCCCGGATGTTCCGCGAGTACTGGATTTTCTTCAAACAGGGTTTAATATGGGTCTTAGACCTAGTACACTTAAAGTACAGATCTCAGCTTTGAGTACTTACATGGATTACCCTTTAGCTTCACACCCTTGGGTGGTTAGATTCGTTAAAGCAATCCAAAGGTTAAGGCCTACTATAAGGCAATTGTCTCCCCCCTGGGATTTAAATCTAGTTCTGGGGGCACTTTGTAAAACTCCTTACACTCCAAATAAGGATTTGCCTATTTCTCTCCTATCTATGAAAGCAGCCTTCTTGGTAGCTATTACCACAGCCAAAAGAGTAGGGGAAATCCAGGCGTTATCTATTAAGGACCCATATATGCAGATCAGAGAGGATCATGTGGTATTAAAACTTGACCCTGCTTTCATGCCCAAGGTAGCCTCTTTGCAAAATCGCAATCAGGAAATAATACTTCCATCCTTTTGTGAAAAACCTTCAAACGTTAAAGAACAAGCTTTACACTCCTTGGATGTTAGACAGGCAGTAATTGATTACCTAGAGGCCACTGGGGGCTGGAGGAAAGACCCTAATTTGTTTATTTTATATGGAGGTAAAAATAAGGGTAAAAAAGCTTCTAAGCCTTCCATCGCAAGATGGATTACCACCTTAATCATAAAAGCTTACACATCTGAAGGGATAGTTTGTCCCATAAAATAAAAGCCCATTCTACCAGAGCATTGTCAGCCTCATGGGCAGAAAGAGCAGGAGCATCTTTAGAACAAATTTGTAAAGCAGCTTCTTGGGCTACGATAAATACCTTTTGCAGGCACTACAAACTAGACGTGCTAGCAGGACAACAGACGGCATATGGTAGAAAAGTATTACAGGCCGTAGTCCCACCCTAGGAGGGTTTCTTTGGTACTCTCCATAGTGCTGTCAGGGGGACGTCCTGGAAAATAGGTATTATACCTACCGATAATTCGGTTTCCAGGAGTCCATCCTGACAGCACCGTTAGTTCCCTCCCTTGTCTATGTTCATGTATATGCTAATTCATATGATGTAATATGTTTAAGTAATTAAATTTTGTCACTTGTATTGATCCATGGTATGGTACTTGTCAAATCACTGAGGTATAGGGGGAGGAGTGGGACCTTTTAACCTCTCGTGTGCTTCCTGTCCCTGTAAGGAGGAGGAGGACGTCCTCCATAGTGCTGTCAGGATGGACTCCTGGAAACCGAATTATCGGTAGGTATAATACCTATTTTCTGACGGATCCGCCAAGAAGATTTCACCCGGAATGAAGAAAATTTTGTTCCGGAAATGTAAGTCCGGACCGAGGAGAGAGAGAGAGAGAGAGACCCCAGACAGTTTTGGCAGCATTTTCAATCACTTTCTATGGAGGCGACGGATCCTCGGGCGGATTCCGTCAAAAACGGATGCCAGCGGATCCGCCGCCCATAGGCGGCCATTATACAAAATGGCGGATGCGGCGGATCTGTTTTGGCGGAGTAAAAAACGTTGCATTGGCCGTTTTTGTAAAATGACGGACGCCAATTTTTGGGCGGATCCGTCAAAAACAGGCCTAACGGACGACCATCCGTCAAAATTCGTCACTAATGCAAGTCAATGGGAAAAAAACGGATCCGCCAAAAAAAATAGCGGATCCGTTTTTTTCACATTTTAACGGATTTTGACTGACGTCGCACGACTGAAGTGTGAAAGAGGCCTAACCAGTTTTGTAAGTTGCTTTATTATAAAGTAACTCACCATTCTCCCAATACAGATAAATGCTATATCTGTCATTTTTTCTTTTACTTCCCATGACATTTTATTTGAGGGGATTCTCAAACCGGACATTTCAAGAGGATAGCCTTGTAGTCACTTCCCCATAGCGTCAATTACCCCACTTAAAACCACATGTCATCAGGAGGCAGTGCTGTGGTTACTTGTCACAGCTTTGTTGACTCATTTTATTTGTGATCTTGACATGATTAACCTGGAGTTGTCCAGTAGTGATCAAGCCTTTTAATTCTTATTGAACATCTGCAAGTACATAATATAAAAATGTGCAAAATATAATTAAAACTTGGCACTGTATAAATATTTTTATTCAAATAGCTGAACAGATAATACAGAACGTGAGCTGAAAAAACACAGCAATGCAAACTGAATATACTGAATGGACAGCGCTAAGCCACTGCTTGTAGAGCTTAATCTTCATTACTTCCAGGTCACCTCTAATAAACTAGATTTGAAAATGACTCTGTTCATGATGATAAAATGTATTCAAACATTATTCTTACCCAAAGGTAGGTAAATAACTGTATAGCTGATAATAAGATGCAAACAGATTTAGAGTATAAAACATACAGGTCTCATTGAAATGAAGTTTAGGATGCACAAAATAAGCTATGGGCAGAATTGGAGGACTGCATTGAAGGTTTAAATTGGCTGTGCATTGCAAGTCGATGACCCAGTCATCATCCTTTGGGACACCTTAATGAAATCTGAGAACATCTTTTTACAAGTACTGCTTTGGCTGTGTCATGTGACCGCAGGTGCAGACTGGTACGGGACCGCAGGTGCAGACTGGTACGGGACCGCATGTGCGGACAGACAGGGAACACAGACAAAAGTGGCAGGTTAAAGGTACTTGTTCATACAAGAGGTTTGGATGTAGGTACTGATTCAGACACAGCAGGTTTAGGAAGGGATACTGTTTTGACGCAGCAGGTTTAGGAAGGGGTACTGTTTTGACGCAGCATGTTTAAGAAGGGGTACTGTTTTAACACTGCATATTTAGAGGTAGGGACAGATTCAGACACAACATGCTTGGTGGAAGGTACTGATTCAGACTTAGCAGGTGTTGAAGCAGATACTGCAGATTTAGGATAAAATACTGCTTCTGACAAAGTAGGTTTAGAGGTAGGGACAGATTTAGACACAGCAGGTTTAGGAAAGGATACTGACTCTGACAGCAGGTTTAGAGGTAGGGACAGATTCAGACACAGCAGGTTTAGGAAAGGATACTGACTCTGACAGCAGGTTTAGAGGTAGGGACAGATTCAGACACAGCAGGTTTAGGAAAGGATACTGACTCTGACAGCAGGTTTAGAGGTAGGGACAGATTCAGACACAGCAGGTTTAGGAAAGGATACTGACTCTGACAGCAGGTTTAGAGATAGGGACAGATTCAGACACAGCAGGTTTAGGAAAGGATACTGACTCTGACAGCAGGTTTAGAGGTAGGGACAGATTCAGACACAGCAGGTTTAGGAAAGGATACTGATTCTGACAGCAGGTTTAGAGATAGGGACAGATTCAGACACAGCAGGTTTGAACACAGATGCTACTTCAGACACGGATAGATTCAGAGACAGGTCGAGATTCAGACATAGGTTAAGGGAAAGATCCAAATTTAAATACAAACAGGTTCAGGGATAGGTCCTGATTCTGACACAGTAAGTTTTAGAGGTAGGGACAGATTCAGACATAGCAGGTTTAGGAAAGGATATGGCTTCTGACACAGCAGGTTTAGAGGTAGGGATAGATTCAGATACAGCAGGTTTGGAAGCAGATACTAATTCAGGCACTGATAGATTCAGAGACTGGTCCAGATTCAGACACAACAGGTACAGATTCGAGACCCTGGCCAGACAGGCCCGGGGAAACAGGTTCAGGTAAGATCAGATACAGTGGCGTAACTAGAAATGGCGGGGCCCCACAGCAAAATTTTGAACGGGGCCCCCTCTCCCAAACGGGCGGCGGGGGGCGGGGTTCTGATAGTGGGCGGAGCCAATAGCAGTGGGCGGAGCAAATCACAGCAATTCTCTAGGCCCAAAAAATACTCTTCAGTCTCATAACGGCCAGCTTTTTGCCCAAATCAGAGCTGTATTTAAAGCAGACATTATGGAAACACAATATAATATAATGGACTGGTAGCAATGCAGCCCCCTTATGCTACCATTACTAGTAACCATGTCCCGCATAACTATTAATGCAGGCACATTATGCCCCCATAACTAGTAATAAGCCCTCTTATTCTCCCATCAGTAGTAATGTGCCCCTCAAGTAGTAATGCAGCCAAGAATGCAGAGTTATCACTCACACAGTATGTGCCCCCGTTAATCTTCGGTGGTATCTTCAGCTCCACAGTGGAGCACACTCACCACCAGTCTTCACCCTTCTGGGCGCCGCCGACGAGTGACGTCAGCAGCGTGATCACATGACATGATCACGCTGCAGACGTCGCTCTGACCCGGCGGTCAGAGCTTCAATTGTACTGGCGTCTGTATAGACACCAGTGCAATTGATTCCTGGGAGACGGCACGCAGCAGCTTCTCTGCGCCGGCTGTCAGCATGACAGCCAGCACAGGGAACCACCGACTCTCAGGCCATGGGCGGCGGAACACAGCCGCAGGGGAGACAGCTGCAGCAGGGACGGGCCCCCTGCTAGCCCGGGCCCTATGGCAGCTGCTTCCCCTGCTTCCACGATAGTTCCGCCCCTGATCAGATACAAGGTACGAGTTTAGAGGCAGAGACCCTGGCACCAACACTAAAATTGCTCAGGCACCTCCTAACAGGTTTGCCTTAAGTATTAAGTGCTTCCTAGAAAAATATTTAGAGTTGAGAGTCCTCAGTGGTTGATACCTGCGCATTGCAATCTGCGGGCAAAGCATACTGCGCGTGCACAATTCAAGATTGCAATGCACAGGTGCGTTATATGGAGGGCAACGACTACAATTCCCAGAAATAATGGAGACAGCGGCGAACAACATGTTAAGGCAAGTACCCAAAACACCGCCCATCTGACCTGACTGCCATCATTTAAATATCCCGCCAATTTAGGGTGACAGATTCCCTTTAAGCATCCTATTAGTAGAATGCATTCCACAATTTTTGTGCACATGCTGCGGTTCTTTCCGCGAAAAAAGCGCATCGCGGAAAAAAACGCAGCATGTTCATCCTTTTTCCGGAATCGCGGCGATTCCGCAGCCAAAGGAATGCATTGAACCACTTACATTCTGCATGTGGCTATGCCCACCATGCGCAAAGTGAGCAGTTCATGTGCAGATGGTACCCAGGGCCTGGAGGAGAGGAGACTCTCCTCCAGGCCCTGGGTACCATATTCCTGGTAAAACAATAATTAAAATAAAAAATAGTGATATTCTCACCTTCCGGCGGCCCCCTCAGCTTTCCCGCTCCTCAGCGACGCTCCCAGCAACTCTCGTTCCCAGTGGTGCCTTGCGCGAATTACCTTGTAGCGTGACCACTACGTCATCTGGGGGTCATTGTCGCCAGGCATCACTGGGAACGGAACTTGCCGGGAGCATCGCGAGGCCCAGGAAGGTGAGAATATCACGATTTTTTATTTTTTTTATTATTTTTAACATTAGATCTTTTTACTATTGATGCGGCATAGGCGGCATCAATAGTAAAAAGTTGGTCACACTTGTCAAACACTATGTGACCACCCTGTCAATCAGTTTTCCAAGCGATGCTACAGATCGCTTGGAAAACGCTAGCATTCTGCAAACTAATTACACTTGCAAAACGCTAGTTTCTGGCAGGAATACGCACACCAATAAAATGTGTATTTCCCGTGGCAGGGAGGTGCGGGATTGCCACAGAAATTTCCACAGCAATTCCCGAACGTGTGCACATAGCCTTAGCATGTTAGTTTAGATATGGAAAGAGGAAGAGCTAGATTTAGGGTAATTTATGTGAGCATTTTATAGATCCAGCAAAGTTAAGAGCCAAGAAGTGTCTAATATGTGTCAAGAGGGCAAACTCCTGCAGTTGTACTAAGGTAAGATGCTAACTATTAGAACACAGCCACGTTCACATTTGTAAACTGCTCAATTCACTTTATGCCCACAGCATAATGAACACACCACCTAAATGTCCAATAGACACATCCATATTGTTGGCACCTGTTGTGACTGGCAAACACCTTTTCTTGATAATTAATGGAAAGAAGTAGCGCATTACTGCAGGATCAGTCTACCTAAGGTTTGTCAGAAGTCTGCACAGAATAAAATGATATACACACATGGTCATACCTAAGGTTTGTCAGAAGTCTGCACAGAATAAAATGATATACACACATGGTCAAAATAGTTGGTACCCCTCGTTTTATGACAGAAAAACCCACAATGGTGACAGAAATAACTTGAATCTGACAAAAGTAATAAATCAAAAATCTATGAAATTGAACAAATGAAAAGTCTGACCTTGCTTTTCAACCATACTTCCACAGAATTTAAAAAAAATAAAACTCATGAAATAGGCCTGGAGAGAAATGATGGTACCCTTAACTTAATATTTTGTTGCACAACCTTTTGAGGCAATCAATGCAATCAAACGATTCCTGTAACTGTCAATGAGACTTCTGCACCTCTCGACAGGTATTTTGACCCACTCAACAGCAAACTGCCTCAGTTGTCTCGTGTTTGAAGGTTGCCTTTTCCAGACGGCATGTTTCAGCTTACTACTACTTACTACTAGAAATGAGCTTACTACAGAGATATGGAAGCAGAACCAAGCTTACTCCAGAGATATAGGAGCAGAACCAAGCTTACTACAGAGATATGGGAGCAGAACCAAGCTTACTACAGAGATATGGAGAGAGCAACTGAGCTTAGTACAGAGATGTGGGAGCAGAACAGAGCTGACTGCAGAGATATAGGAGCAGAAACGAGCTTACCACAGAGATATGGGAGCAGAACTGTGCTTACTCCAGAGATATGGGAGCAGAACCGTGCTTACTCCAGAAATATAGGAGCAGAACAGAGCTTACTACATAGAGATTAGAACAGAACAGAGCTCACTACAGAGATTGGGAGCAGATCTGAGCTTTCTCCAGAGATATGGGAGCAGAACAGAGCTTACTCAGAGATATGGGAGCAGAACAGAGCTTACTACAGAGATATGGGAGCAGATCTGAGCTTTCTCCAGAGATATGGGAGCAGAACAGAGCTTACTACAGAGATATGGGAGCAGAACGAGCTTACCACAGAGATATGGGAGCAGAACTGAGCTTACTACAGAGATATGGGAACAGAACGGAGCTGACTACAGAGATATGGGAGCAGAACGAGCTTACTACAGAGATATGGGAGCAGAACCAAGCTTACTAAGAGATATGGGAGCAGAACTGGACTTACTACAGAGATATGGGAGCAGAACCGAGCTTACTCCAGAGATATGGGAGCAGAACCGGCTTTCTTCAGAGATATGGGAGCAGAACTGAGCTTACTCCAGATAAATGGGAGCAGAACAGAGCTTACTGCAGAGATATGGGAGCAGAACAGAGCTTACTACAGAAATATGGGAGCAGAACAGAGCTTACTCCAGAGATAAGGGAGCAGAAACAGAGCTTTACAACAGAGATATGGGAGCAGAACAGAGCTTACTACAGAGATATGGGAGCAGCAGAACTGTGCTTACTCCAGAGATATGGGAGCAGACCAGAGCTTACTACAGAGATATGGGAGCTGAACGAAGCTTACTACAGAGATATGGGAGCAGAACTGAGCTTACTACAGAGATATGGGAGCAGAACTGAGCCTACTCCAGAGATATGGGAGCAGAACTGAGCTTACTCAATGCAGAGTATATGGGAGCAGAACTGAGCTTACTACAGAGATATGGGAGCAAGAGTACCGAGCTTACTAAAGAGATATGGGAGCAGAACTGGCTTACTACAAGATATGGGAGCAGAACTGAGCTTACTCCAGAGATATGGGAGCAGAACCGAGCTTATTACAGAGATATGGAGAGACAGAAACGAGAGCTTTCTCCAGAGATATGGGGAGCTAAGAAGCACGAGCTTACTCCAGATAAAATGGGAGCAGAACACGAGCTTACTTGCAGAGTATGGTAGGCAGAACCGAGCTTACTACAGAGATATGAGAGCAGAACAGAGCTTTACTACAGAAATATGGGAGCAGAACAGAGCTTACTCAGAGATAAGGGAGCAGAACAGAGCTTTACAACAGAGATATGGGAGCAGAACAGAGCTTACTACAGAGATATGGGAGCAGAACTGTGCTTACTCCAGAGATATGGGAACAGACCAGAGCTTACTACAGAGATATGGGAGCAGAACGAAGCTTACTACAGAGATATGGGAGCAGAACTGAGCTTACCACAGAGATATGGGAGCAGAACTGAGCTTACTCCAGAGATATGGGAGCAGAACTCAGCTTACTCCAGAGATATGGGAGCAGAACTGAGCTTACTACAGAGATATGGGAGTAGAATTGAGCTTACTACAGAGATATGGAAGAACCAAGCTTACTCCAGAGATATGGGAGCAGAACCAAGCTTACTACAGAGATATGGGAGCAGAGCCGAGCTTACTACAGTGATATGGGAGCAGAACCGAGCTTACTCAGAGATATGGGAGCAGAACTGAGCTTACTACAGAGACATGGGAGTAGAATTGAGCTTACTACAGAGATATGGAAGAACCAAGCTTACTCCAGAGATATGGGAGCAGAACAGAGCTTACTACAGAGATATGGGAGCTGAACGAAGCTTACTACAGAGATATGGGAGCAGAACTGAGCTTACTACAGAGATATGGGAGCAGAACTGAGCTACTCCAGAGATATGGGAGCAGAACTGAGCTTACTCCAGAGATATGGGAGCAGAACTGAGCTTACTACAGAGATATGGGAGCAGAACGAGCTTACTAAAGAGATATGGGAGCAGAACTGGACTTACTACATAGATATGGGAGCAGAGCCGAGCTTACTCCAGAGATATGGGAGCAGAACCGGCTTATTACAGAGATATGGGAGCAGAACCGAGCTTTCTCCAGAGATATGGGAGCAGAACCGAGCTTACTCCAGATAAATGGGAGCAGAACAGAGCTTACTGCAGAGATATGGGAGCAGAACCAAGCTTACTACAGAGATATGAGAGCAGAACAGAGCTTACTACAGAAATATAAGAGCAGAACGAGCTTACTCCAGAGATAAGGGAGCAGAACAGAGCTTTACAACAGAGATATGGGAGCAGAACAGAGCTTACTACAGAGATATGGGAGCAGAACTGTGCTTACTCCAGAGATATGGGAACAGACCAGAGCTTACTACAGAGATATGGGAGCAGAACAAAGCTTACTACAGAGATATGGGAGCAGAACTGAGCTTACCACAGAGATATGGGAGCAGAACTGAGCTTACTCCAGAGATATGGGAGCAGAACTCAGCTTACTCCAGAGATATGGGAGCAGAACTGAGCTTACTACAGAGATATGGGAGTAGAATTGAGCTTACTACAGAGATATGGAAGAACCAAGCTTACTCCAGAGATATGGGAGCAGAACCAAGCTTACTACAGAGATATGGGAGCAGAGCCGAGCTTACTACAGTGATATGGGAGCAGAACCGAGCTTACTACAGAGATATGGGAGCAGAACCGAGCTTACTACAGATATATGGGAGCAGAGCCAAGCTTTCAACAGAGATATGGGAGCAGAACATAGCTTACTACAGAGATAAGGGAGCAGAACCGAGCTTACCACAGAGATATGGGAGCAGAACTGAGCTTACTACAAGGAGAGTGGAACAGAACAGAGCTTACTACAGAGATATGGGAGCAGAACTGTGCTTACTCCAGAGATATGGGAGCAGACCAGAGCTTACCACAGAGATATGGGAGCAGAACGAAGCTTACTACAGAGATATGGGAGCAGAACTGAGCTTACCACAGAGATATGGGAGCAGAACTGAGCTTACTCCAGAGATATGGGAGCAGAACTCAGCTTACTCCAGAGATATGGGAGCAGAACTGAGCTTACTACAGAGACATGGGAGTAGAATTGAGCTTACTACAGAGATATGGAAGAACCAAGCTTACTCCAGAGATATGGGAGCAGAACAGAGCTTACTACAGAGATATGGGAGCAGATCTGAGCTTACTCCAGAGATATAGGAGCAGAACAGAGCTTACTCCAGAGATATGGGAGCAGAACTGAGCTTACTACAGAGATATGGGAGCAGAACCATAGAATCATAGAATTGTAGAGTTGGAAGGGACCTCCTGAGCCATCTGGTCCAACCCCCTGCTCAAAGCAGGATTCACTAATTCATCCCAGACAGATATCAGTCCAGCCTCTGTTTGAAGACTTCTATTGAAGGAGAATTCACCACCTCTCGTGGCAGCCTGTTCCACTCACTGATCACCCTAACTGTCAAAAAGTTTTTTCTAATATCTAATCTGTGTCTCCTCCCATTCAGTTTCAACCCATTGCTTCTAGTCTTTCCTTGTGCAAATGAGAATAAAGTTGATCCTTCTACAATGTGACAGCCCTTGAGATATTTGTATACAGCTATTAAGTCTCCTCTCAGTCTTCTTTTTTGCAAGCTAAACATTCCCAAATCCTGCAACCGTTCCTCATAGGACATGGTTTGCAGACCGGTCACCATTCTGGTGGCTCTTCTTTGAACTTGCTCCAGTTTTTTTATATCTTTTTTAAAATGTGGTGCCCAAAACGGGACACAGTATTCCAGATGAGGTCTGACCAAAGAGGAATAGAGGGCAATAATGACTTTATGTGATCTAGACTGTATGCCTCTGTTAATACATTCTAGAATTGTATTTGCCTTTTTTGCTGCTGCATCACACTGTTGACTCATAATCAGTCTGTAATCTATAAGTATAAACCTCAACAACCTCGGTGCATATGTGTTATGTCACCGACAAAAAGAACAGTTAACCATATATATTTTAAATTACTTTATTGATAACAAAATCCAAAATATATCAAAATTACATACAATTATTTTATCAAAAAAGGTGCAAGATAAAAAGAGACCAATTGGCATCCTATTTAATATATATCTGCTGCATGGAACAATAGACTGATAGCATCCCCATGAGGCAGATCAGCCAGAGATAAACCACAGTTCATGTCTGGCTGGTACCTCAATAGTTAACCAGGTTGAAATAGCCTCATAAATTCGGTTGAACCACCATATATAGGCGATGTACAATCACCCAGTCAAGGATTAAACAGAGAGACATAAGATTATAACATGGGGATGGCCGAAGCCATTACCTGTGTCACAGCAATAAAAAGAAGTAATAGGAGCCTGGGTCCCACAGCCCCGACGCGCACGTTTCGCCCAGCTTCTTCGGGGGGCGTGTTTAAAGGCAGGAGAAGTGACGTTAAAAAAGGAGCTTCAACCAATACGATCGGCCTGAATTAATGTGTGGTTGCTGTCAGCTGAGACTTTATTTGGCGCATGCGCTGCTGTTGCCCTTCCCACTTAGCTAAAGAATTAGCTAAGCTAGAATGCAAATGGATTTTTAGACTAGGCTCTCTAAGCCCTCAGGGGTTAAATGAAAGTTCTGGTTTTGGGGCCTTTTTGTAATCAGATTATATTGGGGTATTCCATCTTACAGTCCAATTATATGTCATTTCATGCTGTAACCAACCTCCTTTTTGGTTTTTAACATTTTTGTTTTTAATTGTTTTTATGTAATACTTACCTTATGTTTTTTCTTTTGGAGCTCTCCCGATTGCCTGAATTTCGGAGTCACATTGGCAGCATGCATACTGACGGGGGTCTTGATGTAACTACCAACAAAAGAGGAAGAGATATTCACATAAACTGGAGAAGAATCAATATGGACACTTACGTCTCATCTGCCTCATGGGGATGCTATCAGTCTATTGTTCCATGCAGCAGATATATATTAAATAGGATGCCAATTGGTCTCTTTTTATCTTGCACCTTTTTTGATAAAATAATTGTATGTAATTTTGATATATTTTGGATTTTGTTATCAATAAAGTAATTTAAAATATATATGGTTAACTGTTCTTTTTGTCGGTGACATAACACATATGCACCGAGGTTGTTGAGGTTAATAATTATGGTTGAGAACAGATACTTTGCATTTTACAATAGGCGTATTTTGGGTATATTGACTTTGTTACTGTTTATTTTAACAGTGTGCCTTATTATAATGGATTTCAAAGCAAAAGAGAGTACTTGGCTAGCCAAAGCCATGAATATATTCAAAAAAGGTGCAGGATCAGGCATGAGTCACACCTCGATCACCAATCAGGAGTTGGTAAAAAAGTATAGAAATGCTTTGCACAAAAAAACCAAGCTGTGGTGGACCAAAACGGCATTACAAAATTATTGGGAACAAAAAATAATACCACGAGGCTTACGTATTCAGGTTTATCCAACGTTTAGTTTGGAAGATGATAATCTCACTCAAAGATGGATACAGGCAGCCAATACTTGTTCCCTTGAATTTATACAGATCATCATAGACAAAAATACAAAAACCTTATCCCTATTGGAGGATGAAATTAATGAATTACAGAAAAAAAATGCAATCAGAAATGACGGCAGTGAATTTTCAGGAAGCTATAACAAATCTAGAAAAAGATTTGGAAAAATGGGAAAAAACCATCAGCAGTGACAAACTTAAGAAATTTGAACGGGACAGTTCAGACTTTGCCAGTGGGAAAATTTTCTGGTGGCAATTACAGAGCGGCCCCGCAAAAAGAGGTTTTTCAAGGAGTTCCTCTATCCAGTCTATATCTTCTGTTAGTGAAAGTGGTAGTCAAATTCAAGAGCCCGATGTCAGACCCAAAACTAGACAATTTGGCAAAAAAAAACAATATCGTCCAATTCCCAATAAAAGTCACCGCGAAGACCATCTCAAGGTAATAAATTTATCTACACATGAATTGTCCCCTATTCAAATATCCTTATTACAAAAAGGATTAACGTTTTCACTTTCATCCCATCCAGACCCATTTACATTGATTAAGGACCTACATTTATTCTCCAGAAAACTGATTTTGAAAAAAATACATTGCAAAACCGATTTAATTTCATTCCCTACCAGAGAAGAACAAGAGGCTCTGACTACCCTACAGTCCCTACTGGACGAACAAGAGCCCGAGGTGAGCAGTCAAATTCCTAGTAAATTGTTAGGAAAATCCAAAAAATTTCCTCCTTTATCATTAGTCCCAGCTGTAGATGTGTTTACAAAAATGGTCTCTGCAGACATAATGTCATTATCACACAAACGGGGGGGAGCATCTAATATTTCAAGGGTTGAAAGGCAAGCCCTAGAAACTATGGGATCTTGGAATGATGTAGTATTTAAGATGGCCGACAAAGGCGGCAACATTGTCATTTGGCCAAATGACATGTACATCATACAGGCAGAAAAATTGCTCAACAATGAGGGGAGTTACAAACAATTACCCCATAATCCTACTACTAAATTTCAGCAAAAATTAATTGACATTCTTGTCTCAGCATATGATCAGGGCATCATCCCTAAAAAATTAGTTGAAATATTTAAAAATTTGAAACCCAAATTATCCACGTTTTATTTGATCCCAAAAATTCATAAAAACATCTCCAACCCTCCGGGAAGACCAATAGTTTCCGGTAATGGAAGCCTTTGTGAGATCATTTGTGACATTATTGAATTTTTCCTGAAACCATTGGTGCAAGAATTGCCCTCTTACATACAAGACACTACCGCTGCCCTTAATCATCTAAATCATGTCCAACTAAGTCAAGAGATGATATTAGTTACAGCGGATGTCGAGGCTTTATATTCCTCAATAAGACATGAAGACGGAATTCAGGCAGTCAAATGGTTTCTTGAATCTAGCAATATACAAAAACCGATGTCTAATCTATTAGTTCAACTATTAGATTTCATTTTGAAACACAATGTGTTCACTTTCAATAAAAAAGTTTTTTTGCAGCTACAAGGGACTGCTATGGGGGCCTCGTGTGCCCCCTCGTATGCAAATTTGTTTATGGGTTTTTGGGAACGTCAAATTTTTCATAGTGACAGTATCAGAGGTATGGATCGAATCCATAATTGGATTCGATTCATTGATGATATCCTGTTTATTTGGGATGGTCCAGTTGATGAATTAGAAAATACAATTAAAACCTTGAATAGCAACCCTTATAATATTCACTTAACGTATAAATTCGGCCGTAGCATTGAATTTTTGGATATTTTAGTTACTACCTCGGATAGTGGATTTCTAACCACCACAGTTTTTCGCAAAGAGACGGCCTCAAACTCATTATTACATGCCAGTTCATTTCATCCAAAAAACTTAATTCAAGGTATACCCATTGGACAGTTTTTAAGAGTCAAACGTATTTGCTCAGATGACACTCATTTTGAGTTACAGTCGAGAGAACTTACTCAACGCTTTGAAGAGCGTGGTTATAGCCGCAGAAATATTCGCAAGGGCTACAAAAGGGCAAAACAAACCACACGGGAAACTCTATTAGTTCAAACACAAAAGAAGAACTCTGATTCCAATAAAGTGAGATTCATTACTCCTTTTCATAACCAATGGGATGAATTCAGAAATGTGATGAAAAAACACTGGAATGTTTTACTTACAGATCCCATATTAGGTAGAATTCTTGACCCTTATCCATCCCTAGTAGCTAAACGCGCATTCACAATTCGCGATAAATTGGTTCACAAGCCATTTTTGCCAAGACAGACCCCGTATTAATGAGAACCTTGGTTTCTTTCCATGTGGTCTGTGCAAGGCTTGTGCCAATCTAATTAAGGGGAACACGTTTAAAAATCATGATGGTTCCAGAGTCTTTGAAATCCGTAAATATATCACTTGTACATCCAAGGGAGTCATTTATCAGGCAACTTGTCCGTGTAACAAAATATACGTCGGACTTACTATCCGCGAATTAAAAATTCGTACACGGGAACATTGCCTAGATATTGAAAAGGCTAAAACCACTATAGATGAAACCACATTAAAAACTTTGCCCAAACACTTCAGAAGATTCCATCAATGTAAATCTCATCTTCTGAAGATTAAAGGTATTGACATAATTAAAATGGGTTTCAGAGGTGGTGACTTACCTAAAGAATTAGCTAAGCTAGAATGCAAATGGATTTTTAGACTAGGCTCTCTAAGCCCTCAGGGGTTAAATGAAAGTTCTGGTTTTGGGGCCTTTTTGTAATCAGATTATATTGGGGTATTCCATCTTACAGTCCAATTATATGTCATTTCATGCTGTAACCAACCTCCTTTTTGGTTTTTAACATTTTTGTTTTTAATTGTTTTTATGTAATACTTACCTTATGTTTTTTCTTTTGGAGCTCTCCCGATTGCCTGAATTTCGGAGTCACATTGGCAGCATGCATACTGACGGGGGTCTTGATGTAACTACCAACAAAAGGAAGAGATATTCACATAAACTGGAGAAGAATCAATATGGACACTTACGTCTCTATGATTGACAATTTGGTGAAATTCCCCAAAGACTATACTTATGTATGACCCTCGGGGTGTTATTTTCACTTAGATACATAATCCTCATACTTATGGCAGAAACCTTTGTATAATTAATTAGAAAAATTCCTTATTTGGAATAATTGTTATTTTTTCAGATTATGAGGTCGATGCACAAAATGTATGATTTTGTCATAGGTAATAGATGTAATAGAGGTGAATATTCCACACTTTTACCCATATAATATATTATTATTGATATTTTCTCCTTTTTCGATTATATTGTGAATAATATAATTAAATGGTGTAAATCTATCGTTGAAAATAGCGATCTCCTCCCCTATAGTTTTTTGCAATGTACCATCATGGTTAAAAAAAACCCAATTAACACACCTATATGATGGAAATTCAACGCTGGTAGCAGCGATTCTCTTCTCAGTAGTCCCGTGCGGGTGCCATCAGGGTTAAATTTTGTTCACTCCCCTGGTCCGTGCTTGCTGTCACTAGACATAGTGCGCGTGCGTTGGC
Organism: Oophaga sylvatica; assembly: GCA_033576555.1. NCBI lineage: Eukaryota > Metazoa > Chordata > Amphibia > Anura > Dendrobatidae > Oophaga > Oophaga sylvatica. The sequence goes on from JARQOD010000005.1 coordinate 471,316,334, forward strand.
TGAAGCCCGCCCTTGCATGACGTGTGCGGCCGGAACGCTGGTGACGCTGGAATGGATCATGTGACTCATGATCCGAAGCCAGCCGATTATACGTGGCCGCCCCGAGTGCAATGTGTTGAAGTGGGAAGGGCAACAGCAGCGCATGCGCCAAATAAAGTCTCAGCTGACAGCAACCACACATTAATTCAGGCCGATCGTATTGGTTGAAGCTCCTTTTTTAACGTCACTTCTCCTGCCTTTAAACACGCCCCCCGAAGAAGCTGGGCGAAACGTGCACGTCGGGGCTGTGGGACCCAGGCTCCTATTACTTCTTTTTATTGCTGTGACACAGGTAATGGCTTCGGCCATCCCCATGTTATAATCTTATGTCTCTCTGTTTAATCCTTGACTGGGTGATTGTACATCGCCTATATATGGTGGTTCAACCGAATTTATGAGGCTATTTCAACCTGGTTAACTATTGAGGTACCAGCCAGACATGAACTGTGGTTTATCTCTGGCTGATCTGCATCATGGGGATGCTATCAGTCTATTGTTCCATGCAGCAGATATATATTAAATAGGATGCCAATTGGTCTCTTTTTATCTTGCACCTTTTTTGATAAAATAATTGTATGTAATTTTGATATATTTTGGATTTTGTTATCAATAAAGTAATTTAAAATATATATGGTTAACTGTTCTTTTTGTCGGTGACATAACACATATGCACCGAGGTTGTTGAGGTTAATAATTATGGTTGAGAACAGATACTTTGCATTTTACAATAGGCGTATTTTGGGTATAAATCTATAAGTATACCCAAGTCTTTTTCACATGTGCTGTTACTTAGCCCTATTACTCCCATTTTGTATATGCTTTTTTCATTGTTATTGCCCAGATGTAGAACTTTGCATTTTTCCCTATTAAAAACCATTCTGTTAGTTGCTGCCCACTGCTCTAGTTTATTTATTTTTTTTTTAATCCTCTCTCTCTTCTCCAGTATTAGCTATCCCTCCTAGCTTTGTGTCATCGGCAAATTTAATCAGCTTTTCCTCAATTCCTTCATCTAAATCATTGATAAAGATGTTGAACAATACAGGGCCCAGGACAGATGAGTCGCACGTAGCAGGGCTATGGGGTACTCGGCACCGAGCCCGTTCACTTCACTGGGGATGTCACGGGTAGCGCGGCTCGGTCCGTTGCCCTGGGCGCTCACTAAAAGGGGGATATTTACAGGGGATTGTGAGAATTGTTCGTGACGCCACCTGTGGTTTCTGATCAGGGTGACCAGCGCTGCAGGGTGAATCCTCTGAGGGGTTGTTACTGGGCAGCAAGGTGTTAAGTCTTCCACAGGTAAGACTGATCCCTCGAGGTATATGGTGGTGCAGGGTGCAGGCAATAAGGCAGACACACACAAGTCAGTCTCTTTCCATACCTTTACTGGTGATGTTTGCAGGTACGCCCCGGGAAGCTGCTCAGGGTGGAGGATGCACGTCCAGTAATCACTGAGTAGGTTTAAGGCCTCCTTACTTCTTAATGTGGATGAGTTTCTAACTTGCATGAAGCTAAGTTTAACTCCGTGTAGAACAGCTACGCCCGGCTGACATTGTGGTGGAGCCTTCTTTTGGACAGAACTAAGTCTCTATCTGCAGCGTCCTGCTAGACTCCTGTTCTTCCTGACCCCGGTTACGTATCAGCACTGTAGGGCCCCTCTGCAACCTGAAGTCCAGCAGGGTCTCCGGTTTCTCCCACTAGCCGTGAAGGTTCTAGCAAGCTCGGACCCGGTGTCCGGTAGTGCAGAGTGAGGTCAGCTATCGTTGCTATTTCTCCTCAGTCACTCTCTCTTCCTTTTCCCACTCGCCTGTCGCCCTACTCACACCTTTAACATAAGCACAGGTAGCAGTAGGTGTCAGCTTCCTTCTCTTCACCGCTCTCTGACAGTACCTCAGTTAGCTCGGTGTTACAAGTACTGCAGTTCCCCTTCCTTCACTTCTTTCTTAGGCTCTGTCCGAAGCAGCTATCAGGACCTTCCGTCAGACTGATCTGTGCACACTCCGAGAGTCACTTTCCACTTCCCTAGGGAACTATCAGTCAGCACGTTCTGAGGTAACTTTCCTCTCAGCTCGTCTCTCTGAGGTACAACACGCTCTGACCCAGACCAGTGTAATCTGAGCTCTGACAGGAATCCTCTCACTCCAGTGTTCTGAGGAGATCTGATCTGTCTGAGGTACAACCAACAACTAGAATGGCTGTCTGTCTAGAATGCCTACTGCTGCGTCTCTCCACACCCTTATATACCTGAATCTAAAGGTCTCCCTCTGGTGGCACCAGGAAAATGTGAAGTGTGAATGAATATCAGGTAATTGTGAATTACCTTTCATGCATCCTCCAGGGTACATGTGGCACCAAGCGCAGCTGGGCCACACATCCCCCCCTAGTTATATTCAGCACTCCCGGGCTGAAAAAGAAAACAATTTTTATACATAACAATAAACATAACTCATCCCTTGCGGGAGGTAAGGATACTTCAAACGTTACAATGTGTACAAATGGCAAATAGAAAATATCAAAATACTTTCACACAATAAATACAGGATTCTTGTGGAGGACCCGCACCAAACCTCCCACGGTGGTCCTGGGTGGGCTGCAGGACTTCTCTGCTGCAAACCTCACTCAAGGCAACACCATACGGGTTTTTCTTCTGAGGTAGAATGGCTTTACGTAAAACCAAGATGGAGCACCGAAGTGCCAACTATTTACATTACAGTTCTGTGCTGCAAGAGTCCTCAGCACGCAGTCCTTCAAAACAGCATTTATAGAAAAATCACATTTCTATCATATCCACTTTATACAACACATTACCCAACTGGGGTATACTACTTCAGACATTATCAACATATTCAATAAAGTGCAATTCTTCTTTAAACTTTTTACAGTTCAGTAAACCCTGTCTGGGTCCTACTGTTCTTCTTGAAACATAGTGGCACCTTCCACACCTGGGGCTGGAAGTATGCGGTGCGCTCTGGAACGCATCACCAGAAGATCGTGTCCTGCTACCTGTGTCTGGGTAGCTACAGTCCTCGTTTAATTTTTGCTTTGCGACTTTCTGGAGGCCTAACAGGTGCCTCTTCTAAGTATAGGTTTGGCTCAATAGGGGTCGCTGTTGCAGTCGCTGTGCTCTGCAGCGTTTCCAATTGTGACGCATGTGCATGCAGTGGCTCAGTTGGGGACGCACTAGCAATCGCTGCGCTCTGTTGCGTTGCAGAATAGGACGCAGGATAGGATGCAGGTGCGCGGCCGGACGCTGATGTGGCTGGGGCTTGGGACTCTGAGACACGGGGTACGTTTCCGGCTTCAGGGACAGGGTCGCTGACTCGGGAGACATTCAGGGCATACCACCCCTTAAGACCCCAGTGCCGAGTGTAGGTGACAACATCCCCAATAAGCAGATCCCTTCCCGGGTGCCCCTCTGGCAGGTGAGACTCCACATCCCTGTGATTAACAAAGACCTCCTGGTACAGGCCTGGTTCATGGATGAACCCCCAGCCTCCCTGGAGTTTGAAGTCTCTAATGGCCCCCTGGCGCCGCGGTTCCCTGAGTGTACCATTGTCTCGCCTGACGTTCTCTTTGTCAGCAAGATCTTTCTCCCGGTACCTCTGGCGAAGCTGCTGCGCCTCTCGCTGCTCCTGCTGCTGTCGCTGCTCATACTCCCGGCATCGCCACTCGTTCTCCTTCTGGGCGGCGTATTCCACGTCGTCCAGGAGCTCCATCTCCTCCCAGTCGATCTCCATCGCTTGTGGCTGGGTCTCCTCCGTCATCCCTACCGGGGGACTGCATTCCGCTGCGGCCTCTGGTTCCAGGCCTGGCTGGCACTCCGGTCCGGGCAGGGCCTCCTCAGCCTCCTTCCCTCCCGCCGCGTCCTCGGTGGAGTCAGGATCAGCTCTTTTGGGGCCGGCCTCCGGTTCTTCATCAGCCGCTGGGTCCAGTGGTGGCGCGGGTGGCATTTGCGCATCTTGAGGGGAGAGCAGTGGGTCCCACAGCAGCCGCTGTTTCAGGGCACGCCAGCTTTGCTCCATCGCCTCCATCTCTGCGCGGTGTCGGGCCATATCCCTCAGCGCCACGTTCACCTCCTCCACTCTCTGCATTCTCTGGTCATCCGCCCGACCTGGGGACGGTACAGGCACAGGCTGCAGCTCTTCAGGGGAACGGGGTCTGCGCACCGCCATTCCTCCACAAGCGACTCCTGTCCTTCTGCCATCTCACGCCAGGCCAGACTGTATTTCCCATCTGGAACAATCTGGTCTTTTCCTTGGAGGCGGGACTTTCGCTTTCTCTTCTTAGCATAGAGGAGGCGGATCTCCCTTGCAGTGGGGCAGGCTCAGACATTATAATAGCACTTAGACAGGGCGCCCATCACTTTCGCACCACAGGGGGGGCACGCCCACGAATACACGCCCTCTTCTTCACCAGCGCCTCAGGGCGTGAATATGGCGGCAAAATGGTGGAAAATGGCGCCAAAAATCACAAAAACGTAACACAGTCTTTTTTCACAAAACAGTCCACTTTAGGCACACAGGACTCACATATTGCGAGCTTCGGATCCTGTTCGTGACGCCAAGTTAGATGAGTCGCACGTAGCAGGGCTATGGGGTACTCGGCACCGAGGCCGTTCACTTCACTGGGGATGTCACGGGTAGCGCGGCTCGGTCCGTTGCCCTGGGCGCTCACTAAAAGGGGGATATTTACAGGGGATTGTGAGAATTGTTCGTGACGCCACCTGTGGTTTCTGATCAGGGTGACCAGCGCTGCAGGATGAATCCTCTGAGGGGTTGTTACTGGGCAGCAAGGTGTTAAGTCTTCCACAGGTAAGACTGTTCCCTCGAGGTATATGGCGGTGCAGGGTGCAGGCAATAAGGCAGACACACACAAGTCAGTCTCTTTCCATACCTTTACTGGTGATGTTTGCAGGTACGCCCCGGGAAGCTGCTCAGGGTGGAGGATGCACGTCCAGTAATCACTGAGTAGGTTTAAGGCCTCCTTACTTCTTAATGTGGATGAGTTTCTAACTTGCATGAAGCTAAGTTTAACTCCGTGTAGAACAGCTACGCCCGGCTGACATTGTGGTGGAGCCTTCTTTTGGACAGAACTAAGTCTCTATCTGCAGCGTCCTGCTAGACTCCTGTTCTTCCTGACCCCGGTTACGTATCAGCACTGTAGGGCCCCTCTGCAACCTGAAGTCCAGCAGGGTCTCCGGTTTCTCCCACTAGCCGTGAAGGTTCTAGCAAGCTCGGACCCGGTGTCCGGTAGTGCAGAGTGAGGTCAGCTATCGTTGCTATTTCTCCTCAGTCACTCTCTCTTCCTTTTCCCACTCGCCTGTCGCCCTACTCACACCTTTAACATAAGCACAGGTAGCAGTAGGTGTCAGCTTCCTTCTCTTCACCGCTCTCTGACAGTACCTCAGTTAGCTCGGTGTTACAAGTACTGCAGTTCCCCTTCCTTCACTTCTTTCTTAGGCTCTGTCCGAAGCAGCTATCAGGACCTTCCGTCAGACTGATCTGTGCACACTCCGAGAGTCACTTTCCACTTCCCTAGGGAACTATCAGTCAGCACGTTCTGAGGTAACTTTCCTCTCAGCTCGTCTCTCTGAGGTACAACACGCTCTGACCCAAACCAGTGTAATCTGAGCTCTGACAGGAATCCTCTCACTCCGGTGTTCTGAGGAGATCTGATCTGTCTGAGGTACAACCAACAACTAGAATGGCTGTCTGGCTAGAATGCCTACTGCTGCGTCTCTCCACACCCTTATATACCTGAATCTAAAGGGCTCCCTCTGGTGGCACCAGGAAAATGTGAAATGTGAATGAATATCAGGTGATTGTGAATTACCTTTCATGCATCCTCCAGGGGTACATGTGGCACCAAGCGCAGCTGGGCCACACACAGAGCCCTGAGGTACCCCACTTGAGACATTCTTCCAACTGGATGTGCAGCCATTTACGATGACTCTTTGGGACCGATCACTAAGCCAGTTATGAATCCACCTAACAGTTGCTTTGTCCATTCCATACTTAGTCATTTTTTCAATAAGGATTGCGTGAGATACTTTGTCAAATGCTTTGCTGAAGTCAAGATATACTATGTCTACAGCATTTCCCTGATCCACCCAGTCAGTGATTCTGTCATAGAAGGAAATTAAGTTAGTCTGACATGACTTATTAGTTACAAACCCTTGCTGACTCTGTTTAATCACTTCATTCTTATCCAGGTACTTACATACATGTTGTTTAATAATTTGTTCAAAGATCTTTCCTGGTATAAAAGTCAGACTCACTGGCCTATAGTTCCCTGGGTCCACCTTCTTCCCCTTTTTGAAGATAGGAACAACATTTGCTCTTCTCCAGTCTTCTGGGACTTCCCCTGTTCTCCAAGAATTTTCAAAGATTATGGAGAGTGGTTCAAGAATTTCTTCTGCTATCTCCTTCAGTACTCTGGGGTGTAATTCATCTGGACTGGAGACTTGAATTCATTTAGGTTAGCTAAGAGTTTCCTCACTATTTTTCTGTTTATAGATATCCTGGATTCTTCTATTCTCCTAATAGGACAGTGAAGATCAGTTGATGTTATATTTCCTTTCTGAGAGAAAACAGATGCAAAATAGAAATTTAATTTAAAACCGAGCTTACTACAGAAATATGGGAAAAGCAAAAAAATCAGAGATATAGGATACACAAAATAATATAATTGCTAAGTTAAAAATAAAAATATATATAATGAAAATCACTAAGTGCCTATATCACCTGACAAAATGAGATGGCAGACCACCCGGAAATAATTAGAAGAAAACACCCAGGTTGTGGAGAGAAATACCTTATTGGAAGGGAAAAGAACAACGAGACCAAGAGTATAGGATAAAAAAATGCCTTTATTAAACAGAATTTTGGCTCTCAAATATATAATATACCATGTAAATATAAAATTGGTAAAAAGGCACACAACTATCTGATGCAATATAATAAACACACAAAATATAATGATCAGTGTCTTCAATATTATATAACCTTATATGTACGTATATGTGTGCAAATATAATGCTCAAATAATAAAACCAGGTAAACAAATATATATGTATTATGTGTATACTATAAAGCATACAGGTGAATTAATGTGAGAAAATAATATATATATATATATATATATATATATATATATATAATAAAACTATAAGGAAAACCCCATAACCAATATATGCATGTTATATGAATAAAATAAATATAAATACCAAATACTTCAATGTGCATATACAAAAAAATTATATGTATATATAAATCTATAATCTAATTATATCCCCCTGACGAAGGATCTATATATCCGAAACGCGCGTCGGGGCGCGTTCTTTGCAGGCACACCAATCTGATCTTTTTGCTCCCAGGTACAGTGTTTTTCACCTTGCATGATATCACACACATTTTTGTGTTTTTTCTTTCACATGGCATCTCATTGATTAACACATTGTGGGTTACACCGTTCACAATTTGGTGTGTATTTTCATTTGCACACTTATTATTATTTTTTTTTTTGTGCACATGCAAGTTCTGATTTTACACTAATTAGATTTAGATTTATATATACATATAATTTTTTTGTATATGCACATTGAAGTATTTGGTATTTATATTTATTTTATTCATATAACATGCATATATTGGTTATGGGGTTTTCCTTATAGTTTTTATATATATATATATAATATATATATATATATATATAATATTATTATTCTCACATTAATTCACTTTTATAGTATACACATAATACATATATATTTGTTTACCTGGTTTTATTATTTGAGCATTATATTTGCACACATAATACGTACATATAAGGTTATATAATATTGAAGACACTGATCATTATATTTTGTGTGTTTATTATATTGCATCAGATAGTTGTGTGCCTTTTTACCAATTTTATATTTACATGGTATATTATATATTTGAGAGCCAAAATTCTGTTTAATAAAGGCATTTTTTTATCCTATACTCTTGGTCTCGTTGTTCTTTTCCCTTCCAATAAGGTATTTCTCTCCACAACCTGGGTGTTTTCTTCTACAGAAATATGGGAGCAGAACCGAGCTTACTACATAGAAAGGGGAACAGAACAGAGCTTACTCCAGAGGTATGGGAGCAGAACAGAGCTTAACACAGAGATATAGCAGCAGAACGGAGCTTACTACAGAGATATCGGAGCAGAACGGAGCTTACTATAGAGCTATGGGAGCAGAACCAAGCTTACTACAGCGCTATGGGAGCAGAACCGAACTTACTGCAGAGATAACGTACATGTAGACACACAGTACGGCAGGGGCATTGCTAGGGTCCTTAAAGATCAAGGGCCCAAGCCCCAAAGTGCATGTCTCCCCATACGACCAACCTGTAGCCATACAATGGAGCTCTGTATATAGTGTCAGTGTACAGGTAATACAGTGATCACCAGTGATATACACTGGAGCTCTGTATATAGTGTATAGTGTACAGGTAATACAGTGATCACCAGTGATATACACTGGAGCTCTGTATATAGTGTATAGTGTACAGGTAATACAGTGATCACCAGTGACATTATACACAGAAGCTCTGTAAATATCAGTGTATAGGGAATACAGTGATCACCAGTGACATTATATACAGGAGCTCTGTATATAGTATCAGTGTACAGGTAATACAGTGATCACAGTGATATACACTGACTCGTATAGTGTATGTGTACAGTAAACAGTGATCCCATGATATAACTGGCTTGTATTTTTTAGTGTACAGGTATACAGTGATCCACATGACATTATCACAGCTTCTATACTGTAAGGGATACAGTGATCACGTGACATTATATCAGGAGCTCTGTATATAGTATACAGTGAACAGGTAATAGAATGTATAGTGTCAGTGTAAACACACTGACTCACCAGTGATGTCTCTAGCTGAACTCCCTCATCTTTGCTTTTCTTTTTCATGCAGGGCAGACCATCATCATTTCTTCCTGCCAGGACTCGTCTCTGCATAAAATAACACGTTACCTAGAGCCCTGCTTCCAGAGCACATTCCCCCCTTTTTCACTTTCTTCTACACTACACATCTGAATACAGATGTGCACCCACCATTAATATATAATTGGTTATTATGCAATCCACCATTCCAAATATAAATTATAATTACCACTGTGCCCTCACCAACTTTAAATAGCCATTTTCCCCACCCAATAAATATATACATTAATTAGCCCCAGTACTCTTCCCCAATTCATTACCAGTCACTGCATCCTCAACGTCCTTCACTATGTGCTTTCCACTCCCCCAATTCATTATATTTACATGCCCCTTCTGCCCCAATTCAATGTCATGTCTTCTCTCTCTTCCATACCCACTCTCAATTCATTATCAACTGCTCTCCCCCACATTCAGTACATCATTTACTCCCACCACCCTGAAAATTCATCATTATTTGCTCTCCCAGGTCCTCATTTGCTCTTCCCTTCCCCCACCTTCAATTCAATTGCTGTCCCCGTCCCTCACTCATCATTCGCTGTCCCCCATTCTCCCCCCATTTCATCATGTGCAGTCCCCTTTTGTTCATGTGTAGTCCCCTGTCCCCTCCCTCACATCATTTGTAGCCCCCTCCATCATTTGCAGCACCCCTTCCATCTTTGCAGCATCCCCTCCATCATTGGCATCCCCCCTCCATTCATCCACATTGCATCCCCTTTATCATTTGCAGCACCCCTCCATCATTTGCAGCACCCCTTCCATTATTTGCAGCCCCCCTTTATCATTTGTAGCACCCCCTCCATCATTTGTAGCACCCTTCCATCATTTGTAGCACCATCCCCATCACTGGCATCCCCCTTTATCATTTGCAGCACCCCCTCCATCATTGGCAGCCCCATTTATCATTGGAAGCCCCCCTTTATCATTTGCTGCCCCCTCCATCATTTGCAGCCCCGTCCATCATTACACTTAGGAAAGTGTCCTGTGTGTGCAAAAAAGTAGTTACTTACCGATAACGGTATTTCTCGGAGCCCATGACAGCACCACAGAGAGAGGGGATCCGCCTTTCAGGGACAGAAACATACAGATAAAAGGGGGGCACCTTTCCTCCGCCCCCAGTTGGTTAGAGAGCATCCGAGGGTCTCCATGTTAGTGAAACAACAGCAATCTATATAACATCATAATATTGCTTAGTATCAAGTAACACCGTGCCTAAACAAAAACAAAAACTCTACGAACAGAAAAACCGTGCTCACCGCATACGTGATAAGGGGGGAATAAGCGGGTGCTGTCATGAGCCCCGAGAAATACCGTTATCGGTAAGTAACTACTTTTTCTCTCCCACCCATGACAGCACCACGGAGAGAATTACAGAGACTAGTAGCTTAGGGAGGGACCACAGCCTGAAGGACCCTTCTCCCTAAGGTCAAGTCAGACGCAGAGGCTAGATCTAAACGTCTGGAAAAGGTTGAAGGTGATGACCAGGTGTGTGTTCTGTAATGTAAATGTATTTGTCATGTATTGTGCATAGGCTTAGGGACAGATTAGGAAGTAGTGTAGAACTGTAGGGGGATTAGAATAGAGGGGGGCACATTAGAGATAGAGAAAAGGATAGATGTAAGAGTAGTACGGTATAGGGGTTAAGTAGGTGGGAGGGGCACAGAGCAGGGAGACATAAGAAAGGGACTTCCTGTTTAGAGGGAGACACCTGGGTAGCCTGCCCAAAGGCAGGATGTATGTAGTAGACAGTTACAAGCTGGGGATAAAGCTGCAGACAGCAGTAAGGGGCCCCAGGCTGGAGAATAGTGCAGTAGGGCACCAGCTCAACAGGATCATCCTCAGGAAGGATTTGGGGTTTAAGATTGGGGAGGGAGCAACTTAGATGGCATTCCCGGCACCTTTCTCTAAAGGAACCGGACGAGGGGCTGACAGGGAGCTGATCATGTGGAAGGCACAGATGGAACATGGACTGTCCAGAGGGACTGCCCAGATGGCAGAGGAAAGGAAAGCGCAGACAGAACAGAGTCGGGCAAGAGGTACGGACATGAACGCTGAAAGGATAGGAAGAGAGATGATAGAGAGAATAGAGTCTGCCTGGGAGGCTGGGAAAGTACAAGAAACTTGCCTTATGTGAACTATGCAGCTGATGTGATGGATGCCTTGCTGCAGGGCCGGCGTCAGCACCTGGCCAACCCGGTCAAGTGCCGGGGCCCTGAGCAGGCGGGGGGCCCACTCGCCGTCGGGCACCCGGCGCCTGTTAGCGGATGAGAGTGGTACCAGCGCCGCCACTGGCCCCCCCCGCTTGCTCAGGGCCCTGGCAGCAGCCGGCGCAATACTTACCTCTCACCGTGCCTCCGCAGCTCCGGGCTCCAGGGGGCGCCTGCGCTTCCTCTCACAGCAGCGCCGCTGAATGACGTCATCATTCAGGGGCCGGCTGTGGCAGAGAGAGCGCGGACGCCGGGCAGGTGAGATGTGAGGTGTGTGTGTGTATGTAGTGCGGTGCTTTGCCTGTGTATATGTGAGAGAGTGCTGCAGTGCTGTCTGTGTGTGGTGCTGTATGTGTGATGGTGGTGGGGGGAGGCAGTGATGATGATGATGATGGGGAGGCAATGATGATGATGATGATGGGGAGGCAATGATGATGACTGGGAAGGCAATGATGATGATGATGATGGGGAGGCAATGATGATGATTATGATGGGGAGGTAATGATGATGATAATGGGCAGGCAATGTTGATGATAATGGGGAGTCTTTCCAGAGCACCCTTTCCTGAGCCGTAACAGTGCAGAATGCAGCACAGTGCAGAGGAGAGCTCCATATTTTGTATGGAGCATTATATGGGGACCAGTATCCTGTATGGAGCAATTTATGTGGTCCAGTATTCTGTATGGAGCATTATATTGGGTCCAGTATTCTGTATGGAGCATTATATGGGGGATGGGGTGGTGACATCCTGCATGGGGTATTATATGGGTGATGAGGGGGAGACTATGTGGTTCCATAATATTGTATGGAGGACTGTACTGTCCAGTCTGTACTGTGCGCTGTGATTTGGCGGTTTTTGAGCTATTGTACAATTCACAATAGATATCACTCATGTAATGGAAGAAGAGAAGTGTTTGGCATTGTACTATACCCATATTTTTCTGCAGTATCTGTGCATCATGAATCGTGGTCTGTGTTAAAGGGGCCCACAGAGACTCTTTCGCCCGGGGCCCATAAAAACCTGGAGCCGGCCCTGCCTTGCTGTTTAGTAAAGTTTAACTGTTGGAAAAGAACCGTGACTTTGTGGTGTTTCATGGAACCTGGGGGCCAGAAGCTGGAGTGACAGAGACTGAGGGGATTCAGCAACGGAAGTGAGTACTCTGCTACACCCAGCTCACACACAGCACAAAGGACTTGTTGTTTTCTCTGTGAGGCGTCAGGGTGTGGGAACAGTAAAGCCAGTTCCACGACTACCACCCTGGCCGTCTTACAGTTACATTAGAGCTGTGGCATGGGCAGCTTACACATCTAGAAAGCATTATCAATGCTGAGATCATAAAGAGGTTTTAGAAACATATTCTCCAATTAAGACATGTCTATTTCAAAGAAAGTCTTGCATATTTCAGCAAGACAATGCTAAACGACACTCTACATCCATCCCAACAGCATAGCTTCGCAGAAGATATTTGATGGTGAACTGGCCTACCGCATCCCAAGTAGAAAAAAAAATTGGCAAAGATGACCCAGGACCGTTGAGCAGCTACAGTCCTACATTAGACAAAAATGGGACAACAATCTTCTCACAAAACTCCAGCAAATCAGTCTCCTCACTTCCCAGAAGTTTACAGAAAAAGTAGAGTTGCTGCAACACAATGGTAGACATGGCCCTATCTCAACTTTTTGAGATGTGTTGTCGCCATCAATTTCTAAATGAGTTAATTTTTTTAAATAAACAAAAGGTTCTGCTGTGAATAAAAGATGGCTATGAAATGTTTCCAAATCATTACATTCTTGTTTTCTTTACAGAACCTCAACTCTCTTTGATTGTACAACATCAGTGAAATGTGCCTGTTTCTTTTGCAAAGCTCTTTGTACATAGTGATATTTGGAAAGGTAAATCTTACTATTCAGAATTAATCTTCTTGCTTTTATTTTATTAGCCCAAGATGCAAAGTTTATTTCTCATACTGCTTTTGGCATATTTAACCCCCTACACAACCTAGAGAGGTTTGATGGTGCGTGTGACTGAGAAATGATGGTAATCAGCCTGGCAAGCCTTGGTAGTCTGTCCTTCTCACGCAATCACGCTACCTCAAAATCTATGTTTATTAAGGAAACATAATCTTGGCCAAGTACAAACTGCAGTTTGATAAGAGGCTTCATTACATACAACTTTCACATGGACTGTATCCAGGGCCTGTCTATTAGATAAGAAACTTCTTGGCTTTGTGCTTGCATTAAATGTTCTATGGGATAAGCGATATTAGATCTAGGTCAGCCTGTGGCTTTTAGCACAAAATTCTGAGAAAAGGAAGTTTCCATTTCCTACTGTCATCATTTGTGGAGGATTACTTTATCCTCTTACTTTTATTTGTTTTGTTTTATTTGCTCTAAAATGACAAGACAATCTGATTTGTGTATCTGTACTTTTCGTCTGCTATTTATTCTCTGCTAGTCTTACTAACCCCTATTGGAGCAAGCCATATTTTGGCATTAGGACTACACAAAATGTTTAATTTTTGTCCTGTGGCATTTCCAAATTTACATATTTTGTTTTTTTCTTATGCATCCACACAGCAATTTAAGCGTAATGCTTTTGTCTTTAATATGCTGAAAGTGCTGGATTGTCAGTCTGTCTCGGTAGATCATTTCAACTCCTGGTACCGTCTCCGCTCTGATGGTCCCGACTCTCCTCACCCCATGATTATATATTATTCCCTGTGTGAGCACCTATTTCTGAGACTCTAATTGATGGCAGTATCACAACTTATGTAAAACTCCAGGACCATTTATAACCCTGAGAAAGATGTGTTTAATCCCCTGATAAGTCAGGTAGACAATGTAATATAAGCAGGACAATCATATATAAGTGTTATGCTTGATCATGTGATGGTAAACCACGGTATCTAAGCTGATCAGGTGTAAAAATGATACTGCTAACTTTGGGTATCTAGGCATGTTGTGTTTAACTGAGCTGGTGTACCTAAGCTATCATGTTTGATACTTTCCTGCTGCACAAGAGTATCTCATCTCATGATCGCTGAAACTATGCTGCTTCATGGATGTGACTATCATGAGAGAAGCCTAGACTGTGTATCTAAGCTTGCCGTGTCTGATACTTTGTCATTGCATCTAAGTTAATGAACAATGTTAGGACTTCACTTTTTCCAGCTCATCTAAGCCTGTGATATGTATGGTGTACATTTGTACGCAATAATTTCTGACATTTAAACTTTGTGTGCAACACTCAGCACTTTTTAAGAAGTGGGTGAAGCCTAGCAGAAGGGGGCAGAAGAGTCGTCAACAGTAGAGATGAGCGAATATGTTCGGAAAACAATCACCAAACAAATTCGGCACGAATATGGTACATTCGGATTCGTGATCGGTAACAGGAGCATTTTTCTTAAAATCAGAAAAAGTTGGTAACATTCGGTAAAAGATAGAATAAAAGCCAGCAATTCATGCGCCGCGTTCAGTAAAATCAGTGTTAGAATAGAATAGATAGAAATGATAGAGATATATATAGATGTCAGTGACAAACACACACATATATTATATATATATATATATTACAGAGATAGATAGAGGAACAGCCGGCAATTCAGCAGCCACGTAGTGGCAGTCTGCCATCCAGATGTAGCAGAGCTAGACCTGTTGTGGGACAAATGGATTAAAAGCATCTCTGCAGAAAGGTGAGGAATATTGTTGTTTATTTTTTTTTTACCTCTTTTGCAGATGACAGGGAAATAGGCGAGTATGTATGGTTTAATTAAGATTACTAAAGGAGTCTGTATCTTTCAATTAAAGGACTTTTTTCTGGGTGTCTGTGTTTTCTTACAATGTGACTACATTACTAACCTCAGGGCTTGATTTCATCTGACAATACAAAGGTGACATCAATCCCCCCAACTATCACCCCACTTGCCACCGCTACTAAGTGCCAGAACTGAAGCATCTTAGAGATACGCTTTTTCTGGGGCGGCTGAGATCTGATGTTTTTAGCCTGGGGGCAGTGTCCATGGCCTCTTCCTAGGCTATTAATATCAGCCCGCAGCTGTCTGCTTAGCCTTTGCAGGTTATTAATTATAGGGGGACCCTACGTCATTATTTTTTTTAGGGTCCCCCATTTTAATAGCCAGTAAAGGCTAAGTATACAGTTGTGAGCTGATATTAATAGCCTGGAAAGCTCTATGGGTATTACCTCCTTCCAAGGCTATAAACATCTTCCCCCAGCTGTCAGCTTTCGCTCTGCTGGTTACGAAAATTGCGTTGAAGCCCACACCATTTTTTTCCGAAAAATAATCTTTCATTAATTAAATACGTCTACATTAAGCTGCACACACCCTGTACTAATTGTATTTGTCACTGACATCTGTATATCTACCTATTCTATTTGTATTTACTGTATGTAATCCATCTTCTCAATCCTGTCGTCTCCTGCAGTGATTGTACTGTACAATGCAGATGAATTGCCAGCTTTTCTTCTATGTAAATATATATATATATATATATATATATATACACACACATATATATACATAGATATATTTATATCTATGTATATATATGTGTGTATTGTATGTGTATATATCCATCTAGTCTATTCAAACCTGTCAGTGTGATTTTACTGTACGCGCACAAATTGCTGGCTTTTCAAAAGACATCGGTGTGTAAAAATCAGACAGCAATAGCATGGTCCGAGTGCTGTGCAATTTTTTTCTCGCACCCATAGGCTTGCATTAGTGAGTCTAGGCCGAGTCTCGGTGACAATTGCAGCATGCTTTGATTTTACATGCATGCCGAATATACAGTTGAGAAAATAAACGCTGATGTGAGCTGCCCTATAGATTAACTCTGTGCCGAGTGCTATGCGATGTTTTCTCGCATAGCACTCGCCCGTATTCTACGGTAGTGTGATGCCGGCCTTCATCAGCCGTTCCTGCGCTGTAAATAATTAAACAAAAAAGGCCTACATGGGTTCCCCAGTATTTTTGATAACCAGCCAGGCAAAACTTACAGCTGGGAATGCAACCCTCAGCTGTCAGCTTTAGCAAGGATGGATAACAAGAATAGAGGGATCCCAATGCCATATTTTTAAAATAATTTTAAAAAATGGCATGAGGTCCCCCCATTTTTGACAGTCAGCCTTGCTAAAGCAGACAGCTGGGGGCTGGTATTCTCAGGCTGGTAAGGGGCCCAAGAATATTGCACCATCGGCCTTAAAATAGGAGCCCGCAGCTGCCCAGAAAAGGCACGTCTATTAGATGCGCCAATTCTGTAGCGGTGAGAAGCAAGGCTCATATTTGTCGGATTGATGTCACCTTTGTATTGTCAGGAGACATCAAGGCCACGGCTTAGTAATGAAGAGGTATCTATAAGCCTAATTCCATGCAATCCTTTGTTCTCCTGTAATAAAAAACAACAATATACTATACCTGTCTGTCGTTCCGTCCAACGCCGTAATCCATCTCTGGGGGATTAATAGTTTTCAACCTGGATGGTGCCAAGATGCAACCATCCAGGCTGTGAACCACTGGTGAATGAGCTGCTGCGAGCGTAGCCTCAGTGACTAGCGGTGACATCATCGAGGTTACCTCCGGTCACTAAGGCTGCGGTTTTAATTTTCTAGTTACTAGTGATGAGCGAACATGCTCAGATATGGGGTTATCCGAGCATGCTGGGTGCTGAGTGTCTTTGGCGTGCTCAAAAAATATGTTCAGAGTCTCCACGGCTGCATGTCTCGTGGCTGTTCGACAGCCACAACACATGCAGGGATTGCCTGTTAGACATTCCCTCCATGTGTTGCGGTTGTCGAACAGTCACAAGACATGCAGCCCCAGGGACTCGAACATATTACTCGTTCACGCCAAAGTCACTCGGTTAGCATTCGAGCATGAATATCACCTTATCCAAGCACATTTGCTCATCACTTTTACTTACATGTAGAGTGGCTCTCTTAGCTTGCATCTGTTCACATTTGACTTTGGAAGTGACAGTTTTTTGATATTTGTAGTACAAGCTTTCTAAATGAGCACTCCACCCGTTAGACCAAGGTCGCTTTAAATAAAGCTTGATCCTACCTACTCATATAGCAGTACAGGAAAAATATATATCTTTCTACCGTGTTAGCCATTAAACCCTTTCGTTTTTTGTCCCCTTCTTCCCAGAGCCATAACTTTTTTATTTTTCAGTCAATATGGCCAAGTGAGGGCTTGTTTTTGGAGGGACAAGTTGTAGTTTTGAATGACACCATCGGTTTTAACATATCGCGTACTTGAAAAAACGGGAAAAAAAATTCCAAGTGCTGTGAAATAGCAAAACACAGTTCAATTCCACAGACCTGCCATTATGATTCTCCAGATGATTCAGAGTTCATAGACACCAAACATGTCTAGGTTCTTTTTTATTTAAGTGATGACAGAAAAGTTCAAACTTTAGCTTAAAAAAAAAAAAAAAAAAGCATAATTTTCCGAGACCTGTAGCGTCTCCATTTCTCGTGATCTGGGGATGGGTGAGGGCTTATTTTTTGCGTGCCAAGCTTATGTTTTTATTGATACCATTTTGGTACAGATACACGGGTATTACATACCTGGTAATGTGTTTTTCATGAGACATGACGGCACCACAAGAGAGGGGATCCGCCCTTCAAGGACAGTAAACCTCCAAGATAAAAGGGGCGGCTCCTCTCTCTGCATCAGTTGTTTTACAGAGCACGAGAGGAACTCCGTAGGATAGTTTACATATAAATAATACATCATTTACAATTCTAATCACCAACACCCAAGTGTTGTATAATGCTAATAATGCACCCAACTAATGACGTGATCAAAAAGAGGGAATATAAGGGTGCCGTCATGTCTCATGACAAAACACATTACCAGGTATGTAATACCCGTGTTTTTCCATCATACATGATGGCACCACGAGAGAGTTACAGAGTTTTGTAGTCTCTATAGGGAGGGATCACTGCTTGTAACACTCTTCTCCCAAATGTGAGATCAGAGGTAGCTGTCATGGGTGTATCGCCACGAAGATCGTCGCGATTACACATTCTGACTTCTCGCAGCTGAGTTGCTGTTTCTTTGTGTTTGGCAGTGAGGGAGTTAATTCTACCTAGCTCTGTGCTAAGACTAGGTCCAGCCTCGCCCGGCTGCAGTTTGATTATGCACTAATTAGCTTCCTTTATATACCTGCCAGTCTGCTTGGGAGATGCCGGTGAAAGCATTCATACAGACCAGCAGATAGGATCGGTTCTGAGAAGACTTAAGCTAAGAGCTCCTTTGTGGTTTCTCCTCTCCTCGCTTATAGTTTATCTCCTAGACCTTTTGTGTTCCCTCTGTGTTTAAGTGTTGTATGCAAGACAGTATTTACTTTATCCCCTGTCTGTCTCGTTTGTCTTTACTGTTTATTAAGCGGTGACCTGCCCATATCGCGTGTGGTGGTAATCAGTGTCCTTCTAAGGACTAGATTACAGTGGTCAGGGACTTATAGGAGATAGGGTTACGCTGGCGGCCTGGACCTCTGTACCATTAACAGTACCTCCAGGTAGAGGGACTAGTCAGGACCCCAGTTTAGAGTCAGTATAGACCCCGGTCCACCTCTAGCCTGAGACAGCGTGAAACAGATCCAGTATAGATCCTCAGTACTTCGGATATTATGTCAGGTAATACTATGTTATCAAATACTATATGTTCATGTTGATATAACCTATTTATATGTTATATAGAATGTTGTCCCACTTGATATAGATTACTGACATTATCTATAACTGTTATACAGCGTGATATTTTCACCGGCCATACTAAAAAGATTCTCCCCAGCTACCATGGATCCAGTAGCCCAGCTTGCCCTGCAGTTGCAGAGTTTGTCCATGGAGCTGACGGACATTAAGTCCAAGGTTTTGTTCCCCCCGGAGCAATCCAGATCTGAACCTAAAGTTGCTCTCCCGGACAGGTTCACTGGTGGGCGGGACAAATTTTTTACCTTCCGGGAGGCATGTAAGTTATATTTTCGGCTACGGCCTCGGTCATCGGGGAGTGAAGAGCAGAGGGTGGGAATTGTCATCTCGCTCTTACAAGGGGACCCTCAATCCTGGGCGTTCTCTCTTCCTCCGGGCTCCCCGGCTCTTCAGTCAGTAGATCGATTTTTTACTGCCCTGGGTCTGGTATATGATGACCCGGATCGGGTCTCCCTTGCTGAAACGAAGTTACGTAAGATACAGCAGGGAGATCGTCCGGCGGAGGAGTTTTCTTCTGAGTTCCGTAGATGGGCCACAGATACTCAGTGGAATGACCCAGCTCTTAGGAGCCAGTTTTGTCAAGGGTTATCTGACAAATTAAAAGACGTGTTGGCTCAGTATGATTCTCCCCCGTCTCTGGAGGCCGCTATGGCCCTTGCTATTCGCATTGATAGACGGCTTCGGGAGAGGTGCGAGGTAACTCCGCCCCCTGTTATGACTCCACCCACTACTAAAGTCCCTTATATTGAGGTTCCCTGGTCTGTTCTGAGGAACCTATGCAGTTGGGAGGGACATCTTTTCGAGGGAGGGGATCGGCGGTGCGCCGCAAGACAAGAAAGTGTTTCTTCTGCGGGAGAGAGGGGCATTTTGTTGAGGGGTGTCCATCCCGTGCCTCGCTGAGCAAGAAGTCGCCGGAAAACTGTTAATCCCAGGTTGTGTGGTGGACGACAACCTGGGAGTATGTATTTCGTCCCCAGGTCCGTCTCAGTTTCTCGTACCAGCGGAGGTGGTGGTAGGTACGAGAGCTGAGAGGATTTCTGTTCTTCTTGATAGTGGGTCCGGGGCTAATCTGGTGGACGCTCGGTTTGCCCAGGTGCAAGGTATGCAACTGAGTGTATTGGCCAAACCGATCCCTATTTTCTCTATTGACGCCAGGCCTCTCGGTCAAGGTAGCTTTGTACAAGCTGTTCATAACATAGACCTTCGAGTAGGGGCATTACATAAAGAACGATTGTCTTGTTATGTGTTGGAGGGTCTTCCTACTCCTATTGTGTTGGGACTTCCTTGGTTGGCTAAACATAACCCAGTAATTAATTGGCAATCCAGAGAGATAAGCCAGTGGAGTGAATTTTGCAAGAGTAACTGCATGAACACGGTCATCAGTGCGGTCGTGCCTAGAACTTTGCCTCCTTTTCTGGAGGACTTTGAGGATGTGTTCTCTGAGGAGGGTTGTCAAGAATTACCTCCTCATCGCGCGTATGACTGTTCAATAAAATTGCTTCCTGATGCTAAGTTACCTAAATCTAGGTTATATAACCTTTCTGGTCCTGAGAGGCAGGCTATGAAGGATTATATTTCGGAAAGTCTGGCCAAGGGGCATATTAGACCTTCATCTTCCCAGTGGCCGCGGGGTTCTTCTTTGTGAAGAAAAAAGATGGAGGCCTACGCCCTTGCTTGGATTTCCGTGAGCTTAATCGGATTACTGTCCGAGATCTGTATCCGCTCCCACTTATTCCTGATCTCTTCAATCA